>NW_026847438.1:21470678-21961235 GCF_025583915.1 Anolis sagrei ordinatus
TCGCTCATGACATCATTGAGGTGCTCAAGCTCCAGCGCCCCGACAAGGCGGTGATCCTTTGCTGGAGTTGCTCACAAGTAGAATATATCAAATCATCAGGATTTAGAGGTAGTGAGGTCCTCATAGGTCCTCACAGGACCTCACTACCTCTGAGGATGCCTGCCATAGATGCAGGCAAAACACCAGGAAATAATGCCTCTAGAATATGGCCATATAGCATGAAAAAGTCTACAGCAACCCAGTGATTCCAGCCATGAAAGCCTTCGACAATACACCTGGATTTACTTAAATGGGGACTTACCATTGATCAATTGAGTGGGTCTAACTGAACTCCAGTTTTCTCAAATTAGCCCTTAGCTCAGATTTACGTCCTACAAACACAGCGCCAGCTGCAAAACTTGGGGCAAAACCATTGGTTCAATTGATGAAGCTCTAAAGTACATCTGGTTCATGGGAACATCTATTCGACATGCACAGATAGCCACAGAAGGCCATGATGGGTAATAGGTAGCTGCATTTCTTTACCTATTCAATTTTTCTCCCTGCCACCTTCAAGCAAAACAAAAAAGATTTTCAGGGTAAGTATTTTTGTTTTTTTGCCAGAAAATGGATTTTGACTTATAGCAACTTAATGAATGAGAGGCATCCAAGATCCCTAAACATCAACTGGTGTATTTAGATTTTGCAAAATCAAGACCATGTAAGTTTCCTTCTTTTCCAACTTTGCAAAGCATTATCTTTTCCAATGAGTCATGTCATTTCATAGTATGTTCAAAGGACAATGCCTTTAGTTTAGTAATTTTTTTGCTTCTAGTGAGATTTCTGGCTTGATTTGCACTCAGATTCTTTCATTTGTCTTTTTAGCAGTTCATGGTATCTGCAGAACTCTTCTCCAGCTCATTTGAAATGAGTTGATTTTCTTCCAGTCATATTGTATAGCTTTTACAACTATGCATATAAATCAGAAATACAATGGCCTAGATGGCACTGAGTTTGTTAATTATATTATAAACATAAAATATATACAAATCATACACAGTAATAGAATCTTCTTACTCAGTTGCTAGTCTCAATAAAGTGTGGTTTGAGTGGCCTTAAGCATTAGTGTTCTCACCTTCACCATCTCTAGGATGAATGTGATGTATGTTCATGGTTCAAAGTAAAATTGCTTACTGCATGCTTTCTGAAATGTCTCAAAAGTGCCGCCTTCTATTTTCCTTCTTAAGTATCTGCTTGAATGAATTTATTTTTTACAGCCTTAGACTAAAAGTACATAAGTATTTGCTTAAGACGTGGAACAGTATGTGGAATTGGATGTACTTGGCATGTCCTGTCTGATATGGTACTATATCAGGGCAAAGGCACCCAGAACAAAATGGAGTAGGTTAAAGGTCTATAAAACTGAGTAAATCACAGCATGAAACTAATGTTCCAAAATACTTGGCTGTAATGAACACATCTACTGGCACCAGCCGTAAAGCATCATATTCTACCAACTGACACACTGTGTGAATCACAGACATCTTTATATGGCTTCATTTGACTTCTGTCTGAAAGGTTAAAGCATTGCGTAGCTGTAAAATAAAAGCAATTATAATAACGCTGTGCAGGCATCAGATGAAGCCAGTGCTTGGAGGATACAAGGATCTCAAATTAAGTTAGATATTTACTTCTAAAAAAGGTTTACTCTAAGGATGTGTTGGAATCATGTGTCCATTCAGAGGTTGCTGGATTCCAACCAAAAGCATTCCTCAAAGTTAATGTTGACTAGAACTGCTGGGACTTCCAGTCCAATCAAGTTAAAAGCTGTATTGATACATTCGGCCCATAAATTCAGTCATCCATGGCTTGAAATTTTAAAAATGAATAAATCAAAAAGGTACTTTGATTTTGCCATTTTATATAAGGACTTTACCATACCATCATCACATAATGAGACTTGAGCATCCATGGATTGCGATTCGAATCCGGGGAGAGAAGGTTGAGCTCCCTCTGTCAGCTCCAGCTCCCCATGCAGGGACATGAGAGAAGCCTCTCACAAAGATGGTAAAACATCAAACATCCAAATGTCCCCTGGACAATTTTTTTTTGTTGTTGTTTATTCATTCAGTCGCTTCTGACTTGTGACCTCATGGACCAGTCCATGCCAGAGCTCCCTGTCAGCTGTGGCCACCCCCAGCTCCTTCAAGGTCAAGCTAGTCACTTCAAGGATACCATCCATCCATCTTGCCCTTGATTGGCCCCTCTTCCCTTTTTCTTCCATTTTCCCCAGTGTCATTACCTTATCCAAGTTTTCCTGTCTTCTGCAACGTCTTTGCAGATGGCCAATTCTCTCACACCAGAAGCAAGTTTCTCAAATTGTTCCTCACACACACACACACACACACACACACACACTCCATGGATTTTGGTATCTATGGGAGATGCTAGAACCAAGCCCCAGTAGATATCAAGGGCCTATTATATACTGTAGTTACTTCAAAAGCCATGTTTTCTGGGTAGCTAACGAAACCAGTACAATATCACAATAAAGTATGAAAGAGAACTCCAAACAAAACAAAACAAAACAAAACAAAGAGACTCAGAAAATGTCCCAAATAAATCTGTATATAAAGATGGTTCTATCTTTTGTCTAGTAGTTCACTTAATTTGATAAGGGCATTTGGACTGGGTCTTAATGGATTAGATAGATAACACATGGATGAAAAGTTATTGTGATCAAGAAAAACAAAGCCAAGCAGAGACACTTTACACAAAGAATGGAATGCTTGTTCATTCACTTTACCTACAAGGGAAATGTTAATATAAGAATTGTGAAAGGAGAAACTGTACTTTCAGGCATGTGGAACTAAAAATAAATAAATTGAGAAGCATGTGTTACAAACAACATTTTTAATTAAAACATTGACAATTTTATTCCGCACAATACATCCAGCTTGTGAGTTAACATATTGTTATGGCATAAGTATACATCTACCTAAACAGACACAAGGCCTTTAAACACGTTACATGAAGGATTCTTTAACAAAATCATAATTACAAAAGGAGTAACAACAAATAATCTGTATAAATGACGCGAGTCTAAGAGTTTAGATATACTCCCCAAACCCTTTACCATTAGCCACTACACACTAACAATGCAAATGTACACGACACATGACTTAGGACCAGCCCAAGAAATCAGAAAAGTCTTCAGACTTTCATACACACTGCAAATCATAGTTAATGTTTTACAAATTCCCTATCAGGCTACTTTTCAAACAAAGAAAAAAATGAGTACAACCCGTTGCAAAATCACTTGTGCAAGATTTACTGGGATTAATCTGACTTTCAGCACAATATCCAATAGTCCTTGCAGAACCAGATCGACAATATAGGTAATTCAAGACATAGTGGAGAATTTGAATCCAGATGCTTACCAAATATTTATTTATTTATTTACCATATTTATATACCGCCTCTCTCAGCCCAGAGGCGACTTGGACACAAACACGTGGGACTAACCATTTCCCACAAATATATTGATTTTTGCCCTTGAGGTAATATTTTTGGACCAAATAGTGGCTCTCAAACTTTGGTCTGTCATGTGTTTTGAACTTCAGTTCCCCAAATCCCAAGGTGATTGAGGCTTCCAGATAAGGAATCAAAACACCTGGAAGACCAAAAGTTTGAAAATCCCTGGTGTAATGTATGGCAAAGCCTAGAGAAGACAATTATGCTGGGGAAAGTGGAAGGCAAAAGGAAGAGGGGCCGACCAAGGGCAAGATGGATGGATGGCATCCTTGAAGTGACTGGACTGACCTTGAGGGAGCTGGGGGTGGTAACGGCCAACAGGGAGCTCTGGCGTGGGCTGGTCCATGAGGTCACGAAGAGTCGGAGACGACTGAACGAATGAACAACAACAATGTATGGCACAAAAAATAAGTCCCCTGACATTTTTTTTAAAACATGTAATCATGCTGCAGACCTCAAGTTGCCATGCCCTGGTTGTCCATTGTTTGTTTCTATTCAAGTGTCAGCCTCCAGGATTTTCTAATCAAGGTGTTTGCTGTGATCCTGGAGACAAAAACTTCCCTTCAGAAACGGGGCATTTTTAATGTATTACTCCTCATTAAGGTTGGTAAAGGTTGTCTCCTGACATTAAGTCCAGTCATGTCTGACTCTGGGTGTGGTGCTCATCTCCATTTCTAAGCCGAAGAGCCAGCGTTGTCCGTAGACACTTCCAAGGTCATGTGGCCGGCATGACTGCATGGAGCGCCGTTACCTTCCCGCTGGAGCGGTACCTATTGATCTACTCACATTTGCATGTTTTCGAACTGCTAGGTTGGCAGAAGCTAGGGCTGACAGCGGAAGCTCACGCCGCTCCCCGGAATCGAACCTGCGACCTTTCGATCAACAAGCTCAGCAGCTCAGTACTTTAACCCACTGCGCCACCGGGGGCTCCTATTACTTCTCATTAGGCTTAGAAAATGCTCAAAACTTACACAGTCCAATATTCTTTCCTAGATGTTCTTCCATCTTTCTTATCTCCCTTCTGAATGTCTTTCCAGTTTACCAGTAACTATAGGACTAAAAACCAAATACGGAACTCCAATTGTGATAAAATCTGACACCAAGATCAAGGACTTCCTGATTATTTGATGAGCTTTTGTTAGTGAAAACCATAGTTGAACTTCTTTTTAATGCAACAGCATTGCACTGAGAAATGTTGTATTTGATGTTCAGTACAGGCCTGCAATCTCAGTTTGAAGTCTTGTTCTTTATATACTTACAATTCATTTTTCTTTTCTTTTCTTTTTTAAAGTGATCAACCTTCTGGAATTGTATTTTAATACTGTTTGCCCAAATTCCCAAAAAAGAAATCACTTGGAGATTTGCTGGCAGCCTAGCAGTTCAAAAACATGCAAATGCGAGATCAATAGGTACTGTCAGGGGAAATCCTTTACCTTTACCTTACTCCTAAATATCTTCTTCTGGCTCAGTGCTGATCTGTTAACAGAACTTGAATCACAATTAATTTTAAGACATATGCTTAACAAAACTGCCTTATTCTTATTTGCCCTTCAACTTAAAATGAGTAAAGGTAAAAGTTTTCCCCTGACATTAAGTCCAGTTGTGTCCGACTCTGGGGGTGCTCACCTCCATTTCTAAGCCAAAGAGCCGGCGTTGTCCATAGACACCTCCAAGTTCATGTGGCCAGCATGACTGCATGGAGCACCGTTACCTTCCCGCCCTATTGATCTACTCACATTTGCAAGTTTTCGAACTGCTAGGTTGGCAGAAACTGAGGCTGACAGCGGAAGTTCACACCATTTCCTGGATTCGAACCTGGACCTTTCAGTCAACAAGCTGAGCAGCTCAGTGGTTTAACCCACTGTGCCACTGGGGGCTCATCATAAAATTACAAATTACATGTGTAATTATAAAGATAGATGGTGCAATTTCTTGCAGTTTGAAGTAGGCAGTACAGGAATATTTATTTCCACAGTGGATGGAGCACGATTCCAAGTAATACTTTTAAAGGCCTATTTATGGATATACTGTACTATTATGAAATCAGTGTAATTTAGTTCACCAGAGTTAGCACTTGTGTTTTTGGTGTGTTCATGTAGCACACACATCAACATTATTTCAAGCCACACTGAAGCAAGTGTGCTTCTATAGCAGTGGTTCTCACCCTGTGGGTCCCCAGATGTTTAGGCCTTCAACTCCCAGAAATCCTAACAGCTGGTAAACAGGCTGGGATTTCTGAGATTTGTAGGCCAAAACATCTGGGGACCCACAGGTTGAGAACCACTGTTTTAGAGTGAGGAGAGAAAATTTAAAAATTGCCACTGTTTTCCTTATGCTGGAGATCAAATTTCGAAGGCTCCATCCAGACAGCAGCCAACCATCTAGATAACTGCACAGCTACAATATTGGAATCAGAAGAAGCAGTCATAGAACAGTGACCTGAAGTTCAGCAAGCCTCTCTTCCTTCTATCATTTTTTATAATGCAGTCCATATCAATTCCCACTAATCCCTGAATTGCCATTTGGACTAGTGACTCATGCATTCCTGATACCTGAGAAACCATCTCATTTGGAAATTCCCTAACTTTATTCATAAAGTTGCTGTCTGCGAGACAGAACAGTACATCAACTTCCTTCACTAGAAATAAAAACAATGGAACTCATTTATTTTACAGCAACGACGGGCTAATTTCATGCAGCTTTTGGCCCAACTTCAAAAGTTATCTGCAAACAATACACTCCAAACTTTGGCAAATGGCTGGGGAGGATGAGGAAGGAAGGGAAGGGTTTGGTGGACAGAAAAATGAAGGTCCCATTTTGGTAGTGGCTCTACCTGCTACTTCAGACGTAGAAGTGTGAATTTTGCATTTGGCTACCTTCACCTTGATTAGCATTGAATGTCCTTGTAGCTTCAAAGCCTGGCTGCTTTTTGCCTGAGGGAATCCTTTGTTGAGAACTGCTAGCTGACCCTGGTTGTTTCATGTCAGGAATTCCCGTTTTTGTTTTCTTTAGTGTTCCTCATTTTTTACTGTCCTGATTTTAAAGTTTTTCTAATACTGGTATTAAAAACCCTGGATACATATATATAAGACTCACTTGTCTAGTTTCCAACAGACTTCACAACCTCTGAGGATGCCTGCCATAGATGTGGGCAGAAAGTCAGAAGAGAATGCTTCTGGAACATGGCCATACTGCCTGGAAAACTCACAGCAACCCTGTACTTTCTAATATTAAGCCTACACTACCCAGCAGAAATTCAAAGCAATGTTACAGGTAGAATGTGTGTGTGCGTGCGTGTGTATGTGTATGTGTGTGTGTGTGTATGTGTGTGTGTGTATATATATATATATATATATATATATATATATATATATATATATATAGCATTGCTGTTCTCAGCATTATCTTTAAAAAGTAATATAAAAATGATTGTAACAACTAAATTTACTCATTACACTTAAAATGTTATTTTTGGGGGATGGCGAAAATTTTTGTATTTTTAAAAGGCACACAAATCTTCAAAAGGCAATTCACTAATCTGTCACTTTATCGAACATTAAACTACAACAATTATTTCCTTGAACAATATTTCAAGCTGTGCCCTGTATCTCCCTCCACGTATATATGTAAAAAGGAAATCTTTAAAAATTGTCAGTACAAATATGGTCTACATAATATTTCGCACATAACTCCTGCCTGCCACTCTATGCACATACACACACCTAGGAAAGCGATGCAAACATCAATATCATTCTGCTTTGTTCAGAATGCTTTGTGCTGAGCTGTTAAGTAGCTTGGTTCCGGATGCATGGTTCTCATAACATAAGAAAGTGAATGCAGTTATATATGGATCCAGGAAGAGACTGAATTAAGTATATCCTATCGGCAATTTCACAGGAGGAGAAAAATCAATAGCAGGCATTTATTTAGTGCTCATCTGCGACTCTGAAGAAAGATAAAGAATTTTGATCAATTTTTGCACATTTCAAAGTGCAACAGTAAGAGCTCTTTTCTGTTCAAGAATACCTGTTTGTTCAGAATGCCCTTTCTTAGACCATGATCTGGTGACTTCAGATATTATTTCCTGGGATGTTTTCCAATATTGTTGAGCCTTGCTTGCTGCTATTTATAAAGCGAAATTGTAGACAAGGAGTGACAGGTTACACAGTTCAAATGGCAGCATGCCAGCTATAAATTAGCAATTTGAAGATTATCTACAGAAAGATCTGCTTACCCAAGATGCTAAGAATAATATCTCTTCTCCTTAATAATGACTCGATAGATGGGACGTCACTCCCTAAATACAGAGCTTTAAAAAGTTACTTTTGTGTAATACAACTCTCAAAAGATTTCTGAGTTCTTTCAAAAGCCGATAGACCAAACGATCTGGTTCAATTATCTCTTTTTCTTTATATTAAGCTTGCATCACTAATACAAATGCAACAGAATAGTATTCATGATCAGGACTGTATCTGAATCACAGAACTTTTGCCAAATAGCATAGCTTCTATTTTTCAAATATCTGGGATATTGTTTGGAGCTTTAATTCACACACAAGATTAAATGAGGTTTGCAGATAAGAGACAAATCAGCAATCCTCTGAGTGAATGCAGCAACAAAAATGTGTCTGAGATTTGAGTTCTCAAACGACCGGAGAGGGAGGGAATGCAGTAACAGTCTAAAGGCCAAGGGCTCATTTGGATTATAAACAAAAGGGTGACTCAGCTTTAGGATTTTTCCAAATGGCATGGAAAATGATTCTGAGCACTGTATTGAATGTATATCTGATACATTCAAGTTTCACCGTGTGTGGGTGTCAATCACAATTAATCCTACCAATCTGAAAGATCAGAAGAAGCAACACAGCTAGAGCAGGAGTGCTTAACACATCAAACTCCCACACCAGTAAAAGATCTTATTTCAAACACGCCCTGTTCGGAACAGTGATCCACATTAAAGACATGGAGTCCATGATAATTCTTCATTTAACAAGTATCACCTTTGGGTAGTTTCCTGTTGGTCTTTCTGTTTGCTACAGTCAAGGTCAGAATGAGGCTAGAATTTCTACAGGTGGAATCAATGCAACAGCCTTAGGTAAGGCAGTGGCATTGCACTGAAAACATATCTAATGCCTGGAGTGCAACATGAAAAGATGCTCACACGGCCGGCTTCACATCTAGTATCAAACAAAAAAAGCAATGTTACGGGTAGCTTGTCAGAAATTACAATTTGTCTAGGGAATCTGTTGAGAAGGAGCATACAAAGAACACAAGGCAGAACACAAATGATGCAGAATGATCTTAATCGATCCCAACAACACCTTCCTTCACAGAGGGAAGAGGTAGACATATCTCTCCTACTTCCATTCAGCTGAAGGGGACTCAAGGCTGTTTATGTAATTTGACAAAGTAGTAATGGTGTTTGATAGGATGCATATTAACCTTATATCCCCCAAACTGTTAAACTAAAATACACAGACCCAGTTCCAACACAGGAAAACTGGTTTCCTTTGAAAATGTACCAGTTTTAACAAATTGTAAGCATTTCTAAGCATTAGTACCTCTGCATATCAGCATTAAGGCTATTAAAAGGCACTTTGTAAAGTGCTTTCCAGTCTCCACCCACAGAATACATTTTAATATCAATAGTTTGCAAAAACATTTAATATTTTGTCCTTAATATTTTAATCTCAGTTTGGAGGCACAAATACAGTCATCCTTTAGTTCAAGGTCTTCAAAAACACATTGCATTTTTACAAATGTTCAAGGCCAAGACCAATCATTCTCGTCTCTTTGTACCCACTGGACCAAACACTGCAAATTGGGAATGGCCTTACTTCTTATCAAACAATTGTGTAAAATATTGCTTGGATTTTTTTGCCTTATCACTCCTGCACCATGTTTATGAGTTTATTCAGAGATAAGCCTCAGGGAAGACTATAGTCTAAAAGGGCTAGATGACGAAAGTGACTTAATTCTGAAGGCCAATATTCAGAGAAGGAACCTGAATGATCTTTGATAGAGCCAGGCTTAGACAGGGAACTATGTGGCAATGTTTCAAGGTACAGCTGTCATTTTAATTTAAAAATGGCTTCTACACTTAATCAGAAAAATGTATATTTATATCCAACTTTTAAAACACTTAAGAAGTACCTTTTCATAAAGATGCTCCTCTTAAATCCCAATACTAAATTATCATTTCCAGCCAACAAGTCAACTTTATGTCTTGGCCTTGATTTGTAACAATCTGTTCTCTATTCCTATTTGCTTTGTGAGCCCAGAATATATCAAGGGGCATGGCTTTTTGAATTAATCTACATTGATTTTAAGTGCTCTATTGAACAATAACCTCCCACAATGACTCTGCAAATCCAACTTTTGCTACAATATCCAAGTGTCATTTTGAATAAAAGTGGAAATACTCAAAAGAAATGTTAGAAACTGTGTTTTTCTTATTCAACAACACTACAAAAACCATTCACAAGTTCCATTGTATGATTCACACCCAGGTGACATTCAAAGGCTTACACTGTTAGATTTAAATTCAATTGTTAGTCCCAACCAGAATAGATTCTTCAGTTGACAAAGCTCTATACAAATGTTGATTATTATTCAGCAATTGCTTCGGTACTCTAGTTGAGACTTGCAATTTGGTTTAGGCTTTCATGTTATTTTTCCGATGTAAAAATCCATCGTATCAGCCTTAGATGGAAAACAAACTCTTAATTTCTTCCCAGGCAGACATTTCAACTGGCAATTTACTGTACATTACTGTCCTGTAAAGCCAATGGGATTTTAGCCTGCATAAATAGGAGTAAAGTGTCTCGATCCAGGGAAGTCATGCTACCCCTCTATTCTGCCTTGGTTAGACCACACCTCGAATACTGTGTCCAATTCTGGGCACCACAATTGAAGAGAGATATTGACAAGCTGGAATGTGTCCAAAGGAGGGCAATTAAAATGATCAAGAGTCTGGAGAGCAAGCCCTATGAGGAGCAGCTTAAAGAGCTGGGCATGTTTAGCCTGAAGAAGAGAAGGCTGAGAGAAGACATGATAGCCATGTATAAATATGTGGAAGGAAGTCATAGGGAGGACGGAGCAAACTTGTTTTCTGTTGCCCCGGAGACTAGAACACAGAGCAAAGGCTTCAAACTACAGGAAAGGAGATTCTACCTAAACATTAGGAAGACCTTTCTAACTGTGAGAGCTGTTCAGCAGTGGAACTCTCTAACCTGAAGTGTGGTGGAGGCTTCTTCTTTGGAAGCTTTTAAGCCGAGGCTGGATGGCCATCTGTCGGGGATGCTTTGAATGTGATTTTCCTGCTTCTTGGCAGGGGGTTGGATGGATGGCCCACTAGGTCTCTTCCAACTCTATGATTCTATGGTTCCACATCTCATTCCCCATCTTCCACTCTTAATTTATATCTTATATTTTTGGCTATGCATGTCAAATTACACTGAGATAAGTCGGTTGGCATTCAGCTAATAGTAAGAAAGTCATACAATATGTTCTTGAAAGTCAGTATGGTGTAATTGTTTTGAGTGTTGGACAACAACTTCAGAGACCAGGTTTGAATACCTGCTAGCCATAGAAATCCACTGGATGACCTTGGGCAAGCCTCACTTCCTCATAATCAGAGGAAGGCAAAGGCCTTTCTGAACAAACCGCTGTGATAGGTTTGCCTTACAAGCTCTATAAGTCAGAAAATGAACTGAAGGCACAAAACAACAGCAAATACTACATACCATTTATGTTTAAACTCATAGAAGACAGTATTGACACTTATACTTCTCAGCATTCAAAGGATGAGAGACCATAACCCGCAGGGCACAAAGATCACTGGTATTGCCCACGCAGGACAACCACTAAAGCAAGAATTACTTTGAGATCCATTTCATTTCACAGATAATGGAGTGATGCAATATGAATTGTTTTTAGCCAGAAACAGTTCTAGGCACAGTAAGCGGGAGGTTGAAACGTTTTTCCAATGTTTACAGAGCAGATGTGAAACTTAATCATCTATTAATTCATGTAATTTGAGATAAGCAGACAATAGCGGTGCAGTAATGCATTGCAGGCAAGCCCTTTGTCAGATATCTGGCAGGATTTCGGCTTAAATTATTTTTCTGCAAATATTTGATTAAGGACGTCCAGTGAACTCTAAGGCAAGTTGAAACACTTGCAATGTACCTGCTAGCTTGGATAGCGAGAGAAGCCTTTGAAATGGTGCCAAGAACAACAGCTTGTGAGCTGAAGTGTTATGTTGCATAACCCATGTGGTAACAGAAGGCAAGGATATAGTAACAGCTTTAAAAGATGCTACTGGATGTATACAAAGATATTCTATTTACAAAAAATTCTTCTAATTATACATTATAGGAAGAAGGGAGCTAATTGGCAGCATAATGATACCACTGATCTGTGAAAGCCACACTGCATGATGCAGACATGACGCTGCTACTGTGCAAAAATAAACTAGACTGCTATGTGCAAGATTACAAAATGAAGCTCACTACTTGACTTGCTTGCTAAGCATGAAACTGCAATATTTTTGAAACTTCCTTTAAATTATGGAGACTGTATATTTATTTGTCAAATACTGGGTTAGATAGAGACCACATGAACTAGGTAAAGTTTTAATAATAATCCATTTGGATAAGCATATATACAGCTAGGCACTGGCTCTCTAACCTGTCAGTCAATTTTGTAAAACCAAACTTATACAGGTTGAACACACCTTATCTGAAATTCCAAAATCTGAAATACTCCAAAATTCTCCACATCGGTGGCTAAGATAGTGGCACTCTTTCTTTTTAATGGCTCAATGTATACAGCCTTTAGTTTAGGCACACAATTAAAATGTACAAAATTATCTTCAGCTAATGTCTACAAGGTATATTTATGAAATATAAATTGATTCCCTATTTAAACTTGGGTCCCATCTCCAAGATATCCCTTTAAGTATGTATATGTAAATCCAGGTATTTCAAAATCTATTGTCCCCAAATTTCGAAACATTTCTGACCCTAAACCTTTTAGATAAGGGATACTCAACCTGAACTAACAGAGATCTAGACAGTTATTCCAAGCACTCAAAGGCTACATATTTTCTCCTTTCCCTCTGATCTACCAAAGGAAATCTTCCAAAAGAGAGCAGCATATCAAGGGGAAATCATCATGCAATACAGATAGGACACTGTCATTAGAGCAAGGGACTATAAAGCTGGAGCCTACTATACCTCTTTGAAATGAGGCCATGATGTTGTTTGGACTTATCTAGCACCTTTGTGATTCAAATACCTTGGAAATGCCTGATAAGAAGTTTGTTATCATTGTGCTCATTATACTTAATTTCAGTCCAATTTCTGCTATAAAACCGAGTTACAAGCAGAGTGATGGACCTGGCCAAAGCACTAACCAATCTGGGCTACAGTGCCAGCATCTTGTGATGGCAATCTGCCCTAGGTCACAACACTACAACAGGCAGCATTTTTGTTCCCAGTCCTAAATATATATATTGGCAGCAAAGCACTCTTTGGACCAAGTAACAGGTATACACACAGTTCTTGAAGTAAAATTTCACAGAAGACTGATGTCACAAATTAAAAGATGCATGAAAAGCATTGCAAATGTCTTTGTTAACAATGTTTACAATTCATGCTGAGTAGATGTTGTGTTCTATTGTTTATTTTAAACAAGAAATTTGCCACTTGATATTATTTGCTAGCACTAGGCATGCAGCTGTTTATGCATGGCAAGATAACCTTAGATCTTTGAGTGCCTTAGAGAAGTTTTACCTTTGATTTGAAATAAAAGGGAGAAGAAGAAAAAAACCCTATTTATTTTGAATAATTTCAACCACACTTTTTAGTTATAGTAATTCATTTGTGTTGAGAAGTGCGCTGAAATAATACAGTCTAGTATTTTTGAAGCACAAGCTGTTTCATTTCCTATGTATCCTTTGAAATTTCCTTCTCAGCTGAAAACACTTACTTAAGATGGTCAAATGCCAAGCAACTGCTTGGGGAAAAGCCACCACAGACATGTTTCTGTGAATATCAAAGCATTATAACTTACTTTACACATTGTGAGTTTATTAAGTGGTTATATTCTTATGAGAGAAACACACATAAGCACCGCCCCAAGTCTATTTTTGTATGAGCAGTTTGCAACAAAAATAAATAATGAGAAATAGTATAATTGGGCAAGATTAATTTATAGTTTAATATAAAATGAAAACACAATACAAAGCCGAGAACTGGTCTGTTTAAAAACAAGATTTTTTAAAAAACATCTTAAGGATAGGACCAAGAGCGAGGAGACAACGCTCTACGCTGCCACACACCTTGGATCCGAATCCCTGTTTCGCTTTCCACATGCAGAGGTGATTTATTCCACGCACAAGCTTCAAGGTACACTAGCAGCAACCTCTACTGGACAGATAGAGGAGTGTCTTCCAGCACTGTACTAACTAGAGCTGCTAGTTGATGCAAGGCCTCATGCTCACAGGATGGGTCCACAACAGTCCTGACCTTAGGACTCTGTTATACTCCCATCATGAAATTAAGGGATGGAGAGACAAAAGGAAATTGATTTTCAATCTATGGCACTTACATAATTTATAATACTTCAGGCATTAGTCTCATAAATAAGAGTATAAAATTGCTCATGCTAAGCAATTAAAAATGTTCCCCATCCAACATGCTAATTCTAAAACTACTGACAGCAACTGATGCCTGTCAGCTGTGGTCAAGTTAATTTTGGTCAGCTTCGATTAGGATTTGTACTACCTTAATGAGAACCCCACTGAGAGGTTTCTAAGAAGTGTGTCTATTTATGTTTAAAATAATTCTGCATAACAATGTAAGATTGTCTAAGGCTATGTTCTGAACCTCTTTCCTCCCTAAAGGACACCTTGTATTTCTACTCTACCATTAGTACATAATAAAAGTGCAATTAAGATTTGGGGACAAAACAGGTTGAATTTGGTCGTTTAAAATATCATTATTTTGCAGCCATCTATGAATCAGTTGTTCAGTCTGTACTTTGGAGATACAATGAAATGAAAATAGTAAGGCTTGCAGGAACAAAAATATGGAGTGCAGAGCTGCATTAAGATCAGAGTTCACATTTGAATGCACAAAGCTTGCCCACTCCCATCAAAATCCACAAAGTGCTTGTTTCCCCCCCCCCCCTTACAAAAACATAGCAAAGTTTTGCTTACAAAAAACTATGAAATATCAGGTCTTACAATCTGTACGTTGGAGTCTTTCCCACAAGGCTAAAGCAGAAATTAAAGATGATTCCCTTTGAATACAAGAGATAGTCCACAAGCAAACAGTCTGACAGCATAACCATTGCCGTCTCCTCAGCATGTACAAATATGCCAGGATCAGTCCGTTTTAGGGTCTATGAACATCAGGCAGACAGGATTCGGAAACCAGTAAGGTAAAACAAACCCTTAACTTCCAAGGCCAAGTAATTTGTAAAAGCTAATCTGATATAATATGGTATCAGTCAGCAGCAACTACGCTTTGTCACCGAAGGCTGTCTTCTAAGTTTGAAGCCCTTACCACTAGATGGAGGGTTGGTATCTGTTGATGGAATTCTACGACCTACAGCAAGAAAGAGAGAGAGAAAGGGAAAAATCCATTGTATTATTAAGATAAACCAGAAACTCCATTGTCTACAAGTTAGCACTAAGTACTTAATATTTTCACTTGCAGTGCTAAGTTATTGGCACAAAATCATTTATAAGCAGCTATGGAATTTCTTATAAAATATATACAGATTATTCTATATAAAATATACACAGACTAAAATTTGAGGCTAATACAGTTTTCACAGAAGTATCCAATGAAGCAGGTTTCTTCCTTCAGGTAGTCTATAGTATTGCAGGATCCTAAACTGGCTAAAAGATTAATACTTTCTTAGATATTAGAGCTGTATGTTTTCTAAATATATTAGGCATCTATGCATATATAGGTCTGTGCCTGTGTAGAGCATGGTTTCAGAACAATCTAGAGCTTTTGGTATTAGTGGTTCAGGCTCCCCTTATGCCCTATCTCCAAAGAAATTAATAGGGCAAAGGAAGATGGAAATAAATCCCACCAATATGTCTTCTCAGCTGAAGGTTTCTGATATTTTGCAACTGGAAAAGTGGTGTATTCCATCTTATGTTCAATGGAATATCGCATTCTCTAGGTGGAAAATGAGAGATCAGTACCTACTGTGAAGGATCATTCTAGAAAGGTTGAAGGATTATATCATCTGATCAAGACAGGAGATCAAAGTTCAAAACCATTTTGAGGTTTGCTCTGTTATCTTTCCTTTCCGTTTTGTTATATAGCCTTGCGTGCTGTTAGTTTTAAAAGTAACTCAAAGATTTTAAAAGATACAAACTGACAGAATTTTCTCTTTTAAAAGTATTTAAATGCAACTACAAGTGAGGGTGGATTGCTCTTTCAGCTTTTCTACCATGGTTATTCATGGTATGTGTTAGCCTCTCAGTCTCAGGGGGGCTGAAGGAGCAATCCATGAGCATTAGGATATACACAATGCAAACACTTCAAGGGTGGTGGTAGCCGCTGGTTGTTGGAAGTACTGCTTGTAATACAGTTCACTCAAACCATCATGCAAACCATCACACTCTTGTTAAATTTCTCAGTGGAAAGTCCATATTGTTAACCAGAACAGATCTATTGACTCAGGGTCCAGTTTATTTTTGTGTAATAAATATTGATGGCTTTACACACTTCTTCAATGGAAGACATTACTCTGAATGCTATTGCACTTGGCATCAATCTTGTCGAATGTGCCTACACTTGTTGCGGTCTTGTGTGCATAATCACAGCATAAATGAATGCAACCTTACAACCATATTGAAATAATTGCTTTGGTGACCTTGAATCCCAATGTTCCTGAATTAACAAAATAAATAATGCATCTATACACCTAATTGATCTTGGCCTTTCAACATAAATCTTCACACCACCACCCCCAACACCTTTTTTTCTAATGGATGTGTCAGATTTGGACAAATTTTGAAGTTCTAATGTTGGAATCATGCAAAAGCACAACGTGGCTTTGGAAGAAAGGGTGGAACAATAGTCAAAGACTATTTATCTCTGCCAAATCTGCATAGGATAAGGTTTACTGAAAGCGACACAATGTCTGACACTTTTCTTACTGAAGTAATAGCTGCTAGGAATGTTATTTTGAAAGTCATTGATCTTAGCGATGCTTCACAAATTGGCTCAAAAGATGGTCTTGTATTTCTTACCAAATTCAAATCCGAAGTAAGGAATCTATGAATGGTTGAATGGGCTTGCAAAATCACCCTCCTCTCCAAAAACAGTTTGACAGGAGGATTATCTGATCCAGGCTTCTCATTAACCAGCAACACAGAAGACAAGGTTGCTACCCGCCTCTTCAAGGACTTGGCCCTCATTCTTTTATTTAATCTGCTCTGTAGAAAGGACAAGGTATCACTTGTCTGTACCTCTTTCATTCACACTGAATGTTGTTCACACCACTTCGACAAGGCCTTCTAAGTGGTCTCCCATGCACATTGCATTGATGAACATCTAGATGATAAAAAGGTACTCATCACTGATTCTGACCACTCTATTTTCACTTCGTTAGACTTGCCCACTGTGAACTGAGGTAATAAACTGGACACTGAGTCAATAGATCTGTTCTGGTTAACAATATGGACTTTCCACTGAGAAATTTAACAAGAGTGTGATGGTTTGCATGACTCAATAGGTCTGTTCTGGTTGACAATATGGCCTTTCCACTGAGATATTTAACAAGAGTATGATAGTCTGCATAACCAGTACAAAGCAATCAAGATTACTTCTGCCTTTTCCATTCTGATTTTCATGAGTACCCTCTGCCTTACTACAAGCCGAGGAAACCTATACAAAGGAACTCCCAGCCAATCTACCAGTAGTGTATAATAAACTTCTGCATCTGCACTTCCATCTACTGAAAAATACCTTCTGACTTTGAAATTCTGACCAGATGCAAAAAGATCCACCACAACATTTCCATTGTCATTTCATAAATTGTTGAATATTTCCTGATTCATACTCCACTCTTCAAAATGTTTTTTTTTCCTGCTTAAACATCCCATTGTCATATTCTGATTCAGAGAACTCAACCATTTCTTGGCTCAAATCAATATTTTGAATGACTCGTTTAGCAGTTATTGGTATCTGGTTCCACCTTGCAAAGGCATGTTTTGACAATGAGACTGTCCACACACCTATACTTTTAAAAACTTTTGCTTGAGAATTTAACATTGGCAGTTTAACAGCTCTCATTTTCAATTCATCTTGGCTAAAGATGGGAAAGCCTGGAAAAAAACGGAAAACCCAGAAAAGCTTTTGGACAAATTGGGAGGGAAAAAATGGGAAAAAACTGTTTCCCAACTTTTCTGTTTTTCCCCCCCCAGGCCTTCCTATCTCTAATCTTGACCCAATTATTCTGGAATATTTCCTTCTGAGGTAGATTCCATATCACATATTACCATGAAATTATTTTGTTAACTTGAATATACAGGCAACACCTCAGTGTTAAACATTCCTGAAGGTTGGATTAGTAGAATTAATGCTAGTCTAGTGACTGTTGGGTTCTTCATTTGTTCAGCAAATTATTTATGTTCTTTTTCCCTAAGACTAGACTGATCTGCTTTTTAAGTCTTTTTACATTCAGAGGTCACATTCTAAGTTAATAATCTGTCAGGGTCAACAGTATAAGTCCATACTTAAGGTACAGTGCATGTCTTGCCATCAACAAGAGATTTGCAGTGTTGACAACTAAGAGTGCCAGGAAACTGGCAAACCATAGGTTGCCACTAACTCAGAGCAATTAAGAGTCTAGAAGTCTCAACCAAACCCATATGTTTTATCAGTGAATCTCTGACACACTTGAACACAAATCAATTTTATACCTGTGTCCTAAATACAAGAATAATTTGTCATAGTTGTGAGTGAGCGATTTCCCCCCTTTACACTGAAAGCAGCATCTGAAAGAGGTCTCTGGGTGAAATTGTGCCATCAGCTGAATGAAAAAACAAACAAACATTTGTCCTCAAATATGAAAAAGGATAAGAAAATGATGAAATAGAAACATAAAATAGACAAGAAGGAAAAAAAAGGCCTAAGTCTCTAGAAGTGCCAGAGAAGTTCTACTGGGATGCTACCACTATGGCAAACAAAGAAGAACTGAGGAAAAACAGCGGGTACACATAAGGAGAAAGGATAAACATCAAAATATCTCTAGAAAATCAGAAAGTAATGTTCTGCACAGATGCAGATCCATATGTTTGTTTCAGAGATCACATTTATTTATCTATTAAGAAGGATGTAGACCGACCGCTAATGCATAAGCAGGTAGAACCCCTGTGAAAAAAAGTCCACATTGTTCTGTGTTTCTATTAACCTGTAACAAATACAAAACCAATGGTCAATAGGCAGTAACAAATTCTAGCTAAATGACTGTGATTCAAAATGAATGGAAGAAGAGAAATTCCCACTGATTTATTGATAATACTTACTAATTTCTATAAAGAGTTCATTTATGTTTATTGCATTTTTTGCACTGGTCTCTACGAATACTGCGTGAATGGAATCTGCATAATCTTTAGCATCTTTTTCCATGACTTCTCTAGGGAAGGAGAGAGAAAGAAAGACAAAGAATATAAGAACTCTATAAATCATTTTCCCCCCATTTTAGGGAAAAAATAGCCAGAAATAAATCAACTATAAAAAGCTATTTGAACTAATCTAATGCCTATTTAAGTGACTTTATCTGGGAGACATACAAAAGTTACCAATATGATGACAGGCCTGCCTTTCACTCTACTAACATTACTGAAATCCTCTGTATTTTTACGATGCATTAAACAGTCATATGAAAAGGGTCAAATCAAGCAGGAAAGGGGGAGTGCTTGATAACTAGGTATTTTTCTTAACTGACACCATACATTATTGATGGATGAGCAAACAAAACTACATGGATTTAATTTTCTTCAATCACAATACAAGGTCAGTCACTTTACAACTCTAAACAATTACTATAAAGGCAGAAGATCATTTTAGTAGAATAATTCAAGAGAAACAGCATGTAAGATATGACTAATGATGCATTATATCAGGGTATTTTAAAATATATCTTTAGTATTTTTCAGTCACTTCCAGCCTATTTAATTATGGTTGGTTTTAGATGTGTCAGATGGCATCATGCTCCTTGGTAACAACTAGAGCAGACTATTTAATCAACAGCTAAATTTTGAGTTAATACATAAATACAGAAGTTGGATCTACACTGCCCTGTATCTAAGGATCTGATCACAGATTATTTATTTGAACTGGATTATAAGGCAACATAGATCCAGCCTTGGGTAAATGGAATTGATTTGAAGTGTCTACTCTAGTCAGGACAAAATAAGATTTAGGAATTTGTATCTGAACTGAGATAAGTTTGCTTCAACTTCATTCTCTCATCTTAGCAGACACAGTGGTTGCATAGAATTGTTAAAAACACTGCAATCACTCAATTTAACTGGGTTCAACAGGCAACCTCTCAGTTTCATGCTGCTGTAATTGACAGTGACATACTCAAAGATAAGCCCAATTCCATCCATTCCCAAGCATTACCTACATGTCTTATTGATCAAAATTTACAGCTTTGCTCCAAACCTTCCCCCCCTCAATCTGCTGCAAGACTTACTATCTTTATACAGTGATACCTTGATTTACTAGTTTCATTCGTTCTGTGATTGAGGTCTTAACTCAAATTGCTCTTATGTTAAATCAAATTTCCCCATTTAAATGGGAAGGATAGAGAAGCTCTCTTGGGATTGGAGGTGGGGGAGGATTGGAAGGTTATAAGAAATTACATGGGTTTCCTTTTCCTGCTATAAATGGGAAACTTCAGTAAAATTCTTCTGCACTGATCAATTAGAATGACAGGTATCTGTGTAACTTGACTATTTTAATTAGGATAGAAGTTTATGGATGAGAGACTCTTGGCCCCTCAGCTTTCCTACAATCTCCCAAAGCCCTAGAATTACAGAAATAACAGCAAGGACAAGAGCAATGAGCTTTCCTGGCTGCTTCCTTAAAGCCCTTCTTAAGATGGTGGGTGGTGTTCTCTTATGCTAGCTCTTGTTCTCATGCTAGCTCGTAACTCAAACCTCAACTCGCATGTCAAAGCAAAAAACACATAAGTTGGTTCACGTGCAAGTCAAGGTTTCACTGTACATCTCCTTTTCAATCCTCCAGCATCCTAGCCACAGCCAACAAGAGCAGAACTCTTGCAGTGAACTGGTCTCCTTTCATGCTAATCTTATAAAATCCATGAAAGACACATGCCTCAACATCCCACAGTTTATAAAATCCAAAGACCTCTAAAGATTTTTGGGAACTAACTAGGAAGTCTGACTTTATTACATAATTCTTATCTAAATATATACCTACAGAGAGGTAAGAAGTGATTTAGTTTACCTTACATCATTAAGATCGCACTTATTTCCAGCAATAGCTACAACAATATTGGGAGGTCCATGCTGGCGAAGTTCTTTCACCCAATTCTTTAATGTTGAGAACGTTTCCTACAAAAGAGTGAAAGAATTAGTAAATGCAAAAATACTGTGACTATATATACATTTTTGCAAGTATATTTCAATTACCTCTTTTGTGATGTCATACACTATAATAGCTGCTGCAGATCCTCGGTAGTACATTGGTGCCAGAGCACGAAACTGTAAAGAGGAAGACCATGTAACAATTACTTCTATGCCATATTAAAACACACTGGAGGTAGTGTGAAGAGGAGCTCAATCAGGCATATTACTGTGTTATGGTGAATAGTATTTATCTACTATCACATTTGTATATCACCCTTCCTTGGAGGCTCTTGGGGTTGTTTCTCATGGTCTCCTTCATAGAATCATAGAGTTGGAAGAGACTACAAGGGCCATCCAGTCCAATCCCCACTTCTGCTACGCAGGGACACACAATCAAAGCACCCCTGACAGATAGCCATTCAGTCTCTACTTAAAACCCTCCAGAGAAGGAGATTCCATCCTCCTGTCGCATGCTCACAATAAATAGCCTTGTGAAATAGTTTAGAGAGACACTAAATGACCGGCCTAAGGTTGCATAATGAGTCTCATTTCTAAATAAGTATTTGAAATAGGTCCCCCGCATTCCAGAAGAAAACAATCATAGAGACAATAAGGCATGGAAAATCTTGCCTCAAGTGCTGCATCTTTCAGACAAGCTATGAGAACATAATGCTCTTTCTGAGAGCAAACACAAAAGTAGAGGAGCCATGTAACTATTCTCTACAGAGAAAATGTCCTGATTTCAGTTTTCATAATCTGCAGACATGATGGGAATGTTTGTGTCTAGTATCTTTAAGAGCTCCACGTGGACAATACTAAGACAGACAGCTCAAGTGAGCCATGCATTATAAAGACGGTTCCTATATTCTCAACATAACCATGGAGAATTCAGTGGCCCAATGATGTGAAGGACAGCATTCTTGTGACTAGAGGCAGCTCTCAATGCCTATCCTTGTCTCTCAATATAAAACTGACTGCCTTGAACAAAGCTGATAAGTTTCATAAGTAATTCAACTCACAGGTAAAAATGCTGTTTAGTTGCAGTTAAAACTTACTACTTATTCCTTGCATTCCTTCCTCACCTGAGCACATATACTGGCCATCATAGTGAAAGGCATTTCACTAGTGAATACAGAAAATGAAGGAAATATTGTCTGGGTGCAGAGAAATGCACACAAATGAGTCAGACAAGTGACATCATATTAAATGAAGCATGATATAATTAGCTTAGATTTCCCTCTGCATGCTGATAAATTGAAACGCAAGAAGTTCAAGCTCTAGAATGCAGTATTTAAATTAATGATGTTTTAATGGGAGTAGGAAAAAAAGATTTCATAACTAAATGCAAATCCCAAGCCTATGCAAGCTTGGTGAGTAATAAAAGCAGCTGACAATTACATACTGGCCGCTTGCAAAACTGAATGAGGATGTACTTCGTTAAATCACCAGCTTGTTGCTTGCATTACATGATAGACTGACGTAAAACCAATGTAAACCATTAGTCAAAGAAGCCAGCCAAAAATCCACTATTTTATAATAAGCATACAGGAATCAGATAATTAAAGCTACACATAAAATCAATAGATAAGTACTTCTTTCCTATGTAGTGTTGCGTGACTTTGTTTTACTTCCTTGTAGTTAGACAATTGAGGGAAGGAGTCCTGGCACTTCATGCCAAAGGTGTTTCATGATTCAAAGCAGGATAACATGCACACACTTAATATGTCTACTTGATATGTCTGTTTTATTTATAGAAAAAATATATTCTTATTTCAAGGTGATAGTAGTGAATGAAAAAGATGGGAAATTTTAAAACGGTGCTCATTAAAAATAAGGGATCAGCCAAGACAGACATATTAGAAATGCACAAAGATATGGGAAAGTAGACAGAGGAACACATTCAAACAGTAAAAACGGTTTGAAAAGTACTTTATAAGCAGAATTTAAAAGTTTTGGGTTAACTATAAATCCAGCAACACAAAGAGTTTTAGGAAAACAGAAACCCGGAGGAATTATGTGGATTAACTACAAGGCATTTCTTTGTATCATAATTTCTTGGAGCCAGAGGCATGCAGCTTTGATTCCCAGTTAAATCAATATGCAGAGGCAGTACATTTACCTCCCTCTATTTTAATAAGCTAAATTATCCTCTAGCATTGGACATATGTATGTTCTATACAAAGATTACTCCATACTTGCTGTAACTATATGGTAGGAAAAGACTGCAGAATCCAGTCAATGCTGATGAAGAATCATGTTATTTCTCAAAAGTTGCAAGATTTACTCAAGTAAAAATAGAAAAGAGGATCTTGCTTTTTCCCTCTTTCTGAAAGTACTGCACAATCAACCACAATGGGATTACATAAATTTGCATTAAAAAAGAGTGCATTTGTAAAAAAATTTAATGAGATCAAATAAGAAATTTAAGCTTGCCCCAGAATTCATTTGAAGTGTCCTACCAGCTAGCTATTGGTCATAGGATTAAAACTGCCACCATATCAAATGGTTTGATTTCTTTGAATAAAAATACCCATGAATGTGATCCACTGCCCACCAAGATCCACTCGGAGGGTGCATCTACACTGCAGAATTAATTGAGTTTGAGATCACTTTAACTGCCATGGCTCAATGCATTGTAGCATTGAAATTGTAGTTGTACAAAGCCTTTAGTGTGCTCTGCCAAGGAGTCCTGGTGTCTTGCTAGATTGTAACTTCCAGGATTCCACAGCACTGAGCCGTGGCAGTTAAAGTGGTCTCAAACTGTATTCATTCTACAATGTAGATGCATCCTGAGGCTCAGGAGCATTTAGACTTTGATAGAGACCACACTCTGAACTATATCTCTGTGAACGCCCTTTGATGGAAAGAAACAACTTATACTGGCTGCACTTACTCTCATTCTTGGATTTCGGAACAGATGAAAGTGAGATGACAATGTGAAAGGTGGTGGAAAAGTTTTGTACAGAACTTAACTTGAATCCTTTGCAAAGCAGGGGAAAGAGGACAGTTGCTAGGGTCATGCTTTGTACCCCAATTACACATCAAACATAACAAAATGTAGGAAGGTGTGAAGACTGAGAAAGGAAAAAGGATGTATCAGGTCATCTGAAGGGTGGGGGGTATAGTCTTGAAGATGGGAGCTGGGCATAGGGTGAGAGGGAAAGATTGACAGCTCACTTGCTTTCTCACAATTGAAAACCGGTTTCAAAAAACCCTTCTGCTTGACCTTCCATTGTATTTACTTCTTTAGAAAGCTCCAAAACAGCTTTTCAAGTATGTTTGCTACAAATGCCTGTGTCAAGTTCAGACTATTCATAATGGAGACTTCAGTTATGAGAAAAATAATTTTATAAACAGCAATGCTTTAAATGTAGAAGATTCAGTTTCTCTTTTTGTACAGAAAGGATTTAGGATATTTTATGCTCTCTAACCATCAAACACCCATGAATCTAACATATTCACAAATATTTAAATCTCAAGAAAAAGAGATATGAGTTACCAAGCTAGGTTAGTATCGTCTCAAACTATCCAAAGATACACAGATCTTATTTTGGTGAAGGTTTAACAGGCTTAACAAGTGTGGTGATACATTTCAAATTAGAAGCAGTGATACTACTTACTCTCTCTTGTCCAGCTGTATCCCATATTAGGAATTTATGCAATTCATTCTGATATTGTACTGTCTTGGTCATAAAGGATGCTCTGAAATGTATTTAATGGATGCATGTGTCAGCAAATAATATCAACAACAAAGAGTTCAGACTCCCATCCAGAATTCTCCACATCTACAATCAACATGTAACTGTTTCAGATTAATATGTTACTTTAAAAGTAGGAGTTGAAGAAGGAGCAGTTTGCTTACCTGTAGCTGTGGCTTTTTGAAGAGTATTTTGTAAACTCACAAAATATATGAGCTATTCTGGGCCTGCACAAATTGTTTTGGAAACTTCTCAAGCTAAAGGAAGCCATTAGTGGTGGTAGCCCCATCCCCTCCTCATGGTATCCTTGCTTTTTCTTCCGGTACCATATGGCAATAGTGCATAGGGGAAGTTAAAAATAGAGGCCGCTAAAACAGCTGCAATGGGGTGCAAGGCAATTGTGTGAGTTCACAGATGACCACTTGGAGAACTAGTTACATGTCAGTATCTTTTTCTCTTTCATGGTCTCTGTGACTCAGGCACATGTGTGAACGTCAAACTCCCCGACTACAAGGCAAAAGGGGAAAAAACCCTCTGCTTCTTCAAAATTATCATATTTAAGTGTTGCAACACATAAGTCTATAATGTCTGACACAGAGAACAAGTTGTGTCCATGCTGAAGCTTTATAGATGATTAGCAAAATCATGTTCATGAGAAAAGCTGTGGAAGCTGCCACAAAAGACTTTGCAGTGTCTGCAGATTTTTACTACATGGCTTTCAGCCAAGCAAAGTAGATAGTGAGAATGGTTTTGTGTAACATACTTCTTTAAAATTGCTTTAGGAACAATGAACAATTGTGTTTGATGCCACAGGGTAAATCAGGCATGGGCAAACTTCGTCCCTCCAGGTGATTTAGACTTCAACTCCCACAATTCCTAACATCCCACTGGTTGTTAGGAATTTTGGGAGTCAAAATTGAAGTCCAAAACACCTGGAGGGATGAAGTTTGCCCATGCTTTGGATAAATATTACTCATGAAGAGAAAAGACAAATAATAGTTAACAACAGAAAACCAAACAACCAAAAATTAAGATCAGAGTAAACCACATTAGGAATGCAAGCTGAAAAACAAATGAAAGATCTTGGTGTAACAGAAGATGCCCCCATATGCTGCTTCAGCAAATTCAAAGGAATACAGGAATAGAGTAGAAATGCACAATGGACAAGGGGTGTGGCTATCAGGGGGGAAAATGCTTGCCTAGTTCTATAAGTTTCCAAAATGTTCTGCACAGCCACAGAACAGCTCATACCTATAAGCCACAGAGACCACAAAGAAGGTTTTATGCATTCTTTCTTTGCTGTTGGACAGGGATTGTAACTTGGTAGAAAAATGTTCTGGGCAACTAAAAAGCAATACTGTGAAAAAAGCAATACTGTGTAAAAAAAAAAGCAATACTGTGTAAAAAGCAATAAAAAGCCTGTGCTGGATGGGGTCGCACTCCCCTTGAAGGCGCAGGTTCGCAGCTTGGGTGTGATCCTGGATTCATCGTTGAGCCTGGATCCCCAGGTTTCAGCGGTGACCAGGGGAGCATTTGCACAGCTTCGGCTCGTGCGCCAGCTGCGCCCGTACCTCGGGAAGTCTGACTTGGCCACGGTGGTACACGCTCTGATCACATCCCGACTTGACTACTGCAACGCTCTCTACGTGGGGCTGCCCTTGAAGATGGCCCGGAAGCTGCAGCCAGTCCAGCGCGCGGCTGCCATGCTACTAACAGGAGCAGGACGCAGGGAGCACACAACGCCCCTGTTGTTCCAGCTCCACTGGCTGCCGATTTGCTACCGGGCCCAATTTAAGGTGCTGGTGTTGGCCTACAAAGCCCTAAACGGTTCCGGCCCAAAATACCTTTCTGACCGCATCTCGGCCTATGAGCCCACAAGGGCCTTCAGATCATCTGGGGAGGCCCTTCTCTCGATCCCGCCTGCCTCACAGGCACGTCTGGCGGGGACAAGAGATAGGGCCTTCTCAGTGGTGGCCCCCCGGCTATGGAGCACCCTCCCTGTTGACATCAGACAGGCGCCCTCCCTTATGGCATTCCGTAAGGGCCTAAAAACTTGGTTATTCGAAAAGGCGTTTAACTAAGTGCTTTGCAATTGGCAATGACGACTGGAACGGAATATGGATTAGGAGATTGGTTTATGATTCTATGATGAGACGACGCGGATGATTTAGTTTAATTATATGTATATGTATTGTAAACTGTTTTTATATGTTGTACACCGCCGTGAGTCGCCCTGAGGGGCTGAGAACGGCGGTCAACAAATGCAATAAATAAATAAATAAATAAATAAATAAATAAATACCCTGACATAAGAATTCATGCAATAACAATAGTAACAATAAAGACCATAAAGGAACCAAGAGTAGCAGCTACTAAGCAACATCAGATTAATACAGATGTATACAACTTTTGTGCATCTGTGTATGTGCCTTCAAGTTGCCCATCAACTTTGGGCAACTCAATTAATTTCATAGAGTTTTCTTAGGAAAGAAATGCTTAAAAGTTGGTTTGCTACTGCCTTCCTCTGAAACATCTATAGCACCTGATATTTCCTGGCGGCTCCATCCAAGTACTAACCAGGGCTGACCTTGCTTAGCTTCCAAGCTGAGAAAGAATCGTGTGGATTCAAAATGCACCACAGATCTACCTAAGCTGAACTGAGTCATATGTAAACTGCATAAGCCCCAAAGGCAAACAGCTCAAATCTAGGCTTTTGAAGTCATTCTGGAGAACAAAACACTGCCTTCAACATTGTTCTTTGAAGAAGAGGAAATCTAATTAGGACTGTTTACTGTTTTAAACAGAGCTTGGACATTTAATTATTTAAAAGAGTTTGTTTTCATTACAATGACTGAAAACTTTAGGGGCCTGCTGTAAAAGCCTGTCTGTTCCTGTAAAAAATGGCCACTGCAGTCTCTCTGCAAATACATTTTCGGCAATAAGTCCTTAATAAATATGACTGCCACCTTTCTGCTTCACCCCAAGTTCCCAAAATAGTGGGTGCACGACATTTTTTAGGCTCCCCGCCCAAGGTGGGGGAGGAGAGGAGAGAAAGGAGCGAGGACTGTCTTTCTTTCATTAGTTGGGCAAAGGAAGGGTAATGGAGAAGGAACATTCTCAGGTCTGCTTTCTTGCTGAGTCCCTATTGAAGCAGTGTATGTTGCCTAAGGTTTTGGGGGTTGTTTTCTTTTTGGCCTATAAACAAGTATGCATGGTAAATGGTCACGCTGCAAAAATTAGTTGAACAAATTAGTACCTATTAAATAGGAACGTATTCCAAATTGCAATGAGCTTCCAAGAGTTAGTATACAGAAACATAATTCACAAATACTACATTATGTTGGTATAATACCAAATTATAATGTTTACGATTTGTTATCACATCTTATATAAACTTCATTCTGCCACAGAATGTTTCCATAAAAAGCAGAAATTTTCTATGCTATTATTAAAACAAGTAAATAATCATACCCAAATATTAAAATAACTACTGTATTTCAACCAGTTCTTCATAAAAATTGCTTAAGAAAGCTTAACAGTGCTTAACAAAAAAATTAAAAAGTAAAAATGGTCTTATTCAACATTTAATTTTTGTACTTATTTAGATTGGATCTAAATATAGACAGAAATTTTATGTAGAAAAGAATGCAGCATACACCCACAAGCTTCTTACTTTGTATATCTCAGAGCATATCCCTTAAAGCTCTCAAATTAGTTTAATAAATCAAAGATTTATTGTATTAGGAGCTGTAGAGAAGTGATTATTATAACTGTGTTTTAAACTGTGTTTATGCTTTACATTGTAGCCATGACCTAGCTGAGAGAGATAGGTTGCCATGGTGACAGGCCAGAGGAGGTGGGCGGAGCTTAAGTAGGAAAGGTTTGAAAACGACAGTTTAAAATCAGTCAGGCGGATGAGACCCTGAAGGACAGAGTCAAAGGGGACTCTGGGATAATAGTTCAGTCAGGCGGATGAGACCCTGAAGGACAGAGTCAAAGGGGACTCTGGGATAATAGTTCAGTCAGGGGAATGAAACCCTGAGGGGCAGAGTCAGTTGAGGCTCTGTGGTGTAGTGTAAATTCAGCCAGTTCTTAGGATTTGTGAATATTATTCCAGCTAGGAAGCTGGAGGTGAAACCTCGTTAGATTGCTTGAGTAAAGGAAGAATCTAACAAGAAAGAGGTTTAGGGATCCCAGTGGTGAATGGCTGGAGATCGCTAGTTTGATCCTGTGTAGGACAAACAGTTGTAAATATTCACAATAGGGAACTGAAATATTAAAGCACCTCATTGTAGAAGAAGTCAAAGAATTGTAACATCACCTGAATGTATCTCAACTAAGCCATATTTGTAACCATCAAGCTTGTGCCAAGTTCAACAGTTAATATTGCAACAGTTACGCTCCGACAATAAATCTGTTCTCTTTGTGTTTTAAAACCTGCCTCATCCATTGATTTCAACGTTTTGCACAATCCACACTACCAAATTGGCCTCACAACCCAGATAAGAAGAAACAGAGATTATATTACCAATATCTCTTTATATTAGGGTGGCAGCTTAACCTAGAAGTCTCAAATTCTCATTACATTTGTGTGGTGATCCTATTTAGTTGGGATTTCACGCCATTATTTTATTTTTGGGAGACTACTTCACATATTTTGGTGGCAGCAAGTGAACGGCTTCGAATTGTAGTAACGAGCGGTGGGGACGCGGCTTCGCAAATTTGGTGGCAGACGACGGGATTCGTGTAACAGCTAATCGAGTGCCTTAAGTTTAATTTTGAAATAAGTTGTGAGGTAAAAGTTGCTGAAAAAATGGCTACCAGGCGGCAGAGAAAGCTAGCTGAGGAAAGAGTAGAGGAAAATTCGAGCTCTGAAACAGATGAGCCAATACCTTTCTCAGAAATGGCTTTTAAGTACAAGTTAGAGATGAAACGATTGGAGATGGAGGCAAAACAGAGAGAGTTTGAAGAAAAACAGAGAGAGAGAGAACAGGAGTTAGAATTGAAGAGAATGGAGTTTGAGCTAGAGAAACAAAGATTGGCTTTGTCTCAAACAGCCAGTGAAACCCAGGAGGGAAGATCTGGAGGAAATACCCCAGATTTGATGAAGAAATTCCCAAAATTCAACAAAGACGATGATCCAGAGAAATTCCTAATATCTTTTGAGAGATGTTGTCGAGATTTTGATGTGGCTAAAGAAAGATGGATGACATACCTAAGGCCACAAATAAGTGGGAAACTTTTGCAGATTTATGGGCAGATGACTGAGGAATCTTATGGAGACTATGATCTGTTTAAGAAGCAGGTTCAACAGGAATTTAGATTGACTCCTGAATATTATAGATTTAAGTTCAGGACAATAAAAAAAGATAAAGCTCAAAGTTTTGCTCAGGTGGCCTCAAGACTATCTCAACTGTTTGATAGTTGGATAAGAACGTCTGAGGTGGAGGATTTTCAACAGCTGAGGGAACTTTTGAAGCTGGAGCAGTTTTTTCAAATATTGCCTTTTGATATTCGGTGGGTGATTCAAGATCGCAAGCCAGCCACTGTTGTAGAGGCAGCGGTTATGGCAGATCAAATTACAACCTTAAAAGAGGGATTTAAAAGAGAAGATCCACCAAGTGAAAGAAGAGTAAACAAGCCGCCATTTTATCCACATCAAACGCGCCCACAACCAGGGAAGGTTTCTGACTTAGAAAACACCATCTATAGGAGGCAGAGTGTAACAAGACAAACCTCTCCTGAGGTAAAAAGACGCTGCTTTCAATGTGGAAAATTGGATCATATAAAATATCAATGTCCTCTGTTAAGGAAAGAAAAAGCAACCCTCTTTGTGAGCAAGATGAGAGATACACCACAGGCAGAACGGGATACTGTTTCGAAGGAGAATTCAAGCTTGGAGCCACAAGAGAAACGATGTTTGCTCATCTTGTCAGGCAGCCCATATGAAGAATACTTAGAATCCATCAATATTAACAACAAGAATAGGAAAGGACTCAGAGACACAGGTTCAGAACTGTGTTTAGTACATCCTGAAATAGTACCACAGGAATTTAAGCAGCCAACCTCTGCAGTAAAATTAAAAGGTTTAGGACCTGCGATACTAACCGCAGTCGTAACCTTACCAATAGAATATGATGGATGGAAGGGAATGTGGGACTTCGCAGTTAGTCCTGACATACCATATGATTGTTTAATTGGAAACGATTTGGCTGAGACGATTAAGATCGGGAAGATGGCGTGTGAGGAGAAGGAATGTAACATCGAAACCCCAGAACCAGCAGCCCTGTTATGCTATACAGCAAGATGAAAGCGAGAGTCCAGAGTCCAGTTCTACAGTTGCCGAGCTTGTTAGTAAGACGGGAGGAGTTGAGGAGATTCGGCAGGAACAAAGAGCCGATGATTCTCTTAAGCCTCTATTGGCTGCAGCTCAAAACACCCAGGCATCAACACAGGAACAGCCCAACGAGTTTGTGCTAAAGAAGGGAGTCTTATACAGAAAAACCAAAAGAGTACCATCGACGGAAGGATCAGTGTCAGATAGTCAAATTGTAGTACCTCAAAAATTTAGAGAGCAGCTGATGAGGGTGGCACATGAAAACCCTCATGGTGGACATTTGGGTGTGAGGAAAACCACGAGCAGGATCACTAGGAATTTTTATTGGCCTGGCATGTTCCAGAGAATAAAGGAATTCTGCCAGTCATGTGATACATGCCAAAGACAAACTACAGGGAGGGATAAGACCAAAGCACCTCTTATTCCTATGCCTTTAATTGGAGAGCCATTCTACAGAGTGGGAATTGACATAATTGGTCCCCTCAACAAGCCAAGCAGACGTGGTTATAGATACATCTTAACTATGATAGACTATGCTACGAGGTATCCTGAAGCAATAGCTCTCACTAACATCGAGACTACAACTGTAGCTAATGCTTTATTGTCTATCTGGGGAAGGACTGGATATCCCAAGGAACTGGTATCTGACTTAGGGACCCAGTTTACCTCAAAGCTCATGACAAAACTGCTTGAGCTATGCGGAATTCGACATCTTACATCAACGGCATACCACCCCCAAACCAATGGGTTGGTTGAAAATCTGAATAAGACACTGATTAAGATGATGAAGTCATATTGCCAAGAAAGACCATTTGATTGGGACAATAAGCTTCAACAGCTATTATTTGCTTATAGAACCGTCCCTCAGGACAGTACAGGATACAGTCCTTTTGAACTGTTATATGGCAGGAAGGCTCGAGGACCGTTAGATTTGGTTAAAGAATTCTGGGAAGCTAGCCCAGTAACAGAACCGGTTCCTGTAGATGATTATTTGAGAGATCTTCAATCAACAATGCGGTTAGCCAGAGACATCGCACAAGAGCATCTAACTGCAGCACAACATCGGCAAAAAGACTATTACGATGCAAAGGCCAAACCAAGAACTTTCAATGTGGGAGACGAAGTCCTGTTTTTGTCGCCCAACAAAACCAGCAAGCTTCAACTGGATTGGTCGGGACCATGGAGAGTCACCAGAAAGCACAACCATGTGAACTATGACATCTATGATGAACATTTAAATGTTGAAAGGAGAGTCCATGTAAATATGTTAAAACCTTATGTTGTAAGGTCTGCGAATGTATGTTTTGTTGTTGCGGAAGAAGAATCCGGTCCCTTTTCTTTTTGGGAGGGTGATCGTGAACAGTATAAAAATTTAGATCGTATAAATATGAACATAGAATTGTTTAAAAAGCAGCATAGAGAAGTTGGATAATGTGAAAGGTACAAATAATAAGTTATTGAGATAGAGTTTGTGTTTGCAGGATTTTATGTTTCAGGTAAACGTAATGTGGTTGCGGACGCTTTGTCTAGGATTTCATAGTTTAAAGGTTTGTATATGTGTGTAATTAAAGTGTAATTAACCATAATGTGTTTCCCTTTCAGGAATGTTATGTATATGTATTTATTGTTAAGTAATATGTGAAGTTATTTTTGCCAATTCTAGGACTGAGAATGGTGCAAAAATACTTTTTCTGGGGGGGAAGGTGTAGAGAAGTGATTATTATAACTGTGTTTTAAACTGTGTTTATGCTTTACATTGTAGCCATGACCTAGCTGAGAGAGATAGGTTGCCATGGTGACAGGCCAGAGGAGGTGGGCGGAGCTTAAGTAGGAAAGGTTTGAAAACGACAGTTTAAAGTCAGTCAGGCGGATGAGACCCTGAAGGACAGAGTCAAAGGGGACTCTGGGATAAGAGTTCAGTCAGGCGGATGAGACCCTGAAGGACAGAGTCAAAGGGGACTCTGGGATAATAGTTCAGTCAGGGGAATGAAACCCTGAGGGGCAGAGTCAGTTGAGGCTCTGTGGTGTAGTGTAAATTCAGCCAGTTCTTAGGATTTGTGAATATTATTCCAGCTAGGAAGCTGGAGGTGAAACCTCGTTAGATTGCTTGAGTAAAGAAAGAATCTAACAAGAAAGAGGTTTAGGGATCCCAGTGGTGAATGGCTGGAGATCGCTAGTTTGATCCTGTGTAGGACAAACAGTTGTAAATATTCACAATAGGGAACTGAAATATTAAAGCACCTCATTGTAGAAGAAGTCAAAGAATTGTAACATCACCTGAATGTATCTCAACTAAGCCATATTTGTAACCATCAAGCTTGTGCCAAGTTCAACAGTTAATATTGCAACAGTTACGCTCCGACAATAAATCTGTTCTCTTTGTGTTTTAAAACCTGCCTCATCCATTGATTTCAACGTTTTGCACAATCCACACTACCAAAGTGGCCTCACAACCCAGATAAGAAGAAACAGAGATTATATTACCAATATCTCTTTATATTAGGGTGGCAGCTTAACCTAGAAGTCTCAAATTCTCATTACATTTGTGTGGTGATCCTATTTAGTTGGGATTTCACGCCATTATTTTATTTTTGGAGACTACTTCACATATTTTGGTGGCAGCAAGTGAACGGCTTCGAATTGTAGTAACGAGCGGTGGGGACGCGGCTTCGCAGGAGCGAACCAAGGGTACAGTTGTAAAATATTTTTTAAAACCCCAAAATTAAAAAAATGGCATTATATTAACTGTCCTTTGCAAGATAATTTTCTGATGTTTGTTTACACTGGTTATTGACTTTGCAAATACTGTCTGAACTTTCCAATTTAAAATTAATACTTTTCTTGGACATATATGTTCAAGACACTTTAACCTCCCAGTATTTCTCATTGAGGGTTCTGCTTGTGTGGGGGCTGATGGGAACATTTGATGCCTCACTAAACTACAAATCCCAGCATTACATAGTATTGATCTGTGACAAATAGGAGCTCCAGGTACTCATGAAGCAGCTTCTCCTGGTGCTTTGACTCAGCACTAAGATTACAGTATTATGCGAATCAAATGTGCACCCTAATTTTGGCAAGGTGATTTAGCCAAAAAGGTGGGTGTTAGATTTGAGTAAATTTAGTATTTACTGAATGTATATCTCACCTTTTCATTAAAGACAGTGCAACAATAAAGCATAGTTAAAACAGCAAAATTATTAAAGTTGAAATAAAATATATCCAAGTAATGCAATGTGTGGAAAGAAGTACTTTTACTTCAGCAAATCAATTCAGAACCACAATGTCTGTTTGTGCAAAAATATCTTTCCTGGATAGCAAGAGGATAATGGCAGGTAGATCCAAAGCCTTCAAGCAGTTTTGGTTTTCATTGAAACAAACCAAGGATCGGAACATTATTTTGGGAAGGGGGAGAAAATTACAAAAATTCCCTGGCCTTCACATCTAGCAGGGGTATACTGTCACTAGCTTAGAGATTGATATTATACCTGTAGTTACTCAGTACTGATTTCTCTAGTTGCAATCTAGTAGCAGTGTTAGTTCTGTATTGTGAAAAGCAGTATGAGCTGCTGTTTTGCCTTTAGGCTGCTCTACGTTCTGGGACAGTAAATCAGAGTTACAACTTTCTCTATAGCCACACATATAATGAAGACGAAACACCCAATATATCAAAGCTAATGGTAATCACAGCATTAATTCTATTGAATATAATTCCTGTACAGTATTTTGAGTGCATACATATTCATTTTTGAGAGTGCCATAACTTCCTATATAAGGAAGCAATGTGTGGAAAGTGTTACACAATGTTTCCAACAGAAATGATTGAATACCAAACAGAAATTTAGGGAGCAGTTCATGGATTAATTAAAGCTAGTCTCCAATTCACTGAATTATCCTGCTTAGTTTGTAGACAGAAGAACCAAACTATTTTTTTGGTAATGTAGTTAATTAACAATAATCATTTTAAACACCAAGAGACAGTGGGGCTATAATACATTCTCTTTCTTACCAGCAGCTAGAAAACCTGAATGTATTATAGCCCCACTGTCTCTTGGTGTTCAAAATGATTTTATTATTTTCCCCCTCAACTAAGGCTGTGAATATTAAGAAAAATGAAAGTGGCAGCCTTAGTTGAGGGGAAAATAATAAAATACATTTTTAACTAAAGTTACAAAAGATACTGCAATCATGCAGCCTTCCAGATCTTTGGCTACAAATCCCAATAGGTCTAGCCAGTTGGGAGCTGCAATTCTACAGCCTTTGACAGCTACATGATTCTCATGCCTGTTTTAGATCCGGATAAGAAGACATTAACCATGGATAGACTTCCTTCTCTATGGCTAAGAAAAAATATTACAGTGGAATCTCGCTTATCCAACCTTCGCTCATCCAACATTCTGTATTATCCAAGGCAGCCTGCCTCCGGTCTGGATCCACAGCTGTTTCAATACATTTCGATGTTCTGGTGCTAAATTCATAAATACGGTTATTACTACATAACATTACTGTGTATTGAACTGCTTTTTCTGTCGATTTGTTGTAAAACATGATGTTCTGGTGCTTAATTTGTAAAATCATAATGTAATTTGACATTTAATAGGTTTTTCCTTAATCCCTCCTTATTATCTAACAGTTTCGCTTATCCAACATTCTGCCAGCCTGTTTATGTTGGATAAGCAAGACTCTACAGTATGTTTAAACCCAGCATGAAGAATTCTTGACTTTTCTCACGTAGTACCTAAATTACGTGGATTACAGAACCTAGTTCACACTTATACAGTAAAAAAATTATATATAAAAAGTTTATGGATTTTTAACAAGCTGCTGAAATATAGCATAAGCTTCTTTCAGTTTCTTACCCAATTGTTGGATTGATGTTGGGATCAAAGCTGTCTTCTACAAAGCGCCATACAATGCTTGATTTGCCTACACCAGTGTCCTGAAAGAGAAGTCAAAGGGGTATTTTAAAGATAAACAGGCATTTTAAAGATAAATGGACAATAAACATATTATCTAAAGAAGGATTTCTTTTAGTGATCTTCACTTCTTTTCTGACCAAGACAAAGCTATTACAGGGATTTCTTGGCAAGATTTGTTCAGAGGAATGTTGTCATTCCTCTGAACAAAGGGATTCAAAGTCTAGTCCCCTAGTTCCAATACTCAACCCATTGCCTCTATTGGCTTTCCTTGCAATAATATGATAAATTCTGATTATTTTGAAATTTCTCTTCTCAACTGTATGCAACTGGACTGATTGATAACTGGCAAACAGAGGGAGAAAATGTGGAGGCAGTGACAGACTTTGTATTTCTAGGTACAAAAATTAGTGCAGATGCAGATTGCAGCCAGGAAATCAGAAGACGTTTACTTCTTGGGATGAGAGCAATGACCAATCTCAATAAAATAGTGAAGAGTAGAAACATCACACTGGCAACGAAGATCCGCATAGTTAAAGCAATGGAATTCCCTGTAGTAACCTATGGATGTGAGAGCTGGACCAAAGGAAGGCTGAGCGAAGGAAGATAGATTATTTTGAACTATGGTGTTGGAGGAAAATTCTGAGAGTGCCTTGGACTGCAAGAAGATCCAACCAGTCCATACTTCAGGAAATAACACCCGACTGCTCACTGGAGGGAAGGATATTAGAGGCAAATATGAAGTACTTTAGCCACATCATGAGAAGACAGGAAAGCTTAGAGAAGACAATGATGCTAGGGAAAATGGAAGGAAAAAGGAAGTTATGATTGTTTAACTAATGTTGTTTTAACTTATTGTATTGCATGTTTTTATCTTGTTATTATAATTGTAATTATTGCGGCATTGACTCATTGCCATTGTTAGCCGCTCTGAGTCCCCATGCGGGGGTGAGAAGAGCGGGGTAAAAATGTTGTAAATAAAAAATAAATAAATAAGAGGGGCCGACCAAGAGCAAGATGGATGGATGGTATCCTTGAAGTGACTGGCTTGACTCTGAAGGAGCTGGGGGTGGTGACAGCCGAGAGGGAGCACTGGCCTGGGCTGGTCCATAAGGTCACGAAGAGTTGGAAGCGACTGAACAAATAAACAATAACAACAACTGTATGATACTGAGGCACAAAGAAGAAAATAGTATGCTGCTACAGATATGGCTAAAGTTAGTGTACATCATTTAGGCAACAGCTAGATTCCTGGCTGCCACCTGCATCCTCTCAAAATGTGGTGAATCCAGGAGGACCTATAACTTGCACAATCCATCCTTCAATGGTAATGAAACCCCCCATCCAGGACCAATTTCATATACCATCCAAATAAACCAATTCCTCACTCCACAAAATTCTGTTTTATCTAGATTTAGTTTCAGCCTGTTCTCATTCACTTATGGGAAGAAAAGATAACACCTTATTAAGAAATTTGGAGAATACTGCCACTTGTTCTCTTGCTTTCTCCTTAATTTTGGCTAAGCAGACAGTGCATCTTTAAGAGGCCTAAACAGATGATGAAGTATCTATGCTAGTAACAATATATTTTTTATCACTTGTGGAGGGGAAAATGCATGTTACCCACTCAACATTGAAGTTACTTAAACTGACCTGAATCTCCCTGTGAGATGAATCAAGTTTGTCTTCCCATAATTTCAGACTCCAATATTAGTATACCAAAATTGATCTTTTAGCTTTCACTTCATTGAGATGTCAATTCTGGATAACTCAATGAGGCTTCCACACTTTCACTACATACAATATTTCACAGGAACAGAGCAGCTCTGTGTGTACCAACCCTAAAGATGTGTATAGTAAACACCTCAGGCTAGAAACAAAAAGGTGTTGAACTAGTTGGTGAGTGCTTGTTACTCATTGAGCTCCACCCTATTTCATCAAAGACCATACATACTTTCAGTGACACTCCTAAAATATTAAGCAGCGATGAGTAAATAATTTTACATCCTGAAAGTTCTAGATTATTTTTATCTCGTTTATAAATAGGGGCAAAACATTCCAGGTAACCTGTATTTATCACTCACATACACTGCCTATTTAATGCAGTTCAAAGCTAGCTTCAAACTGTGGTGGCCAGTCAACGAACTCCCAAAAACGTGAGTGAAAGATAGCCCGTAATGCACATCAATGCTCTGTGGTTTGTGTAATCACCATCCAGGCCCCAAACCGGTTCCAGGATGTTCTATATCACTGGCACAGCGAAACCAATTTTTTTCCAATATCAGTTTGAAACTTCATTAAAAGGTCAGTGCAGATTAAGCCTTTTTTTGTACAAAAAAATCACTATAAGCAAAGATATATAAAGGAGGTGGTTAGAGCCTTGTAGCCAAGTTGCATGGTATGAAAACCAATCTCATGCCTTTTTTGTCATTTTAGAAATGAGCCCAGATTTGAGGTAGCAGGGAATTCTGAATCTTTAATAGACATCTCTGTCTATGTCAGTGGTTACCAACCTGAACTAAAATATGATCAGTGGCCTCACCATTACTACACCATTGCAACAAGAGCTACTGGTCTCGCGAAACCCTCTTTTAGTGCTGAAGCTTATTAAATATGGTTTTCTGTGGGTGAGCAGATGGCATATGTTCTGTATCAGAAACTAGAACTGATGTGGTCTAGCTAATGCAATTTTATGAATCAGCAACCCAAATAACCAAACAAAATCTAAAGTTGATCAAAAACTGATTCGAAACCCTTCTGGTACTAATGTTGGAGAGTGGTCCCTGGTCAAAAAAATGTTTGGGAAGCACTGGTCTATGTGAAGGTTTATGAAAACATGTTTGGTCTTTAAACTCAAAATGAAAGACATATTCCATCTTTATATCATTTTAAGATAATTAAATCGATACTTAAAGAAACCATGTTTAACTCTCTTATACTATAATGGGCTATTTCGTTTGAAAGTCATGCTTTGTTGCAAAATCTACATAGAAGAATTACCTACCATGTAGGCATTCTTCGGTGTTATCTTAACAGTGATAAAAATTCTCCTAATTTTCAGTCATCTGTAAAGACCCCCCTCCATAAACAACAGCTACAAAATAAATCCTGGCAGAATTAAATATAGCTCAAAAAATTGACTGTTTCTTTTTCCATCGGGATACATTTTATACCAGCCAATAAAATGCATTGAAAGAAGAACTGTTCAATGCCTTTTTAGTGAATCAACATGTAGTGAATCAGAAGCAATGTACTCAGCAGTACATTATTATTATTATTATTACTCCATTTTATCTCCCCAAAGAGGACATAAAAGCATTAGCATAACCATTTAAAATATACAAATATATGAACATTAAAACAGGATTAAATATAAACAGTGTTTTAAAAATCCCAGTTAAAAACTATTAAAACAAATACAAAGTTAAAAACCACAGCACCCCCGAATTGATCTTAAAACACCTTGGTCCCATTTAAAAAAAATTGATATTTCTTTGGAAGGGGCACACTGGATTATACTGGGAAGCGGGGAGTATACCACTCAACATATATAGTGTCTCTATTATTTTTTTTCTTATTATAAGTATTTTAATTTTTGGCTTTGTGTATTGGTTGATTCTACAGACGCAAATAATTTTGTGGATGTGGGATATTTCTACACACCTCAACACTTCGGAAACCTCACTGTGGTCAGAAAATATATCACAACTAAAACATTAAGTTATTTTCTCAGAGAAAGGAAGTAGAAAGAAAAGATTAGCAGAGATTAATATCTTGGCAATGTCCTTTTCATCTTCATATGCAGAACATTTCCTGCTCTATAGAGGTCAGTCCTTTTCAGGAAGAAGTGAAATCTATCTGTCATGTTTGTCACAAGGTTGGCAGGAAAAAAGTGAGCATAATACATACTGGACTCCATTCCATGAATCAAAGTATGACTTAAAAAGACTTACTTCTAAGGAGATATGAATAGGAATTGCACTGAACCATACATGCAATTTTGTCCATAACCCAGGGTCCTTCCAGACAGGCCCTATATCCCAGGATCTGATATCAGGCAGTCTGCTTTACACTGGATTATATGAGTTCACACTACCAGATAAATTTGGGATAAACAGAAAATTTAATCTGGAGCTTTACAACTGAATACAAAGGAACTTATTCTTAAATATGTTTGCAACTTTAAACAGTTCCTCTTGATATACTGTTGCTGCGTGTCCTCAAGTTGTTCCTGGCCTATGCTGACCCTAAGGAGACACTATTACATGGTTTTCATGGAGGGAAATTGCTAACTATTCAAGCAACTCTTTATACTTTTTCAAGCCATCCATAGATCCAAAATCTGTGGATCCAGAGGGGCAAAACTGTAAACATCTACAAAACCTCTGTAAATATTACATGCATGTCTCAATTACATGACTATGGGCAAAGATAACAATCACACAAGTGGAGCGTCCACACCTTCTTCATCCACTTCTCTAATGATGCAAATAAGCCTGCTTAGGGCCCTATCACACTCTAAGTGTTGTTATTCCACTTTAACTGTCTTGGAAACATTGGGTACGTCATTAGTAATAATCAGCCACCTGTCACAAAGAGCTATATATATATATCCTGATGACCTTGGCATAACAACACAAGCAAAAGACTTTGAAACAGTCAAAAACCAACTTACTAATGTCCTGAAAGATTTCTCCAGCTACTACAAAGATACGCATCAGAAGCCTAACCCTGCCAAGACACAAGTGTGTGCTTTCCACCTAAGTAACCATGAAGCCAATAGGAAATTAAAAGTTACCTGGGGAACGCCAAGAGCTCAAACACTGTTCCCATCCTAAATATCTAGGAGCCCTTCCACACAGACCTATATCCCAGAATATCATGGTAGGAAATCCCTATCGGCTGTTAGGAATTGTGGGAGTTGAAGTCCAAAACACCTGGAGGGAAGGCCGAAGTTGGCCCATGCCTGTTCTAGAGGCTTTCCCAACTCGAAGATGCTGTCACGGATTAGGATTCGGTTTTGGAAACCCCCAAGCAAGTGTCCCCCCCAAACTTACCCCGAGAAGGCAAACTTTGAGCTCCCTGAGAGCCATGGCGAAGGCAGTCTGTGTGTCTCCGTCTCTCTTCAGGGCCCCTTTCCACCGCCCATGGCCCTTCCCTGGCTCTCCTCGCTTCCCCAGCCCTGTCTCCAACGGGATGGGAATGGAAACAAAGCGATGGCTGAGTCCAGGCGCCCTTCCCCGGAGTCCTGCCGCTCTCCACCCGCTCAGTCCCAGGCAAGCCTCCTCTTCCTCCGCCTCCTCCTCAGGCTCCGCAGGCCGGGCGCCATCTTGGGGCGGGGCTTTGGAGTCACCTGACCAAAGTTTGAAGTCTCCGCCCCTTTCAGTGACGCAACGCTGTCAAGAGCAAGGAAGGCGGAAGGAGAGGCCTTGCCCATTTCAGTCTTCCTCGCCTGCCTGAAGGCTCTCCATTCATAGAATCATAGAATCAAAAGTTGGAAGAGACCTCATGGGCCATCCAGTCCAACCCCCTGCCAAGAAGCAGGAATATTGCATTCAAATCACCCCCGACAGATGGCCATCCAGCCTCTGTTTAAAAGCTTCCAAAGAAGGAGCCTCCACCACACTCCGGGGCAGAGAGTTCCACTGCTGAACGGCTCTCACAGTCAGGAAGTTCTTCCTCATGTTCAGATGGAATCTCCTCTCTTGTAGTTTGAAGCCATTGTTCCGCGTCCTAGTCTCCAAGGAAGCAGAAAACAAGTTTGCTCCCTCCTCCCTGTGGATTCCTCTCACATATTTATACATGCTATCATATCCCCTCTCAGCCTTCTCTTCTTCAGGCTAAACATGCCCAGCTCCTTAAGCCGCTCCTCATAGGGCTTGTTCTCCAGACCTTTTATCATTTTAGTCGCTCTCCTCTGGACACATTCCAGCTTGTCAATATCTCTCTTGAATTGTGGTGCCCAGAATTGACACAATATTCCAGATGTGGTCTAACCAAAACAGAATAGAGGGGTAGCATTACTTCCCTAGATCTAGACACTATGCTCCTATTGATGCAGGCCAAAATCCCATTGGCTTTTTTTGCCGCCACATCACATTGTTGGCTCATGTTTAACTTGTCCACGAGGACTCCAAGATCTTTTTCACACGTACTGCTCTCGAGTACCTTTCAGGTTTACTATATTTCTTTAATGACTGTTTCTACACCTGACTGGGACCTTTGCATCTTTCATTGTCATAACATTGGGAAGAAAAGGAAGTACAGAGCTTTCTCCACTTCCCTGTGTGTGTCTCTGTATGTATATATACACACCCACATATACACACACTGTGTGAACAGGTGGAAAGGCAAGCATATTATCTATATATTCACACATGCATATATATATATATATATATATATATATATATATAAACAAGTGAAGAGGCACATATATGCACATATGCACATATGCAGATATATATATATATATATATATATATATATATTATTTGGGGTGCTTCTACCCCGCCCTTCTCAACCCCCTAGGGGGGACTCAGGGCGGCTTACAAAAGGCACAATTCGATACCTAACAATTACAACATACAATGCAATATACAATACACAAATTTACCACATAATATCACAGTTATAACTGATTAAAACAATCAGACAGTATACTATATGGACAAGTGTATATACACATACACACAGGATATTTTTTTTTGTCGTGTCAGGAGCAACCTGAGAAACTGCAAGTCGCTTCTGGTGTGAGAAAATTGGCCATCTGCAAGGATGTTGCCCAGGGGACGCCCCGGATGATGTGATGTTTTGTCATCCTTGTGGGAAGCTTCTCTCATGTCCCCACATGAGGAGCTGGAGCTGATAGAGGGAGCTCATCCACCTCTCCCCGGATTCGAACCTGCGACCTGCCGGTCTTCAGTCCTGCTGGCACATCATTATTATTTATTTATTATTATTATTAAACTTTATTTGTACCCCGCTAGCATCTCCCGCAAGACTCGATGCGGCTTACAAAGGCCAAGGCCTCAACTCAACAACAACAAAACAATAACAATACAATTTAAAGCAAATTAAAACATAAGCAATGAGAAAACAATACATCAATTACGCAATAAAAACCAGGGCCGGGCCAGTGATGGGTACAGGTTAAAAAAGTGCTGGGTGTGACAGGTGGTATTTTGGATTTCCGGGCAAGTGCAATATGCAGAGAGTCTTAAACTCTAATAAAGTGCTTCTGGGACGTAGTGTTGGAGTTTATCCTATTCTGGAAAGGCACATCGGAATAGCCAGGTCTTCAGATTCTTCCTGAAGACTGCCAACGTGGGTGCTAGTCTAATATCTTTGGGGAGGGTGTTCCAGAGTCGGGGGACAACCACAGAGAAGGCCCTGTCCCTCATCCCCACCAAACGCGCCTGTGACGCAGGTGGGATCATAAGCAGGGCCTCTCCGGATGAACGAAGAGATTGTGTGGATTAATACACGGAGATGCGGTCACGCACAGGGGTTTAACCCACACAGGGCTCCATACACAGAGGATATATCTTCTATATAAATAAAAATGTAATATTAGTTTGTGGGATTAACATAACTCAAAAACCACTGGATGAATTGACACCAAATTTGGATACAATACACCTATCAGGCCAACGAGTGACCATCACTCATAAAAAAAACAATAAAAAACATAGAGGAAGTGCCATATATATATGCACAGAACCACATATACACACATACACACACACACACATATAAATATACACAAAACACATATACACAGACTGGACCACAGCAACGCGTGGCAGGGGATGGCTAGTATCTATATAAATAAAAATGTAATGTTTGTTTGTGGGATTAACATAACTCAAAAACCACTGGATGAACTGACACCAAATTTGGACACAATACTCCCGTCAGGCCAATGAGTGACCATCACTCATAAAAACACTGGAAAACACAGTAAAAGAGACTTAAAAAGCCAAAAAATAAAAATACATTACAACACATACACAAAACCATATATATATATATATATATACACACACACACACATATATACACATATACACAAATATATATACACACATAAAACACATATGCACAGACTGGGCCACAGCAACGCGTAGCAGGAGACAGCTAGTGTATATATATATATATATATATATATATTAGGCCTGGGTAACAACGGAAAAATTTGTTTCTAAAATCGATTCGTTTTTTGGGGTTTTTTGCGTTTCGTTATTTAAAATAATTATAAAATTTTCCTTTAAAAAAGTTCGATATTTACGAAATTTCGTAAATGTGAAAAAATTACAAAACAATAACGAATCGATTTCCGAAACAATAACGAATCGATTCGTTAATGGCGGACGCGACCGCGCAATACGCTAAAAAACCTCCAAATGGGACAGGGGGAACTTCTGAAGCTTAATTAAACCAAAAACAACTATAAAAACCCTTAGAAAACCAAAAACAACTATAAAACTTGCCCCAGACATGCGGAAATAATAACGAAACGACCTCAAAACGATAACAAAACGAATACAATAACGAAATACAAAACATTTACGAAACGATTTAAAAATTCGTTTTTTTAAAAAATTGCTCCAGACTGGTTCGTTATCGTTTTGTAATTGAAAAATTAACGAATTTTTTAACGAATTACGAATTAACGAAACGAAACCGCCCAGCCCTAATATATATATATATATATATATATATATATAATATGAGAGAACAGGTGGAAAGGCAAGAGCTCTCAGGATGTAGGTGAACTACAACTCCAAAACTCAAGATCAGTAGCCACCAAGTCCTTCTAGTGCTTTTTGTTGGTCATGGGAGTCCTGTGTGTCAAGTTTGGTTCAATTCCATCGTTGGTGGAATTCAGAATGCTCTTTGATTGTTGGTGAACTTTAAATCCCAGCAACTACAACTCCCAAATGACAAAATCAACCCCTCCCCAACCCCACCAGTATTCAAATTTGGGCGTATTGGGTATTTGTGCCAAATTTGGTCCAGTGAATGGAAATACATCCTGCATATCAGATATTTGCATTGCGATTCATATCAATAGCAAAATTACAGTTATGAAGTAGCAACAAAAATAATGTTCTGGTTGGGGGTCACCACAACATGAGGGACTGTATTAAGGGCTTCACAGCATTAGGAAGGTCGAGAACCACTGCTCTATGGTCTTATGCAAGGGATTTTTTTTGCTCAGTTAGATTGGGTATATGTGCCAAATTTGGTCCAGTGAATGAAAATTCATCTAATTACATGACGATTCATAACAGTAGCAAAATTACAGTTCTGAAGTAGAAATGAAAATAATTTTTATGGTTGGGGGTCATTACAGCATGAGGAACTGATTTAAGGGGTTGGGAGGCACTGTCCTAGAGGGATGTGCCTGCCTTTGCCTTCCAGGGGCTCCTCCTTTTGGGCTCTTCCTCCTCCTCCTCCTCCTCTTTCTGCCCAAATCTCCTCCCTTCTCTCCTCCCCTTCCCCTTCCCTCCCCACCAATGTCTCTTTCAAAATGGCTGGTAAGTAGCTTTTCATTCTCTTGGCTGCTTCCTTCGTGGAGAGAATGGCTGCTTTGCCTCGCTTTTCTGCCTTGGGCAACCTTGTAACGCTTCCCTGCATCCGGTATTGGCTTCCTTTTCTTTCTCCTTTCTCTAATGGCACCGCACCTCTATTATTACCTAGGTAGATATGGAAATGAATGAGGGGGTTTAAATGTGACGTAAACTTTGCGTGCTGGCTTTCTTTTCATTTGCTACGGTTGATGTTTATTTCTTTGGAAAAAATCTGCCTCCTCTCTGCAAAAAAAAAAAGGGGGGGAGGGAAGAAGAAGAAAATAAAACCCCACCAACCTCGTTTTGTCTTCTCTCTTTTTCTCCCATCTCTCTCTCTCCCTTTTCCTCTTTTGTTTCTGTTTGTAGGGATCCCTTTGTATTTTGTGGATTTGCAGGATGACTTAGATGATTGTGAGTAACTGTTTCCAATTTTATTTATTTCCACTTTAAAGCAAATACATGACGCTATCACAGCAGGGAAATGGCTGGTGGCTTTTCCTCTCTCAAACACCTCTCCTTCCTCATCACCTACATACAAGGCAGGGAATGGCAGAGGTGGGGATCCCCGCCCCTTCTCTCCAGAGTTAAGGCCAATTGTTATTTCTAGGAGGATGCGTATTGTACAAATAGAGGCTTTGGGTTCGGTTGTGGCTTGTTGATCTGTCATGGCTTGATTTCTATAGCCCTGAATCCACTACGAGGAAGCGAGCCTTTTCCTGTCAATGACACTTACTTCCAATGAGTAGACATTGAAAGAGATCTGACAGGTTTGACTGTCACGCCTGCTTTGCAACGCTGTTCTAGCACATTAGAATGGATGCAGGTGTAAGGATGTTTAAGGATGGACCTTCCCCACTTATTTAAGACACAGCAATAGTTTTAGAACAGGCATGGGCAAACTTCGGCCCTCCAGGTGTTTTGGACTTCAACTCCCACAATTCCTAACAGCCTGGCGTACCTGCATCCCAGCAAACTTCCAGCAGGCATGGGCAGACTGCGTCCCTCCAGGTGTTTTGGACTACAACTCCCACAATTCCTAACAGCCTGGCGTACCTGCATCCCAGCAAGCCTTTAACACAGGCATGGGCAGACTTTGGCCCTCCGGGTGTTTTGGACTTCAACTCCCACAATTCCTAACAGCCTGCTGTACCTGCATCCCAGCCAACTTTTAGCAGGAATGGGCAGACTGCGTCCCTCCAGGTGTTTTGGGCTACAGCTCCCACAATTCCTAACAGCCTGGCGTACCTGCATTCCAGCAAACTTCTAACGCAGGCATGGGCAAACTTCGGCCCTCCAGGTGTTTTGGACTTCAACTCCCACAATTCCTAACAGCCTTTCTGGTCAAGATTGGACATCTTGGCAGAGCAATATAGCACCCCAAGGGTATGCCAGTCCTTTCAGTAGACCTAAGCACAAGCATAAGGCCAAGTTAAAAGTACTATATAACTCAGGCATGGGCAAACTTTGGCCCTCCAGGTGTTTTGGACTTCAACCCCTACAATTCCTAAAAGCCTTTCCGGTCAAGATTGGACATCTTGGCAGAACAATATAGCACCCCAAGGATATGACAGTCCTTTCAGTAGACCTCAGCACGAGCATAAGGCCAAGTTACAAGTACTATATAACTCAGGCATGGGCAAACTTTGGCTCTCCAGGTGTTTTGGACCTCAGTCCCAACAATTCCTAAAAGCCTTTCTGGTCAAGATTGGACATCTTGGCAGAGCAATATAGCACCCCAAGGATATGCCAGTCCTCGCACATAATGGAGCCCCGGTGGCACAGTGGGTTAAACCCCTGTGCCGGCAGGACTGAAGACCGACAGGTCGCAGGTTCGAATCCGGGGAGAGTGCGGTTGAGCTCGCTCTATCAGCTCCAGCACCTCATGCGGGGACATGAGAGAAGCCTCCCACAAGAATGATAAAACAGTAAAAAAAACTATCCGGGTGTCCCCTGGGCAATGTCCTTGCAGATGGCCAATTCTCTCACACTAGAAGCGACTTGCAGTTTCTCAAGTCACTCCTGACACAACCAAAAAAAACCAAACACTAGCATAAGGCCAAGTTACAAGTGCTATATAACTCAGGGATGGACAAACTTCAGCCCTTCAGGTGTTTGGACTTCAACTTCCACAATTCTGGCTGTTAGGAATTGTGGGAGTTGAAGTCCAAAACAACTGGAGGGCCGCAGTTTGCCTGTGCCTGTGTTAGAAGTTTGCTGGTGATACAGGTACACTAAAAAATAGGAAATACATTATTAAACAGCTAAGAGTTCCATCCCACTTTTATAGGAACAGTGGTGGAAATTTCTAATATAATGACAGAATATTTGTTTCTTTATAGTAAAAGGTGAACAAATTTGAATTTCTAGATTAGGCCCAGAGTTCAGAGGGGAAATGCATCCTGTGCTTTAAAATAGCGCTAGGTTATATTCCAGTTAAGAGGCCTAATTGCTCAAAACAAAAGCAAAACAGAATGAAAAAGCCCCATCAAAACTTCAACCCAAAACTATATTATACAGTTCTGTTTTGTGTAAGCAGTAAAAATAAAGAGTAATATGTCTGCTAAGAGACTAAGCATGTGGCATGAATAGTCATGGGAAAGAACTGCTTTTGGACTGCATACATTTGCATTTAGGTTTGCATTCATCTTGTTCTAAAACCCGTTACTGATTTTGTTTATAGTTATAAGTTTTTGGTGTTATTTTGTATCATTTTGTATTATTTTGGTGTGTTTTGCATTTGATTAAGGCACTGAATATTTGTCTTTTTGTATGTAAACCACACTGTGTCCCCTCAGGAAGAAAGGGTGGTCTATAAAGTTTTATTGTTGTTGATATTTCTTATGTGCCTTCAAGTCATTTCTGTCTTTTGGTGACCCATTTCTAATTTATGGTAATTTATGATGAACCTGCTAGCAGATATTCTTGGTAGAATTTGTTCAGAGTGAGTTTATCCTCTCCTTCCTCTGAGGCTGAGAGTGTGGATTGCCCAAGCCTATCCAGTGGCGTTCCATGGCTGAACAGGGATTTGAATCCTCTCCTACGCAACTGAACCATTACATGATGCTGCCTCTTAGTTGGTTTAATGCATATTCATAATAATTTGGGCAAAGTTTAGTTCTGAGTTTGCACGGGCACTCATTACCAAGGTGGGTGTGTAGGGCTGATCTTGTGCCTAAAGATATGAATATAAGGGACCCTTGTCCTGACTATAGTTTATCATTTTCTTCAGAAAAGTATAGGCAGTTCCTGAGTTACAGACATATGACTTACAAATGACTCACAGTTAAAACTTGTGCCCCAGCTGCACCCATACCTTGAGACACTTGACTCGGCCATGGTAGTCCACGCCTTAGTCACATCCCATTTGGACTACTTATTTATTTATTTATTTATTTATTTATTTATTTATTTATTGTGTCAGAAGTGAACCAAACAGTTGTATTACATTAAAAACAAACAAACAAAACACAAAGTTTGCAAACTTGGAAGTTGATTAAATGTCCTTTGACCAGTAGCTGGCCATTTGGAGTGCCTCTGGTGTTCCTGCAAGGAGGTCCTCCATTGTGCATGTGGCAGGGCTCAGGTTGCATTGCAGCAGGTGGTCTGTAGTTTGCTCTTCTCCACACTTGCATGTTGTGGATTCCACTTTGTAGCCCCATTTCTTAAGGTTGGCTCTGCATCTCGTGGTGCCAGAGTGCAGTCTGTTCAGCGCCTTCCAAGTCGCCCAGTTTTCTGTGTGCCCAGGAGGGAGTCTCTCATTTGGCATCAGGCATTGATTGAAGTTCTGGGTTTGAGCCTGCCACTTTTGGACTCTCGCTTGCTGAGGTCTTCCAGCAAGTGTCTCTGTAGATCTTAGAAAACTATTTTTTGATTTAAGTTGTTGGCGTGCTGGCTGATACCCAAACAGGGTGGGACGGAGATGTCACTGCCTTGGTAATTTCACTATTGGTTGCTACTTTTGCAACTTCCTGGGGAATGTCAGGTGGTGCAATACCGGCTAAAGCAGTGTCGGAGCCTGCAGTGGTTTAGGGCGCAGACACCCCATGATAATGCGGCATGTCTCATTAAGAGCCACATCCAGTGTTTTAACGTGGTGAGATGTGTTCCACACTGGGCATGCATACTCAGCAACAGAGTAGCATAGCACAAGGGTAGATGTCTTCACTGTATCTGGTTGTGATCCCCAGCTTGTGCCACTCAGCTTTCATATGATATTGTTTCTAGCGCCCACTTTTTGCTTGATATTCAGGCAGTGCTTCTTGTAGGTCAGAGCATGGTCCAGAGTGACTCCCAGGTGTTTGGGTGTGCTGCAGTGCTCCAGTGGAATTCCTTCCCAGGTAATCCTCAGAGTTTGGAATGCTTGTCTGTTCTTAAGGGGAAAAGCACATATCTGTGTTTTAGATGGATTAGGGATCAGCTGGTTTTCCCTGTAATAGGCAGTAAGAGCATCTAGAGCTTTGGAGAACTTCTGTTCAACCATCTCAAAGCTCCCTGCTTGAGCGGTAATGGTACAGTTTGTACTACTGCAGCGCTTTTTATGTGGGGCTGCCTTTGAGGATAGTTTGGCAGAGATCAGTGGCTAGATTGCTAACTGGAGCGCCGTGTAGTGAGAGGACAACTCCCATGGTGCGGCAGCTCCACTGGCTGCCGGTCTGCTTCTGAGCTAAATACAAAGTACTGATCGTTACCTATAAAGCCCTAAACGTTTTGGGTCCACGCTATTTTCTAATCACATCTCCCTGTACAGACCATCCCATGCACTACGGTCAATGGAGGAGGCGATCCTCTCAGTCCCACCTCCGTCACCAGCTTATTTGGTGGGAACAAGAGAATGAGCTTTCTCCGTGATTGCTCTCTGTCTCTGGAACCCCCTCCCTAAAGAAGTAAAAATGCCCCTCCCACCCTTCTTTCCTTTAAGAAACTTCTAAAAATGCACCTATACACTTTAGCGTATGGAGAGCAGGAGGACTAAGACACTTTAACTACTTGGTTTGCTGGCTAGTAGCACTAAGTTTCCAACAGACCTCACAACCTCTGAGGATGCCAGCCACAGATGCAGGTGAAATGTCAGGAGAGAATGCTTCTAGAACATGCCTATGCAGCCTGAAAAACCTGTGACAACCCTGTGTTCATGTGTCTTAGGTGGCATATCATCAGAAGAGGTAATATGTCAGAGGAAAAGGCATTGCCTCTTTCAAAATGCTGCCTTGCCATTTGCACTTTTTATAAGGACTAATACAGTATGATGTGATATCCATGGTTTCACTTAGGCTCCATCTGCACTGACCATTTAATGCACTTCGAAACTAGCTTCAAACTGTGGCTGCCAAACAACCAAAGCCCACTAAAGAAAGCCTTTGATGTGTATCAGTTCTCTGCAGTTTGTGTTGTCACAGTCTGGTCTCAAACTGGTTCCAGGATTTCCTATGTAATCGTTTGCACAGAGAAATCATTTTCTTCTAAATATAACTAATTTATTTTACATAGGGTTGATTTGGTTTAAATCCAACTGATTTAAACTAAACTTTCGTTCTGAACTGTTTTTGTTCTAAACTGTTTTTTGTTCTGAACTGTTTTTGGACTAATTTCCAGTTTATTTAAATGGGATTGCTTAAATTTATATCCAGATTCTTTCTAGTTTCATTCTGTTGCAGATCTCCCCTAATTCTCTATTAATTGATCTTTGCTTTTAGGGTCACAAACTGTGTGTATGAGAGGGGGGAGTGAGCTTGCTTCATGATTTAATGATTTAAATCCTTTCTCTCAGAGTTTAAGTAATTTAAAACAGTTATGCACTGGCCAACACACATTTTGGTGCCTTAGATGTTAGCCTTTTTTCTGGGTATATTTGAAAACTTTTCCCAATACCAAAAATAGCCAATTTTCCCCATCATTTCTAGTTTTTGAGACACAGAATATGTGTCATCCACTAGTTGCCACATGCTTGCCCACAGAAAATAATGATAACTATAGCTAAGAAATCAGAGCCAATGCGGTCTATCTAATTCTGTTTTCTGAATCAGTGTCCCAGATCTAGCAGGCCTAAAAACCAAAACACCAGACTTTTTTTGTTGGGATATGTTATTTATTGGACTCCTAGAACATATTTGGTGATGTATGTAGGATTGTCAGTTTACAAATAGAAAGAGTGTTCTGAATTGTTTTCAGATTCATTTCCACTTTTTAAAAAATTCTCTATACACTGACCTTTATTATTTTATCTTTTCGAGAGGGAAGACGGTGGTAGGTAGAGTGGGAGACGATTTCATGTACACTTTCTGCAGAGTGGCCCCAATCAGTTTTTATCACCTCTTCCTAAATAGTTAACATAGTCATAAACTCTAATTAGAAGCTGTAGAATTAATATTCATGTTTTTTTCTCATGTCAGAAGTGACTTGAAACTCCAAGTTGCTTCTGGAGTGAGAGAATTGGCTGTCTGCAGGGACGTTGCCGAGAAGACACCTGGATGTTTTACCATCCTAGGGGAGGCTTCTCTTATGTCCCTGCATAATATTCATGCATTTGTTTGATATAGGCTTTTTGATCATTGTTTTATAAAGATTTTGAAATGTCATTTAAATAAAAAGTCCTATATAAATAAAAAAAGTTTTATTTTTTTAATATTGCTTGATTTTTTTCCAACCCAGATTTCACAGAACAAGTTACTGTGGGGGGTAACGAAACATCTTATATAGTGGCTTTTAAAAAAATAATAATCATGTAGCATGTTATTTGTATGTAGAGTTTTTTTCTGTCTTTATTTTCAATGAGATCCTAATCCTCCCATGAGTTAAGTTGCTACTTTTCTTGCTTAACATAATGAAAGTTGAGACTTGGAGATCAGCAACTTGTTATCCATTGAATCCTTATTCCTTATACATTGTCTGAGTTTTGTGATAGGAAATTCTCTTTCGAAGTTGACAAACCAGATGTACTCCTGTATACTTCTGAAGGATATGTCGAATATTAATAAAGATATGGCGAGAATATTTTCATTTGTAAGGAGGTCATTTTTTTTTAAGGTGAAGTAAACTATTCTCAGTTTGTTAGAGATGGAAAAGTTAATCCATTGTCATGTGAGTGTACTCCCGTTTCTACAGAAAGACCTCCCCTTGCTCCCCTTCCCTTCCCTCCCAAAGCTGCTCTGGACAGGTAAGTGGGAATCCATTCCACAAGCAGTTTCCATTTATAGACACAGTCCAGAAAGTCCACCATTTAATGTGGTATCCTTGTTTGGGTTTGCTTTTCCCAGAAATGTGATCTACAGTTGTGTAGGGCATGTTGCATGAGGGCACTAGTTTTATTTATAGAGCCTACATGTCTATGTCTACACACACACACATATGGATGTGATATAGGAATGATTAAATCCCGTTCAGTTTATGCTAAGGCTTAAAATGCTAGTGCTATATAAAGCATCAAGGTGGTGGCACAGTATCTTCTGCTGAAGTACCTTCTTTTGTTAATTGTAAGGAAAAACCCTTTCCTTTTGATCGTAATATAAACAGTCACAAAGTTACGAACAAGATAGGTTCTGTAGGTTTGTTCTTAAATTGATTTCGTATATAAACTGATACATTAAAGTTTAACTCTACACACACACACACACATACATACACACATACATACACACATACACACAACACACACACAAGTAAAGGTAAAGGTTTGTGTATACGTACGTGGATGTATATCTATATCTATATCTGGAGTTGCACTTAAAAATGTACCTGGGCACAGACAGCAAATCAAACTCAAAAGGGGTGTTAACCCTTCTCTATGCTATCCATATCTGGAATTCACTTCCCAAGGACATCAGACATGCCCCAACGCTGGCAGTCTTTAGGAGGAGCCTGAAAACGTGGTTGTTCCAGTGTGCCTTCCCAGAATAAGAAAAACTCTTAGCAATATGTCCTCAAATGCACTTTAATATTGATTTAGCATTGTCTGCTCACCCTCATCTTCCTTTGAAAACCCTATTCTAGTTATACCCTACCTTGTTCATGCCTAGCATTATTTTTAAATATTTTTAAACTTTTATTACTACATTTGGCCCGGCCATAGATTTTTAATGCTTGTATGTTATTGTTATTGTGTATTGTGTATTTTTTGTTATGAGATTTATTTTAACTGTTTTGTATTGATTATTTGTTATTGCCTTCATTTATTGATGTACTGTGGGCTTGGCCTCATGTAAGCCGCACCGAGTCCCTTGGGGAGATGGTAGCAGGGTACAAATAAAGTATTATTATTATTATTATTATTATTATTATTATTATTATTATTATCCAAAGCATATATGCAACTATCTATCCATCCATCTATCCGTCCATCCAAGCTTTGGATAGCATAGGAAGGGCCAAAACCCCCGTGGAGTTTGTTTTGCTGTCTATTCCCCTGTTCAAAAGATTTCACCTCACTTTCAGTCCCTTTGACAATTGGATTTTGAAAATTTTAGGTTGTTGTGGAAACAAGGATTGGGATAAAGCCTCTTTCCCCCATGATAACTCTTTCAGGAGTGAATATCCCTTCCTAGGAGTAGATTTCTCCCACTTCCTGTTCTCTCACTTCCTGTTCTTAACTATGAGATGTTTGAAAGTCAGTTGTTTGTAACTTTGGGACTGCTTGTACAGTAAAGCCAGAAGTTGCTCAAAGTAGTCATTTACCTCAAGCAAATACATATTATGGCATATCATGGCGCTGTGCTCCATTATAACTGCCCTGAGTCCCCTAGAGGAGATAGGATGGGTTATAAAGTTGTTGTTGTTGTTATTATTATTATTATTATTATTATTATTATTGGATCTTTGTTTTAGCAGCACATTAATTTATTGTTAATGAACTTGTTAATGTATTGTATAATGTTTTAAATTGAGTTTACAGTTTTAATTGAAAAATTTATTATATATGTTGATAGCATCATTGATGCTTATGTGAGGCTGCCCTGAGTCCCCTTTGTGGGGAGAAGGACAGGGTAGAAATGAAATAAGTAAATAAATACATAAATAAATATTATTCATTTACTTCTGTTTAAAATAAATCTGCTCTTTGATTACTATTCAAATATCTTTAAAAAAACTATTACACAGGGCAGTCCTGGAGATGTTTAATTTGACTCATACCCATATAGTCAAAGGGAGTGACATACAAATCTGTATAGGACTGCAGTCTAAGTGACTATCTATCCCCAGAGAACATATACTTCATTATATGTGAGTTACTCTACTGTGTGGTACTCCAAAGGTGCCTGTTTTATGTCATATGTAAAAACTAATAATCATCCAAGCTGAATTTTAAATATGTTGCCTTAATTCCTGTATGGACAAGACCACAGAGGAAGGGCAAAAGAACATGTTTAAGTTTAGAATTTGCCAGTAGTTGATAATTTTGGTATAAATCCTAGCCTGGCATTGACCATTGTAGTATTGGTTTTAGAAGATGGGTAAAATTGTTTTGAGTGTAGTTGCTGCTTGCCTGCTTACCTAACATTATTTTCTTAATTTTTAATTGTTCATGGTATACTTTACTTGCTGCTTAGCAGGGAGGGAGTTACTGTCATGTGGGATTAGTAGGGGCTGTATTGTGTTTTTCTTCCTATCCTCTCTTGTATGATCCCTAGTTCCCTCTCCTCTGGCTGCAATCCTGTTAGCTTTTATTTGGAAACATTGGGTTTCCGAGTGGGCATGTATCATTTTGCTCATTGCTTAAGCAGAAAAAGACTCCTTTTACCAGGATAACTATGTACATAAATTACTTATGCAGGGATTAATGTAGATATTTATCAATGTAGATATAAGAACATGCATTTTCATTATCGACTCTTCTGCCTTTTGTTACCATATATGCATCTACAAGTGCAGACTTGAAACTAATTCCAAGTAGTCTCGCTCTTACTTCACTATTCCAATACCCACTTCATTCCTTTATTGCTCTGTGATCATCTGTGTCTGTGTCTGAGTTCTTCCTTCTTGAGATCTAAAACCAAATTATGAGGCATAGCAAGATAAGAAGCCCTTACACGGTTTGGGTCCAGTCTATGAACCGGTGTGGGCGCTAAGGTCTGCTGGGGAGGCTCTCTTCTTGGTCCCGTCTCTGTCCCAAGTGCGGTTGGTGGGGACGAGGGAGAGGGCCTTCTCGGTGGTGGCCCTCCGGCTCTGGAACGCTCTCCCAGGCAACTTAGGCAAGCCCCCACACTACGTATCTTCTTCTACATCCCACCTTGGAGCTTAAGATCTGGGGAGGCCCTGCTCTCGGTCTCGCCTTTGTCTCAAACACGTTTGGCAGCGATAAGGGTCAGGGCCTTCTCGGTGGTAGCCCCCGCCTGTGGAATTCACTTCCCAGGGAAATTAGGGCATCATCATCCCTCCTCACCTTTAGAAAGAAGGTAAAAATGTGGTTATGGGACCAGGCCTTCGGGCAATTAGGTTAAAGGACAATTGATAATGTTTGACTATGGCTTGGAAGTGGATTTGGATAAGTTAAGCGGAGTAATCATTAGTATATTGCTAGATAAATAGCCACCAGACTGGCAATAGTTAAATGGACCATAAGTATACTGTTCAATCTTTATTTATTAATGTTCATGTTTTTAATTGTTATATTTGCTATTTTGTATTTTATGATGCGGCATTGAATTATTGCCAGTTGGAAGCCGCCCTGAGTCCCCCCAGGGGTTGAGAAGGGCGGGGTAAAAATGTTCGAAATAAATATATCACTTTCAGAAAGAGCTAAAAACTTGGCTCTTTCTGCAGGCCTTTGATAAGATTGCAATCAGACCACTTTCTTTTGACAGGGAAGGCTAAATTGATTGTATGGATGTTTTAATTAACGACTATTGCCATATTTTATTCATTCTATTGATAATGTTATTTTTATATGTTTGGGTTGCTGTAGGTTTTTCCGGCTATATAGCCATGTTCTAGAAGCATTATCTCCTGACGTTTTGCCTGCATCTGTGGCAGGCATCCTCAGAGGGTGTGAAAAAACAAAACAAAACACCTCACAACCTCTGAGGATGCCTGTCACAGATTAGATGAAACGTCAGGAGATAATGCTTCACTAACATGGCCATGCAGCCTGAAAAACCTAAAATGGGCGACTAAAATGATCAAGGGTCTGGAGAACAAGCCCTATGAGGAGCGGCTTAGGGAACTGGGCATGTTTAGCCTGAAGAAGAGAAGGCTGAGAGGAGATATGATAGCCATGTATAAATATGTGAGAGGAAGCCACAGGGAGGAGGGAGCAAGCTTGTTTTCTGCTTCCTTGGAGACTAGGACGCGGAACAATGGCTTCAAACTACAAGAGAGGAGATTCCATCTGAACATTAGGAAGAACTTCCTGACTGTGAGAGCCGTTCAGCAGTGGAACTCTCTGCCCCGGAGTGTGGTGGAGGCTCCTTCTTTGGAAGCTTTTAAGCAGAGGCTGGATGGCCATCTGTCAGGGGTGATTTGAATGCAATATTCCTGCTTCTTGGCAGGGGGTTGGACTGGATGGCCCATGAGGTCTCTTCCAACTCTTTGATTCTATGATTCTACAACAGCCCAGTGATTCTGGCCATGAAAGCCTTTGACAATACATTGCATATGTTTGGTTTTAAATGTTATTTGTTTTAATGTTGTTATATTTTATTTTATATGTTTATATGGCACCCTTGTATGCTTGTAAGCTGCCAAAGTACCTTTGGGTGATGGTAGCAGGGTATAAATAAAATATTATTATTATTTGAACCATAACAAGATGAGTCCACAGCAGACAAGATCACTCTACTGGCTGTTGTATTGGATCACACGTCAGACACTTCCCAAGTGTCTAGGACTGTGTGATGTATCGGCGAATAATGTGTGCAGATCCCAGTGAGGTGGCCTTCTGCAGCTGACAGACAGCGCCGATTGTGTTTAAGTGCAGGCCAAGGTCTTTAGGCACTGCACCCGGTGTGCCGATCACCACTGGGACCACCTTTACTGGCTTGTGCCAGAGTCTTTGCAGTTCGATCTTTAAATATTCATATCGTATCAGCTTTTCCAGTTGTTTCTTTTCACTCCTGCTGTCACCTGGGATTGCAACATCGGTGATCCATACTTCGTTTTTTAACACAATAGTGCGGTCAGGAGTATACTGCTCCAAAAAAGATGATGGTGGTGGTGGTGGTGATGATGATGATGATTATTATTATTATTATTATTGGAGTATTTGCTGATTGGAGCATAAGACGATTGCCCCCATCATTGGGAGGAGAAGGCTGCTGTAACAGGAAAATATCCAGAGCAGTCTTCTCAATTACCTTGCCTCTGAGAATACTTTATATAAACCAGAAACTGGAGAAATAGACTGTGGAGAGGCAATAGACTCCTTACTATGATGAGAACAACAACTTTGCCATTGCACAACCTGAATGAAAATGCAACCACTAGTATCATGTAACAACAGGATTGCGCCCATGTCGGCAGAATCTCTGCATTGTTATTTAAAGAAATGCAACCCCAAATATAGCTTTTGACCTTGTCAGCAGTTTTAGAAGGTACACTTTGTACAGATGATCAGCTGCTGCATCCTTTTCCTTTGTCTTGAAGAATGTTGGCAAATCTTTATTTTCTTCCATCTTTTTGCATATTAGCAGCCTTTCCATGCTTCATCTGGGGCCAGAAGAGTGACTCATAGTCTTGTCACCTCCTATCATGTTGTACTGGCAATAGTCTACCTCTCCTGATTCTTTCGGCTTCTTCCAGTGTAAGAAATGTTTCTGGCTTTCAGATCTCTTAATCATCTGGCACACCCATCCTTTTGGCTGTTATTTGAGAGGAAGCAGGGTTGGCAATTCTGTATAGAGTCAGACCTGGCAGATTTATGAAGTAGGCAAACATATAATGTTTTCTGAAAATGTAATTAAACAGGTAACCCAATTATGACACATTGCAACAAAGTGCTAATTTTCTATATAACCATATAGATGACCTTTTAAGTCTCTCAACCTTTCTATTGCATTTGTGTGTTTTTCTCATTCTGCTATGGAAGAGAATGATATTAAGCATGTAGAAATGGAATATATATATAGTATTATGCCCTTCTGGTTTGGGAAATAAAATATGATACATCTACACTTCGGGTTGAGATTTCACTTTCCCGATATGATCAGATTCATAGCTAACGAAGCATAATTTTCTAATTTTCCATTATTTTCACTTTGTATGTAATACATAGTACATTCCATGCTTTTGCTGACAGATTATTTATTTAAAAAAATCAGAGCAACACCTTTACACCTTGTGAAAGTTTGTCATAGAAAGTAGTCTGCACTACAGGAGGTGTTTTGTTAACCAATTACAAACATTTTTTAAAGAAATACATAGATCAGGAAACAAATCTTTAACTTGAGAATTAAATTTGAATTTTAAAATATGTTTGACAAATTTTAAAATATGTTAAGAACAAACCTACAGAACCCATCTTGTTTGTAACTTAGAGACAGCTTGTAATTGGTCTTTTGTTTGCTTTGTGTATATTGCTTTGGCAATGAATTTATCTTCATTAGAAGCTTATTGGGGCAATGATATCTCTCAGGTAGGGATATGGTATGTTAGATGGAAGTGTATGTGTGAGAGAGACAGGACAGAGAAAGGAAGGAAGGAGTGGGTAAGCTTTGGCCCTCCAGGTGTTTGGGACTTCAACTCCCACTATTCCTAACAGCTTACCGGGAGTTGAGCTAGAATATGGGGGTAATATGCATGAATTGTTTTGAACAATCAAAGAGTACAGTTGAAATGGAATTATTAACTAATGTATATTTAGCTGCTTTCAATCTCCTTGTGGAGAGAAAAAGCGGGGTATAAATAAACATAACAACAATACATATTTTATTTCTAAATCAGTTGAGAACAAGGTATAATTTTTGTCCAAAAAAATTGGAATTGGCATAATGTAGCACGGCATCTGCCAAATGTACTGCGATATTAATGCTTGAGTTTTTCACATATTTCTCTTACGATTACAATATGAAATTTGCACACAATCTATATGGTGGTAGAAAGCAGTACATAGCATTCTGTGTACAATGATGCTGTGGAAAATGGAAGGAAAAAGGAAGAGGGGATGACCAAGGCAAGATGGATGGATGGTATCCTTGAAGTGACTGGCCTGACCTTGATGGCCAACAGGGAGCTCTGGTGTGGACTGGTCCATGAGGTCACAACAAGGCAGAAATGACCGAATGAATAAACAACAATTCTGTGAAAGAGACACATCTTTTAAAGTTAATGTAAATTTGGCTTTAAAAAATATTTTTTTCAGGCAATTGAAAAATTGACATTGTATTTCTTGTACTGCCAATAGTGGTTAAATATTATGTATAAATTTGGATATTAATCTATGAATTTTTCAATCTGCATGTTATGTGTCTGTATGTGCCCTCAAGTTTCTTGGTGACCCCATGAATTTCACAGTGTTTTCTTAAGCAAGGAACACTGAGAGTTTATTTGCCAATTCCTTCCTCTGAAACATAGCCCAAATTATGTGGTATTTCTTGGCAATCTCTAATCCAAATACTAAGCAGGGTTAACCCTGTTTAGCTTCCAGGATCTAGTGCCTTTAGGGTATTTAGGCAAGCTCACTAGTAAACCACGGTTATCAACAACCTTCTCCTCCAATGCTGTCATACAATTGGTTTTGTATATTTCTTTTTGTTGACTCCTCCAAGTTAGGGTTCTCAATGTGTATGCTAAAAATGTCTAAGCATTAATAGTTTCCTTCTATAAATTTCTTCATAGACCTGGATATAGATGTAACAAAATAAACTGCCATCCATAACTAATTCTTAACGAAATGTATATATGTATTTACAATTTGATTTACAGAACTTTTAGGGGGGGGGGGGGTTGGTTTTTTTTTGTCATGTCAGGAGCAAGTTGCTTCTGGTGTGAGAGAATTGGCCGTCTGCAAGGACGTTGCCCAGGGGACGCCTGGATGATTTTGATGTTTTTACGCATGAGGAGCTGGAGCTGATAGAGGGAGCTCATCCGCTTCTCCCCGGATTCGAACCTGCGACCTGTCGGTCTTCAGTCCTGCCGGCACAGGGGTTTAACCCACTGCGCCACCGGGGGCTCCATAAAACTTTTAGTTCCTCTGACTCAACAGATTATTTTTCAATTCAGCATATTGGTAAAATGAAAATGTATAAAGTTAGCTAATTTTAGTCTTTTAGCTTTTTCATACTAGTTTTCTACATGCTTTAAAAGTTGTATTCCAATCTCTTGACTTAGAAATTCCAAACACGGTGAAGGTTGGCTACCTTGATTTTTAACATATATTAATTTCAAAAAGCTCACATTCCTCCTGTTATTTACATCTGGTGTGAAGTGTTTCCCCTGTTGCTGACACACTACCTTTCTTCCCTTCAAGTTGGGTTTGAAGACTATGGACCAGATTGTGATAGCATGAGGATAACTGCGTTCTTGGACATTCCAGGGCAAGATAACTTGGCTCCGCTTGCACGTCTGGAAAAATATGCTTTTAGCGATAATATCTTTAACAGGTAACAAAGCAAGTAATTATGCTATTGTGAATTTTTGTGTCCTTTAACATGGGTGCCATATTTTATTACAGATTTTAGACGCAAAATTGGTATACGTAATCTATTCAGTTAGAAAATAGAACCAGACATTTATTCAGGTGCTACTGATTTATTTAAGCCTTCTAGTTTAATATTTGTAGGCTGCACTAGATAATTAATGGAGAACAGCGAGTTTTCATCGCCATTGGCCATACTCCTCTGCCATTCTGAAATTAAAACTTTGGTCTCTTAGGTGCAAATCCCTACAAGCTGTCTATGTTGTCCAGGTTGAAGCTGATTGTTTTGCATTATTATTATTATTATTATTATTATTATTATTATTATTATTATTCTCTATTACCAACAATCTTGTCAAAATAGCTGTTAGAGTAGAACAGTCTTTCCTCCTCAGTTCCAATGTTGTCAACAGCTATAACGTTCAATCTAGATGATTTCCAAATCATGGGCTGGCATCTTGTCTGATGTGGTATCAAACCTTTGGTTCTCTAGGTGTTTGGGAATTCAATTCCCAGAATTCCTGAGCAATGGACAAGCTGATCAGGGCTTTTGGAAATTTTAGCGACAATATCTAACAGCCAGTGGGCTGTTAGGAATTGTGGGAGTTCAAAAAGCTCACATTCCTCCTGTTATTTACATCTGGTGTGAAGGTCCAAAACACCTGGAGGGCCGAAGTTTGCCCGTGCCTGCATTAGACTGTTTCATCTTGCTCGTCGTTGAATTTTGTATTAAAATCCCATATTTCTTCCTTTACAAAGTTACTCATTGCCTTTGCAGGCAAATCATTGCTAGAGGTCTACTTGATGTTTTTCGAGATTTCAGTCATAATGAGGAAGATTACTTGACCGTAATGGCAATAGTAGTTCGGCTCTCTGAAGATACAGGTAAAAATTCTGGTTGTTATATCTTTTGTCTCTGAAGTGCCGTTTTATCTTACTGTGTTTGTGTGTGTGTGTGTGTCGAAAAAAATGTATTTTGTCCATCTAGCACATTAATATTGACAGGAACAACTTTTATAGAGTTATAGGTAGGACATTTTGTCAGCCTTACCAAAGATTATTTATTTATTTACGACAAAGGGGACTCAGAGAGGCTTACAAGTTATATGTACATACAATATATTATATTATTAGCATAGCACAATATTAGTATTATATATTACTATATTGTACTATACCACTATACTCTAATATTATTAGTAATATTACATCTAATATAAAATATATAATTATTATATTGTATTATTATTAGTATTATATTGTATTGCACTATAATATTATTAGTAATATTACATGTAATATAAAATATATAATTATTATATTGTATTATTAGCATTATATTGTATTACATTATAATATTATTGATTGAAAGGTCAGCTGTTTGAATCTGGGGAGTGGCATGAGCTCCCACGGTTAACCCCAGCTTCTGCCAACCTAGCAGTTCGAAAACATGCAAATGTGAGTAGATTAATAGGCGGGAAGGTAACGGCGCTCCATGCAGTCATGACCTTGGAGGTGTCTACAGACAATTTGGCTTAGGAATGGAGATGAGCACCAACCGCCAGAGTTGGACATGAGTGGACTTAATGTCAGGGGAAAACCTTCAACCCTGTCAAAACTATATGTGTATATAATCTGTTATTATCACAGCACAATATTAGTATTATATATTACTAAATTGTTGCTGGGGGCTGCAACAATAGATTGCACCTAGTAACATCTGCATTGCCCAAGAAAGTGCTTTACCTAATGTCACTCAAAATGGCTAGAAAAGTGAGACATTAATTAATTAATTCAAATTATTTTCCCCTCTTCTGTCTGTTAAATGTTGTAACTTGAAATAAGTTTGTAGAGAAATTGCTGTTTCCAGAGTTTTATAACGTGGATTTTTGTCTGTGGAATTCCATACATTTACATTTTTGAAACTAACTAAAGATGCTTGCTTTCTAAATCACCAGAGCCAACTGTACGCACAGAATTAATGGAGCAGATACCACCCATTACCATTTTCCTACAGGAAAGTAGGCCAAACTTCCCTACAGCTTTTTCTGAGTATCTTATGCCCATTGTGGTGAGATACCTTACAGATCCAAATAACCAGGTAAAGTTTTTAAGAACTGACTCTATGTAGTTTAATGTAATGCCGTTAGCATTCCTCAGGAGCAATAGCCTCATGGATACATTTACAATAAACAATGGGTATTCATGGGGACTTAAGAGTAATGGGGATTTTTGTAATATTTTTCAGAGTTTGAAACTGATGTATGAAAATGGGAAGATGAGAAAAAATATCTGTTAACTAATGAAATATCTTGTTAAGTGAAAAAACAACCAGATATAAGGGGATTAATTATTTTAAATGTTATATATCTTGTACATAGGGAAAAAAATTAACATCATTATTTTTTGGGTTTTGCGCATTGACAGGTCAGGAAAGCAAGCCAGGATTCGTTACTGATACTACTAGAACAAGGTCTTGTTTCTCAGCCAGATATTGAAAATAAAGTGTGTCCAATCCTGCTGGACCTTTCTGCTCCAGACAGTGATGATGAATACAAAGTAGAAGCAGTAAATGTAAGTAGTAATTTTTGAGTATTTTGAAAGTTTCGTGAACATGTATCAGGGTGCTATGTAGTTTATTTAGCATTTAATATTGTCTACATATTTGAATATTGAAAAACTATAATTTATTTTGGATATTGGCTCATTATTAGGGCCTCTCCAAAGTAGTGTATATCCTGTAATTGGATATGTTCTTCTAGTACTCTAGAGTTATCTTTTAATTTTCTCTGTACAGGGACAATGGGGAACAATTGGCATGAATGACTATCTTTATATGGGTCTACATAAGACCTGCACAACCTGTGGTCCTCCAGTTGTTTTGGATTTCAGCTCCCAGAACTCCTGGTAACTGGAACAGCTGACTAAAGCCTCTGGGAGTTGGAGGCCCAAACACCTGAAGGGCCACTGGTTGTGCAGGTCTGGTCTAGATGCACTTCTCTGTACATTCTGTTAGGATAGACTATTCAGGCAGTTCCCCAGTTACAAACGCCCGACTCACAACTGACTCATAGTTAAGAATGGGGGTGAGACAACGAGAAGTGAGAGAAATCTACTCCTCAGAAGGGAATTTCACTCCTGAAAGAGTTGCCTTGGGGAAAAGGGGTCTCAACTGAAGATTTATCACCAATCCTTGTTTCCACAAGCCAAATTTTTCGAGGTCCAATTATCACATGGACAGAAAGTGAAGTCTTCTGAAGAAGGGCACAGATAGCAAAATAAATACCATGGGGATATTAAGCCTTCCCTATGTTACCCAAAGCTAAAAAAATGTATCTTTGACTGGAATTACACTGAAAAAAAATGTATGTGTTCCGACTTACAAACAAATGTAACTTAAGAACAAACCTACAGAACTTTTCTTGTTTGTAATTTGGTGACTGCCTGTATGCTGTGGCTCAACCCATATTATTTTCCTGCCTGCCGGCACTGCAGATGAGAATATTTGTACATCTTTCGTCCATGCTCCAGCATTTTTAATTTTAACTTTACATTTGGCCTTCCCACAGTTTTAATTGTGTGTTGTCTCATTGATAATGTGGTATTTTTACTGTCTATGTTTTTATGTTAACTGCTGTATTGTTGTTATTATTGCTTGTATTGTTGTGTTTGGGCTCGGCCTCATGTAAGCCTCACCGAGTCCCTTGGGGAGATGGTAGCGGGGTACAAATAAAGTATTATTATTGTCATGCGTTAGCATGAGTAGCATGCAGATTGACTCTAGCCCAGTTAACTGTGTGTGTGATGAATTGGCTCATAAAAGAAAAACACACGAGACTTCGGCTTAAAGTAGAAAAGAAAAATATTGTAGTATTGGCAGCATACAAAACAAAATAGCAGGATTGCTCTTTCCACAGAAGTAACATGAAACAATATCTTCTGAGAGATATCATTACTCAGCCGTGATAAGCAGGAATCCTTGTCCTCTTCACATGGCTGTGTCTTCGCAGGACATCTGCAGCATAGTCCCCGGCTTACACAAGGCAGAATGGCACAGAGGCATAGATGCACAATAGCATAAAGGCACAATGGCAAACACGCACAATGGCAAACACGCACAATGGCAAAGAACTAAACACACAGTAGCTATCTTTATACACATGAAAATAATACTCTCAATTAACTCTTCAATTAACTGAAACAGCTGTAGCACAAACAGCCTTGAACCTTACAGCAACTTAAAGTTATAGCACAAACAACATTGATCCTTACAACAACTTAGATAAAGTACGTTGCAACCTCTTAGTAGCAACATGCCCCTTCACTTTTTCTAAGTTACATTATTTACAGTTTTGTTTTAATTCTACTAGGCCTAACTTTCTGGTTGCTTCACCATGCTTTGCTGCCGTTAGTGGTTTTGTAAAAATATCTGCCAAGTTATCTTCAGACCTACAATAAACCATTTTGATAAATCCTTCCTTGATTAAGGTTCTTATATTTTGATACTTCACTGCTATGTATTTTGTTGTATTCTTCAAACTTTCACTTTCTGACATAGCTATACACGTTTGAGAATCATCATGTACAGTAATAGGCAATTTACATTCCACACCTAAATCATCAAATAACTGTTTAATCCAAAGTAACTCATTTGCAGCTTGAGACAACGCCGCATATTCTGCCTCGGCCGTAGATACTGCAACAGTAGTTTGTTTTCTGGACCTCCAGCAGATTGGAGCCTTCCCATGTAGCACTATGTAACCACTTATAGATTTTCTGTCTCTTTCTTCAGCAAATGAACTGTCAGCGTACATTACCAGTTCTTTGTCAGCTTCTTTTGAAAAACACAAACAATAATTAGCAGTTCCCTTTAAATACCTGATCAACCTTTTTAATGCTAGCCAGTCACTTACTGTTGGTTTTGATACTTTCCTGCTAAGTAAACCTACTGCATATGCAATATCTGGTCGAGTCCAATTTGCAATATGTAAAAGACTTCCAACAAAAGAATGATATAACTTTACATTTTTCAGTTCTCTTGTGTCTTCTAGTCTTAAGAAATCTCCTGTTAAAGGAGTTTGCACAGCATTAGCATCTTGTAAACCTGCTTTAGTGACAAGGTCTAAAATCTTTCTTGTTTGGTTTAGGAATACCACCCCTTCATTGCTAACTACTTCGATGCCTAAATAATGTTTCAAACATCCCAAATCTTTTAGCCTAAAATGCTTTGACAAATACGTATATACAGTTTGTATTTTTGAGTCAGTCTGTGCGGCGATACATAGATCATCTACATAAATTAACACAATTATCTTATCTTTGCCTTTACCTAGTGTATAAACACATGCATCAGCTACACTTTGTTTAAATCCTAATTTCACCAAAACTTCATGTATGCACTGATTCCACCTCCGGGCTGATTGTTTCAATCCATACAATGCTTTTTGAAGACGATAAACCTTTCCTGGTTGAATTTCATATCCAGGTGCTTGCCTCATATATATCTCCTCAGTAATAGTGGCATTTAAATATGCTGTTTCAAAATCAAAATGTTTCAACTTAAATCCTTCTTGCTCAGCCAAAGCAATGATAATTCGCATTGACTCAGCTTTAGCTGTAGGGGCAAAGGTGTTATCATAATTTACGAATTGCTTTTGCGCAAAACCTTGAGCTACGAGCCTAGCTTTATATTTACAACTCCCATCAGGTAAGTCTTTCTTCCTAAAAACCCATCTGCACCCAATCACTGGTTTATCTATTGGTACATCAACAATATCAAACACTTCTAAATTTAACAAAGAATTAAATTCATCATCCATTGCCTTTTTTCCATTTACTTTGTTCTTCAGGATTACAATTATTTAAATCCTGGAAGGTTTCAGGTTCCATTTCTGGTTGGCAAGTCATTACACCCTGAACCACAAACCTATCTGGAGGTATACCTTTGTTTGTTCTTTGTGACCTTCTGGGAATTACTATCTGCTCTTCAGCATCACTTTCCTGTAAATTTAACTCAGGCTCTTCTTTTATAGCATCCTCACATTGTTTCTCAATGTGATTGTCAGGCTCAGATTTTAAATCTATCCCTGTTGGTGCATGTTCCTTTAAATGAAAAAACACTTCACTATTCTGATGAACATGTTCCCAACCTGCATTCTTTTCAAAGTTTGCACTTCTTGAAATCACAATTTTACTATTGTCTTTAATAAAACGATACCCCTTGGTATCTTCCTGGTAGCCGAGAAAACGTAGTCTCTGCCATTTTTTCTGACCTTTTGTTCTAGTTTGTCTAGGTACCAGTACATTAGCATAGCTTCCAAATATTTTAAGATGTTTTAGAACTGGCCTTATCTTATGCAACAAATAATATGTTATCTTATGCAACAAATAATATTTACACATGAACTCCAACTTCTATTCAAGATATATGTAGCAGTGGAAATTGCTTCTGCCCAATACCTATTAGACATTTTTGCATCTACTAACATGCAGTCTTTCATAGTTTTCAAAACGCCTATTTTTCTTTCTGCCACACCATTCTCAGCAGGTGAATATGGGTTTGTTTTATGGTGTCTAATTCCTTTCTTTCTTAACCAGTCTTGAAACTGTGTCCCCATAAACTCTCCACCACGATCAGTCCTTAAACATGATACCTTAAAAGGAAATCTTCTCTCAACCATGGCTACCCACTCTTTGAACTTACTGAAAGCTTGAAACTTTGATTTCAAAATAATACAATAAGTGAATCGTGAAAAATCATCCACTAACACAAATATAAATTTTGCATTTCCAAGCGAAAGAGGAAATGGCCCTGCTAAATCAGCGTGAACTAATTCAAATGGTCTGGTAGTTGTGTTTAAACTTTTCTTAGGTATTGGATGTGCCTTTACTTTTGCTTTAGAGCACACAGCACAGTCTAAATACTTTTGACATGGCTTTACCTCTAAATCAGTCACTTTTGATAGTTTTTGTAGATAATTAAAGTTCACGTGACCAAAAACTCTATGCAAGTAATGAATACAATCACTATGTATAGGTTTGTTATTTACACAGGAAACATTTGGTGAACTATCCTTGTTACTCATCACATATACTTTGTTAACTAATTTACCTTTGGCACACAACTTATTTTCTTTCCATACAGTACACCCAGAGCTATTAAGTTTGATGTCATATCCTTGCAGACACAAACTTGATGCACTTAATAAACAAAAATCAAGTTTTTCAACCAACATAACATTATCTAAATATCTTCTTAAACTAGGAACAAATGCTGAGCCTACAAGCTTGCACTCAGCTAATGATCCATCTGCTAAAGTAACATGATTAATTTCTGGCTTTGTAGTGTTCTTTAACAATTTTAAGTTATTAACACAATGCTCTGCACACCCAGAGTCAAGTAACCATGTGGCCTCATCATACTTAGCCTTTGATAACACAGTCATTACATCAGCATTTCTTCCCCTTGCATTTCTGTCATGCCACCCAGGGTTCCTCTTCATTTCTTCTTTCTTCTTCTTGGGACAGGCCTTGACAAGATGGTTCACATCTCCACAATTGTAGCACCTCCTTACGTTACACACAGCAGGGTTTTTTCTGCATCCAACCCCTTCACAAGCTGCATTTTCTGAAATGGCGTTTGTTTCTTTAAGAAACTGCTTTCTTCTTTCTTCCTCAAGAAGCCTTGCAGAAACCAAATCCAAGGTTAACTTTGCTTCAGGCACACTCTGCATACTGAACACAAAATTGTCCCAACTAGAGTCCAAAGAAGATAACAAAATGAAAGCTTTATGGGTTTCTGTAAACACCATTTGTCTATTTTCCAACTCCATCAACAAGTGCCTGAGCTTTTGCAAATGCTCAGTTATGTTGTCACCCCTTTTTAGCTTCAAATTATAAAGCTGCCGGGTCAAAATAATCTTTATGCCAGAAGTTTCAGTTTGGTAAACTTCCTTTAACTTCTGCCAACAGTCTGCTGCAGATATAGTGTCCCTTAAGTAAATTAATTGCCCGTCCTCAACAGCGAGAAAAATGCTCGCCCTGGCAATTTGGTCTTGCTTTTTTACCTCTTCACTCGAAGCTGCTGTAGGTGAGGTCTCAACCACAGTCCATAAATTTTCTCTTATGAGAAAACTCTTCATTTTCACGTTCCAAGCCATGTAATTGTAAGCATTTAAACGCTCAAATGGTAAGCTTTCCATATGACGAGCCATAGCTGCTTACTTTTCTATTTAAGCACAAAAACACACACAAAAAACTCTCCCAAAATCTCAGAGTTATGGGCTTTAGAGTCCTTATGCCGCTATGCTGGGCCCATAACCTATGTCATGCGTTAGCATGAGTAGCATGCAGATTGACTCTAGCCCAGTTAACTGTGTGTGTGATGAATTGGCTCATAAAAGAAAAACACACGAGACTTCGGCTTAAAGTAGAAAAGAAAAATATTGTAGTATTGGCAGCATACAAAACAAAATAGCAGGATTGCTCTTTCCACAGAAGTAACATGAAACAATATCTTCTGAGAGATATCATTACTCAGCCGTGATAAGCAGGAATCCTTGTCCTCTTCACATGGCTGTGTCTTCGCAGGACATCTGCAGCATAGTCCCCGGCTTACACAAGGCAGAATGGCACAGAGACATAGATGCACAATAGCATAAAGGCACAATGGCAAACACGCACAATGGCAAACACGCACAATGGCAAAGAACTAAACACACAGTAGCTATCTTTATACACATGAAAATAATACTCTCAATTAACTCTTCAATTAACTGAAACAGCTGTAGCACAAACAGCCTTGAACCTTACAGCAACTTAAAGTTATAGCACAAACAACATTGATCCTTACAACAACTTAGATAAAGTACGTTGCAACCTCTTAGTAGCAACTATTATTATTATTATTATTATTATTATTATTATTACATGGCACCTAAACAGAACAGACCAAGGAAGAAAAATAATGGTGTTTGAGGAATGTAGCACTACCCTGTCCTTTCTGAGAACAAAGGACAACAGATGTTTCTGGTATAACATCCAGATGTCAAGCTAGTTGCGTATCATCTGGTTATGTGTAGGAATGCCTTATGGAATGGAAGTAAAACTTGACTAAAAAAGGTAGTCTTCCATTGATTCCATTACCCTTGGTATGGATCTCCAGCAGTCATATGCCCAAATCTATAGCTTAGAATTTTTGCAGCCATTTTAGAAAATGGCTTCTATAAATTTATGCCAGTTTTCATGTGTTGTCTCTTCTTTTGTTTCTCCTCTCCTGAGAACTTTGCTAGACACCAAAGGGCAGTAGTAATTGGTAACTTTAACAGCCGTAGCCACATATGGGGCTATGCTCAGAAGAATAAAAATTGAAAGGCTATCCCTTCCTTGGCTGAATTGCATAAACTATTGTTTATTTATGATAGTAAGCTCCCGCCATCGTACAACATGGGGAGATGGCACCAAGGATATAATTCCTCTTTGTGAGTGACAGCATTGCGCATGAAATGCAGGGAGACCACCAATACCAAACATACAGCATCGACCGATAGTATGCCAATTGTTCTCAACTATAATGCCTCAGGAAGTTCGATTTACACAAAGACTCAACTTCAGAAAGGCAGATTGGTCCAAATTCTCAGATACGTTAGATGATAAGATCATATCGGTTGCACCCACCTCTGAGGAATATGAGCGCCTCATCAAAATAGTAATGTGTTGTCTACTCAAATGTGCAGTTTTATCTCAGCAGAAATCATTGTCAGAAATTATTTTCCTATAGAAAAGAGCTAAGCCTATATACAATTGCATAGATAACAATTTTAAAGGTGAGGGAAGGGGGAAGACATGTTTCCCATCTTAGTATATTAAAGATATTAAAAAACCCAGACTTAGATGTATGATGAGAATGACCTATCAATCTGTCATTCTGACTAGGAAGCCACCAATCATGTCCTGGCACAATGCTATTTTCAGTGCAAGCTGCTTGTCACTTTTAAAAGCTGCAGAGATCTAAAAGCTGATCACGTTCTACCATGGGGAATTGGTGATCTAGAGTCTTTTGCACTGAGTCTGAATTATTTTTTAAAGGGTTTGGATTAAAAGGCAGCTTGAAAGTTTATTGAAAAGTATGTCAGATTATATAGTTACATTTAGCCCTTAACTTTAGAATACATGGAGAGACAACTTCTAACTGTCCAAATGTAAAATCTTCAGTTGTGACTGTGCTGAAGAAATTGTGTCAAGGACTGTAAATGTTAAGTTAATTTTCCTTTCTTTTGAAGTTATTGATACATATATCCATATAATAGAAAATATGCCAATATACACTTGAACTTATTCGGTTGTGCAGCAATGTTTTTAAAATCCAGGTTAGTCAAATGTAGAATGGACTAACTGTTTACTAGGAAGGAAATGCCAAAATACTGAGTTTTTAAAAACAAATTTTCTTCTGCTAGAAAATTTAAACTTTGGAGAAGCCTCCCCAAAAATAACGTTGATTATTCCAGACTGTCACACATTCAATTTCAGTGGACTATAATCTGGCAACTTTTCTTAATGGTACTATCATAAAACTATGTTTTCCCCTTACATAAATGTCTAGAAAAGTAGATAAAATATTTCATTTTTTTGTCAGTTTTAGGTAGTAAAATGCAGATTATGAATAGTTTTAATTTTCAAATGCTATGAGTTCTTCAGTTCATTTTCAAGAAATAATTTGTGTCACTGCAAAATCTGAACGTTTATGGTTTCATTTCAGTGTGGAGGCCTGACACTTCATCCATAAAATGACTTTAACAGCTACGTTGCAGTATTCCGTTTGGGAATTGCTTGGGCCAGCTTCCAAAATAACATTGGAATGCCAGATGTCTTTTTTAAAAACTGACAATTCCATTAAAATCCAATTCCATTGGATAATGTCCCCAATTTTTTCTTGGCATTTTTTCCCCACAAAGTTGGAGTCCTCTGAGCAATAATGTATTTTTTTCAAATAACTAAAGGTAAAGATTTCCCCTGACATTAAGTCCAGTTGGATCCGACTCTGAGGGTGTGACCTCACAACCTCTGAGGATGCCTGCCATAGATGTAGATGAAACATCAGGAGAGAATGATTCTAGAACATGGCCATACAGCCCGTAAAACCTACAACAACCCAGTTTATTCTATGTATGTAATCTATAATGTGATCCTTGATTGTCCTGCTCTGGTCATTCAATCACTCCTTTATTCCAGGAGAATCCAGATCCAGGAAGCACTTTTGCATAGTTAATCTGTAAAATTCACTATCCAAATAATTTGTGATACTTGTTCAACTTGTATAGCTTTGAAAGGGAATGGAATATATGTATAGCGGATTTGAGTGTTTTCAAGGGAAAATTTAACATGGAAATAAAGGTCATAACTCTTTCCCTCAATAGATAATATGCAAAATGTCTTCAATTGTCAACAAATCGACTGTTGAACGCCTGCTTCTTTCTCGTTTCTGTGAGCTCTGTAGTGACGGGAAGCTTTTTCAAGTTCGGAAGGTTAGTTTTTCAAATTTGAACTCTCTTTAACCAAACATAGGGTTTTCTCTTTCATTTAAAGGTGATATCTTGCGGTTTATCTTGAGTTACCACATAGTTTTTCTGGGGTGCGACCAGGGGCAACAGAATAAGCCAGATATCATTGATGGCATACAGGGAGCATTCAACCCCCCTGTTATGTCCGCTCCACTGGCTGCCTATCTGCTACCAAGCACAATTCAAAGTGCTGGCTTTAGTGTATAAAGCCCTAAATGGTTCTGGTCCTGCATATTTGTCCGAACATATCTCCTCTTATGAACAATCTCAGATATTAAGATTGCCTGGGGAAGCCCTGCTCTTTGTCCCACCTTTGCAGGCATGGTTGGTGGGGACAAGGTAGTTCTCAGTGGTGGCCCCTTGGCTATGGAAATCTCTCCCCAGTGAAATCAGATCAGCACCCTCCCTCCTAAGCAATAGAAAGAAATAGACGATATGGCTCTGGGACCAAGCCTTTGGGTAGAAATGCAATGCAATTGGCACAATCATGACTGGAATGGCCTTGACTTCCATTACTGATTGCATGGTTTTTAACAATTGGTTTTAATGTTTATATGCTTTTTTAATTTTATGTTTTTAATATGTATGTTCTTTTATTTTCTGTTGTTTGATAAGGTATCAAATTGTTGCCTATTGTAAGGCGCCCTGAATCCCCTTCGGGTGAGAAAGGTGGGGTACAAATGCAGTAAATAAAAATCTATATAAATAAAAATGTAATGTTTGTTTGTGGGATTAACATAACTCAAAAACCACTAGATGAATTGACACCAAATTTGGACACAATACACATATCATGCCAACGAGTGACCATCACTCATTAAAACACTGAAAAACACAGCAGAAGAGACATTAAAAGCCAAAAAAAAAACCCCATTACAACACATGTATACACAAACAAACAAACATATATACACATATACACAAATATATACACACACATAAATGCATATATATACACACAAAACACATATATACAGACAGGGACACAGCCACGTGTGGCAGGGGATGGCTAGTAAAAATATATAGACAGTGCAAAGGGGTTGCCCCACTTCAAAGAAAAGGGGTTTCAGGAGAGAGAACTTTCGATTTATTATTTATTATTCTTAATGGTGCCACCAATCTGTGATGTGAGGTAATTTTGGGAGATTGGGCACACTGAACGCAGAATTAATGGAGATGAGGCAGTCTTAAAATCAAAGAGAACAAGTTTATTTTGAAACAAAGCGTATGGTTGCAGTTTGGTGATAAACTTGGAAGATACTTGGAGAACGTTACATATAACTTGGTTGCGATACAGTACAGACTTCTGATGTTACAACTTATCAATAACTTTTGCTGTGGTGAAGCACTTTATTAAACAATGGTTCCTGAGGTGAATAGTCTTCCTGTTTGATCCTTCCGTGATCAAACCTCAGATCTCTAGTTCACTTTTAACTAGTGATCTAAACAAGCTTCTATTAGTCTTCTCTAACTAATGAAACTAATAAGGTTTCCCCTTCAGCCTTCCTAAACTGAAGAAACCTCTGACTATTCACAAACACTGCTTCTCTACTTCCCACTCTCTCTCTCAACACTTCATTTCCCTGAGCCTAAAACCTGACTCTTCATTCCTCTGAGCCTAAACCCTAACTCTTCATTCCTCTGAGCCTAAACCCTAACTGACTTTAACTGTCGCTTTTAAAAACTCTCCTCTCTAAGCTCCTCCCACTTCTCTACAGCATCGTTTCCATGGTAACACACTCCTCACAGCTAAGCCGCTCCAGCATTAGGGCAACCAGTGCAAACACAAATACAGTTATAATCATATCATTTACAATCAACTTCTGTACAACAGCCACATGTGTTGTCTTGTCATCCTATTATTCTATGGTGAAACAGCGGATTTAAATCTTTATTTTGTTAAGAACTGCGATTAAATCAAAATATGTATAAAGAAAGAAATTGAGAGTGAGAAATTAGCTCAAATGTTCAGAAAACAACCAATCCCTCTCACTTACTCTCTTTTTTGACTTTAGGTTTGTGCAGCGAACTTTGGAGATATTTGCAGTGCTGTTGGGCAAGAGGCCACAGAAAATAATTTGGTATGTTGGCATTTGGAACACACAAATCAGAGGTCTTGGAGGCAAAATTATTTCAATTTGGAGAGCCCAAGTTTGCCCATGCCTGTACTATAGTGACATGGAATTAGGTGAAATCTAATCTTTGAAGAAAGGGAAGAGTTCAGTAATACATGCTTTTTAATTGTGTGCCGTAAAGGGTCCAGATTAGAAAGTCCTGATCTGTGTGACTTGTGAATACAAGAGATGGGATTGGTAAGAGCGAGTGACAGGACACTATGTAACTGTCATTTAAAAAAGAAATAATTCAGTATTTTATAGGAACACCCCAGAACTAGATACTTGCTCAATTGAGTCCTTTTTGCCCTCTAGCTAAAACTTCAGTCATGCTTGATCTTTAGCTATCTACGGTGGTGACTGCTATTGATAACTTCATTTTGCAAGGGTAATCCTTTGGTGTTAACTTTCCTTCTTTGAGCCTTGCTGAAAGGACATGAATATTTTTGAAGTTATCTGACCCTGCTGCCAGCTTCTCATTATATAGACTGAAATAAATCAGATTGGCAGTCCCAAACAACTTATGTAGCTTTCTGCTAGAAGATGTGCATTTACTTAGAAGTTTGAAACACAAGCATATCCTGTGTAGCCAAAATGTCGCTGATACGAATATTTGTATTTATTTGCTGTTTAATTGTTAGGTATCATTTGCTGCTCTTCATTAAAAAACTACTAACCAAGTGGACATTTTGAAATAAATATTCTATACCCCAGTCCTTTAAAAATTGTTTGGGAAAAATTACTTTAAAATATTTGAAAGGTCTGCACTACCATTGAAATCCACAAGCATGTGGACAATTTCAACAGAAAGGAGGAAACCATGAAAATGAACAAAATCTGGCTACTAGTAATACTCTAAAATCAAGACAGTAAAGAAAGAACAACACTAAAAAACTGGGGAATTCTAGACAGGGAACAATCAGAGCCTGCTAGCACCTCCCAACAAAGGATTCCCCCAGGAAGCAATCAGCCAGGCTTTGAAGCTACAAGGCATTAAATGCTAATTAAAATTGCCAATTGCGACATTCACATTTGCCTCTAGCAGTCAAGAGTTCTTTCTCCCACCTTGGACATTCCACGGATATATAAATAAACCTCACTTGCCTAGTTTCCAGCAGACCTCACAACATCTGAGGATGCCTGCCATAGATGCGGGCAAAACGTCAGGAGAGAATGCTTCTGGAACATGGCCATACAGCCCGAAAAACTTACAGTAACCCAGTGATTCTGGCCATGAAAGCCTTCGACAATACATCAGGAGAGAATGCTTCTGGAACATGGCCACATAGCCTTGAAAACTCACAGCAACCTAGTAAAAAGGCTATTTTAAGAACTCCTTGACTTGTGACATTTTCTCTTTATTGTGGCAGATTCCAAAGTTTTTTGAGCTCTGCTCTGACAGTGTTTGGGGCATGCGGAAAGCCTGTGCCGAGTGCTTTATGGCTGTTTCTTATACCATTTCGCCTGAAGTTCGGAGGACCAAGTTGTCTCCCCTCTTTATCAACCTCATCAGTGACCCATGCAGATGGGTGAGTGGGGTGGATTTGTAAATCTTGCATTACCATTTATACAATTAAATGACTGATCTGTCCTTTGATTCAGGGAAGCAAATTCAAGGGACTATGACCCAAAAGTGGCAACTATTAATGGATAGAATTTTTAATGTGATTTTTTTCCTCCATCACCATCTACTCATTTGCATATAATTAAAATTCTGTTTCTGATTGATAATACATGGCGGAAACCTTAATTAGTCAATGTCTGGTGCTATGACCAGTTGTCAGAACAGAATAATAATAATCGGCATTCTTATGGCATTACATTTTTATCAAAGGTGTTTGGCAAAGTTATTTTTTGAAGTAAATATTTCAGATTTACCCAGCCAGCATAGCTCTTCATGTTGGCTGGAGATTCTTCCCCCAAAAAGTAATGTTTCTAAGCTGTAAAAAATTGTTAGTTTTTCTCCTTTTACTTCTGTGAAAAGAACGAGTATGACATTTTTAAATTTTGACTTTTGTTCTGTTGTAAACTTTTATGGCTCTGATGCAACATCTCTATGTCTGTAGACTCACATCCCTTGACGTAATGCCATTCTGTAATTGCACCTAAGTATGTGCAACTGACATAAACATTTATTTTTTTCCTTTTGTTGCTTCATGACATTGCCATCACCTTTTTCTATTTTTACCAACATGTTAACATTTAGATTGCAGAACAAGGGAAGTGTCCTGTTATATTTTTAAAATGTCATGTATATTATGGATCTATTAAATTATAAGGACTCATTGGTGGTACAGCGGGTTAAACCGCTGAGCTGCGTACAAGCTGCCTGAAAGATTGGTGGTTCGAACCCGGGAAGTGAGGTGAGCTCCCTCCAGCTTCTGCCAACCTAGCAGTATGAAAATATGCAAATGTGAGTAGATCAATAGGTACCGCTCTGCTGGGAAGGTAGCAACGCTCCATGCAGTCATGCCGGCCACTTGACCTTGGAGGTTTCTATGGACAACGCCAGGTCTTTGGTTTAGAAATGGAGATGAGTACCACCTCCCAGAGTCAGACACAACTCTGTCAAGTGGAAACCTTTACCTTTTATAAATTACATATACCAAGGGCTTTCACATTTTTTCAGTTTCTGTGCTGAGCTCCTCCAATTTGTTTTGATAAATCAGAGCAAAAACTGCAACAAAATAAATTAGAAGATGTATCATTATTTCCCATCTATTAATGATCAAAGAAAATTATATCTGTGTTCTGTGACTGTTTAGGCATTGCCCATTTGTGAACATGTGCATACTTGCACCCTCAAATTCTGAATTGCTCAGCGGTTTAACCCGCTGCACCACCAAGGGGTTTGTTTACTGCAAGTGATATGGCAGAATCTGTGATACATACAGCCATGGTAGTCTGATTCATTATTGCTGTAATCTTGAACAAATGTAGGAAAATATTATGTGTATATCGTTTCTTAATTGGCTCCCTTTCAAATGTAGACACATAAACTTTTCTGTGAATGTTGGGGGAAACATCCTCTATATGATGTTTGTTTAGGTTATAAAATGACACATTATAAAACAAAGTATATGTCTTATTTGATTTGCAGTTTCCTTATCTCTATATACTTAAAAGCAGTGGGAGGGGCTGCAGGTCACGTGACCGACTCAGTGACAGTTCAGAATGTTCAGGTTTAAACAGGATGACAGTTAGGGAATGTCAGTTGAGGAATGACTGTTAGAGAAATGTGTTGAACCTCGAATGAGCTTGAGTATAGACGTTTGTCAGAGTGCAGAAGCTCATGTTAGGAAGTTAAAAAACAAACCTCAACAGTTTCTATTTGGAAGTAAACTCTTATTAATGAGAGCTGCATAAAGCAACGTAGTTTGTGAAGAAACTGTTAAAGATTATGAGTTCAACATACAAACTCTCTGAAATGTTACTGTAGTTTTTGTGGCGTAATGTAAAATGAACCACGTGTACTTCACATAGGATCAACCCACACACTGCCATGCGAAAGAAAGAAAATATGCCATGCAGGTGAAAAGAACAAGTAGTTTACTCTTCTTAATTCAGAACAACATATGTACAGTATGTCAGTTGCATCAACTCACGAAATGTACTTTTAGAGAGATTTAAAATGGTATTTCTTTGTCCATATGAGAGACCTCCTTTCAACAGCCAAGAAGTAAATCGGTTTGTCTCTCTCCGCTTCTCTCTTCATCTCTCTGTAGTTGCATAGCTTGAGCCTGAGCAAAAATGCAACAGTATCCAAAAGTTCTAGGCTCAGCCATCACCTCGGGCATTGCCTGACCAATCAACTTCACACATCTTATTTTACAGTTGGCACACACACACACACACACACACACACACACACACACACACACACTGATTGCTTGCATGCTCCAATGTTTTGTAACCCTTAACAAGAAATAAGTCTGTATCTTTAAATACATGAAGCTATCAGTAAACAAAACTTGTTATCTTTAAAAGAAGTCTGCTTGCATCATTGTCTGCTGAAAACATCAAACAGAAACAAAATATCTGCATTCCCAGCAGTCATCATTACCAAACAGACTTCGCTATTCTAATTAGATTGTGATCCTAACAGTTTATGATCTATATACCCTGATGCTCAGTGATCCTAACAGGTCATGATCCATTCTCCCCAATAGTGAATTGTTAGATATGCTTTCTGAATTACTCTGAATTAGGAGTATAGTGCTAGATCCAGGGAAGTCATGCTACCCCTCTATTCTGCCTTGGTTTGACCACACTTGGAATACTGTGTCCAATTCTGGGCACCCCAATTTAAGCGATATATTGACAAGCTGGAATGTGTCCAGAGGAGGGCGACTAAAATGATCAAGGGTCTGGAGAACAAGCCCTATGAGGAGTGGCTTAAAAAGCTGGCATGTTTAGCCTGAAGAAGAGAAGGCTGAGAGGAGACATGATAGCCATGTATAAGTATGTGAGAGGAAGTTATACGGAGGAGGGAGCAAGCTTGTTTTCTGCTGCCCTGGAGACTAAGACATGGAACAATGGCTTCAAACTACACGAAAGGAGATTCCATCTGAACATGAGGAAGAACTTCCTGACTGTGAGAGCTGTTCAGCAGTGGAACTCTCTGCCCTGGAGTGTGGTGGAGACTATTAAACAGAGGATGGATGGCCATCTGTCGGGGGTGATTTGAATGTGATTTTCCTGCTTCTTGGTAGAATTGGGTTGGACTGGATGGCCCATGAGGTCTCTTCCAACTTTACGATTCTATGATTTTATGAATTCTAGTTCATTTCTTTCTGGATTGTCAGCAAATGAATAAAATAAAGCGATGTACCTCAAGCTACATTCTGCATGAGCATCTGGGACAGCATTCCTTCTTGGTCCCTGGATTTTAAATAGATGAGCAACTGTCTGCTTTACAAGTGCTGGGTGCATATTTAAAGAGTATCCAAGGACTGAATCAAGAGGATCACTTCTCAAGTTTCGTATTAGTTTTCCCACGCCTAAAGAAAGAAACAGGCTTGTATAATTTCCATTGCCACAATAGTGATAGATTTACAGCAGAATATCTTAAGACACTATTTGACTTTGTTCTGTTGGTTCAGATTCATGGAATATTTAAAATCTTACTCATTAATGGTATCAAATTATGGGACAACATCTGCTCTTGCTGGAAATTGTGAACTTAACATTGAATGTTGGTTTCCTGATTAATCCAAAGAAAATATGTTCCATCAAAGTCAGATTCAAGGTGTCTTTTTAATTTTTGAATATTCTAGGTACGTCAAGCTGCTTTCCAGTCACTTGGGCCATTTATTTCTACTTTTGCAAACCCTTCCAGTGCTGGCCTTTATATTCGAGAGGATGGGACGCTCAGTATCCGACCTTCCAGTCCCTGTCCAGCTGCCAAAAATGCAAACAGCGTGTCATCTAGGTATGATGATTTGGCAATAAAGATTTAAAGGGGTAACTTGAACCCCCAAATTCTGCTTTTTTGTGCAAGGTTGAAAACTGAAAATAAACTGTTAATAGATTGTCTTCTGTAGGTTTTACAGATCAGAGATTTTAGCTTTATTGATTGTACTTTCAATACATTGATGTTTATAACTTGTGTAATAAAATAAAATAGGATTACCATGAACTATATAAATAATCATCAAAATGTGTAGGAATATACTATAGCTAATTTCAGGCCACATTTGTTGCTCATAAGATCAGATAAGCTTGTGACGAGAAGTGAGTAAATGTTTACCTTGAGATAAATATCTTTGTCAAAGCAGTTACTTCAGAAATGTGAAGCAAAAACTTTACTGCTTAGTAAATTGTACATTTCAGATCACTTTTGAAAAGTGGCCATGGATAGATTTTTTAATATAAATTTTCTTCTTTTCCCATCACCATCTGCTCATTTGTATACAATTAAAATTTTAAAAAGTGATCTAATGAGACAGTTTTAGTCTTGGAAGAGATAACCTGCTACTTTGATCTACGTGTAATGTTTTTCTACTTGGAATCTGAGTGATTCTGTCATTATTTGTTTCTTGTTTTTGCTGTTCTTTTTCTGCATCCTCTGAGGATGCCTGCCATAGATGCAGGCAAAACGTCAGGCGAGATTGCTTCTAAAACATGACCATATAGCCCAAAAAACCTACAACAATCCAGTGATTCTGGCCATGAAATCCTTCAACAATAAATTGCAAGAGCCTTTGTTTAATACAGTTTTTTTTTCGTGTCAGGAGCAGCCTGAGAAACTGCAAGTTGCTTCTGGTGGCGACTTGTTTAATACAGTAATAGTTACGAAATTTGTTACACTTCAATTTTCTTTTCAGTTCTGAGGAGCCAACCGAAAATAAATTGGAAACATTGACAGAGAAGTCTTCTGTTAACTGCACTGCATCAAGTTCAGGTGCACAAGAAGAAAGTTCACCCGGACGTGTTAATTTTGGAGTTAATCAAATTATATTCAATCAGAGTCACAATGCTGGTCCTTTTGTGACTAAAGATATTAAAGACTGTGAAGTCAACAGTTATCAGGGAATGAACTCAGGAGTCCAGTCTGCTGATGATGTGTTTAATACTTTCTTATACTGGCGTCCACCTCTTCCTGACATTAGCCAGGATTTGGAGCTGCTTCAGTGCAAAACTGAGATACATGAAGGGACCTGCTCAATGTCTGAAGTTCTGTGCAATAACTGTGTGGCCAGCAGTGAGATTAAAAAAGTTCTGCAGAGTTTGCAGGAGCATATGGATGACCCAGATGTTCAAGGTAAAAGACTTCCTTCTCCATGTATTACAGTTTTTACAAGTCATCTGTCCACGGTGGTTCTTGTGGTTTCTTGATTATGATAAAGGACCATTTACAGACCTGAATGCAGTAATCTTGTACAGCAATAAACTTGTGTTGTTCAAAAACTGATAGCTAGGAAATGTATTTCTTGAACATCAGTTGACTCTTATTGCGTGAACTGTCCTGGATGGGAGATAGACAGCAATACTGATGCTGTTAAAGATGTCAACTGCACCCCGCCTCCTTGCCTGAAAACTGCATATGCCCTGAATTATCCTCCAGAAAAATAAGGTTTCTGGTGCAGCAGGTTGAACCACCAAGCTGCTGAACTTGCTGACCAAAAAGTTGCCGGTTCCAATCCAGGGAGCGGAGTGAGCTCCTGCTGTTAGCCCCAGCTTCTGCCAACCTAACAGTTCGAAACATGCAAATGTAGATCAATAGGTACCGCTTCTCCAGGAAGGTAACGGCACTCCATGCAGTCATACTAGCCACATGACCTTGGAGGCATCTATGGACAACGCCGGCTCTTTGGCTTAGAAATGGAGATGAGCACTATCCCCCAGAGTTGGACTTGACTAGACTTAATGTCAGGGGAAACCTTTACCATTATGAGTTGATCTCAAGGCCCTTGATATCATATATGTATCTTCAAATGTGGTTTGTCTAAGTCAAGCGTAGTTTTCCTAAGTGAGACTAAATAAATCTTGGACTCAAATGCTTTGACTCCTGAATATATTTACTTTAGAAGTAAATCTCGCCATATTCAATAATTTACTTACAGTCTTAGTTACCAGTTTCCTAGTACAGTACTTTTCAGGCTATCTATTGTGAGAACAACTTTTTTTCCAACTTGCCTGGATGGGCACTAACTTTGGGCCCATTGAGTACAGTTGCTCCATTTCCTGGGAACTTGCAGGGACCAGCAACCACTGCCTTTACTCCAGGTAGTACCCCTTTGAGGCACATTATCCTAGTAGATAATTTGATTGGAAAACAGCTCATCTAAATACTGCTTTGGTGGGAAGGTAACAGCGCTTCATGCAGTCATGCTGGTCACATCTCCTTGGAGGTGTCTACGAACAATGCCAACTCTTCAGCTTAGAAATGGAAATGAGCACCACACTCCAGAGTTGGACATGACTAGGTATAAAGCTGAGTAATAACCAAATACAGATGTATAAGCTATGAGAAATAACATATAAGAAATAATGCAAGTGAGAAAAAGAGTAGAAATGTTCAAGTAGTACTGAGCTTTTTCTCCCTCGATTTGTGGACTTTGTATTTCTATAGCTCTAAATGTTGAATTTATTTATTTATTTATTTGCTTTATTTCTATACCGCATTTTTCAGCCCTTAACAGGCGACTCAATGCGGTTTACATGGTACAATTATCAAACAGTGTCAGTGCAATTAAAACATAACAATGCAACAAACAGGATCAACAGCATCAATCCACAACAGTTAACAATCAACAAGACAGATCAACAAAACAGACATAACATAACGCCTCAGTTGAAATCAGATCCGTTCTCATAATCCTTGTGCCATTCCTATGTTCCATTTACCGTCTTCCTATGATTGGTTGCACTGCTTAACCAAACGCTTGTTCATAAAGCCAGATCTTAACCATTCTCCGAAACGTCAGCAGCGAAGGTGCCTGTCTGATGTCTACCGGTAGGGCATTCCATAGCCGAGGGGCCACCACTGAGAAGGCCCTGTCTCTCGTCCCCGCCAAGCGGGGACAATTTAAATAAGTCTTTATTGAATGTCATCCTTTACCAATCCATAAGTTATTGTTTTTTTAAAAAAGAGAAAAGCTTCTGCATCTAGGAGTATAGTATTGCCATCATGGCTAATACCAATCATCTTATCCTTAGTTAATTTTTCTAATGCCCTTTTGAAGGAAGAACTGTAGAAATGTTGTTTCACAATACATGATAAAGTTACCTGTTCGTGTTTTTCTTTTTAAAGACAGTAATGTAGCCAAATATTGTTATGAAGTTGAAAAGGAAATGCATGAAAACTAATTCAGTGAGATTGGTTCCATCTAATTAGCTCAGGTCCAAGTATTATCTGCTGCACTCAGAGCTGCTCATCTGGATTCAGTCAGCGACTATGCCATCAAACAGAATGAAGAAGTTAATGGTGACCCCAAGGAAGATGCAGCCGTTTTGGACCTTGAAACAAGTACAGTGAATGAGAGCAATCTGTCTTCATTACCAAGCCAGGAGGAGGTGATTAATCCATCCACTCCAACTGTGATTAAAAATGTGGTAAGTATGCTTTCCTCAGTGGATTGACACCAACCTTTGCTGGCTGTTCATTTTGCACTACTAAAGGCTTCTATTTGTTTATTTTTATTTTTAGTCTGCTACCCTGAAAATGGGCCCCCTGATAGCGCAGCGGGTTAAACTGCTGAGCTGCTGAACTTGCTGACTGAAAGGTTGGCGGTTCGAATCCAGGGAGTGAGGTGAGCTCCCACTGTTAGGCCCAGCTTCTGCCAACATAGCAGTTCAAAAACATGCAAATGTGCATAGATCAATAGGTACCACCTTGGTGGGAATGTAACGGCACTCCATGCAGTCATGCTGGCCACATAACCTTGGAGGTGTCTACAGGCAATGCCGGCTCTTCACCTTAGAAATGGAGATGAGTACCACCCCTGAGAGTTGGACACGACTAGACTTAATGTCAGGGGAAACCTTTAACCTTTACCTTTACCCTGAAAATATGAATGAAAGAAAAAAGAAACCATATTGTAACTATGAGGGGTTGCGAAATTATACCCACTGCTGTCTGAACCCCAGCCTATGAAATCCAGCCAAATACCAAGACTTTGTAGTATTTCCAGTAAATGCTTAGACTGGGAAATTCCAATGAGGAGGGAGTTCGAAAAGTACAATTGACCACTGAGAATGACTCCCTCAGTGGTTTAAGGAAAAATGAAAAGCAGAGTGATGGTAATGGATTGCGTAGAAGAATAAATAAAATTCAAAATTTTCTGCTAGATGAGCCAAAGCAAATACGGCATATATTGGTGAATTGGTTTTCCCTGAGTAAATATTGGACTACTTTGTCAATGTTTTCTTAAAACTGGAATGTAGAATCATTATACTGTTGGTGCAGACTAGCACATCTGAAGCTGGTCATGCTGATAGTAATTAAAAATGAATTAGCCAATACCATATCTCTTTAAGAACATAATCTGGGGAAAAGATTATATTTTAAATTTAAGAGTAAGTCAACATGCTCAACTTTAGACTCAAGTAATATTTCCTACAAATGTTTCTTAGGAGATTCACATTTATTCAGTAACAGTAGCAATAAGCCATCTGGATGTGATATCAACCCTGATATGCATTGGCCTTAACAGATATTTTGAACTTCCATAAGCTTCTGTATAAGGTATTTTAAGCTTCAAATATGGATAAATGCCTGATGTAACCTGGCCTGCATTTTTACAAAGATTGAATGCATTTCTTACTAATACATTTGTTCCAATCTCGATAAAATAGTGTAGAGTAGAGACGTCACACTGGCAACAAAGATCCACATAGTTAAAGCCATGGTATTCCCCATAGTCACCTACGGATGTGAGAGCTGGACCATAGGGGAGGCTGAGCAAAGGAAGATAGATGCTTTTGAACCGTGGTGTTGGAGGAAAGTTCTGAGAGTGCCTTGGACCACAAGAAGATCCAACCAGTCCATACTTCAGGAAATAAAGCCTGACTGCTCATTGGAGGGAAGGATAATAGAGGCCAAGATTAAGTACTTTGGCCACATCATGAGAAGAAAGGAAAGCTTAGAGAAGACAATGATGCTGGGGAAAGTGGAAGGAAAAAGGAAGAGGGGCCGACCAAGGGCAAGATGGATGGATGGCATCGTTGATTTGACTGGATTGACCTTGAAGGAGCTGGGGGTGGTGACGGCTGATAGGGAGCTCTGGCGTGGGCTGGTCCATGAGGTCACTGAATGAATAAACAACAACATTTGTATTGTCTTGCATTTTAATTATTTATAGTGCTTCTCATATTTTTTTGCAGGAGTTAGAAGAGCAACAGAATGGGACCAGTAAAGTTTTAGAGGCTGATGAGAATGAACCACTTCTGGAAGAGGATAAATCAAAATTACAGGTTGTTTTAAACATTTGTTAATATAGTAGAGGAAAGTTCAGTTTTCATAATGGAAACAGTCTTGGTAACTTGGGTGTCAGAATCTGAACTTACTTAGCTACCACGTATAAGAGATAAAAAGCCTCATTGGACATTACTTTGTAAATTTGGTTCTAAATGTGTAGGATTCTAGGTCATACACTGATGTTGTCTTTCTTTCTGACTCTCATTCCTTACAATATTATATTTACTCATTTGAGCAACTTGCAGTTTCTCTGGTCGCTCCTGACACACACACACATATATGTACATACACACTCAGTGTGGGGTGCATAATGGGAAATCCTGAACATAATATTTGGCTTGGAGAAAAGCTACTTGCTACTTGGAAAGAGAAGTATCTTACTGACTGTTACACTGGTTTCAGAAGATAATATATGACCCAGTCCTAAATCAGATTGTATTCTTGGAATAATCTGTGTAAACAAAATGTTGAGATGCTGATAGCTTGTTAATTATTTCTGAACAATCGGTCCACATATTACGCAAGGGTTTTGTTCCAGGACCTTTTGCATAATATGATTTCATATATAATCTTTTTCAGAGAGATTTCTCTGATTGGATCTTGTTCATAACTGAAAATGCTTCTGAAAGCTAAAAGTACTCTATAGTCAAAATATCCACCCCCCCACCCTTTGTTCACATGCTACATCACAGAGGTAAGAGTAGTGAAGGAAAGACTCACATATTGGGATCCAGGCTTTCTGCATTCAGCAGAATATATTATAGCCATTCCAATGTTAGGAAATCACAAACACTGAGAAGTACTCATGAAAAAAAGGGTTGAAAGCAACTAATCTACAAAAGAGTGAATGAGAGATTTGTTAGTAGCTGTTTCCATGCACAGGTGCATAATTAGATCTGCGTCTCCTACTTAATAACAACCAGACACAATCTCTCCATGTCCCTTTGTCACTCAATGAATGGTGGCAATCAGTTTTCAGTGTCTTCAGCCTTCTGCAGAGGAATACCAGTTTTATGTGTTGTCAAAGGCTTTCATGGCCAGAAACAACCTGGAAAACTCACAGCAACACAATACCAGTTTTGTTTCATTGGTGGAGGGACTTGTAGATATTGACTCAGGCTTTTGGGGTGTTTTTTTTTAAACTAATGACTAATTAGGCCATTTGTTTGCCAAATTTCTGAGTGAGAGGAGGTGGTATGCACTAAATGCAAAATAAGAGATTAGAGTATATATGAAAAGAATGTCCCAGTTTAGACAGACTGAAACTTTGTTTATCTCATTTATTCCAAGAAAATTTGAGAGAACATCAGAAACAGTGATGGATTAAGGCTTGTATTTTCCAGTGATGACTATGAAAATAAGCCAAGCACATTCAACAAGATCAATGGCTATGAGTATAACCTATGCTGTGTCAACATTTTTACAAGATGTATGTGTTGCAGCATGGTGGAAGAAACCAATTGCCTTCATTAAACATTTTAAATTCAATATGTATAAATCAGAACATGCTGCATTTGGCAGAGCAGTGCTTCAAGCAGTGGTTTCAGGAGTTTAGAATGTAGTCGTCTTGAAATCCTACTCAGTTTCTGCCCTTGAATAAAGCCCAATTATCATGAATTGCTCCTTTGTGCCAACCTGAGAATTAGAGGTTAGAGGTTAGAGGCCTCTTCTACAGAGCTGTATTAAATCCAAGTTATCTACCTTGAATGGGATTATCTGGCAGTGAAGACTCAGATAATCCAGTTCAAAGATTATGTGGATTATCTGCTTTGATATTTTGGATTATATGGCAGTGTAGAAGGGCTCATACTTATCATAAGTACTCATTCTGTGATGACAGAAGGAGCAATTCACACCCATACAACAATGACTACTAATGCAGCAGCAGCAACAATAACAACAACAATAATCTGATGAGGCTGAAACAAAATTTTCAGAAGTTAGTTGCACATAGAAATAGTTAGGTCAGGGCTAGATAATAAAACTGACTGATAAGGGAAGGTGTATTAACGGATCCGACAAATGTATCTAGTTGTGTTAGCACATGGAGATAAAACTGATAGTGGTGGATTGCTTCTTTTGCCATCACAGAATGAATATTTGTGGTAAGTAGAACCACTCTACCTTCGTTTGTCTTGTTCACCAAGCTTGATAAAGTAACCTTCTTAAAATACTGAGAAGAAAGATAGCCGTTCTTTAAGGCAGAACTGATGGTGTCCGTCTTCTTGGACATTCTGTTGCTGTTGCTGTTCTGTATTGTGTTTTTTTCCCATTCTTCCATTGCCACCTGGAGAGGGCGATAGAATGCTAGACTTTCAGTGCTTGTATATTCTTCCTCTTGTTTAATTTATTATTATCAATAATTTACTATTTTTTCCACTTCCAGGATATTATACCACAGCCTTTATTGGACCAATACTTATCTATGACAGATCCTGCTCGTGCACAGACTGTTGATACAGAAATCGCAAAGCACTGTGCATACAGTCTTCCTGGAGTAGCCTTAACATTGGGCCGGCAGAATTGGCACTGTTTGAAAGACACATACGAAACATTGGCATCTGATGTACAGGTAAAGTACAAAGGAGTCAAGGGTTGGTTCACACCAGGCCCGTAGCCAGGATTTCGTTTGGGGGGGGGGCTGAATTTTTTTCAGGGGGGGTTTCGGGGGGGGGGCCTGATTTTGGGGGGGGGCTGAGTCTGAGTGAAAGAGGGTCTACCCTAGCAAACCTTTTGTATCATTACCCCAATATCCCCATGCATATGGGATATATTGAGTATGGTGATCAGATCATGATATGAATAAACATAACAGTTTAAGTAATGCACCAGTAAGGCCTTTTCGCGAACCACCATGAGAATTTGGGGGGGGGGGCCTGAAGCCCCCCGAGGCCCCCCCCCCCCGGCTACATGCCTGGTTCACACCAAATGTTATTCAGGTGTACATATCGTGTGATGAGTATGTGCTTTTTAGAACAATCCCATTTCCACAACAAATTAACAAAGCCTTTTAAATGTTTGTTTTAAAATCCACAGTGTTATAAAATATTTGTATAAATATTTTTGGATTTGCTTTTGTAATGTTTACCCCAAAGCATTAATTTGTTTTATATTAACTATTTACAGTGGAAGGTGCGTCGGACCCTTGCTTTCTCCATTCATGAGCTAGCTGTCATCTTGGGAGATCAGCTAACAGCAGCAGATCTGGTGCCTATTTTTAATGGCTTCTTAAAAGATCTGGATGAAGTGCGCATTGGAATCCTTAAACATCTTTATGACTTCCTTAAGGTAACAGTTGTTCATATTTCTTCTTTGCTTGCGAATATTTCTTTAAAGGTAAAGGCTAGGTGAACCACCTGGTCTTCAAGAGGGTCCAGGCCGAAGTCCCACCGGCCATGTCACTTCCTTTCCTGCCATATCTACTGGGAGTTATCCAGGCATCCTGGATGATCCCATCCTCCATACCTCCAATTTTGAACCGATGACGAAGATCAGTTTGCTAGCTCACCACTCCGACCTGAACTCTGTAGTAGTCAAGGCCTCCTAGTCTTCAGGCAAGCAAAACTCGATCCTGGCAGACATGGAAGGAAAGAGGTTTGAATTTGTTGGGCGGAAACTCTACTCAGGAGCTTTCCTACTGACAAGAATCTCCAGTTATGGTGCCTGTATGGGCGCATATCAGCAGTTACTTTGGGAAAAGGCACAGCCTTTCCACGCTCTCGGAAGAGGGCCGAGCAATGCTTTCTATGCTGCAACAAGAAGCTACTTCCTTGGCCCACCACCAGATACAGAACGCAAAACACACAGCAGACCCAGTGGGGAAGGTGATCACTTATTATATTATATTAGTTACCACTTCAACCCTCTCCTACTTCACAACATCTGGTTCATCACCATGCTGAGACCAGTACTGTGAATGCTGGACTGTTGGACCTGATTCAATAATCCACAACCAGTGGACACCATCACAACAGACTCCTTTACCTATGGATAGGGAGCTCACTACAAAGACGTAACGGTCAAAGGCCTCTTCTCCACAGAAGAAAAGAATCACCATATCAATTATCTTGAACTACTAGTGATCTTGAAAGCCCTCCATGCTTTCTCTCAACTGATCCTGCACAAGCCAGTTCAGATACTGACAGACAACACCACCTTGATGTGTTACATCAACAAACAGGCACGTGACACAGGAAGCTACTCGCTTTCACTCGTTGCATCTGGAACTGATGCATCAAGCACGGCATCTTTCTGATGGCTCTACACCTGCTCGGGATCTAGAATGCCCTCCCTGCCAAACTCAGCAGGTCTTTGAAGACCTCCCATGAGTGGAGGCTCAACCTGGACCAGTTGCACCGCCTTCTTTGATGAATGGGGATGGCCGCAGATAGACCTCTTTGCCTCCAAGGCGAATGCTCATCTCCCACAGTACGGTGTGAGATCAGCACCATTCGAGACACTCAAATGCCTTGGAGATGTCTTTTTCCTGGAATGGATGGGAACATTCTTTTACATCTTCCCTCCAATCCCTCTCATCCTGAAGGTACTCGAGCGCATCATGATGTTTCACACAAACTGCATTGTAATAGCACCAGCCTGGCTGAGACAAGTCTGGTATCCAACCCTCCTACGTTTCTCCAATGGTCGCTATCATCAGTTCCCGGCACTTCTGCATCTCCTCTCAATGAAAGACGGGCAGATTGTTCATCCAGACAAGCGGGGCTCCGTATTTCATCATCGAGGCTTATCTCTGCCATTGAACTTTGTTATCAACTGGCCCATCCTCCTCCTCCATCCACTGTTTGGCCTCACTCAATGAGAGGCATGGTAGCGTTTTTCTGTGGCATCACTCTGGACTCCATCTGCAGGGTGGCAATTTGGGCCAACCCTCTGACTTTTGTGCCCCATTACAGATTGGACTTGAGATCACACACAGACACTGTCTTTGACAGATCGGTCTTTGCCTCCAGCCTTGCCTTGCCACCATATCTGCCCAGGCCCTCCCCAAGGGTTAGGACCTCTTCCAGATTGTACCATTTATTTATTTATTTATTTATTTATTTATTTATTTGGAGCATTTATTAACCGCCATTCTCAGCCCACTCGGGCGACTCACGGCGGTGTACAGTACAAAAGGCAATTCACACAAAGACAAGTACAACAGCATATTAACCATACAACAATACAACAGTTAAAATTACACTAACTAATCCGCTTCGTCTCGTAATAGAATCGTGACCAATCTCGTATTCCTTGTACCATTCCAGTCGTCTTTACCACATTACTATAGCACTTAATTAAATGCCCTCTCGAACAGCCACGTCTTGAGGCTTTTTCGGAAGGACAAAAGAGAGGCAATGACAGATAGGAAGTTTTCTCTGTATGTTTGACAGATCCTTGTTTGTTTAAACATTCCTTTAATTATAACAGACTGGGATTGTAAAATGCACACCTCTTACTTTTCTTTTGTAGCTCCTTCATGCTGACAAAAGACGGGAATATCTTTACCAGCTTCAGGAATTCGTGGTTACAGATAACAGTAGAAATTGGCGGTTTCGTTATGAACTTGCAGAGTAAGTAAAACTGAACTATAACTAGCACAACTTATTATTTTGAAGTCGTCTATATAGCATTGTCTGTCAGCCATAGCTTAGGGGCATTGGGGCTGAACAGAAGACCTCCTATACCAGTGGTTCCCAACCTTTAAGAGATTATGGGCCACTGAGTATTTGGATAGATCATAAACCATAGAGATCAGTCACCCCTTTTCTCCACCACCTGCACATAAAGGGCGCTCTCTCCCTTTGGCCCAGTCCATGGGCTTCCCTTCCCTTCTCTTCCCACCCCATCCCACCCCACCAGGAGCTAGTGATGCAGCTTTGCTCAGCCCCCATCTTCACTTTGCTATCTCCTCCTCCTTGCAATCTATCCTGTGAATGGGGCTTCCTTCCTTGCCTCAAAAGCAGTTAAGGAATAAAGGATCCAACAGCACTAATTCTGCTCCCTCCCTTTATTCAGCATTGGACCCTTCCTTCCTCATCTGCTCTTGAGGAGACTGCTGCCAGAGACCTGTTTGCAATCTCCTTCTTGCAACCCGGCTCCTGCCTGGGCCTGAAAATGGGTCTCTGGTAGTAGCAGCTGCTTCAAGCCCAGGCAAGGAAGGAAGGATCCAACACTGCCATTCTTGCTCCCTCCCTTTGCCTGATGTTGGATTCTTCCTTGTAGGTCCAGATGGCAGGCGGCTGGGTTGCAAAGAGGAGACTGCAAATGGGGCTCTGGCAGCAGACCACTGGTTGGGAACTACTGTCCTATACTATGCTCTGAATGGTTTTATAGATAGGAGTGGAATTACCGCAGTACAGTCTCTCTTACTCTCATCCCACAGAGTTTATCCAGTAGGATACTCTGACTAGTGATGCCAACTCTACTAGCAGATCTAAGAGGATCATCTTCTCTCTGGAGTAGACTGTCTGTCAGAACAATTGAGCATATCTCTTTGGACTGCAAATGACTGAAATGAGGGCAGATAATTTGTTTTCTCCTGCTTGGGCACCTTGCTTCCAAAGGGAATCTTAGTAATACCATCATCCTTATGTACCTCTGCACCCAGAGTGGTCCTTATACAAGCTACAAATATCAGATTTACAAACAACTTATAGTTAAGAATGGGGGTGAGACAACAGGCAGAAATAAAATTTGAAGAAAACGGCACTCTCTTTGTTTCCACACCAAGACAATTCTTTCAAAATCCAATTATTACAGGGACAGAAAGTGAGGTGAAATCTTCCAAAGAGGGACACAGACAGCAAAACAAACACAATGGGGGTGTTAACCCTTCCCTATGCTATCCAAAGCGTTTAGATTGATAACATTGATAGATAGACATGTAAAAAATGTTCCTGTTCTGACTTGCATACAAATTCAACTTAAGAACAAACCTACAAAACCTATCGTGTCTGTAACTAGGGGACTGCCTGTATTTGGTTCTAACCAGTATTCTGATATAAAAATGTTCTACTGTAAGAACATATTATCTCTAGGCTTTGGGTGTAATAATTCTGACATCTAGTGGGAGTACCATGAAATTGCAATGCATTTTCTCTTCCATGACTGTTAATGACATTTGCTGCCACATGCACAATGGAGGACCTTCATATAACAAGACAAAAGGCACTCCAATTGACCAAGTACTGGCCAAAGGACATTTATTTATTTATTTATGATTCAAACTTATATGCCACCACTCCCCTAGGACTCGGAGTGGCTTACAAGAACAGACTAAAATCTAAAACAATTAAAAAAAAACAGCAATATCAAAGATCAAAAGCCTGTCGAAACAAATATGTCTTACATGCCCTGTGGAACGCTGATAAGTCTCGCAAGGCACAGACTTCAGGTGGCAGAGTGTTCCAGAGTGATGGTGCCACTGCTGTAAAGGCTCTGCATCTGGTTGCTATTAGATGCAAGTTCTTAAAACTGGGAACTTCCAATAAATCTTGGTCCTCAGAACGAAAGGACCTCTGGGGTTGGTAGGGGGTGAGGCGGTCCCAGTTTTTTTTTACTTTGTGTTTTTAAATGCATTGCAATTGTACCTTCAGTTGGCTTCTGACACAATAAATAAATAATGACATTTGCTGACGTCTTATAACTGTAACACCTTCAGTAAGAGTCCCTAAGTAAAGGTTCATTGAAGTTTTATTGATGTCATTTTGTAAACGCGCTGCTTTTTAAAAAAACAAGTTGACTACCTTGCAATCCAAAACTAGGAGAAAGGTGGGATAAAAATGAAATAAATAAATTCAGATAAATTCAATGTATTATGCAAATGTTCTTACTCTTAGTCATATTCATTTCTGTGCTGAAAAGCCACTGGATAAAATTGGGAGAATAATACAGCATAAGTTCGAAATGACTTGAAGCCAGGCAACAAATAGTAGTAGTAGTAGTAGTAGTAGTAGTAGTAATAATAATAATAATAATAATAATAATAATAATAATCTATTTTAATCGAATATTTATGCGAATACAAAAGAGAGAGAAAGAAAGAGAAATTATATTAATGATGAGCACATAATTAGCAAGAGTATATGCTAATGCGGGAAGCCCCCAGCGGCACAGCAGCTGCTGAACTTGCTGACCGAAAGGTTGATGGTTCAAATCCAGGGAGTGAGGTGAGTTCCCACTATTAGTCTCAGCTTTTGCCAACCTGGCAGTTTGAAAACATGCAAATGTGAGTATATCAATAGGTACTGCTCCGCCGGGAAGGTAACGATGCTCCATGCAGTCATGCTGGCCACCTGACCTTGGAGGTGTCTACAGACAACGCCAGCTCTTTGGCTTAGAAATGGAGATGAGCACCACCCACCAGAGACAGACACGGTTAGACTTAATGTCAAGGGGAAATCTGTACCTTTGGGTCAGGATTATAATCTTTGGGGGGGGGGGCATTTAAAGGTGTATGCCTTCTAGTGTGGCAAGTTCACTTTTACGGTTCCAGAATTTTAATTTTTTTCTTACCTCTGTTTTTGTTGTTTTCACTGGAAACAGCTGCCAACACTGATGAGGTACCAGAAGCAACGTCCATAGCATTCATAACAATAATATTCAGGTTTTACTCATTGGACTAAAGTACATTTTGAAAACAAAGTAGTGCAAGCAACCTTAAAGCAATGTTATCAATGTTTATTTCTCTTTTACTTTAGGCAACTCATTTTGATACTTGAGCTCTACAATCCCAATGATGTATATGACTATTTAAGGCATATTGCACTCACTCTCTGCTCAGATAAAGTCTCTGAAGTCAGGTGGATCTCCTTCAGGCTGGTAGGTCCTTTTGTTTTAACATTTATTATACATGGTGTCTGGTTTAACACGTCTCTTGAAGTAAATGTCATTATCTCTTTGATTCTTCCTTCTGATATTTTTTACAGGTTGTAGCAATACTACAAAAATTTTATGTGAACAATGCAAACTCTTTGGGATTAAATTTCATTAATGAGCTGATTGTAAGGTTTCGCCATTGTTCTAAATGGGTTGGAAGACAAGCATTTGCTTTCATCTGCCAAGTAAGTCCCTCCCTCCCTCCCTCCCTCCCTCCCTTGTATGATAGTTATATCAATAGAGAACATTATGGCTCTGTTGCTAAAACTAAAGATGGGCATATAGTGTCAGAATGGGAGATTAACTGGGAACATTATGGATTATGAGAACGGATCTGATTTCATTGAGGCGCTATGTTTTGATTTGTTAATTGTTGTTGATTTTGTTGTTGTATATGATGCGTTTTAATTGCACTGACATTGTTGTGATAACCTGTACCATGTAAACCGCATTGAGTCGCCTGGTTGGGCTGAAAAATGCGGTATAGAAATAAAGCAAATAAATAAATAAATAAATAAATAAACATAATAATGCTAAAAATTAGTAAAACTTTATTTGTATTCCTTCACCATTTCCCCGAAGGGACTTAGGGTGGCTCACAAAGCACTCAATAGTGTGATAACACACAGAAACAGAAAACAATATTTATTTATTTATTTATTTATTTATTTATTTATTTATTTATTTACCATATTTATATACCGCCCCTCTCAGCCCAGAGGCAACTCGGAGCGGCATATGAAGTATAAAAAACCCCATCAAAACCACTCTGGATTGTGTTGTAAAAGAACAAGACTATAAATTTCTGATATGAGCATTTTAGGTAGGAATATTAATAATATTGAAAACTTCAGCCAGGCTTTGAAGCTGCAAGGCCATGCTAATCAAGGTGAGCAATTGCAACATTCACACTTGCCTCATGCAGTCAAGAGTTCTTTCTCTCACCTTGGACATTTCACAGATATATAAACCCCTTGCCTAGTTTCCAACAGACCTCACAACCACTGAGGATGCTTGCCATAGATGTGGGTGAAATGTCAGGAGAGAATGCTTCTGGAACATGGCCACATAGCCTGGAAAACTCACAGCAACCCTGTGATTCTGGCTATGAAAGCCTTTGAAAACACAATCTTGAAAACTGTTTTATCTTCTAGATCTATGCTTATTTATGAAAATCTTAAAATGTCGTTCATTTCTTGTACTGATATACATATTCAATCTTAATGTCTCTTTCCCAGAGCACAGAATCATACTTAAAGGGGCATGACATTCTTGGCTAAAAAATAAAAGAAAGACATGGTTATAACTAGTGAAAGATTTGTCATGTTCACGTACTGTAAGTGCGTCCCTGTCCCTGTCTACTCAGCCTCCCTTTTAATAAATAATTCACTTAGCTTCTCTGATCTCAAAGAATGCTTGCATAAATGCTTCAAAGTTTACTCTTAAAAGAACCTGATGAGAACATTCCATAAATCAACATCTTCTACTATGAGCGTAACTTCTTTCTCTGGATGCTACAGAGGAACAACCCACAAGTTTTCTAAGTGCTTCACATCCATTATATTTTTATTTATTTATTTATTTATTTATTTTTATTTATTAGGAGCATTTCTATCCTGTCCTTCTCACCTCCGAAGAGGGACTCAGGACGGCTACCAACGGTGCCGAACAATAAATAACAAAGAATAAAATACACTCAGCATACAGTAAAAACAATTATAAATATACATAAAAACAGTTCGCCATTTCAAGTTGTCTTCCAACTGTACAAAATAGGCTACGATTTTAACCTCCATATTGCAGGTGGGAACAGACAGGGTATGGTTAGTCTCAGACCACTTAATGAGTTTATAGTTGATGTGAAATTTGAACCAGAGGCTCCTTATTTAAGAGTTCAGTCTTGTATCCATTGTATTACACCAAGGAGGCAGATTTAATGCTTGTACGGCCTTTCTTTCTCTTTACTTTGAACACCAAGTTTCTCCAGTGGGAAGTCAGGCTCAAAATAATGTATTGATGATTTTCTTAAATATAATAATATTTGTATCCTTACCTATAGCAAATGATCTTTAGGCAGTGTATGATAAAATACATGTAAAGTGTTTAAAACAGTAAGGATAATTTAAACAGACTAAAGAAGTATTAAACAATTAAACAAAGTAAAACAAGATAATTTAAGACAAATTAAAACAGTCGAAGGCAGTTTAAAACCAGGCTCTTGTGTGGATTTGGATGAAATCATTTAGACATCATGGACTTCAGTAAAAAAAAACATATTTATGTGATGCCAGTTGGGTATTAAGGGGAAGATATTCTATCCCGTGGCACCGTAGTGCAAAAGGCCATATCCTTCTGCTGTGTATGGCCCCTGTTGGAAGATTATTTACATCCCATCTTCCATCCATTTGGGAATACGAAATGGCTTACAACAGAGATTAAAACAAAATACAGCTAACCACTTGATCATTTTAAAGAATGTGAAAATTGATGGGTGGAACACGGTCTTCGAATGTAGCTTTTTCCCACTATAACTAAGATCACAGTAATAGACAAATCAAATTTCACTCCCAAGTTTTCTTCCACCCTAGGAAGCAGGGAAAGGTCTCTTCTGTTGTTGCTCATATTCAGCAGTTCAGATCACTCAGATTTACCGGTATTTCCAGCTGTCCTGTCTGCTCATCTCTGTGTTATAGTAGCTCTCTATACCATAATTATACCGTACTTACAGAAAAGGCCCCATCTGAATACTTTCAGATTTTTTCCTACCCTAAAGAAAATGCCCCAAGTTGTCATGTATTTCTAACATTTCCAGTTCAAGAATCTGCATCTTGCTGTTTCTGATTTCCTTGGAACAAAATGTGGTAATAGAACAGGAGACTGGTTGAATAGGCATCATTAATGAGCAGGAGAGCTCTCCATCTTCTTTCTGTTGAGTCATGCAGACTCTTTATCAGTGGTTCCCAACTTTTGGTCCTCCAGGTGTTTTGGACTTCAGCTCCCACAATTACTAACAGCTGGTAAAATGGCTGGGATTTCTGGGACTTGAAGTCCAAAACACCTGGAGAACCAAAGGTTGGGAACCATTGCTTTAAAAATCACTACAGATAGGAGGCAATATGAAAATAGATTGCAGCATCAAGTGTCATTAGCAGTAATAATCTTTGAATTTCTACTGAAATTGTTGCTGGATATTCCATTAGCAAGGAATTTGGTTTCTCGTTTTTGCCATTATAGGCAGTGGTGGAAGAAGAATGCATGCCTGTTGACCATTTTGTTGAACATCTGCTACCCAGCCTTCTCAGCTTGGCTTCTGATCCTGTGCCAAATGTAAGGGTTCTGCTTGCTAAAGCTCTGAGGCAAACACTCTTGGAAAAAGGTATGCTAATTCCTTCCACACATACACGGTTCTGTGACTTCTGTAGCTAATAATACTGTTCTGCATTGGTTGGTTCTAAATGAAAGAAGTTTTTTTTAATGTAAACCAGCATGAAACTGAATGTTCCTTTAGAACAGTGGTTCTCAGCCTGTGGGTCCCCAGATGTTTCGGCCTTCAACTCCCAGAAATCCTAACAGCTGGTAAACTGGCTGGGATTTCTGGGAGTTGTAGGTCAAAACATGTGGGGACCCACAGGTTGAGAACCACTGCTTTAGAATGCAATCTGTTGTAGAATTTGGTTCTAGCTGCAAACATGCCTGGTATTGCTGACCTGCATAATCCTTTTGGTAGCAGGTTTGGCATTTGAGTGAGGTATCTTGCTGTTTCTGATTTCTTGGAACAAAGCACAGTAATAGAACATGAGACTGGTTTGATCACACCAAAGGTCCATCTATTCCACCATATTTTTCCCAGAGGCTTTGGTGAAGTTCGTCAACCATGAAGATGGCTGCTTCAGTCTCTTCTTATTTGGCTAACTTTTTGATTTCATCCATTTTGAAATAATTCCAACAACAACAACAACAACAACTTTATTCTTGTATCCCACCATTATCTCCCTGAAGGGACTCGGGCTGGCTTACACACGGCACAAGGTGCCTAGAAACAGAAAATAAAATAAAGCACAGTATAAAATACAATTTAATAAAACATATAGGCATATAAACAACAACTTAAGACTAAATTAAACAGCACTCAACAACCAATGGCTGTAAGCTACTGTAAACTTGGCCAGGCTGTAAACAACAGGACAAGGGAATGGGATAAGTGCAGAGCGTTAATCATGGAACAAGGGCATGGGATGAAGTGCAAGGCTACATAACTATTGCGTAGAACAACTAGAGACTAGTCCTTCTCAAAATCTTGTTTGGACAGCCAGGTCTTCAGGTCCCTATGGAAGGAGAACAGTGTGAGAGCTTGCCTAATCTTCCTGGTGAGGGCATTCCAAAGCCGGGAGGCCATCACCGAGAAGTTACTCTCCTTCGTTCCTACCAACTGCGCTTGTGACGGTGGCGGGACTGAGAGGAGGGCCTCCCCAGCAGATCTTAGAGCCCGCACTGGTTCATAGGGAGGGATGCGATCACAAAGATAGGTAGGACCCAAACTGTTTTGGGCTTTACTAATAACCTATAAATCAGTGGTTCTCAACCTGTGGGTCCCCAGATGTATTGGCCTTCAACTTCGAGAAATCCTAACAGCTGGTAAACTGGCTGGGATTTCTGGGAGTTGTAGGCCAAAGCACCTGAGGACTCACAGATTGAGAACCACTGCTATAAATAGTTCACATCCCTTACACACTTTTCTCCTTGTTCATTCATTTGTATTTTAAAACATTTCTCAATCACCAATCTTTTAAGAATTTTTTTCTTAATAAGGAGTATTTGGTGACTCCTTGGCCTTATTGAAATATTGTACTGAATATCGGCAAAAGGTAAAAGGTAATATTTGCAAGGTTGCACCTGACAAATGTACATTTCTATCTTCCACTAGTAACAATATTTCTGAAACTATCTATAGAATTTTTCAGATACATAAAAACAAACTTGCCTACATACATTATTTTTCACAGCCCAGTATTTATTTATTTATCGTGTCATCAGCAACCATTGAATTACAATTCTAACAGAGCAAAACAAACACAGAGATTAAAAAGAAAAAGAAAAAAAAGAAAGAAAAAAAACCCACACAGATTTTGCAAATTTGGTATTTGGTTAAATGTCCTTTGACCACTATCTGGCCACTTGGAGTGCCTCTGGGGTTGCCGCAAGAAGGTCCTCCATCGTGCATGTGGCAGGGCTCAGGGTGCATTGCAGCAGGTGGTCAGTGGTTTGTTCTTCTCCGTACTCACATGCCGAGGATTCCACCCTGTAGCCCCATTTCTTAAGATTGGCTCTGCATCTCATGGTGCCAGAGCACAATCTGTTCAGCGCCTTCCAAGTCGCCCAGTCTTCTGAGTGCCCAGGGGGGAGTCTCTCATCTGGTATCACCCATGAATTGAGGTGCTGGGTTTGGGCCTGCCACTTTTGGACTCTCGCTTGCTGGGATGTTCCAGCGAGTGTCTCTGTAGATCTAAGAAAACTATGTCTTGATTTAAGTCGTTGACGTGCTGGCTGATACCCAAACAGGGGATGAGCTGGAGATGTCTCTGCCTTGGTCCTTTCACTATTGGCTGCTACTTCCCGGCGGATGTCAGGTGGTGCAATACCGGCTAAGCAGTGTAATTTCTCCAGTGGTGTGGGTCGCAGACACCCTGTGATAATGCGGCATGTCTCATTAAGAGCCACATCTACTGTTTTAGTGTGGTGAGATGTGTTCCACACTGGGCATGCATACTCAGCAGCAGAGTAGCATAGCGCAAGGGCAGATGTCTTCACTGTGTCTGGTTGTGATCCCCAGGTTGTGCCAGTCAGCTTTCGTATGATGTTGTTTCTAGCGCCCACGTTTTGTTTGATGTTCAGGCAGTGCTTCTTGTAGGTCAGAGCACGGTCCAAAGTGACTCCCAGGTATTTGGGTGCGCTGCAATGCTCCAGTGGGATTCCTTCCCAGGTAATCCTCAGAGCTCGGGATGCTTGTCTGTTCTTAAGGTGAAAGGCGCATGTCTGTGTTTTAGATGGATTAGGGAGCAGCTCAGTGTTCTCTTACTATCAAATGAGATGCAGAAAAGACTTTTTTGGTTGTGGGAAAACCCCTTCCCAGAAATTTTATACAGGTAGTCCCCGAGTTACAAACATCCAACTTACATTCGACTCCTAATTACAAACAGAGCTAAGACAACACGATGTGAAAGGAAATCTACCCATAGAAAGGGAAATTCTCTCCTGTAATCATGGGGAAAGGCCCCCTGATGGCATAGCAGGTTAAACTGCTGAGCTGCTGAACTTGGTGACCGAAAGGTTGGTGGTTAGAATCCAGGGAGCAGGGTGAGCTCCCGCTGTTAGGCCCAGCTTTTGCCAACCTAGCAATTTGAAAACATGCAAATATGAGTAGATCAATAGGTACCGCTTCTGTGGGAAGGTAACGGTGCTCCATATAGTCATGCTGGCCACATGACCTTGGAGGTGTCTTCAGCCTAGAAATGGAGATGAGCACCCCCCCCCCCCCAGAGTCGGAACAACTAGTCTTAATGTCAAGGGGAAAACTTTACCTTTACCCTAATCATGGGGAAAAGGTGGCTGCACTGAAGCTTTGTCGCTAGTCCTTGTTTTCATGACAGCCCAATATTTTCAAAACCCTGTTGTCACAGGGACAGAAAGTGAGGTCAAATCTTCCGAACAGGGGCACAGACAGCAAAACAAGTGTTACAGGGATGTTAGTCCTTTCCTATGCTGTCCAAAATTTTAAAAATGGCCGGAGTCACACTTAAAAAATGTAACTGTCTGGCTTACATACAAATTCAACTTAAGAACAAACCTACAGAAGCTATCTTATTTCTAACCTGGGGACTGCCTACATCTAGTTTTGTTTTTTAGTCCTGCTTTTGGTTGAATAAAAGAATTTTTTTTGCATTTCACATTTTATTGTTTGCTTTTTGTTGTTTTAGTCAATAATGGCCAAATTGTGGGTCTGGGTGGACATGAAGAAATGAAATCTATAACAATATTCTTGTGGTATTGAATGAAATGGCTCAAACTAAAATGTTCTCCTTTGCTTCCACATCCTAGCATATTTTAGAAGTGTGGGCAACCCCCATCTTGAAGCTGTGGAAGAGACTGTTCTAGTTCTACAGACAGACAGAGATCAAGATGTTTCCTTTTTTGCCACCATCAAGCCAAAATGCAATAACATACGGATTACTTCGCTTGAAAAACAAAATTAATTTTGTTTTCCTCTGGACCCCAACATGATTAACCAGCAAAGAGGTTCCTGCTTTGTCTACTAACCTGATGAAGACTGAATCAAGTAACCAATGCAATCTAAGCGAAAAGGGCTTCTTCTTAATTCACATTTAAATGAAGAATATGCTGACCTTTTATCTACCGACTGGTAATAGTGATGTAGAATATTCAACAATCATGCTGTCTTCATTTTTTCTTACACAAACATGAGTAATACTCATGTACAAAAAGTTCAGTATTGTATATGTGTGTGTATATATATATCTATGTATATGTTCATGTTCCCCTGGTGGCGCAGCAGGTTAAACCGCTGATCTGCTGAACTTGCCGACCGAAAGGTTGGTGGTTCTAATCTGGGGAGCGGGGTGAGCTCCCACTGTCAGCCCCAGCTTCTGCCAACCTAGCAGTTAGGGAAACCTTTACCTATATGTTCATGTGAGCTTACACAAATTCACAGCTTCAGAACAGGAGTATATACTTTTCTATATAAGAGAAGGAAAGTGGCTGCTTGGTTGGAGTCCAGAGTGACTCACAAAGCTTTAGCCAGTGAACAATTTAAAAAGTGAAGCTTTTCCCCATTGTATTATAAATTGTTCCATGGTTAGTGGCACCATGTTTTATTATATTAAGTCATTCAAAGTGATCATAATGTGCTCCTGAAAACTGGAAAGAACTCAGAAAACGTGACTCCATCTTTACAACACCCCCAAACAACACAATTGTCTTGTTAGAGAAATAGTATTTTGGCGGCTTTCCCCGCAAAGTAGATGGTTGTTTTTCCTTCAACAGAGGGTTTCGTATTACGAATGCATGATATGGCACAGGTTGGGTGTTTATGTTTCATTAATGAAACATCATAGTGGATTTTTTTTTAAAAAAATCGCCCGCTGTTAATTAATCGCCTTTTCCACTGAGGATGTGATGTCTAATCCTGTAAACACATTCTCAAGCTACTTACTTCAGAAATAGTACATACAGTGTATTGGGTCTACTCTATAATAATACGGTCTCCTAGTTTTCAGTACTGGATTGTTAGTGTTCAGTAATGCAGTATGACTGAGATTTGTTCTAAATTCTTGTTTCTATTTGGGAAATATAAATTGCAGTTGAGAATGTAAATTCCCCAAGAATACATCAAGTCTTTTTACTTAAATATGTGGAGCCCCTGATGGTGCAATACATTAAACCCTTGTGCCAGCAGGACTGCTGACCAACAGGTTGGCGGTTCGAATCCAGGGAGCGTGGGTTGGGCTCCCTCTGTCAGCTCCAGCTCCCCATGCAGAGACATGAGAGAAGCCTCCCACAGGATGGTAAAACATCAAACATCTGGGTGTCCCCTGGGCAGCGTCCTTGCAGATAGCCTATTCTCACACACCAGAAGCAACTTGCAGTTTCTCAAGTCACTCCTGACATGAAAAAAACAAAACCTTAAATATGTATGGAAGTTCAAAGTTATGAGAATTCTTTATTTTGAGTAATTAGTGTTTCTCTCTTTTGGAAGATTATTAGAAAGTTTTGTATAAAGTGTGGGATCCAGTCCTGATGGTGCACACCTGCTCCCCAAACCTCCATTTGATTGTGTTCCCAAATCATCCTCCAAAGCATAGTTCGTTGGGTGTGGGAGGCCACACACGGAAAAGAGAGTCAACAGCGTGCCATACAGCAGGGTTTACTTTCTTTTATGTATATACAGTAGAAATGTATTGCATATATTCACAGACTATTCTTGATCCCCGATGTTTGGATTTATTGCTGAAGGCTATGACGACAGTAACAAAAATCTGGGCTTCTTTTTTCTCTTGGATAGGATTTACAATACAAATATCGCAAATTTAAATAAGTGAAAATATAAGTGGGAAAATGGATGACCAATGTGATCTGAATATTATGCTGTTAAGTACTACGATGCACAAAAGGGTCTTAGGAAAAAATAGTGAAACTGAAGACTGATAAATCTATCTATGGTTATCCGTGAAAAGTTGGCATGTACAAGAGTGCAATTCATACAAGCACTGTAGGAACTTGAGATTATGTGTGGTGTCAAAGGCTTTCATGGCCGGACTTACTTGGTTGCTGTGAGTTTTCCAGGCTGTATGGCTATGTGCCAGAAGCATTCTCTCCTGATGTTTCACCCACATCCATGGCAGGCATCCTTAGAGGTTGTGAGGTCTGTTGGAAACTAGGCAAGTAGGGTTTATATATCTGTGAAATGTTCCGGGTGGGAGAGAGAACTCTGTTTAAAGCAAGTGTGAATAAACCCCACATGCCTAGTTTCCACAGATATATAAACCCCACTTGCCTAGTTTCCAACAAACTTCACAACCTCTGAGGATGTCTGCCATAGATGTGGGTGAAACATCAGGAGAGAATGCTTCTGGAACATGGCTATACAGCCCAGAAAACTCACAGCAACTCAGATTATGTGGCTTGCACATAAGAAAATGATGTAAATAATGTAAGTGTTCAGCATGAATAGTTCATGGGTGTGATCACTGCTGGAAGTAAATATTGTGAATCGAAGCATAAATATAACAGTTTTACAGAAGGGCCGTAACAGTTATGAAACAATTTTCTTTTCAGGTTTTTTTAAATCGAATAAGTAGCCATTAGAGATGGAAGTACAGAAAGTGTCAGAGGGAACATTGACTGTATTTGCTGGATATTTTTTAAAAACATGTAGCAAAAGAAGTCTCATTTAATAGCAAATTAAATTGTTCCATTCAGTATTTGTCTTTTAGCTAAATAGGCCACAATTGTGTTCTCTTCAGCATCTTTGGATCATTAAGTGGTTGCCTTGTCTGGATTCTCAGTCTACTTCCTGGTATGTTTCCTCACTTTTAAATAATGGTTTAATTTGCCACAATTGCCTACGAAACTCTGGACATAATCTCATGAAAGATTCTGTTCCAGACGACAGTACAGTGTTTAGCGTTCGTAAGGACATTATGTGCTTTGCAAGATCCTCAAATGGCTTTTAGAAACCATCTAGACATGTGTCGTCGCTACAACATTGTAACATGCCTAAACTCTGTGTTTCTGCAAGGTGGTTCTACATTTAAAGTGTTTAATAAGTTTAAAGCAAAATGCCTCTTCAATGCAAGTGATTTTTTACAACCGCAGTTTCTCAACAAAATGTCATTTTTTGTAGTTTTAATATCTTTTTCTAATGCTAACATTGTACAAGTATTTTTAAACAGTTCAGATTTTTCTAAAGTTGTTCTAATTCTCTCTGTTTTTTTTTGTTTATGTTGACCTTAATGGGTAGGTCATTAATTTTTTTCAGCACTGAACCATTTTTAAGTGTACATAGAAATGTTTGTGAAGAATTGTATATAGTTTGCTGTTTGGACATTAAAACAATCCAGTTTGGGCTACCATGTTAGTTTTAAATTGATAGGTACCCCATTGTTACACCTACTAGCCTACTAGATATTATGAACTCTCTTGTGTCCTTAGAAAGCTGGAGTAGTTTTCATGAAGTTATTGTTTGGTTACTATCACATATGCATAAGGAAATCAATTCTACCAAAATGGCAGATCAAAATTTTCATTAAAAATTTGCACCTTTTCCTATATCCAGAATTTACCCCCTTTATCTGGTGGCACAATAGGTTAAACCCTTGTGCTGGCAGGACTGAAGACTGACAGGTTGGGAGGCTCGAATCTGGGGAGAGTGCTGATGAGCTCCCTCTGTCAGCTCCAGCTCCCCATGCGGGGACATGAGAGAAGCCTCCCACAAGGATGGTAGAACATCAAAATATCTAGGTGTCCCCCGACAACGTCATTGCAGATGGCCAATTTTCTCACACCAGAAGCAACTTGCAGTTTCTCAAGTAGCTCCTGACATAAAACATTTTAAAAATGTGTTTTTTGTTAAAAGGTTTTTAAAATATGTTTATTATAGTTGCATGCACTAGTGGAGAAGATAATCCTGGGTAATTTGACTCAGTCTTTCTTCTTCTTCTTCCCTTGCTTTCCCCACCTTGCACTCCTTTCTCCTGTCTTTTTGTGTTTCCACATTCAAATTATATTTGCAATGGGTCTAAATAGCAAGAAAAGCACTGGCACAGAGACAATTCATTTCACAAAGGCTTGTCTATAGATTCTTCATAAATACCACTGAAATGATGGAAATGTATTCTGCAGCTACCTTATAACTCCTTCTCTAAAACAAAGAGACAAAATTAGGCAAAGGAGTCAAAATAAATATTTTTTTTAATCCTTTAAATTAAGGGAAAAGAAATGTAAAACATTTTGAGCAAAAGTTGGTATGCACTCTTCCCACAAATACACACACAGAGACACACACAGAAATGCAACAATTTCACTTTAAAATGTTTGGTTGAGACAAACATTAGTGCTGCAATACTGAAATAGTGGGCCTTAAATAGGTTAGTTGCTTTTGTGTAGAAATGCTCGTGTCTGATGCACATGATTATAAATTTGGCATCTCCTGGAATTTGTCCAAGTGGCAGTTGTATGCCTGTAAAGTAAGGTGTTTAGGGACACTCTGGAAGTGCTACTGATTTTGTCAGAAAAATAGTCTATGTAACTTTCTGTTCATATTTATCTCAATAAATCCCATGATTGTTTTATCAAATGTTGTTTTCTTTTGTTGACTGACTTTACACAAAACTTTTGAGCATAATGTTCATTCCAGTCATTAGCTGGCATGTAAACAGCACAGTGTCAACCAATGTTTCATGTATCCCAGCAACATATTGGACAAAGAAGAGGAGATCGGATAGAAAGGCTGTTCCTCCACTCAGGTGTCACACCCTCTTTCTCTGCTTATCAGAAATCTGTGTTAGTGGGCTTTCTTTGATGGATCCTGCAAGGAGTTGTGATCTCTCAACCAACATTTAGAAGCTTTGCAAAGTTGTGTCCTAGCTGTAATGCAATATGACATCACACTGGCTGTGTTCTGATGCTTCTGTTAGTCATGTATTGTTCCTGCGTCGTGACATCATTACTGTGATCTCTCTGATGGTAGCAGTCTGAGGAATGGTCTTGTTTAGAAGATGAAGCACAAGAAGAAGAAGAAGAAGGAGCAACTCAGTGAAGCTTCCCAATCCAGGGTAGGGTTAAGTTCCCGCCTTACTATCCTCTCTCGGCAATCAGGGGAGGCAACAACTCCACAGGCCCGTTTATTCAGCGTCAGGCTGTGTGTGTTGGAGGCTGAAGAGATCTTTACGGTGCCTGAATGTTACCGTGACTTAACCATAAAAAATCTGAAGAGCCGACTAGAGCTCTTGGTTGGGATCCCAGTGAATTTTATGCGACTCCACTATCTGGATGAAGGTGAGATCCTTTTGAAATAAGGCAAAGTGAAAAAATATCACGTAATACCAGGTGATTCTGAAAAGGATCAGTTTGAAAAAAAGGCGACCCTTCATTGGATGATAGCTGTTAATGGTCAACTTCAGCACTTTATTTTTCTGAATTTATTAATTGTCTTTCTTCTATACAATAGTCACAGCTTATTGACAGCTTATTGTGCCAGCTTCGAGACAAGTTCCAATTAGATGCAATACAGAAGCACAGTATATTAATGCTGCAAAAAAATTGCTCTCTTATATTTATCTGGGGATGACAGGGCCTAAACACCTAAAGGCACCAGATCTTGGAAAGTAACAGTTGGATGGGAGACTGCTTAAAAATACCAGGTGCTGTAGGCTGTTTCTCAGAGGAAGGAACTCATAAAACCACATCTTAAGTATTCCTTGCCTTGGGGTTGCCAAAATCAATAAATGATTTGAAGGCATAGACACAAAGAATATGTGAATCCTAAGTTGGTTTTTGAAGTTACTTTAAAATCTTCACATCATACTGAGATTCCTTCAAAGTTCTGGTTATGACCTTTAAAGCCCTAGATTATTCGGGTACAGGCTATTTGGCCGACCGTATCCCCTTGTGCGAACCTGCTCAGGCCCTGAGACCTTCAAGAGAGGCCCTTATCTTGGTCCCACTTCCATCTCAAGTTTGGTTGGTGGGAACGAGAGAGTGGGCCTTCTTGGTGGCTGCCCCTCGACTCAAACTCCCTGCCCAGGGAAGCCAGGATGGCCCCTCCCTGCTGTCCTGGCAGCAGGCTAAAACCTTTTTATTCAGGCAGGCTTTTAAAGATGAAGGTTCTTAAGATCCAATTGGGAGTGTTGTGGTTTTAACTTTGAATATGTTCTAATGGATATTAACTGTGGGTTTTTAGTACTGTTTATATTTAATTCTGTTTTTAATATTCAGATATTTGTATATTTGTAAATTGTTATGCTGATGCTTTTATGTTAAACCTCTTTGAGTTCCTTTCGGGGGAGATAAAGTGGGGTAATAATAATAATAATAATAATAATAATATGATGGACGGACTACAAACAGAAGCACAACTCTGTGGCCAAAATGACTCATTGGAACTTATGTCACAAGTACCACATGCCAATAGTAAACTGGTGGGATCATAAACCTGCAAAGGTAGTGGAAAATGAACATGCAAAAATAATATGGAAATTTAAAATCCAATTGACAAAAAACAACAGGAAAAACTCAGCTGTTATCAAGACCTCAAAATTGAACTGCAAAGGCTCTGGCATAAACCATTACAGGTGGTCCCGGTGGTCATTGACAGACTGGGTGCCGTGCCAAAAGATCTCTGCTGGCATTTGGAAATGATGAACATTGACAAAATCACAACCTGTCAACTGCAAAAGGCCATCTTACTTGGATCTGCGCACATCATTCAAAAACACTTCACCCAGTCCTAGATGCTTGGGAAGTGTTCGACTTGTGATTCTGCGATACAAAATCCAGTATCTGTGTGTGTGTATATATATATATATATCTTGTTTGCTGTGACATACTGTGTTTTTGTGTCAGAATAATGATGATGATGATGATTATGATGTCTGATTTTAGAGTAAAAATCTTGGAATCTGCCACCCAATTGTATTTCTTTTCCTTAATACACCTGTATTTTGTTTGCTACTATAGTTGATCTTAATGAAGACTCTACATTTAGGAGCAACGATATTATCCCTGGAGGAACTCTGATTTTGCGAATCTGGTCAGAAGATGCTTGGGGGCATTTGGTGTCTGCAGCTGCAATGGGAATGAAAGAAATGGTTGGCCTGATTGCTCTTGTAAACTGTATGGCAAATGTACAGAATATTTTCTTGGCATGTGGGGCTGTGTTTTGTTCTGAACGAACTAACATCTAAGTAAAGGGAGAGAGCAGGGAAATATCTTCTTTCATTCATTTCCAATAATTCCCATTCTTGAGGCAAAGCAACAAATTGTGGCCCTAATGTACCCAATTCAAAATACACCATATCTAAAGTTGTGAGAGGCAACATTGGAAGTTACCTATTTTTTAGCCCCAGGAATAACCCTTGCTTCCAAAATAGCAAATTGCATTCTTGAAACCTGTAGGAAACATTCACATTTTAAACAAGATATGTATTCCATGCATACCTCATTTTAATGAAACAAATATGGTCTGGTGGATTTTCTGAAGCTGGAAATGATTCAGTCACTTCTAGCTCTGATGAGAGAGGGGTATAGAATCATAAAGTTGGAGGAAACCACATGGGCCATCAATCCAACTTCTGGCCATGCAGAAATACCCAATCTCGATTGCTCAAGGGTGGCAAATTTCCCTCAAACCTGTTGAATTTTTCTGCCCCAATCTACACAGAGTAGAACATTTGTTTTCATTTATACATGTTCCCCTTTGAACTTTGCTGAAGACTGAGTTGACTATAGAAGTTATACCAGAAAATATATACATGCTAATCAGTATCTTTCTGAAAGTATCCACCAACCCTGAACCTGGCTATAGTTCACCAGTATGCATGTTGGAAGGAACATTTGATATTTAAATTAAATCTGCTTGATTTTTTGTATCGCCTTTTCAAAAAAAAACATATATGGCATAATTAAGTGGGGAAAAAAAGCCAAGAGGCGACTAGAAGATACTGTATTTCACCATGTAATAGTCGCCACCATGTAATAGTTGCACCAGACTTTTTGGGCCCCCCAAAATGCTTTGCTCGTCCATGCACCCGCCTCTTTCCAGGTATGGGATTCACTTGGCTGATGAGCAAGTGAACCCCAAAGCTGGAATTTTTAATAGTTGCACCCTTCTGTTTTTTTGCAAAAAAGGGGATGAAAAGTGTGACTATTATGTGGTGAAATGCTTTTGCTTTATTATCCTGTTGTTTTATCGAGATCTCCAAAACTCATTGGATTTCCTTGGAGTCTTATTTAAGGCTGAGCTGGAATAGATTGTCTATTTCTACTTCCATTTCTTTAGGCTGGGCAGGGTTTGGGGGCCCTCTTTCCTTTTCTGACATACAGCTTAGAACATCCCACTTTAAATAATAAGTTAACTCATACAATATTTGTTTTTTTTCCCCATTGCCAGCTTGCAGGTGTAGGGGGTATAAGCACTTCTGAATTTACCACAGCCAATGCAAGGCTGATGGGACCAGAAAAGAGGGCTGAGTGGTTAGCCTACCGAACATTTGTGGCCTTGTTCATCACCGTGCGTAGGGGCCACATGGAAGCTGTGGAATTCCTGCTTGAGCATGGTAATATTCTGACGTTGGGAGGGGCACTCAATAACTTCAGGTGTCTATCATGATGGTGCTCTCTTTTCTGTGGATCTTTGCCTTTAATTGTTCAGAAATGTGAAGTAGATTATAAGGTATGAAGTATAGGCAGGCTACTCACACCTATGAAACCCATTGAAATACACAAACACACAGGAACCAAGATAGATAGCTGGTGGGGACTGATAGTATTAGGCGTGTGTATGTCTGGTTCACATTACTTGTGCTCTTTCCAACAAAAAAATGAAACAAGAAGAGAGTACCCTATTCATTACGGGCTTTGGACTCCTTTCCTTCCCAAAGCACATTCTTCTCTTCCAACTTTGCATTGCAACCCATCTTGATGGCTGAGGCTATATTGAAGTTCAAAAGCTATTTCCCACAAAATATATGCATGCAATAGAAGGAAGTGGTTAAGACTGAGAAAGGGCAACGTGGAAAGCTAAACCTCTTCTGCAGGTGGGTAATGAGACCATCTTTCAGCCCTTGCAGTGCAGGTTTTCTACCTTTGGGGGATGTTTTTTCATAGTTAAAGGTTTCCCCTTGACATTAAGTCTAGTTGAGTCCAACCCTGAGGGGTGGTGCTCATCTCCATTTCTAAGCTGAAGAGCTCGCATTCTCCATTGATTCCTCCAAGATCATGTGGTCCACATGACTGCATGGAGTGCCGCTACCTTCCCGCAGAAGCGGTACCTATTGATCTATTCAGATTTGCATGATTTTGAACTGCTAGGTTGGCTGGGGCTAACAGTGGGAGCTTACCCCACCCCCCAGATTCAAACCACTGACCTTTCAGTCAGCAAGTTCAGCGGCTCAGCAGTTTAACCCACTGTGCCACCAGGGACTCCCATGGTATTATTTCTCCTAGTCATTACTCCAATTCTCTGAAATAAAGTATGGAAAAGCTATGTTTTGGGATGACAATCACCCAAATCTCTCAGCTAGGCTAATCAAACCCCACCAACACACAATTCTGTGGCTTATCAGGATAAAAACTGGGAATTTAAATTGTACACTTTGGGCAATCTCATTTTAGAATGGAAGGGATGAGTATATTCCAGCCTTTCCTCAATGGAAGTATGAGAGACTCCGGAAGTCATAATTCAAAGAAAGAAGATTTTCACGCTCAGGTCTGAAAGACTATTTGTCAGTGGAGAACTGTGTATTTTCCTTTTCCTGCTTATCCTACTAAATAGAGACATTTGCCAAATCACAAGTGCATAGTTATCTCTAGATTTCCAGAGGGTGAGTCATATTAGTTTGTTGTGGGCGTCAAAAGATTCTTTGTGGTTTAACCTGTAGCTATAGCTTGGTTTAAAACAGTGGTTCCCAACCTTTTTTTGACCAGGGACCACTCTCCAACATTAGAACTTCCTGACTGTGAGAGCCGTTCAGCAATGGAACTCTCTGCCTCGGAGTGTGGTGGAGGCTCCTTCTTCAGAAGCTTTTAAACAGAGGCTGGATGGCCATCTGTCAGGGGTGATCTGAATGCAATATTCCTGCTTCTTGGCAGGGGGTTGGACTGGATGGCCCATGAGGTCTCTTCCAACTCTTTGATTCTATGATTCTATGATTAGTACCAAAAGGGTTTTTGGTCAACTTTAGATTTAGTTTGGTTATTTGGGGTGCTGATTCAGAAAATTGCATTGGATAGACCACATCAGCTCTAGTTTCTGATGCAGAACATATGCCATCCAATAGTCACCACCTGCTCCCTCACAGAAAACCATATTTAATCATCTAGAGCTGCAGACCTTATTTTAGATCTCGCGACCCACAGGTTGGGAACCACTGGTTTAAAAGGATGGCTATAGATGTTGAGCATTTTGAAAATAATGAATAGCTAAACTCAGGATGCTGAAATTCCAAAACTGCCTTGTTTTCTCTTTAGGTGTTGATCTGACACTTAAAACACCGCTGGGGAGAACAGTCCTCCATGTTGCTGTCACCTCCGGCAACATTGCTTGTATAGACCTTCTCATTATCTATGGGGCCAAGGTCACTGAGGAAGACCATGAAGGTTGTACCCCTTTGGACTTAGCTCGCCTGTGGGGTCAGAAGGAATGTGAGCGGAGGCTCTTCCAGCACCAGTGGAAGTCGCGAACTGTGAGAACTCTCAAGCCAAAACTGGACTAGAGTGTGGGGTCATTATTCCATGACTAGGATGCAAAGCCACGACTCCACTGAATGTTGTTCTCAGAAACATGGACTCTTTGGTGGATTGGCTACAAGATTTTACTTTATTCTTGAAAGGAAAAAAACAAAACAGTCACTTAAGGGATGGCTGTATGAATGAGCTGCCATCATCTTTCTCAAGCATAAGGAAATTGCATGAGTCACAATATGTCTACAAGGCAATCTGTGGAAAAAGATAGAAGGTACATCTACACTGCAGAATTAAGGATGTTTGACACACATTAACTGCCATAGTTCAATGCTATGGAATCCTCAGATTTGTAGTTTGATGAAGGAAAGAAGGATAAATATCTTGCAAAACTAAATATCCCATAGCATCGAGCCATGGCAGTTGATGTGCTGGTAAACTGCTTTAATTCTGCAGTGTAGATGCACTCTTAAGTCTGGGAAAGCTTATGCTACAATTTCCTTCCGTTTGTCTCAAAGGTGCCTGAAGATCCCTTTGCATACTGATATTACAGATTGACATAGCTTTACATTTAAGTTCTATCACAATGATATATTCTCCTAGTTGTTAAGGTCCCATTCTATAAGGTAATTGGGAATAGGTTGCAGGATCCGGGGCATCTCAAATGTTGAAACTTTAGGGCCCAAACTTCGCTTTAGCACCTGGTGATGTCTTTACATAAAATACATTGAATATTAACCACAGTTGCTCCATTGAAATAAAAACCTACAAAATCTAACAAAAAATCAGAACGTTTCTCTAGTTGAAAATTAGTTTGTGGAGGAAATGAGCTGGGAGAAAATTCTTCTCTTTAGGGCAGCATTTCTCAAACTGGGGGTTGGGACTTCTGGGAAGGGCACAAGGGGGTGTCAAAGACCCTAAGAAAACACAGTATTTTGTGTTGGTCATGGGGGTTCTGTGTGGGAAGTTTGACCCAATTGTATTATTGGTGGGGTTCAGAATGCTCTTTGATTGTAGGTGATCTATAAATCAGCAACTACAACTCCCAAATGTCAAGGTCTATTTTCCCCAAACTCCACCAGTGTTCACATTTGGGCATATTGCGTATCCGTGCCAAGTTTGGTCGAGATCCATCATTGAGTTCAGTGCTCTCTGGATTTAGGTGAACCACAACTCCAAAACTCAAGGTCAATGCCCACCAAACCCTTCCAATATTTTCTGTTATTCATGGGAGTTCTGTGTGCCAAGTTTGGTTCAGTTCCATCATTGGTGGAGTTCAGAATGCTCTTTGGTTGTAGGTGAACTATAAATCCAGCATCTACAACTCCCAAATGACAAATTCAATCTCCCCCCCCCCCCCACACACACTTCACCAGTATTCAAATTTGGGCATATGGGGTATTTGCCAAACTTGGTCCAGTGAATGAAAATACATCCTGCATACCAGATATTTACATTATGATTCATAACAGTAGCAACATTACAGTTATGAAGTAGCAATGAAAATAATTTTATGGTTGGGAGTCACCACAACATGAGGAACTGTATTAAGGAGTTGTGGCATTAGGAAGGTTGAGAACCACTGTTTTAGGGGGGGGGGGGGAGAAGCGAGAAATCAAATGAGGTGCTTATAATCCTATTCATTTAACTTGAATGGTACTTTTGCTCCATGCCTTCAGAGTGTTGTGCTCTGGTCTCCAGGTGGATACAGCTTTCAGCGAAGTCACTGTAACAAATGCCTTTCAGATCATGGCCTGGATGAATTGTTCTTCTTGGTTTTGATTGTCCACTCCTCTTAAAAATGAAACTCTTTCCACCTCCAAATGATCATGAAAGACAGTTTGTTTCTGAATGCCTTTTGTTGCCTCAGCAACTGGTGTGTTGTTCTGAGATGCTACGGCAGAGGGCACTCAAGGATTACACAACACACAGAAAACTACTGGAGGTTTTATGTGTCTTTGGATATTTCCTTAGGCCAGGAATACTCCAAAGGCTCAATCTAGACAAGTGAGAGTTGGCTCTAGCAAATGACAACTGCACTCAACCAGAGACATGTAGGGTTCTATCTCTGGCTGGTTAGCAGCAGATGATTATTCTGTCCAAAGATTAAGAAGGAAGAGATGTTGACTTTAGACGTAGCTACAACCTGTGCAATCTGTCTTTGACCACAGGGATCACATCTTTCCATTCATTGAAATGTCCAAATGCACTGTCTTGTGTCTGTCACTAAACATTTCAAATACAGTATGCAGAAAAGCTTCCTGGTCTTTTCTCTGATTTGAACATCCTGGTTTTTTTTTGTTGTTGTTGTTCATTCGTTCAGTCGTCTCCGACTCTTCGTGACCTCATGAACCAGCCTACGCCAGAGCTCCCTGTCGGCCGTTACCACCCCCAGCTCCCTCAAGGTCAGTCCAGTCACTTCAAGGATGCCATCCATCCATCTTGCCCTTGGTCGGCCCCTCTTCCTTTTGCCTTCCACTTTCCCCAGCATAATTGTCTTCTCTAGGCTTTCCTGTCTCCTCATGATTTGGCCAAAGTACTTCAACTTTGTCTCTAGTATCTTTCCCTCCAGTGAGCAGTCGGGCTTTATTTCCTGGAGGATGGACTGGTTGGATCTTCTCGCAGTCCAAGGCACTCTCAGCACTTTCCTCCAACACCACAGCTCAAAAGCATCGATCTTCCTTCGCTCAGCCTTCCCTAAGGTCCAGCTCTCACATCCGTAGGTTACTACAGGGAATACCATGGCTTTGACAAGGCGGATCTTTGTTGCCAGTCTGATGTCTCTACTCTTCACTATTTTATCGAGACTGGACATTGCTCTCCTCCCAAGAAGTAAGCGTCTTCTGATTTCCTGGCTACAGTCTGCATCTCCAGTAATCTTTGCACCTAGAAATACAAAGTCTGTCACGGCCTCCACGGTTTCTCCCTCTATTTTCCAGTTGTCAATCATTCTTGTTGCCATAATCTTGGTTTTTTGACGTTTAGCTGCAACCCGGCTTTTGCGCTTTCTTCTTTCACCTTGATTAGAAGGCTCCTCAGCTCCTCCTCGCTTTCGGCCATCAGAGTGGTGTCATCTGCATATCTGAGGTTGTTAATGTTTCTTCCAGCAATTTTCACCCCAGCTTTGCATTCATCCAGCCCCGCACATCGCATGATGTGTTCTGCATCACGAAGTAGGTGAGAGTATGCAGCCTTGCCGTACGCCTTTCCCAATCTTGAACCAGTCTGTTGTTCTGTGGTCAGTTCTGACTGTTGCTACTTGGTCCTTGTACAGATTCCTCAGGAGAGACACAAGGTGGCTTGGTATGCCCATCCCACCAAGAACTTGCCACAATTTATTATGATCCACACAGTCAAAGGCTTTAGAATAGTCAATGAAGCAGAAGTAGATGTTTTTCTGAAACTCCCTGCCTTTCTCCATTATCCAGCGGATATTGGCAATTGGTCTCTCGTTCCTCTGCCTTTTCTAAACCCAGCTTGAACATCTGGCAACTCTCGCTCCATGTATTGCTGGAGTCTTCCTTGCAGGATCTGAGCATTACCTTACTGGCATGAGAAATAAGGGCCACTGTACGGAAGTTTGAGCAGTCTTTCGCATTTCCCTTTTTTGGTATGGGGATATAAGTTGATTTTTTTCCAATCTGATGGCCATTCTTGTGTTTTCCATATTTGCTGGCATATGGCATGCATCACCTTGACAGCATCATCTTTTAAGATTTTAAACAGTTCAGCTGGGATCCCGTCGTCTCCTGCTGCCTTGTTGTTAGCAATGCTTCTTAAGGCCCATTCAACCTCACTTCTCAGGATGTCTGGTTCTAATTCATTCACCACACCGTCAAAACTATCCTCGATATTATTATCCTTCCTATACAGATCTTCTGTATAGTCTCGCCACCTTCTCTTGATCTCATCAGCTTCAGTTAGGTCCTTGCCATCTTTGTTTCTTATCATGCCAATTTTTGCCTGAAATTTACCTCCAGTGTTTCTAATTTTCTGGAAGAGGTCTCTTGTCCTTCCTATTCTGTTGTCTTCCTCCACTTCCATGCATTGCTTATTTAAAAATAGTTCCTTATCTCTTCTGGCTAACCTCTGGAATTGCGCATTTAACTGGGCATATCTACCCTTTTCACTGTTTCCTTTTGCTTTCCTCCTTTCTTGGGCTACTTCCAGTGTCTCAGCAGACAACCATTTTGCCTTCTTGGTTTTCTTTTTCTTTGGAACGTACTTTGTTGCCGCCTCCTGAACAATGTCACGGACTTCTGTCCATAGTTCTTCTGGGACTCTGTTTACTAAATCTAGTCCTTCAAATCTGTTCTTCACTTCCACTGTATATTCGCTAGGAATGTTAGTGAGATCATATCTAACTGGTCTGTGTATTTTCCCTGATCTCTTTAGTTTGATTCTAAATTGGCAATAAGAAGTTCGTGATCTGAGCTACAGTCAGCCCCAGGTCTTGTTTTCACCGACTGGATGGATGTCCGCCACCTTTGGCTGCAAAGGATGTAGTCAATCTGATTTCGGTGTTGACCATCTGGTGAGGTCAATGTATAAAGCCGTCTTTTAGGTTGTTGGAAGAGAGTATTCGTTATACACAGCGAGTTTTCCTGGCAAAATTCTATCAGCCTGCGTCCCGCTTCATTTTGTTCTCCCAGACCATGCTTGCCTGTGATCCCAGTTGTCAATTGACTTCCCACCTTGGCATTCCAGTCTCCTGTAATGAAAATAATGTCTCTTTTTGGTGTATTATCCAGTAGGTCCTGCAGATCCTCATAGAACTGATCTACTTCTGCTTCTTCAGCAGCTGTGGTTGGGGCATATATTTGGATCACTGTAATGTTGAAAGGCTTTCCTTGCACTCGAATTGAGATCATTCTGTCATTTTTTGGGTTGTATCCAAGCACCGCTTTAGCGAATTTCTGATTAATTATGAAGGCTACTCCATTTCTTCGATGTTCCTCTTGTCCGCAGTAGTAGATCTGGTGGTCATCTGATGTGAAGTGGCCCATTCCAGTCCATTTCAGTTCGCTGACCCCCAGAATGTCTATCTTTAGTCTAGACATCTCACCAATAACAACATCCAATTTGCCCTGGCTCATAGATCTTACATTCCAGGTTCCTATGGTGTGTTGATCTTTAGAGCATCGGATTCGTCGTTCACCTCCAGTACCGTCAGCCGCTAGCCTTTCTTTCGGCTTTGAGCTAGCTGCGTCATCACATCTGGGGCTAGTTGAACTTATCCTCTGCTCCTCCCCAGTAGCATTTTGGCCATCTTCCGACCTGGGAGTCCCATCTTCCAATGGCATACCGACATATCTCTGGTTGTACTGGTCCATTTAGTTTTCTTGGCAAGGATACTGGAGTGGTTTGCCATTGCCTTCCCCAGGGATCACGCTTGGTCTGACCTCTCTGCCACAACCGTCCCGTCTTGGGTGGCCCTTCACGGTTTCGCTCATGACATCATTGAGGTGCTCAAGCTCCAGCGCCCCGACAAGGCGGCGATCCTTTGCTGGAGTTTTTTTTTTAAAGCCTGCTATTTAATTATGGTACTTTGCAACATGTTCCTAACAGATGCCAGAATTGTTATTGAAAGATCTGATGGCTCACTGAATACTTTTGCATATTGGGGCAAAATATAGACAAAAGCATTTCTGGAAGCAATTGTCTAGACTGCTTTAATCTGTATTGTAAAAGGATGAGGTGGGTTAGAAGGACAGAAGCAGGTTAAAGATTTGTGGTTCCAGCTAGGCACTGTCTGCTAAACTGCCTTGGAGCAGTCGTATGTACCTGTCTTATGGAGGAAGAATAAACCCTTCCACCATATGGTCCAAATGATAAGTTACTTTCTATAACCAAGTGTGTACCAAACACAATATAGTAACATCACCATAAAGATGGCAAAGAATATGAAAAAGACAAAGAAACCTAAGTTCCCAGAAACTTGAACTCCGCATAATTACTGGATGAAGGATTCTGGAATTTGTAGTCCAAGTGAATAACACTGTGTCAGGCTTTGAAGAAAGGCTTGCTTCTTTTTGGAGCTTATAGGCAACCATTTGACAATTGACTTTTCCAATTGACAGAACGAGACTCAATGAGAACAAAGATAGCTTTGTATATCTTGTTTCAAGACAAAGGACAGTCTTTGCCTTGAAACAAAAATACAACTCTCATCAGCCCTAGTTGGGATAGCTAATGGTGAGGAATGCTGGCAGCTGCAATCTAACCCATGGAGGACTGCACTACCATCTTTATTGGAAATGAGTTGGGATGAATTTTAATCTACAACACTATTTTAAAATACTAAATGATGTTATCTTCTCTGTAGTTTCTGGCATGTATTGGGGAATTGCTACATTTTCCCCAAACCAACTACAACTAATTCATTGAGACATACGAAGAGGAAAGTGGAGGCAGGCAGGCTAGAGAGCCCTATATTAGGTTTAGCAGGGACTGTCACTCTACCTGCTGCTTCTGCCAAATGGGTGATGCAGTTGTATTGGTTGAAGTTGAGGAAGATGCTGACAACTGTGCAATTGATCAGTCACTGGGCTGCAAGAAGATGCTAGAAGCTCAGAAGCTGGGATAGGATAGGATGTGGGGCAACATAGATATAAAGGCAGAGGCAGTAGTCAAGATGGAAGGGGAGGGGATTAGAGTCTAGAGGGTGTGGCATTTGTCCCAGCTTTTGATGACTACTCCTAAAGGAGACAAGGGCAGAGGAACAAGGGAGAGGTAAAGGTTGACTTCTACCCTCATTAGTATAACCTTGGCTAATCCAGAACAGTTTTAAAGACCTTAGGGAACCTTCCCTCTGTGTTAGATGGAGTCTGATTGCTGTACCTATAAGGGCTCTGTGGTCCCTTATTGACCATGGAGGGGCTTGAGAATGGAGGTGGGGGGGGGGGGAGAGAAAATAAACTTACTCTGACTTGCCTTCCTCCAGGCAGCGGATCCTGGTGGAATTTAAAGAGGGTAACTCCCTTCCTCCCATGGAAGGAGCAGAGGGCATAATGGACTTGGAGATATACTACAAACAGGAATACACACTTGACCAGGACTTAATACATACTTGGAGTACCAAGAGAAGATGCAGACAGGTTACATGTCATTCTCTGCCAGTCCTCTGTGTCAGCTACAACCATGTGCTGCCCAGAATCCCCAAAGATTTCAAACATACCAATTATCCTAAGCAGTGAGGCAAGCTGGTTGCTTTTCCATGAATTACTGCAAAATTGCTGCAGACTTTCATGTAAGTTTGTGTGTGTGTGTGTCTCAGAGGCAAGAATGGCATTCATTCATTTGTGACTGGTCATCCTAAGCCTTTGTTGTCCCAGGGCTACTTCATACACCTATTTGGATGTGTAAGAAGGCAACTCCATCTGTAGTTATGCTCTGATTGGCCTGAATATCAGGTGTCAGTCCATACATCCAAAGTTGCAGGTGTGTATGAGACTTCTGCAACTTCTGCATTATATCAAGGTTCAGTGGCAGCATTGTTGTCATATATTTGTCCTGTGACACATTGTGTTGGATATGTGGACATATCCCTGTGGACATCAGAGTGGCGCCCTCCCTCATGACATTCTGCAAGAAACTAAAGACGTGGCTCTTTGAGAAGGCGTTTGTGTAAGTGCTGCAACAATTGGCAATGACGATTAGAATGGAACATGGACAATGAGATTCGGATTGTGATTCAACGATGAGACGTGGCGAATGCTTTAGTATAAATGTATTATTGATAGTGTTGTTGTTTATTGTTGTTATGTAATTGCTTTGTTGAAATTGTACCTGGTTTTATATGTTGTACACCGCCGTGAGTCGCTCTAGGGCTGAGAAGGGCGGTCTACAAATGTAGTAAATAAAAATAAATAAATAAATAAATAAATAAATAAAATGTATGGAAACCGGTCCTTGCAGAAAAATCAAAAAGAAGGAAGTTCATTGTAGGAACAACACTTGGAGATGTTATTCCTGAGAGTACGCCTAGGTATGGAAAGGACAGATTAGGCAAGAGAAAGAGAGGAAATACCACCTACTCCTAGCTATCCAAGATCCTGAACTTATTTTGTGGATAACGTTCACACAAAACCTGGAGCAAATCCATCACCCATTTACATGGAAGTCATCACCTGCCACAGGTTATTGGTAACCAGTCCTATTATATTGCTACCAAAGGAGTGGATGAGTATATTTCTGATTAGCATTCTATGTTTTGTTCAAGGGAGAAAGTGAGGGTGTGTATGTGTTGTGTATTTAAATTCCAGTTTCTATTGACTCAAGGTGTAAGTGATAATAAACAAGATACATAAATCAAAAATGAGTTAAGGCCGGTGCAAGGCTGGTATGCTGAGCTGTTTATATTTAAATTCCCCTTGACTGACACATACTTTCTAAAGCGACTCAACTATGCTGAGGCTACAGAATAGAATGGTCAGGGCTGGGTTTGAGGGGGACTATTAAAAACAAACTGTAACAACCAGAGGCGGCCCTAGGTATTTTTCAACGGTAAGCAAACAGTATTTTGGCGCCCCCCCCCCACCAGTTATTGATATATATTTTTTGTTCAACGTGGAGTTCTGTGTGTCATATTTGGTTCAATTCCATCATTGGTGGAGTTCAGAATGCTCTTTGATTGTAGGTGAGCTATACATCCCAGTAGCTACACTTGCCGCACCTTCTCCCTTGCCTGGCCTGCTTTGGGTTCTGCTTTGCCTGAAGACCCCGGCGTGTGCACCAAAAGTCACCTCTTCTCCTGACTTTCTCCTCAGCCATTTGGACGAAGAGAGAGAGAGAGAGAGAGAGAGGTGGAGATGCCCACCTTTCCTGAAGGTAGGCGCAAAAACAAAGGAGGGAGCGGAGGTGGGAGATACCTCCAGCCGGAGGGGCTCTCTCTCTCTCTCTTGGTCCCAATGGCTGAAGAGAAAGTCAGGAGAAGAGGTGACTTTTGGTGCGCACGCTGGGGTCTTCAGACACGCCTCTGGACCTGAAGCGGGCCAGATGTGGCGGCTCCGCCCCTTGGCCCGCCTGTGGATTAGGGAGAGGAGAGGAGGCGGGTGGAGCGCCGGGGGATCGGGAAAGGGAGCCGGTCATGGGGAAGGGATCGAACGCAGAGAACGATTGAGCAGCAGCTCTGCTCGCGCACCCGGTGGCCGGGTGGAGCAGGAACAAGAGGGGCTAGGTGAGGCTCAAGGGCCCGGCCCCTTTGGGAAGAGGATCGCCTGGCAGCGAGGCAAGAAAGACGAGGCTCCCCCCAGACTGCTAGGGCTGTTGTGAGCCGAGGGGGTGCTCCTCAAGTGGCGGTCGAGGGGCATTTACACAGGCGCCTCTGCGCCCCTGGCAAAAAAAAAGTGTTCTGCGACCGCTTACTTCGCGTAATGGACGAGCCGCCCCTGGTAACAACCAAAGTGATTTGTCAGGCTAGGGTTTGGTAATTGACTTATGGCATCCATGGCAGAGAAAGTATAGGAATCCAGAAGTTGAAAGCAAGATGAAACCATGCTTTTCGCATATATCTGTGGTCTATGGGTCAGAGCACAACTTAATGAGTGGGGGGAGGGGGCTCAATTGATATGAAATGGAGTAAATAGATCTGTTATGACAACATCCCCAGAACTCAACTATACTGCCAGCAGAACCATATTTGGTAGACTTGGTTGATTAAAAAAAAGTTCAAAACTTGTTTTGGATGTAGGGGGCGCTGGTGGTTTGATTCTAAAGTCACTTCTGATTTTTTCCGAAAAAAGTCAGAACTTTTCGAAACTCCCGAATTGATTCGTTAATGGCGGGTGCAATTGCACAATAACAGCACTGGCACTGGGAAAACTCCAGGGCCTTCTCCTCCCTCATTTTTACCAATCTTGATGAGACTTGATATACTGCTACAACACATCCTCCTCTGTTTGCATACCAAATTTTAACATGTTCAGACGATCCACCAATTTTAAGATTTTTTAAAAACAATTTTAGAAATAATTTATTAAAATAAAAATAAAGGAGTTACCTCCTTTAATTTTTAAGGAAATGACAAAAAGGTTATCCCCCCCAACGTTCAGACACATTTATATTGTTGGAAGTCACTGTTTGTACAGCTGAGGCCCAGCAAAGTTGGGAAATGTAGCGTCAAGTCCCCAAAACCCACCCCAGAAAAAAGGGAGACACCCCAATAAAAATAGCAAAGCTTTAGTGGTGAGCAAAAAAATAAGTTTTTAAAAATGACTTTTACCCTCTCCCTGCCTCCCAAACAAACTTTTCCTTAGGTTCTTGTGGGTTTTTTTGGGCTATATGGCCATGTTCTAGAGGCACTTTCTCCTGACGTTTTGCCTGCATCTATGGCAAGCATCCTCAGAGGTAGTGAGGTCTGTTGGAATTAGGAATATGGGTTTATATATCTGTGGAATGACTGGGGTGGGGCAAAGAGCTCTTCTCTGCTGGAGCTAGGTGTGAATGTTTCAACTGACCACCTTCATTAGCATTTGAAGGCCTGGCTGAGCCTGGGGGAATCTTTTCTTGAGAGGTGTTAAGATGTGCCTGGTTGTTTCCTCTCTGCTGTTTTGCTGTTGTAATTTTAGAGTTTTTTTTTAAATACTGGTAGCCAGATTTTGTTCATTTTCATGGTTTCCTCCTCTTCTGTTGAAATTGTCCACATGCTTGTGGATTTCAATGGCTTCTCTGTGTAGTCTGACATGGTGGTTGTTGGTGTGGTCCAGCATTTCTGTGTTCTCAAATAATATGCTGTGTCCAGGTTGGTTCATCAGGTGCTCTGCTATGGCTGACTTCTCTGGTTGAAGTAGTCTGCAGTGCCTTTCATGTTCCTTGATTCGTGTTTGGGCAACGCTGCTGCGTTTGGTGGTCCCTATGTAGACTTGTCCACAGCTGCATGGTATACGGTAGACTCCTGCAGAGGTGAGAGGATCCCTCTTGTCCTTTGCTGAATGTAGCATTTGTTGGATTTTCTTGGTGGGTTTGTAGATTGTTTGTATGTTGTGTTTCCTCATCAGCTTCCCTATGCGGTCAGTGGTTCCCTTGATGTATGGCAGGAACACTTTTCCTCTGGGTGGATCTTCATCTTTACTCTCGTGGCTTGTTCTTGGTCTTGCAGCTCTTCTGATGTCTGAGGTGGAGTATCCATTGGCCTGGAGAGCCCAGCTTAGGTGGTTCAGTTCATCTTGGAGGAGGTGGGGTTCGCAGATTCTTTTTGCACGGTCTGCCAAGGCTTTAATGGTGCTTCTTTTTTGACTTGGGTGATGGTTGGAGTTTTTATGTAGATATCTATCCGTGTGTGTGGGTTTTCTGTAGACGGTGTGACCCAATTGTTGATCTGGTTTGCGGATGACTAGGACATCTAGAAAAGGCAGTCTTCTTCAACCCTTTCTTCCACCCCACACCCAACAGCAACAACAGCAGCAACAATGGTCCAACCTCCCCTCTCCCTTCCTTGGCTGCAATGAGCCTTCCAGCCATGTGCTTGGGTTTATATACCGCAATGGCTGCCAGATGCTGCAAACCCCTCCCCGCCCCAAAACATAACCCCTGATTGGCTGGGAGGCAAGCATCTTAGGCTTTGCCTCCTAGCAGGCTCAATTGCATTAAAATGCTTCACCATAGTTCCAACTCACTTCCAGATCCCTGAAATCAATCACGCAAGGCAAATCGAAACTATAGGGGGCTGCAGCCTCGTGGAAAATGTCATAGAAGTCCCTATGAAGAAGGCAAAAACATCTGATTCCCCCCCCCCCCCGAAATATGCCACATCCAAGCAAACCTATCCAACCCTAATATCTGGCAGTCCTAGTAGTCAGATACATGTTTTGACTTAAACTACATGAAGATGTCCAGAAGTGAAATGTTGCATGACTTACGTTTCAAGTCTACATAAGTAGAACCCATCTCATAATTAAAAGGTTTCCTTTATGTCTTTTCTTTTCTAATGCTAAGGTAAGTAGAATGACTTTTTGTGTTCTTAATTGCCCAGCAAAATTTGTCTGTGTTTAATTAAAAAGTATTTTGAAATGGTCCAAAAAGGTTGGAGGTGAGGCTTTTATGACTGACACAAAGGCCATCCAATAGATTTCCCCATCATGATTCTGGGAGAGCATATTCTGTGTCTGTCTCAAATAGAGTATGCTTCCTGGGAAGACCCACTATTAAAATGATTTGCACCCAAATTTAACTTATTTACACCACCCAATTACCTCTGCTAATTGCACCACTTTCTGTTGTACGTCCTGGGCACCTCTGTAATGTCCACCACTGTAGTGTGCAGAGTTAAATTAGATGAAATATGCACTTAACCCTATTTTTCCTTTGTAGTGGTGTTGCCTTAAATGGTAAAAGATAGCTGTTTGTCCTATCACCTGCTTTTCCTCATTGACATATCTTGCATGTAGTGTGTTTGGTTCTGTTTCTTGCCCTTGGAAGGTAAGCTAGGATGTAATTTTCAATCTGATGGCGGAGGCACTGAGGAGTTCCCTTATAGGAGGAGAAATGGGTTAATCATGGGGTATGTGGAGCCCCCTTAACACCCCACTTCAAAGATGCATTTTCCTGAAGACCCACTCAAATCATGGTTCCTCCTCCAGGGATGGTCTTGCCTTGCTGGCATTAACATACCCACAGTTCTGTTGTCATCTCTGTTGTCGCACACTTAAGCAAGTACCCTCCAGTAATTTTATTCCTTATTCACATGCACACTTAATGTCCTTAGTCATTAAGCTGAAAAATGTTAACCTTGTCATAGTTAGTGACTAGAAGCAGAAAAGTCCATTTAATTCCCAGGGGAATGAATTCTAATTTTCTGCTTGTCAGACGCTGACATTTTACATATTTTCCTCTGTCTCCCACTCCCCTCACCCTCCACTTTGCTTAGTGCTAAATTTAAATATGTGTCATAAGGAAAGACCTTTTTATTTGCTCCAGAAACCCCAGAGGTTTGGCGGGGAGCCAGCGGGAGATCTTCTTGACCAATAGCTGCGGCTGGAACGGATTTTTATTTGCTGAAGATCAAAGACAGAGGTGAGAATGCAGAGTTGCAGACCGAAGGTCACAGCAAAGGACACATTAGTGTTTAATGTCAAAATAGATTTGCTACCCTTCCCAATCCCTCCCTCCTTTTCAAAAAGAAGGGGGAAAATAACTGATCTGGAAATTTTAAAAATCAACCGTAGAGGCGAATTATGTTAATCAAATAGACTGGCGTCTAATATTTGTCATTAAGATGTAGCACTTTCTGTCTGACTTGCCTTTGGTATATATGCACACACAGACGTAAATGGAAACATGTCTGGAAAAAAATCTGTATTTATCACAAATACCACAGATGGGGTAAAAGAGCATGGCTTGTGACTTAACGGGTATGGGTTTCTTTACAGAGCATGGAAATTGCGTCCTTTGTTTTGAAATATTTTTTTTTCACTTTGTTTGGAATGTATTTAGTTCTAAACAATTCAGTTCAGCCCATCCAGAAGGACCTGCTGCCTGAATCATTGGCTGAATTAATGTACAAAATCATCTTCTCTTAGAATCATAGAGTTGGAAGAGAGCAAATGGGTCATCTGTTAATGCCAGCTATCTGGAGAAGTCAAGCAACTGATAGAAAGACTTCTCTGATGACAGGGTTACTGGAAGTCACAAGTATCTGAAGTTTCATTTGTAAGTGCACTTTGGCTTCTCATCCAAATCTCACACAAATTAGCTAAGAGAAATGTATAGGAATGGTACAAAGAAGCGATTTTCTTCCTTAAGTTAAATTGCAATGACCCCCACAGCGATGGAGCTAATCTCAGATAATCTTCTTTCCTGCTGCAGTTTCTCTGCAGTTAATTTAAGATGCCTCTACTAAAAATCACCTTGTTCCCTTGTTGCTAGTAGCCAATTTTATTATATTTTCTGCTGTGTTAGATGTGTTGTTGTTACCTATGCTTTGTGCTCCTTTAAATCTTTGTTGCTATGTGTCTTCAAGTCGTTTCTGAGTTACAGTGACTCTAAGGCAACCCTATCAAGAGGTGTTTTTGGGCAAGATTTGTTCCTCTGCTTCCTCTGAGATTGAGAGAGAATTACTTACCTGAAGTAACCCAGAGGGTTTCCATGGCTGAGTGAGGATCTCAACCCTGATCTCTAGAGCTTCAGTCTATCACACTACACAATACTTCACAATAATATATTGTTGCTGGGATTCCGATCAATTTTTGAGCATTGTAACTAAACCAGTGTTTCTCAACCTTCTTAATGCCTTGGCCCCTTAATACAATTCCTCATGTTGTGGTGACCACTAACCATAAAATTATTTTTGTTGCTACTTCATAATTGTAATCTAGCTACTGTTATTAGTCGTAATTTACCTATCTGATATGAATCGCAATGCAAATATCTGATATGCAGGATGTATTTCCATTCACTGGACCAAATTTGGCACAAATACCTGATATGCCCAAATTTGAATACAGCTGGGGTTTGGGTGGGGGATTGATTTTGTCATTTGGTTGTAGTTGCTGGGATTTATAGTTAACCTACAATCAAAGAGCATTCTGAATTCCACCAGCAATGAAAACTTGGCACACAGAACTCCCAACGACCAGCAGAAAATACTGGAAGGGTTTGGTGGGCATTGACCTTGAGTTTTTGAGTTGTGGTTCACCTACATCCAGAGAACACTGTGGACTCAAACAAGATGGATCTGGACCAACCTTGGCACAAATACTCAATACACCCAAATGTGAACACTGGTGAAATTTGAGGAAAATAGACCTTGGCATTTGGGAGTTGTAGTTACTGGGATTTATAGTTCACCTACAATCAAAGAACATTCTGAACCCCACCAATGATAGAATTGGGCCAAACTTCCCACACAGAACCCCCATGACAAATGGAAAATACTGTGTTTTCTGATGGCCTTTGGCAGGAGAAAATGCCTCTAGAACATGGCCATATTGCCCGAAAAACCCTACAACAACCCAGTTTAAAACTTATATATGCAATGCTTTTGACACAAAATAACTGACTAAATAAATAAAAATAAATGCTGCTTTTGCATAAACACCACCAGATCTCTCCTCACTTGAAGGTCCAAGGCAAAATGATGGTCTTAATTTTTAAAGCTGTATGTTTTTAATGCCTTGTGGTAGGGATTAAAGGTAACAAACTGCATTTTATATGGCAGTGTAGATCCAGCTCATGTTGTTTACTATGCTATCATTACATAAAAATGAGACGGTAGCGATTATGAACATGATTTTTGCTGCTATTGCACTCAAAATTTCATAATGGTTTGTCTGATAATATTAAAACTTTTTTTCCCTTTTGAAAACAACAAGCCCCCCAGGCTTTGCCGTTAAATCAATTTAATTGTTTCTTGAGTCTCTTGGCAGTTTTTTTTTAGAAGACAAGAAATATAGATTCAGCTTTTGTGTAGCCAAAGCACAAAAAAAATTGGACCACGGACCAGTTGCCCCTTGTTAACTTCAAACCTTGGCATGCTGCAAAGAGCCTAAAATGAAACTCCTCCCAGAAAAACCAAACCTCTTGGGAAAACTGAAATATAAGAACACTTATTTTCATATCAAAACGAAACACTTATTTTATTGCTTTAGCAACATGGAATACTTTATATATAACTTAGCACATCACATTTGTACTGCGTGGCATATTTATGACATTTAAAAATATAAAAGCGTACGGTTTCTACAAGGAAAACTGTGAATATAACCTATAATAAAGACAGAGCTGTAAACGGCTGTACTCCATGCTACCTAAGCACCTGTCTTAGTTTGTACCATCTGTGAAGCAGGACAAAAAAAAACATGAAAACACAAACTGTAAATTCTATAATAAACAAAAATATTTCATTTGGAAAGTAACAGTCTCATGCGACCACAAAGTTTAAGTTAACACTGAAAATATTGAGCTCATTATCATCATACTCGTTAAATGGCATATTACTTGTGGATAAAATTTGTCAAGCTTTGTGAGACTAGGATTAAAAATTCTAGGATTGCACATCTCTGATCAGAATCAATTGCTGAAATATTAACTTCTGACAGCTTGTTTACTGCTTCCATGGAGACTAGGACAAGGAACAATGGCTTCACACTACAAGAAAGGAGATTCCTTCTGAACATGAGGAAGAACTTCCTGGCTGTGAGAGCTGTTCAGCAGTGGAACTCTCTGCCCCGGAGTGTGGTGGAGGCTCCTTCTTTGGAAGCTTTTAAACAAAGGCTGGATGGCCATCTGTCAGGGGTGATTTGAATGCAATATTCCTGCTTCTTGGCAAGGGGTTGGACTGGATGGCCCATGAGGTCTCTTCCAACTCTTTGATTCTATGATTTGGAACCTTCATTGTAAGTTTTGGGGACTTCAGAAAAATGGAATTCTGCAGGAATTGGCAGCACCAGCTAAGGAGTTTATCACATGAGGAAAGCTAATGGGCATTGAAGCACCCTGGTGCTGGTCTGCCTTTTCCCTGTAATTGATTCTCTCATTGTTGGCAGGCAAGACCAATCAATAGCAGCCAATCCCTCAAGGTTCCTGGCACATACCTTTGAAGATGGAACTGTCCCATTTCTCTTCCCCTTACTATTCCATAGCTTTTTTTAAAAACTAATTTTTACTGTGGACAGATTCAGGCATGGCCCCTGTGTCAATAAGAGTAGGATCAAATGATGCCATGATTCCTTTTAAGTGAGATGGGAGAAGGAACATGTCATCTAGTTTACTTGATTCACTTAAAAGAGGGATGCAGAGTAGAGTGGAAGGTGTTCGAAGGAGGGAAAGAGGAAGCTAGTCAATAAAGAGATCCCATTCTTTTGACACACATTGAGTCTTTTCAATTAAGCAAAAAACCAATGAAGTTTTCAAAATTGTGCCGAGTTGGATAAGGTTAGCAGAACATTTGCACCCTGCACTATTCCTCTTGCCTGAAACCAGACCCTCAAAAACTGGCTTATTTCCATCCATAGTTGTCTTGTGTGCACCATTCTCTCTCTCTTGGATATTGTTATCAAAATTTAAACCCACAAATTATGAATAATTATCTGTGGCGCCATTGGGAACCAGCCTGCAGTGGATTTTTCCTTCCCTGCTAGCAACCTATCAGAATTTTCCCTTGGAATGTTCTAGAATGTTTCTCACAGCATCTTAGGACCTTGGGAAATGGCTTCATAATTATCATTAACCTCTCCCAATATCCTGGAGCCACGATGGTGCAATGAATTAAACCCTTGTGCCAGTTGAACTGCTAGGCTGAAGATTGACAGTGCAAATCCACGAGATGGGGTGAGCTTCCGTCTGTCAGCTCCAGCTTCCCATGCAGGGACATGAAAGAAGTGTCCCATAGGATGGTAACACATCCAGGCTTCCCCTGGGCAATGTCTGCAGATGTCAAATTCTTTCACACCAGAAGTGACTTGCAGTTTCTCAAGTTGCTTCTGACATAATAAAAGAAATACCCTGGAAAAATCCCAAGGTACTTAAGGGTTTTCTCATGAAGAGACACAAAGTTTTCCCACCTTTAACTGATTTTATCTAAAACATTATGGGTATGTTGTCTTAATATCTATAGCACCTATCAGAACCTCCTCTGTGAATTCTCAATTGCATCTTAAAACACCTTTTGTCCATTAGCCGTCCCCTCCTTTGTCTAGTTGGCATTGGACCATCAAGACCCATCAACCACCCATCAAACCGCATTTCACCCAAATACACCCATTTTCTGGGAAAGACTCACAAACAGATAAAAAACTTCAAATCCATGAATGACAGGCTATTAAATTTCCTGCCTTACCTGTGATTGGCTCAGAGGCAGAAGTGGATTTGCATATTCACCAATGGGACTGCAGATCCTAGGTAGCACCTTCCAGGACCAATGAGGAACTGGCATGGCAATTTTCAATTGTTTTGTACTGCTCTACCTTTTTGTCAAATATACTATAAATAATCCCATGCATTAGTATTTGTGGGTATGTCAGTACTTTGGAGTGCTTTCTCTGCTGACTTCCTCTCTGGCCATTGGGAATAAACTTCTGATTTTACCTTCAACCCATCTGTGTTTCATTCAATCCTTTGGAAACCAGGCATTCCGGAGCTGAAATCACAAAACAAGCTGTCACACAAAAACTGGAAACTGAGGGCCAGACCTGAGATTGGGCAATCTTATTCAGAATAAATCAATGCCAGACTACGTCTACACAAAGCATGCCAAGAAAACCCTATGATGGGGTCACTGTAAGTCAGAGTTAACTTGAAAGTATATAAGAAAAAACAACAAGAATGGGAGAAGGATGCTTGTTTGGTTTTTGCAGGTAAAGCTTTTGTGTTACTTGCTTCTCGTTATTTATTTAGCTCTCTCCCCAAGCCATCCAGCTTTTAAGGCTGAGAAAGAAATTGCGTTGGTAGTATGTGTCTGTGAGTCTGACTTCTGCCAGCAGTGAGCAACGGAAGGAGATTTGGCTGGCACAGTGAAGTTCATCCTGCTCCCCAGCGAGGAGTTGAAAGCATTCACTGTCTCTCACTTTGGGGAGGGAAGGAGGAGGGTGGGATGGGTATGTGTGTGTCTGCAGACACATAGAAAAGTGGAAGGCATTGTCAGGTTTAGGTCAAGCTGAGGCGTGAGGCTGCCCAGCTCTCTCAGCAGGGTAGGAGAGTTGGTTGTTGCCAGACAGTAGCCTGGAGGAATTACAGTTTGGGGAGGGAGGCGAGAAGCCGGCATGGAAGAGGAGGGAGGGCGCGGAGCTAAAAGGAAGAGGCCATAGAAGTGGGGAGGAAAGTCTGGAAAAAGTATTTATCCAGGGCAAAGATCCTTCAGAGAAGTCGAATTAAATCTTTATCCAGTATTTCTCTAAACACTTTCTGCATAAGAGATTGGGGCCTAGAGACAACTGAAAAAAGAACATGTGAACCTAGGGATGATCTGCTGCGATCACACTGGACTATCTAACCCTTTAGGTCAGGGATGGGTGGATGTTGGACAACAGTTTCTGTCACCCCAGTTGTGATTTATGCTGTTTTAGATCTGATGGGAGTTGCAGTCCAGCAGCATCTGGAGGGCCATATACTACCATTGCATTGCCCAGTCTACAATACAGGTGCAATGGGTTAAACCCTTGTGCTGGCAGGACTGAAGATTGACAGGTCGGAGGTTTAAATCCGGGGAAAGTGTGGATGCGTCAGCTCCAGATCCCAATGTGGGGACATGAGAGAAGACTCCCACAAGGAAGGTGAAACATCTGGGCGTCCCCTGGATAACATCCTTGCAGACGGCCAATTCTCTCGCACCAGAAGAGACCTGCAATTTCTCAAGTCGCTCCTGATTAAAGAATTTTATTTGAAAAGAACTGGTCAGGATCTCTGTTCTCTCCTAGGGTTGGTGGATCTCAGAGTGTCTGCTGAAATTCCAGAGAGGTGCTATGCTTTGCTGGGATTCCAGGCAGGGAGACACATTACAGGATAAGTTGTGCTAGAAGGGGAAAGTTTGATTTTTGCATGTGAAGTGGTTTTTAAAGCCTTGACTCCCCCCCCCCCCCCCCCCCCCCCCCCCCCCCCCCAATCTCCAGCCATTTCCAGCTGGTGTCAGGGCTCTCTGGCCTAGCACAAATGTGTCTGAATGCACAGGGCACTTCCACAAACCATTTTCCGTCCACCAAAAAACAAGGAAGAAAGGAGAATGACTAGGGAGGGAGAGCAGGTGGGTGGTTGAAATTTTCCATAGAGTATGGTTCATGAGCTTTCTTGTTGCACAAAGTTCCAACTCCTTTGAGTATCCTCTTCTCATGCAGAGAGATACTGTTGACCTGGCAACCCTATTGAACCTAATCTTTCTGTTAAATATGTGCTCTTTCAGCCCAGAAGTACTACTTACCAGAGCTTGGAAAAACATTGGACTACTATTATGAGGTTTGTAGTCCAGAAAATGATTTTTTTTCCAAAACTCTGGTCAATTCCAAGGTTGAACTCTGCTGAATTGATCCAAATTCATTTCTGTCCAGCAGCTTCTTTAGACTGGCCAGCTGGATGCATTTAGGAGATCATAAGCATGATGCTTTTAGCTTATGCTGTTGTGAGCCTCTTTGGTCCTAATCCAGGAGAAAGGTGGCATATAAATGGAATAAATAAGCAGATAGATTAAAACAAGAAGAATGCAGTGTAGATGCAAACTTTATGTATTAACATGGATGTTACTGAGTTTCACATTTTGCTCACATCACATTAGAATTCTAAAGTTTAGGTCTGCATTTCCCAATCGTCTGGTTTGTTCCTGCAGAACTCTGAGAAATGTCGTTTAGGGAAGCGAGGACCTCTCTGGTTAAGAATTACAAAGGCTCAGGTCTAAACATTTCCCAGAAGTCTACAGGAGTGTCTTCTCCCTATTTCTCCATAGTGCCAAAAGGGAGTCCCACACAGCCCATCACATGATGCAGGGCAACTTCCTGTGGGGCTCTGTTACAGTAGTGTGGACAAATGGAGTCTAGAGTGCTTTTGTAGAAGTCAAGTGTCAACTACTCCTAATGGCATAAAGCAAGGAAATGTGGGGGAAAGATGGACCTCAAAGGGGAAAGGACATGGGATTCTGAGAAGATACCACTGTCCTCCTCTTTTCCCTTGACTGTCTGAAGATCCCTAATGTGATAGTGTCCCATAGTTATGTTTGCAGGAACTACTAGAGTGCCATGTTTAAGTTGCTTCTGGTTTTTTAAATAGTTGCTGTTTTTGTCAAATTTTCTGGCACTTTAGCTACAATATTGTGATATGATCTAATATGGGAGAAGGTCTATGGGGGAGATACCATATGCCACTGCATTGGATGCCACCAACCCTGGTGATCCCACTGTTACTAAGCTTCATTTTGTGGGGGGAAATGACACAGAAGATTTGCCATATTACCACCTACTCACTTTCACATTCCTCCTCCTCCTACATAACAATTGCTAATTTCACTGTCAGTTATGTAGCTCTTGGGGGCTGTTCAAGGATCCCTGGGGATATATATGAAATGTAGGTGCTCCCAACCTCCCCAATGTGCAGAAGCCGACTTGCTTTGAGGATTGGCCTGTTTTTAGTGCAGGATTTTGTCTCTCCCATTCCTCATTGCTTACACCAGAAAATAGAGCCCTCCCTAAGTAGGAACATCCTTCTGATTCCAACTGGGTTCCCCAGATAATCTGAGTGAGGATAGGGAGGAGATTTCTTTGTGTTCTACATTCCTCAACCAGTTACACCACAATCATGCAAGTGAAAAGCTTTATAATCCATTCTGTCTGCTGCATAGAAAACATCTAGTCCTATGTGACCAGCCTAAAGCCTGACTGTCAAAACTAGCTCAGCTTTGTGTGACCCAAATAATTTCCTCCTCTTTCAGAGTTCTGTTTTACAGCTGTAAGCAGAAGTGAATTCTTGCAGTTTCTTTTGTTGCCGAGGAAAAGCTTGCCAGACTTATTTATAATATAGTCTTCATATTTTGAGCTCTCCCCCATTTACAATACTGTTCCTTAGTGAAATGAACTCAAGAACAGAGTTTCAAGCAGATATTGTTATTCGCCTATAGAACTGCTTCCAAGAACAATAGTGTGTCAAATTTACAGTACAGTAGAGTTTAATAAAAGCATTGAGGAAGACAAAAAGCAGGTACTGTCAGGGGACTAAAAGAAAAGGAGAAAAATTATATTGAAGACAAATGCAACTTTTGAAAAAGTGGCAGAGGTGGTGTGCACATGTTCCTGTTTGCCAGAAAACTCTGAGAACACCCCTACCCCCTAAATAATTCTGCACGTTTCTAGTGTGTCTCTTTTTATGAAACACAAATTACAGTGAAAGCCGGACAAAGAAGAAAGCTGATAGGAAGAAAACTCATTTGAAACGTGGTGAAGATACCATGGACTCTCAAAAAGCCAAATAAATGGGCCCAAGAGCAAATCAAGCCTGAACTCTCCCTAGAAGCTAGAGACCTTAAACATATCATGAGAAGATATGATTTATTAGAAACACAATAGCAATCAGTAGGGTAGAAGTCAGTAGGATAAAAGGGAGATCACATTGCAGGTGGATATTTTATATTATTTTATTTATGATATTTCCACGCCACCTTTCTCCACTCTGGGTGGTGGGGAGGGGTGACGACTCAAGGCAGCTTATATTTAGGCAGCTATTCGATGCCTTCAAAAAACGATATGCAATTAAAAACATTTAAATAAAATACATTAAAATACATTAAATACATTAAACATTTAAAACATATAAAACAATACATTCTCTGTTAACCACCTTATCCAAGGTCATAATCTGGGCCGTTCCAATAGTCATTCCACTTAATTCCATATTTATCAATTGCACATGATCTCCAAAGGCTTCTTAAGGAAGGTCAGGATGGAAGGGGCTGATCTAATATCCCTAGAGAGGGAATTCCACAGCCAAGGAGCAACCACTGAGAAGGCCCTGTTTCTCGTCCCCACCTGCCTGTGAAGAAGGCGGGACCAAGAGCAGTGCCTCCCCAGACGATCTTAAGCTCTGAGATGGTTCATAGAGAGAGATACATTTGGACAGGTAAGCTGGGCCGAAACCATTTAGGGCTTTATAGCAACTTACCCAAGGTCATCCAGTCATCCAGTGGGTTTCCATGACTGAACAAGGATATGAACTTGGTCTCCCAGTGACATAGTCAAACCACTATACCTCTCTGACACATTGGGACTAGCAGTAAGATTCAGTTAAAGAAATCATGGAAGCCATGTTCTCTTGTTTTGGTGAGCTCTTTTACATAACTTTTGATAGTGCAGCTTTCTATATCAAGTTATATAAATCCACAGCAACTCTGAGATGAATCCAAGATACATATAGTATATTCATTCATCTTCAGACTTCAGACCACAGTACATTTGATTAGATTGAACTTTTGTTCAGCTAGAATGAGATAACTGGGAGGAGCTATCTTTGTTTGGAGTGGTAATAATAAAACACTTGGGCAAGTCGTACCTGTCCAAGCTGCTTTAGATATACAGAAATAACTGTCCAAATGCAGTATCCTTGTGATGGACTGTGACTTGTTATTTGGCTCTCAGCTGGTTTCGCTGGTGCTTGTTCTGAGCAGGATGGTTATGGTTGATGAAATTAGGTGAGACTGAATCATGATAAAAATGGAAGTAATGATATTTGGCAGGTCTAGTGAGTGAAGGTGAAAGTGACTCCTGTCTGTTATTGGCTTCACTATCTACACAAGTCAGTAGCTTAGGAACACATCTGGAACCTCTCTTGCATCTGGAGTCCCATAATGCCTCAGTGGAGAGGAGTACATTTTACCAATTACATCAAATGAGGATGTTTTGACAATGTCTATCTGATTTGGATCTTACAGCTGTCATCTCATACTTTTGTAACCTTGACTCTTGCAACCTGCCATGGGTAGAGAGGCCCATTAAATGGATTCAGAAGCTTCGAGTATAGCTTGCCTCAGGGGCTGTTGCAGCATGATGACAGGAGCCCACTTCTACTTTGGCTGTCGGTAGGCACAATTCGAGACACTTTTTGTTGGCTATGAAATCCTAAGTGGCACAATGGGCACTTACTGTGAAATATTGTCTTCTCTTGTTCTACCAGGAAGAAAGACGAAGAGATAACTTGAATGGCAAAGAAAGCCACAAGATCCAAGTTGGGAAAAGTTTTTTTTTTTTTTTTGCATTTAGGGGATAATTCTCAGATTCTCCAAGCTTGCTGTAAGTATCCAATACATGCAGACATTCTCTTAAATCAGGGGTCCTCAAACTTTTTAAACAGAGGGCCAGGTCACAGTCCCTCAAACTGTTGGAGGGCCAGATTATAATTTGGAAAAAAAAAAACATGCCACTGGGCGACCAGGTTCATATCCTTGTTCAGTCATGGAAACCCACTGAACATATCTTATATGTAGTGCAAAAAACACTTAAAAATACAATAATTAAAATGAAGAACATTTTTAACAAATATAAACTTATTAGTATTTCAATGGGAATTGTGGGCCTGCTTTTGGCTGATGAGATAAGATTGTTGTTGTTGTGTGCTTTCAAGTCATTTTAGACTTAGGTTGACCCTGAGCGAGGGCCGAGTAAATGACCTTGGAGGGCTGTGTCTGGCCCCTGGGCCTTAGTTTGAGAACCCCTGCCGTAAACAATTGGCTGAATGTCTTGTCCAATGCACAATGTCTACATTTATTTCTGGGTTGTGGAATCAGATCCGTACATATTATGCTATATTATGACATGTGTGGACATGTCTTCTTGGCCAATGCCTGTTCTAATACTTCATTGCTGGAGCATTTGCGGTATGTAACCTTTGTGCTGGATGGCAAGATATATCTCGCCAAATGGAATTGTACATGTTGCTGATGTAATCAGAAAGAAATACACAAACCTGATGTAGGGTCTTGCCCATAGTCCAAAAGTAACATTTCCAAATTCTACCAAGTTTCTCACTTTGCTAAAAACATAGCTCCACAGATATTGACACACATTTCTCAATCCTTATTACTCAATCCTTGTTCCCTCTGCCTCAAAATGTATATCTTTATTAGACTCCTTCCAGATCAAAGTCTGCTCTGACAGATGGACTGCTCTGACTAGAATGCTATAGTGATATGATGTGTACGCACATGCTTACTTACTTACTTAGGTGATAGAGGATTATTGTCTTCCAGATGTGGTGTCCTGGCGGTGCGTCCGTAGGTAGCCATGGAGCCCTATTCTTGATCCGCATGTTCTCCCACAGTGAGGACATCGATTTCCAGACAGAAGACAGTCCTGGTCAGGGTTGATGCGCCTTCCTCTTGGCACGTTTCTCTCTTTCGCCCTCCATTCGTGCCTCTTCAAATTCCGCAGCACTGCTGGTCACTGCCAGGCCCGTAGGCAGGATTTTGATTCGGGGGGGGGGGGGGGGGTTATTTTCAGGGGGGTTTCGGGGGGGGGGGCTGAGTTCGGGGGGTGGGGGGCTGAGTCTGAGTGAAAGACGGTCTACCCTAGCAAACCTTTTGTATCATTACCCCAATACCCCCATGCATATGGGATATATTGAGTATGGTGATCAGATCATGATATGAATAAACATAACAGTTTAAATAATGCACCAGTAAGGCCTTTTCGCGAACCACCATGCGAATTTTCCCCCCCCCCCCCCCGGCTACATGCCTGGTCACTGCTGACCTCCAGTTAGAGTGCTCAAGGGCCAGGGCTTCCCAATTCTTGGTGTCTATGCCACCGTTTTTGAGATTGGCTTTAAGCCTATCATTTTTTTTGCAATAATGACCAAATTCTATGATCTAATGCATCCTATGTGGTGGATATCTATGCAGTAAAAAGTAAAGGTTTCCCCTCGACATTAAGTCCAGTCGTGTCTGGCTCTGGGGGGTGGTGTTCATCTCAATTTCTAAGCAGAAGTGCCAGTGTTGTGCATAGATGCTTCCTAGGTAATGTGGCTGGCATGACTGCATGGACCGCCATTACCTTCCCACTGGAGTGGTCCCTATTGATCTACTCAGCACTCTACATGGGGTTGCCTTTGACAACTGTTCAGAAACTTCAATTAATCTAATGGGCGGCAGCCAGATTACTCACTGGAGCACCATACAGGGAGCATACCACTGGCTGCTGGTTCAGTTCAGAGCACAATTCAAAGTGCTGATCTTGACCTATAAAGCCCTATACAGTTCCAGCCCTGCTTACTTGTCCAAACGTATCTCCCTTGGAGTCTAAGATCATCCAGGAAGGCCCTGCTCTCAATCCCACCCCCGTTGTAAATGCGCTTGGCAGGGATGAGAGACAGGGCCTTCTTGGTGGTGGCCCCCTGCCTGTGGAACACGCTCCCCAGTGAAATTAGGTCAACTACATCCCTCCTTTCCTTCAGGAAGAAGCTGAAAACATGGTTATGGAACCAGGCATTCAGGTATCAGGCTGACAATAATCACAATGCCTTCGAGAATGGACTATGGACAAGTTTTGGACTGGGTCATTGGTGACTGAATCAGATTTAGATATGGCTATTTAGTTAATGCTATTTTAAATGGATTTTTAACCTAATATTTTTACTTATTATGTAATTATCGTGTTTTTTTTAAATTATTGAGTATATAATGTCTCCAGAAGATTGGAGCAAGTGAAAGCTAATAAAATCATGATAGCATTACAGCAAAAGTGTTTTACTGTGTCTTGTATGTGGGGACATCGAATTGTTGCCGGCTGTAACCTGTTCTGAGTCCCCCTTTGGGGGTTGAGAAGGGCAGGGTACAAATGTTTGAAATAAATAAGAAATAAGAAATAAATACTCACATTTGCATGTTTTTGAACTGCTAGATTGGCAGAAGCTGGGGCTAATAACGGGAGCTCACCCCTTCTGCCGATTCAAACTGCCAACCTTCCGATCAGCAAGTTCTGCACCTTAGCAGTTTAACCCGCTGCACCACCACGGCCCCTTTATCTATGCAGAGCTCCCAGGAATCTATCCAGCTGAATTTCTGGCAGCAGGTATCTCTAAAGTAAAAGTTTTTCCAGTCGTGTCCGACTCTCGGGGTTGATGCTCATCTCCATTTCTAAGCTGAAAAGCTGCCGTTGTCCATAGACACCTCCAAGGTCATGTGGCCAGCATGACTTCATGGAACACTGTTACCTTTCCACCAGAGCGGTACCTGTTGATCTACTCACATTTGCATGTTTTCGAACTGCTAGGTTGGCAGGAGCTGGGGCGTAGAGCAGGAACTCACACTGCTCCCCAAATTTGAACATGCGATCTTTCGGTCAGTAAGTTCAGCAGCTCAGCGCTTTGATCCACTGCACACCCAGAGGCTCCATATTGTTTATTATTTGTATGTAAAATTACATTTTATTGCAGACTTCAGGGAATGTTGACTTGATATATACAAAACATTACAAACAAACAAACAATATAAACATATGCCCACAAAACTAAAACAGTGATCTTTTCTGTAAGCTCTAAATGTGATCCACGAAAAGGCCTCACACATGGGAGTTTGTCTCGGTGTTTGTGCCTAAGGTGTACAGCAGATTTACTTGCCCTGTCACGACCTTGGCAACTGTGTGGCATTTTAAAGCACTGGTGACATTTATGTACCCAGTTGGATTCCAATAAAGAGGTTAATTTTCATAGATGAAATGCCAGGTTTCATACAGTGTGGAATGATTTAATTCCCCAATGTTTCCTGTCTGCAAATCGCTAGCCAGTCCTTTTCATGACTAATTTGTAATTGCATCTGAAAGTTGTTTTTAGGAAAGAAGGAAAGAAAGAAAGAAGAAGCCGACTACAACTGGTTAGTGACAGCAAGTTCTGCACCTTAGCAGTTTAACCCGTTGCACCCTAGCAGTTTAACCTTCGTTTGAGGACCCCTGATTTAACAGTTCAAAATTGTCATACTGTAAGTGAACAAGGGCAGTTTATATGTACTTAAGCCCCTTTTTAGTTGGGGCACAGGGTGCTATTCCAACACCCTTCCATGCTTGACTGCTGCAGCTTCTTCTTACTAAAGGGAAGGGAAATGGATCCAGTTATTATTATGTTATGCCCTCGGTGGCACAGTGGGTTAAACCACTAAGCTGCTGAACTTGCTTACTGAAAGGTTGCAGATTTGAATCCGGAGAGCTCCCACTGGTAGCCCCAGTTTCTGCCAACCTAGCAGTTTGAAAACATGTAAATTTCAGTAGATAAATAGGTACAGCTTCTCCAGGAAGGTAACAGCTAAATTTCCAGCTAAACCAGGAAATCCCAACTGAATGCCCCCCCGCTAAGGTCTTCCTCCAGGGGCAAACCAAGAATGGGCAACTTGGAAGTCCCTGAATAGACTCAGAAGTGGAGTGGGTAGATCAAAAGACAACCTGGCAAAATGGCACTACCCAAAAGAATCCCAAACCTTGTGTGACTGTGGAGCAGGACAACCCCACATCTGTATGCTTGCCCACTGTGCTCTGCCTCATGTACAGAGGAGGAATTGTTGGAGGCTACAGACAATGCTGTTGCTGTTGTCCGTTTTTGGTCGAAAGATATTTAGCCGCCTGTGCACCTTCTATTTTTTTTATCAGTTTTATACTAATTTATGCAATGCCTTTGATACAAAATAAAGATAAATAAAGCGCTCCATGCAGTCATGCCGGCCACATGACCTTGGAGGTGTCTATGGACAATGCCGGCTCTTTGGCTTATAAATGGAGATGAGCAGTAACCCCCAGAGATGGACACGATTGGACTTAATGTCAGGGGAAAACCTTTACCTTTACCTATCATTGGTTATCAAAACTGAACCATAAACCTGATTTCCCTCAACCTCATGAATGCTTCCACAAAGATTTTTCAATCAATGATTAACCTCAGGAACTTGCGTGTCCTTCTGGGGTTTTGCTACCCAACCAATAAATACCAGATAAAGACTGGCTATCAACATGTTCCTTGACTAATGTTGAGCTCTGGGGAAGGATGTGTTCTGTATGCATTCTCATTCATTGAGGAATCTTTCCAAAAACTCTGAATCATTTCCTTGTTATTTGGAAAGTATGTAGAGAAGGTCAGTTGTTTTTGAGCGAAGCACAACAAGGTTTTCAAATAAAGTGTTTGTGGGCAGAGACAGGGAAGTGGTTCACTGTGACTCAGGTCTTAGGAAGTGAGGAAAAGCTGGCCGATGGTCTTCTCCTGCTACCAGATAATGGGCTGCTAATTCAGATCATGTAAAGTGAAGGGAATTACAAAGTTGTACATGATACATCTACATGGTTTCAAGTAACACCCTTGTCAGAGGTTAGTTGCTTTCTGTGGCTTGTTGCTACTGCAAGGAAGTTTGCCACTATGATAAAGTTATCTTATAGGAGAACCTCCATGGATGTATCTGCACTGTAGAATTTATGCAGATTGACACCACTTTAACTGCAATGGCTCAATGCTATGGAATCATGGAAGTTGTAGTTTTACAAGGTCTGTAGCCATCTCTGCTGGTGCTGTTACTTACCAAACTACAAATCCCAGGATTCCATGGCATTGCGCTATGGAAAATAGAGATGGTGGGAACTGGTACTCTGTGGGAATCATGGAAGTTGTAGTTTTACAAGGTCTGTGGCCATATCTGCTGGTGCTGCTACTTACCAAACTACAAATCCCAGGATTCCATGACATTAAGCTATGGAAAGTAGAGATGGTGGGAACTGCTACTCCGTGGGAATCATGGAAGTTGTAGTTTTACAAGGTCTGTAGCCATCTCTGCTGGTGCTGGTACTTACCAAACTACAAATCCCAGGATTCCATGGCATTGAGCTATGGAAAGTAGAGATGGTGGGAACTGGTACTCTGTGGGAATCATGGAAGTTGTAGTTTTACAAGGTGTGTAGCCATCGCTGCTGGTGCTGTAACTTAGCATACTGCAAATCCCAGGATTCCATGGCATTAAGCTATGGAAAGTAGAGATGGTGGGAACTGGTACTCTGTGGGGAAAAAACCCAATGTCTACTTATGTTGGTAATCCATTTTTCCTCCATTTCTTCTGATCTTATCTGTCTCTTCACCTTTCCACTTATGACATTCCCTATCCACATTTCTCTCCTAAAGATAACAGTGAACCTGGAATAGAAGCTTGATCTAGGAAGGACACAGTGAATCTATTAAGCGTTGGCTGGGGCTTCCAAATCTTTTACAATTCACGAGAAGCACTTAGTTAACAAAACAACATAATAAGTAGTTTTATATTAGATACTGCTAGTTTTAATGAAAGAGGACTCAGCCATGCTTAACTGTAATCTACTTTAATGTACAGTACTGCTGAAATGATGCACAAACACATTTAAATATCAATTTCCACCTATTAGGACTTGCTGAAAATGTTCTTAGGTGAAAGGTAATCAAAGAAAAGGAAAGAAAGACTTAAAGGCATTGGAATTTTTTCTTAAAGTTAGTCGGTAGGTTCATTTGGCCATTGGAGGTCCTTGTAAAAGGCACCTTTACTGCTTCTGATCTGATAATAACGTTCAAGCTCCAGCCCTGGTACTGTCGACCTCCATCCGATATACCCTTGAGTTGTTTGAGGGACAGGTGGAGATGGATGGATCTGAAATCAAGGAGTACGTCTTTTGTTTACATATGTAGACATCTCTATCCCAGTTTTGTATGATATAAGCCAAAGTCAAGGCAGCTTACTAAAAAGACTCCCAAACAAAATTAAAAACAGTACAAAAAAAGAAGTAAAAATAGTGCCATAAATAACAGCAGCAGCTAAAATGTATAATTACAGGCTAGGATGAAAAAAACATGGCAAACAGTGTGAAGCAAGGTAAGTTCCTGTTTTTTGTTCACTCTAGAGCAGGCATAGCCAACTGCGGAAGACGAGGGGCCCCAGCTACACTGCCATATAATGCAGTTACACTGCCATATAATACATATAATACCGTTTGTGTGCTGGTACGGCTGTACCAGGAGCTCCAACTTTATTTGCTTTGTTTTAAATGCTTTGTTGCAGGCCAAGGTTTCAGGGATTCTGCCAAAAGGTGGCTTCCTTTGGTTGCAGTTGTAGGGCAAGTCACCTGTCTATCATCATTAAGTTTTAGTTCCGCCCCTTGTTCAGGGCAATTGGGAAGGTAAGGGAGCCATTTTTAGTTAGTCTCAGTAAGGAAAGCTAATTTAGAGGATGTGTACAAGCTTCTCCTGTACAAAAGCTTCAACCCTTATGACTTTTCAGGGGAGAACAGTCTTAAGAGCATCCAAAGATCTCCAGGGAATCAACCCTAAAGCTCTGAGGAATTTCAGAGGGTAAACAGTTTGGAAGACCAAAGAACTCCAGCTGTAGAATCTACTGGCCTTACTGGTAGGTCCACTCGGTGCTCGAGATGCAGTTCGACCCACATCAGTAAGACTTAGATTACAGTCAGCCTGGGAGAAGTTAAAAAGGGATTTTCCTTTAAAGTAAAGAAACAGTGATTGAAGACAATTGCCTGTCCTTTGTGGGCAAGATTAGGAAGCCACCAGTTGCATAAAGCCTGGAAGCATTTGTTTAACTTTATTGAAGACAAGAGAAGTTTCAGTTTGATTGCTCATTAATAAAGGACTTTGTTATACTTCACAAGCCATCTAAAGACCATTTGTGGTGGAAAATTCCTGAGAACTTCTCTTTGGAGGCCCCTGGCTTCCCACTGGGCAAAGGTTGCACGTCCTATTTTAAAGGAAATTCTTTACAGGCCCAGCACACGACAGAACAGTTTGAAACTGCATTATCCAGCTACACTGCCATATAATGCAGTTTATATGAGCCTATATTCAAACTGCATTATATTGTAGTGTTCAAACTGCAATATATTGTAGTGCATTACATTGTAGTGTATTATATTGTAATATAGATGGGTCCAGGGTCACACATGGAAGTATGAAAGGCCATACTCCCATGAACCGCTCTGGAAAAATAAAAATAAAAATGGGACATGCTTCTGGGACTTCCTGAGCTCTAGAGAACATTTGATGGCAAACATTCGTTTTAATCTCTGGAGGATCCAGGAGGTTCCAAGGGGACTCCAAACATGGTGGAAAATAGCCTCTACACTCTACAGTGTTGCTTATACTTCACTTATGCTGAACTAAGAAGATTACTATGCAGTCAGTTCAGTTCCAACAACTGAAAGTAATCAATTAGAAGTTGGGTTTTTGTAAGTTTTTTGGGCTGCATGGCCATGTTCTGATGTTTCACCTACCTCTATGGAAGGCATCCTCAGAGGTTGTGAGGTCTGTTGGAAACTAGGAAAATAGGGTTTCTCAAGGTGGGAGAATGAACTCTTGTCTGTTGTAAAAGGGTGAATGTTTCAATTGGCCACCTTGGTTAGCATTTAATGGCCTAGGAGTTTCAAGAAAGAAGCCACATCTTGAAACTGCTAGGCCATTAAATGCTAATCAAGGTGGCTAATTGAAACATGCACACCTATCTCCAACAAACAAAGAGTTCTTAATCCCACCCTGCAGTTCATACGTATATAAACACAACTTGCCTAGTTTCCAACAGACCTTACAACCTCTGAGGATGCCTGCCATAAATGCAGGCGAAATGTCAGGAGAGAATGCTTCTAGTACATGGCCATACAGCCCGAAAAACTTACAAAAACCCAGTGATTCTGACCATGAAAGCCTTCGACAATACATTGATTAGAAATCTCTTCTGTCAAACAGGTTTTATTTCTATAGGAAAGGGACAATGATGTTCAAGGACAAACACATGAAAGATTAGGGACCAAGATGTCTTTTGCATGAATAATCATTAATCTCTTTCAAACTTACTAAAAATGACATGTGTTAATTAGTAACTAATCTAGCTGGACAATAGGGAAACCCCAAGCTTGATGCTGCCTCTTGTTTGCCTTGGCTGCTCGGCTACTTTGGCTAAATCACTGAAAACACACTGAAAGTGCTCTCTATGTATTACTTTAACATCTGGGGACTTATCCAGTGGAGAAATACGCACTGGGAAAGCAATGTTTCTGTTCTGTTCTGCTGCCAGAGCCCTTTTGCTTTGTTCCCCAGCCAAGCCTGGAAAATATTTGTAGTATCTAGGTGGAGTACTTTCTTTGAAATTATTCCCTCTTCTTTCTTGTCTTTTCCCTTTCTTCTTCTTCGGGGAGTTAAGTGCCACCCACAGAGATGAACAATGGAGACAATTGAGTTCGAGTTCTTCTGCCTCCATGCAGCAGCACTATACGCTGGCAGCGGAAATGGGGTTAAAATTCCTTGTCTGACTCATGCAGAGGAATGGATGTATGAGTTTTCCTCTTCATGACACAGAAGAGAAACTATAAAATCAGGATGCCAGTGGAAAAATCTTTTCAATAAGAAAAGATTTCTGAGATGAGTGAATTCATGTTTCTAGATATCAGAAAATGAGGGTTCTCAGATCCCAGATTCTTAACCCTATTCTCCATCCTTGCAGCCCCCGGTGCCGCAGTGGGTTAAAGCACTGTGCTGGCAGGACTGAAGACCAACAGGTCGCAGGTTCGAATCCGGGGAGAGGCGGATGAGCTCCCTCTATTAGCTCCAGCTCCTCATGCGGGGACATGAGAGAAGCCTCCCACAAGGATGATAAAACATCAAAAATCATCCAGGCGTCCCCTGGGCAACGTCCTTGCAGATGGCCAATTCTCTCACAACAGGAGCGGTTGCTCCTGACACGACAAAAAAAAATATCCTTGCAGTGTTAGAAAAAGTGGAATACCGTCAAAGTGAGATCTTTGCCTTGAAAATACGCACTATATACTTGCTCCATTGCCTCACCTTTGAAACATGAATTGTAGGCTGTTTTCTGTCGAAAGCAGAGTTTTGATAACTTTTTATAAGGGGCTACAAATCCCACATGTTCTTAAAAGCAGTGATTGCAAAGATGTTAAAGACAGAACTGGAAAAACTGTCATTTTTTCCAGTTCAGTTTGCAATTTGGGATATAGTTGGCCCCTTGTATCCATGGATGTATCTATGGATGTATCCATGGATTTATACCTCCCTGAGAATATTCACAAACATTCACAATTCCCAAAAGCATGCTTTGATTTTTTTATTTTATATAGGGGGGTCCATAGGGGGTCTTTGAACCAAATCTAAGTGGTTACCAACAAGCATGTAGCCGGGGGGGGGGGGGATGGGCTTGGGGGGGCTTCAGCCCCCCCCCCGAAATTCTGATGGTGGTCCGCGAGAAGGCCTTACTGGTACATTATTTAAACTGTTATGTTTATTCATATCATGATCTGATCACCATGCTCAATATATCCCATATGCATGGGGGTATTGGGGTAATGATACAAAAGGTTTGCTAGGGTAGACCCTCTTTCACTCAGACTCAGTCCCCCCCCCCCGAAACAAAATCCTGGCTATGAGCCTGGTTACCAAAGGTCCACAGTACTTAATTTCCAACCATAAACATATTTTCTAATTTGTTAGATTTGACTATTATTAGTTGAATTATGTGCTCTGAGCAAGTAGTTTGTGCAGTTGATGCTGCATGCCCGTGACATTACAATGGGGAATCCCTAGGTGATGGCTTTTGGTTATGGATCTCAGAGCCTTTGAGCTTCTGACCTGGGACGGATCCAGACAGGCCTTAATCCCAGGAGAACCACATTTAAAAATGCAGATTTTCCACCCCGGAAAGCGTGCGCTTTCTGAGGAGGGTGTCCAGATGTTCTCCCGGGACTAAACCGAGAGAACGTCTGGAGGCCCTATCCCCCTCTCCTGAAGCCCCCCAGATCCCTTAGAAAAGTAATGAAAACTTACTCGGCCCCCATTACAGGCTTCGGCCAGCTCTCCTGGCGCGTAGAAATGATGCGCCGGGGGGGGGGGGGGGGTGGTTTTCCTCCCTCCCAGCTGCAGAGCTGGACGAACGCTATAATGAAGGTCAGGTAAGTTTTCATTACTTTGAAAGGGGGAAGGGGGTGGGTATTCCCACAGTTTGTTGGGCTTATTTAGCCCAGTAAACTGTGAGAATACTGTCTGGACTGCAGTATCATGAAGTCCAGAACCAGAAATAGTGGGTTTATCCTGTGCCTTCCAAGAAGGTGTGGAATAAACATACTATCTAATTAATTCGCTACAAACAGGGTTTTCCTGATTTGCAGCGAATTGATTTGGGATTGTCCAGAACATTGCTGAGCAGCTCCTCCTTTATTGTGGATGTTACCGCAATAAAGGTACTGTCTGGACGGGCTCCTGGCAATTCTAGCACTCCTTGAAGTATCAGGTCAGCATCACACATGACCCTCAAGGTTAATAAGGCTGAGGAACCTTCCCTACATTCTTCCCTGCCTTTAGAAGACATTCTACTTGAACTTCTTCACTATAGAGGAGGGTGTCGTCTTCACTAGAAAATGGTAAGTATGGCTCTTTGAGAACCTGAAGCCTAATGCTGCTTAGTATAATATCCCTATGGATAGATGGGAAAATCAATATTTCAAGATCTCTTAGGAAAGCTACATTTCTCTGCTCCAGAAACATTATTTGGAATTCTGATCTGTACTTCCTTTCCGGCACCTGCAGAGATGAGATAACCCGATGATATATAATTTTTACACCCTAGAGCAGGATAATGTTATTGTAAGTCCTAAAGTTATGCAATGAACCTTTCACTGATGGATGCTTTCTCCTTTTCAAGGAGCCTTTAAATGTTGCTCTCAAGATTTTGATCTGTATTTAAAGAACTATCATGACAAAGCAACTCATGAAAAATCTTTAGGTGGATAGATTTGGATATGTTTAAAAATTGTCCTGTCACTTGAAACTACAATGCCACTGTCTGACCTTAATGTACTTTTCCACTGGTGTCACAGGTCGGATTTGTAAGTGTTCTGGAAGTGGAATCTTAGGCTTAGGTGGTTGTTTCTCTTCATCTTTTAGCAACTAAAAATAGGAGAACATAATAAAATAAATTGGCACTTCAGGCTGAACCATGCATTGTGATAACACTGTAATAGCGCATATCTTTCGAGATACCATACTGTTCCCATCATGGCAGTACTTGACAACCTTGTACTTGACATCTGATACAAAGCTATTTATTGTATTGCTGTGGATGCTTTCGAAATTCACCTTTCATATAGATAATTAATTCTCATTTTAAAGCTAAAAGCTGACTCTGAAGGATAGATAGGCAGTCACAACTTTGGCACATTATACATACCTATTTATCCCTGATTTCAGTGGGACCTACTCCCAGATTCAGTGAGCATACCTTTGAAGCCAATAATGTCTTTATTTTCCAAAATGCATTTGAAATTAAGTACCTAAAATGCAGCTGTCTTACAACTTGTCTAATATGAAGTGGAAACGTGCTTTAAACAAATACTAATGGAGCAAAAGTATTGATACGAATAAAGCAAAAATATTTCTGACTTCCAGGACTTTAGACAGAAACCATATCCAAACTCTATCTGACAATGTGGAGACTGAGTTGGAAAACTTCTGCTCTGCAGTCCTTCTTTCTGCATAAATCTGAAATGTTGCAACCGTTACCATGCAAGGTTTTTTTTTTAATCCTGTTATTTTCACCATTTTATACTAGGAATGATTGTATCAACAGATAATTAATTTATTGTCGAAGCCTTTCATGGCTGGAATCACTGGGTTGTTGTAGGTCTTTTGGGCTATATGGCCATGTTCTAGAAGCATTCTCTCCTGATGTTTCGCCTGCATCCTCAGAGGTTGTGAGGTCATATTATTTGAGAACACAGAAATGCTGGACTACTCTAACAACTACCATGTCAGGCTACACAGAGGAGTAATTGAAACCCACAAGCATGTGGACAATTTCAACAGAAAGGAAGAATGTATTCCAGCTTTCATGGCCAGAATCACTGGGTTGTTGTAGGTTTTTTCGGGCTGTATGGCCATGGTCTAGAGGCATTCTCTCCTGACGTTTCGCCTGCATCTATGGCAAGCATTCTCAGAAGTAGTGAGGTCGACCTCACTACCTCTGAGGACGCTTGCCATAGATGCAGGCGAAACGTCAGGAGAGAATGCCTCTAGACCATGGCCATACAGCCCGAAAAAACCTACAACAACCCAGAAAGGAAGAAACTACGAAAATGAACAAAATCTGGCTACCAGTTTTAAAATACTCTAAAATTATAACAGTAAATAAAGAACAACTCAAACACAGGGGAGCTCTAGACAAGAAAAAATCAGGGACAGCTAATCACCTCTCAACAAAGGATCCCCTCAGTCAGTAAGAAACACCTAAAAACTGTCAGTCCATCAAATGCTAATCAAGGCGACCAATTGAAACATTCACACCTACCTCCAAAGGTGGTAAAGTGGGTTAAACCCTTGTGCCAGAAGGACTGAAGACCGACAGGTTGCAGGTTCGAATCCGGGGAGAGGCGGATGAGCTCCCTCTATCAGCTCCAGCTCCTCATGCGGGGACATGAGAAAAGCCTCACACAAGGATGATAAAACATCAAATCATCCGGATGTCCCCTGGGCAACGTCCTTGCAGACGGCCAATTCTCTCACACCAGAAGTAACTTGCAGTTTATCAGGTCACTCCTGACGACAAAAAACAAAAACAAAAAACCTACCTCCAACAGACAAGAGTTCTTTCTTCCACCCTGGACATTCCGCAGATATATAAACCCAATTTTCCTAGTTTCCAACAGACCTCACAACCTCTGAGGATGCCTGCCATAGATGCAGGTGAAATGTCAGGAGAGAATGCTTCTAGAACATGGCCATATAGCCTGAAAAACCTATAACAACCCAGATAATTAATTGTTCCAGGTACAGTTTAGCGTTAAAAGGTGTTTGTGTTTGTTTGTGTGATTGTATGTTTGTATGAGATAATATAATTGTATTTCTTGTTGCCGTAGTTCTTGACATCTGCCACTGATTCAGCTCAGGCCATATATATGAGATCAATTTTCTCAATGTATATAAATGGGGATTAGAACTTATTTTACCTTTTCAATTGGTGTTAACAGAAAACCCCACCGTGATGGCCATCTCCTTGCAGCTTCACGTTCTATTTCAATGTGATCCTTCCTGATAGATACAGAAAAATACAAACATTTAATATGTTTTTTAAACAAGCAGACAAAGTTGTTAGGACTGCTTAAGGAGTTCCACAACTCTTTTGGTTAATGATCTCAGTTATACGTTTTTGGACATGTTCAGGGTTGCACACAACAGTTTCAGTCTGTACATGTACATATAGAATTATAGAATCATCTCCAATAAAGGAAAATTCACCATCTTCTAAGGAAATCTGATAAACCTTACTATAATTCAGAAATTCCTAATATTTCATTGGAATCTAATAATAATAATAATAATAATAATAATAATAATAACAATAATAATAATAATAATAATAATAATAATAATAATAATAATAATAATACATTATTTATATTCTGCCCTTTCACCCTGAAGGGGACTCAGGGCGGATCACAGTACACAAACGGCAAACATTCAATGCCGTTTTTTAGACAGGACAAAGACAAACAGAAAGGAGGTATATTGTGTTGTGTTGACATCCAGTTCAACATCCAGGTTGTCAACGCCTTTGGAAGTTGCCAGCCACAGAGAGGCACTGTCACTCCATCCTCTATGTCGAAGAGCCATCAGGATGTCCTCCTTCCTTTTGGTCACCAGCATTCTTTGACCCTTTTCTTACGGTGTCGTAAAAAACCTCTCCTGCATTAGCGGTACCTAATTTCTCTAATCACAGCTGTAGGCTGTTTTTGAACTGCTTAGGTAAACAGTGAGCAGGGCTGACAGTCGGGTGCTCACACCGACCTGGGGCTTCGAATTTGTAACCTTTTGGTTGGTAGATCTTATCATTGCTGGTGATTGCTGCACTAAAGCAAGTCCATTCAAGGATAGGTTTGGATCCTATCCTTGTAAGAAGAAGAAATAATTTTGTTATATCACGCACATAACAACCCCACACCAACTCTCTTACTCTTTCACTATTGTGCTGGGTTTCAAGACCTTTTTTAATTTCTTGAATGCCAACTCTGAACATATTTTGAAATGAAACAGACTTAATGCTTTTAATTTTCTTCTGACCCCCTTCTTTATCACTTTAGTGCTCTCCATGCGTAAAAATGTGTATGAGTTTTAGTTAAAATGTTGTGTATCTGATTAAGTGGACTTTAGTCAACTAAACGGATGCCATAATAAACGTGTTAAACTTTTGAGGTGCCTCAACATGTCTTGTTCTTTTCTCTGGAACAACCTAACATAGCAATTCTGGAAATTGTAAATGTGTGCATTTAAGACTGTAAAAATGGAAAATTTGCAGATCTTTATATAGAAGACTTCCAAGAAGAAAAAAAAACTGTCATGCAAGAAGAAAATTAACACAGGATTAAGCCATTACATCTTAACAGTGAAGGAGAAACTTGCATAAAGTTTATCCTAGATTCAATTTGCAGATCCTCAGGTTATAAAAGAACCAGATAGCAAGTTCTGGAAAAAAAGACCTTTTGCTTGAGAACTACTCCAAGTGCAAATGGGCAAAATGAACTTGTCCTAACTCGTCATTTGTAGGTTCTAGCTTCATCCTTGTAAAACTTTTTATCCTTATAAAACACCAGGGACCACTTGACCAGGGATACTTTGACTAGGAACCACTCTTCAATATTACTACTAAAAGGGCTACGAATCAGTTTTGGTCAACTTTAGATTTGGTTTAGTTATTTGGGGTGCTGATTCATAAAATTGCATTGTATAGACCACATCAGCTCTAGTTTCTGATACAGAAACATATACCATCTAGTAGTCACCATCTGCTCACCCACAGAAAACCATATTTAAAAATCTAGAACTGTGGACCTTATTTTAGATCCTGTGGCCCACCAATGGGTCGTGGCTGTGAAGCACTGCCTTCTCTTCTCCTCTGCTTTAGTTTCCCCTGTTTATAGGCCTTCCCAATAATGTAGATAACTTCCATTGTATTAGTTTTTTTTTGGGTAGAGCTTAACATACCCCCACAGACCAGTCTTAGTTGGTCTATTCCATTTCCCTGTTTAAAGCTTTAGCTGGCCTCCTCCTTTTTCTACAGTCACTAGAGGCTTGGGGCATTATCTAGAAATCCCAGGCTGAAGCAATCCAAACAGGCATACCTAGCACCTATTGCATTCAGCAGTATTTGTATACCAGCAGTCCAAAGGACAACAGAAGCTTTTAGCCAGCCTAAGCTTTACAGGAGAGAAGATTGAGACAGTTTATAAACAACATCTTGTAATCCACTGCTTTGCACAAGAGGCAGAAAATTCCAGAAAGATGACTGCAACCAGAAAAATCTCCTTTTGCAATGTATTGTTTTAAGTTACCTTATGATAGTCCTGAGTTAACCCTTTATTCATCTTGTTCCAGTAAACTCATTTGGTTATCTTTTCACCTTGCCTAAAGTGCCTCTGTCTGCTAAGGGTCTTAATCTTAACAGAAGGTATCAGATAGCCCCCGAGTAAAGCTGGGAAATATAGTTTTCCCAAAGGCCCACAGGTTTGCCATCACAGTGGCCCACAGGTTGGGAACCACTAGTCTAGAAGTTTTCTTATCTGATGATTCCAAGCTACCTTGAAGCTATTTTTTTTTAAAAAAAATCTGTCTAATCTGTCTTTCTGAAAAGCCATTTCCAGTTTCCATCATACTACAGCATGATAAAAGGGTGAGCCCAGAATGGGACCATGTAGATCAGGAGAGTCCGAGGTGTGGGATGATGCAAACAAAAGAAGACTGAATTATCAGGGATTGGGGCCTAGGAACAGGAATTGTTTGTTTGTTTGAAATTATTCATAACTTGATCTTCTTCCTTAATGAGAAGATCAAAAGGTGACCTACTGAGATCAAATCATATTCACCCTCCATCCAATACTGCCACTGGCTCTCCTTTGCTGTCCTGTACAGTCTCTCTAGACATTCCCATGAAGAAAAATAAAATACAGTTGCCCTGCATATTCATGGATTCTGTAAATATTTTTTTAAATCAAAATACAAAACTTTGACACCATTTTACTAAGTTGTTGTTTATAATGGGATGAGCATTCCCATGTTTGGTATCCATAGGGGGTGGAGGTGATAGACCAAAACCCAGCAAATGCCAAAGGCTTTCTAATATTGCACTTTTGGAATATGATGCTGGGCCAAGAAAAAAATGTCTTCCATATCTGCCATGCTGTGCCCAAGAAAGTGCAAGGTATATGTATATGTGTGTGTATGTTTTACATATCAAGACATGCTGCATGTTAGGTCCTTGCAAACAAAGCAAAACAACAACAAACAACAACCCCTATCTCTGGTACGTGCATGCTCATCTCCATCCATCAGAATGATGCATTTTTCTAGCAGAAAGAATAATGAACATGCTGCTTTATTCCACAGAGGGAGTCCTTTTCAAGGACTAAGAAACAAAACCTTTCCAACCCCAGAGCAGTCTTCCACTTATTTACTCTAAAGTAATTACATTAAGCCAATGTTTTGGAATAGGTAGCGATTTGTGAATTGTAACCTTGCCTTCTTAAGTTGTTAGCAGCCTGACCCACAATCCAGTTAGGATGAATTACTTGGAATGAAACTGGTGACGTTAATGTACTTTGATTTCACTGAGCTATGGAGTGTGCCGCTGAAGTAGCTTAGGCAGCAGTTTTGACTGTATTGTCATGAAATAATTCTGATTATCAATGGAATGTAACACCTTGCTTCCCTATTTCTTGGTCTACTTTAGGAGAGATTAAAAAAACCTGCCTTTCACACTTGGAGGAGTGCAAATGACACTGGATAAATGGAAGATGATTTCTTAATGGTTACTGGCTGTCATAAAAATCAAGAATGGGCAGATAGACTCCAGATAGACTGCAGCTCCCATCAGATCTATCTGCCAAAAGTGGAGGATGAAGGGAACTGCAATCCAGCTACATCTGAGCAGCTGCAAAATTGCCCTTGCTTGGAATGAAACTGTCACAGAAACACTCTCATTTTGGAGATGGGGTCAGAGGCAAGGGGAATAACAATCCCTTACTTGGTTTTACCTTTTTTTAAATCTCTGCTTTGGGTATTTTAATATGTATTTTATAGAAATATATTTTAATATGTAGCTTTTATAGAAATACATTTTAATATGTGTCTTTGTTGTATTTTTGCAATGTTTATGTATGTTAATGATTCTATAACACAATTCCAAGCCATGAGGAAAGGCGGTCAAGAAAGAAAATTATTATTATTATTATTATTATTATTATTATTATTATTATTATTAAAGGTAAAGGTTTTCCCTTGACATTAAGTCTTGTCATGTCCAGCTATGGGGGGTGGTGCTTATGATGGCACACCAGGAAGATGTTATGAGAAAACTAAAAGTGTCTGGCTATTTTCCCAGCGACCATCGGTATGCCCTAAATTACTTTAATACCTCAAAATGAAACACTAGAAACAAGACTAAATTCAAACAATAGAGTTTACTAAACAATCAAGATGAATTAAAACAAGGTACAAAGGTGTAAATCTGAGGTAACAAATTTGATAGAGTTAGAACAGTGAAATATAAACTCTGAGGTAACAAACTATAAACTCTATAAACAGATGGACTATGAAAGCAACAGCTCCCCTGGCGGCCAGAAAAAGTTAAATAGCCTCTGTGTATGTCTGTATATGTTGGTATGTCACAAATTGGCATTGAATGTTTGCCATATATATGTACACTGTAATCCGCCCTGAGTCCCCTGCGGGGTGAGAAGGGCGGAATATAAAAGCTGTAAATAAATAATAAATAAATAAACTAAAGAGCCAGCGTTGTCCATAGATGCCTCCAAGGTAATTTGGCTGGCATGACTGCATGGAGTGCCATTACCTTCCCCCTGAATTCTTACCTATTGATCGACTCACATTTGCACGTTTTTGAACTTCTAGGTTGGCAGAAGATGGGGCTAACAGTGGAAGCTCACCCTGCTCCCCGGATTCGAACTCCTGACCTTTTGGTGAGCAGGTTAAGCAGATCAGCAGTTTGATACACAACAATATTAGTACACAACAATCCAATCACTATGCTGGCTTTTGTATTGGATCACACATCTGACACTTCCCAACAGGCCCGTAGCCATGATTTCGGCTCGGGGGGGGGGGGGGGGGGGGGGAAAAAATTTTCAGGGCGGGTCTCGGGGGGGGGGGGCTGAGTTTGGGGGGGGGCGAGTCTGAGTGAAAGAGGGTCTACCCTAGCAAACCTTTTGTATCATTGCCCCAATACCCCCATGCATATGGAATATATTGAGTAGGGTGATCAGATCATGATATGAATAAACATAACAGTTTAAATAATGCACCAGTAAGGCCTTTTCGCGAACCACCATGAGAATTTCGGGGGGGGGGGGCTGAAGCCCCTCAACCCCCCCCCCCCCCGGCTACATGCCTGCTTCCCAAGTGTCTAGGACTGTGTGATGTATTGATGAATTATGTGTGCAGATCCAAGTCGGGTGGCCTTTTGCAGCTGACAGATGGGAATTTTGTCAGTGCCCATTGTTTTTAAGTGCAGGCCAAGGTCTTTAGGCAGTGCTCCCAGTGTGTTGTTGTTGTTGTTGTTGTTGTTGTTGTTGTTGTTGTTATTATTATTATTATTATTATTATTATTATTATTATTATTTGTTCAGTACAAAAAGATGGCTTCTCCTATGAGAAAAATAAATTAGAATAAGATGTATCTTTCATGCTGTGAAAGCCCATTTTTTTCTTTTTTTACTGCATTTTAAATGTGCTTTAATTGCTTTTACGTTCAATTTGGACTTTATTATGAACATTTGCATGATTGTTTTTGCTATATTTTGTTTTCACTTATCCAGTGACCTGCTCTAAGTTCCCTATTAGCAGGAGGGAATATATATTAGTTAAATATATGAACTGATTTCTGTTGCTCTGATCCAGCATCCATTTAATGCAGTGTTCCCCAACCTTTGGTCCTCCCAGTGTTCGGGACTTAAGCTCCCAAAATGCCTGACAATTGGCTGCAATTCTTCAACTTTCCTGGCTGGGACCGTTGGGAGGACCATATGGTTCTGACCTAAGTCCTAAAGCAGGCATGGGCAAACTTGGGCCCTCCAGGTGTTTTGGACTTCAACTCCCACAATTCCTAATAGCCTCAGGCCCTTTTCTTTCCCCCCTCAGCCGCTTTCCAGCTTGGTCCATCTGATTAGAAAATGGAAAGAGAGAAGAAGGGAGGGAATAAGACATTTACCAGATCTGATCTTCAGCCACAAAGTTGAACTTGTTCTTCTGGGACATCCCAGGCACTGATCTGGGGCTAGCACTCCTTGGCAGGCAGGTAGAGGATGGGCACTACCTGAAGCTGGGCTGCAGCCGGACACCTGGCAACTACTGCTGTCCAGCTCTGGGCCAGCCTTCCCTCTTTGTGCTGTGGCCTGGCGTTGCTAGGCGATGGCAGAGGAATGCAATGCAAGGGAAGGGGAGGCCCGGCCTGTTGCCAAGGCCAGGCAGGGCATGAAAGTCTGACAGGTGGGTAGGTGCCATGCCTCAGTGACCATCCCTGTACAAAACAACAGGACCTCGTGATACCTTAAACCAGAACTTGGAAAGGGGACTTATAAGGAATCCCAACTCTCACAATCCCCAGGCGACAAGGCCATGGGGACTGAAGGATTCTGTGAGCTGTGGTGCAATTACTGCTTTGAAGACTTAGACATAAACCACTCTAGGTAAAGGTTTTCCCCTGACATTAAGTCCAGTCGTTTCTGACTCTGGGGGTTGGTGCTCATCTCCATTTCTAAGCCAAAGAGCTGGCGTTGTCTGTAGACACTTCCAATTTCATGTGGCCAGCATGACTGCATGGAGCACCGTTACCTTCCTGCCAGAGCGGTACCTATTCATCTACTCACATTTGTATGTTTTCAAACGGTTAAGTTGGCGGAAACTTACCTTGAGAGCGGCTCAGGCCGCTCCCCAGATTCGAACCTGTGACCTTTCAATCAGCAAGTTCAGCAGCTCAGCAATTTAACCCACTGTGCCACTGGGGGCTCCATAAACCATTCTGGCGTGGGACATTTCTTGGACATCTCCAAACTAAATAATAATAATAATAATAATAATAATAATAATAATAATAATAATTTATTTGTTTTTCCCACTTTTCTCCCACAGGTGGGACTCAAAGCGGCAAACAAATGGTAAAAAAACACAACTGCATGATACAAGAACACAACATCCCCTCTACCCAAACATATAAATGAAAAAAACCCCAACACACTGCATAACCATATTACGTAAATCATATAAACAGGCTTAAAAATAACAGCATTCATTAAAATCCCTGTGCCTCAGGCTGCTGAGGTTATCCAAACACATCAAAGTCTCAAGCTCCAAATCTCTGCCCATACAAGCCTTGCCTGATTGAAACAGACTGCTTATTGTGGATTGTCGGGGAAGCCCTGGTTCCATAAAAAGGTCTTAACCTGGAAGCGGAAGGCCAATAACAAGGGGGGGGGGGGGGGGGGTCAAACACACTTCTTTGGGGAAGAAGTTCCAGAGCCACGGGACCACCACTGAGAAGTCCCCCCCTCTCGTTCTCAACAACCATACTTGTGATGGTGGTGGGACCAAGAGAAGGGCCACTCTTGATGATCTCAGGGCTTGTGCGGGCTGATAGGAGGAGATGCAGTCCCTCAAGTAGGCTGGTTTTTCAAAAAGTTGTTAAGTTTTGAGAGTGTGGTTTTAACTCCTCCTCTACCACCACCTTTTTTCTACTCCTTCTCTTCTTTTCTACTCCTTCTCTTCTTTACCTTTCACCTCCTCTTCTTCTCCCTCCTCCTTCCTCCCAGGGACCTTCCACACAGCTCTATATCCCAGAATATCAAAGCAGAAAATCCCACAATATCTGCTTTGAACTGGGTCCACACTCAGATAATGTGGAAAGGCCCTCATTTTTCCTCCCTCCTCCTCCTCTTCTTCACCTTTCTTCTCCTGTTCTTCATTCTCCCCTTCCTCCTTCTCTTTCTTATTCTTCTTCTTTACTCCTCCTCTTTTCACTTTCATCCTCTTCCCTTCTTTGCTTCCCTCTTCTTCCTCCTCTTCATCTTCCTCCTCCTCTTCTTCTAGCAGAAGCAGTACCTTCACTACACTTCTTTTCCTCATTTTCTACACATTCCTCCTCTTCCTGCCTTTCTCCCCATGGACATTCAAGGTGGCGAACATCTATCCACACTAAATAGTTTAAAAAGAGCAATAGGTAATGGTAAAGGTTTTTCCTGACATTAAGTCTACTTGTGTCTGACTCTGGCGGTTGGTGCTCATCTCCATTTCTAAGCTGAAGAGCCTGCGTTGTCTATAGACACCTCCAAGGTCATGTGGCCAGCATAACTGCATGGAGTGTTGTTACCTTCCAGCAGAAGCAGTACCAATTTATCTACTCACATTTGCATGTTTTCAAACTGCTATGTTGGCAGAAGCTGGGGCTAACAGCAAGAGCTCACCTCGCTCCTGGGATTCAAACCACCAACATTTTGGTCAACAAGTTCAGCAGCTCAGTGGTCTAACCACTGTGCCACCAAGGGGGCCCTAAAATTGCCCTAAAAGAGCAATACAAAAGCTAATAAACAATAACAGTGTTGTAAAAACAGAATTAAAATACATCAAATACATTAAAATGCTCTTTAAAACTCAAATCCCTCCAATCCTCTTTCTCTTCCTCCTCTTCTTCACTCTCCTCTTTCTCCTCCTCTATGTATCCCTCCTCCTCCTTCTCTTCTCCTTCCTCCTCCTCTTTTTCACCTTTTTGCTCTTCATCTTTTTCTTCTTTCTCTTCTACATATTCTTTCTCCTCCTGTTTTCATCTTCCTTTCCTCTTCCCTCCCCGCTTCTTCTGTTTTTGATATCTATCTGGAAACCACAGAGACCGTCACACCTTAAAGACTAAACAAGTGCATGTTTTTGTTTGGACTCACAGTTGTTTTTGCAGTGTGGTTAACCCCTTTGGGAATGGTCCCCCTGGAAACCAGATCTTTTCTCCCACACAAGAACCACAAGGCACAAAACACTGTTTAGAAATGCTGTGTGGAGCCACATCTCAGTGCAATGGCATACACTGTGTGGGAATTCACTCATTCCCATCCTCCAAGAGTCTACAGATGAAAATAATTTGTCTAGTTCTAACACCGTGGATAACAACCTGAGACAATCTCACTTCCATGCCGACACATTTGCTGAAGGCTGCAAGATTCTGTTGGTAAAAGGTAACAATAGAAGAAGAAGGGGAAAAATAGCAATTGTCTTAAAGGAGATTATGAACTGGTCATAAGATGTATATCTGGCAATTTTGTAGGGCTGTCAGGGTGAAAACTGTGCCTCTAATGGCTGTCTAGAACAGAAAATTTCAACAGGTGTTGCTTGTCATGCTCAAATCTCTTTTACACAGCTATTAAAAGTAGAGAAACCCTCTCCAGTTTTCATACTCTATTAATAAAAGTAAATGATAAGAAATGTGTGCAATATGAAATTTTGCTTCTGCATTTGCACACATGTTGCTTATACTTCCTCTTTTCTGACATCCCAGAGGTTTAGATTCTAGGGACAATCTACTCACATTGCAATTTTTGAATTGGTAGGTAATCAGAAAACCCAAAATCAGAACCCAAAAGCTGGGTTGCAGCTAAACGTCAAAAAAACCAAGATTATGGCAACAAGAATGATTGACAACTGGAAAATAGAGGGAGAAAATGTGGAGGCCGTGACAGACTTTGTATTTCTAGGTGCAAAGATTACTGCAGATGCAGACTGTGCCCAGGAAATCAGAAGATGCTTACTTCTTGGGAGGAGAGCAATGTCCAGTCTCGATAAAATAGTAAAGAGTAGAGACATCACACTGGCAACAAAGATCCGCATAGTCAAAGCCATGGCATTCCCTGTAGTAACCTACGGATGTGAGAGCTGGACCTTAGGGAAGGCTGAGCGAAGGAAGATCGATGCTTTTGAGCTGTGGTGTTGGAGGAAAGTTCTGAGAGTGCCTTGGACTGCGAGAAGATCCAACCAGTCCATCCTCCAGGAAATAAAGCCCGACTGCTCATTGGAGGGAAGGATACTAGAGACAAAGTTGAAGTACTTTGGCCACATCATGAGGAGACAGCAAAGCCTAGGGAAGACAATTATGCTGGGGAAAGTGGAAGGTAAAAGGAAGAGGGGCCGACCAAGGGCAAGATGGATGGATGGCATCCTTGAAGTGACTGGACTGACCTTGAAGGAGCTGGGGGTGGTGACGGCCGACAGGGAGCTCTGGCGTGGGCTGATCCATGAGGTCATGAAGAGTCGGAGATGACTGAACGAATGAACAACAACAAGGTAATCAGAAGCTACGGGTGACAGCGGGAGCTCACCCTGACCCGCAGCTTTGAACTGCCAATCTTCCAGTTGGCAAAGTTTTCTGTAGCTGGCAGTTTAACCCATTGTGCAAATTGTTTTATTTTAGAGGATCATCTAAAACAGCCCCAGATCTGGGGAATTTGGAGCACAGATTCATTCCACATACTCTATTCCCTTTCTTCTTTTGTGTCTACAAGTCATTCCTAACTTAAGACAATCCTTAAGATAAGCCTATCAGAGGGTTTTCTTAATGAGGTTGCCATTGCCTTTCTTGGAAGCTGAAAGAGTGTGACTTCCCTAAGACCACAGACTGGGTTTCCACGGCTGAGTAGGGATTCAAAGAGCCCTAGTCTACCCCAACCCCACTCTTCCCATAATATGATGGACTAGAGAACAACATTTCTACTCAGGGATGGCTTTGAGCAGATGCAGTTTGTCATTTTAATGTGCAGGATTGCACTTATAATTCATTTGTGTGTTTGTGGAGATGGAAAATGGAAGAGAGCCATTTTCAAACTGAATGTACCTTGAGCTAATTTTTAATCACGTTGCAGAATGCAGACTTTTTAAAAACTGGGTCATGTGTGAAGATGCCCTTATTCTCTGAATTTTTTAAAACCTTGGATACTGTTCGGAATCTTTGCATTATTATTTTATATTTTATATCTGTAAAAGGAAAAAATATTGAGGCATTGCTAAAGTGCTGTAGTAATTGGGTTTGGTCTTAGGAGAACTCAGACTCAAATCCTTGGCTTAACAATGAAAATAGGTGGGTAGCCATATACACAAAGAATTTTTTCTTAGCCCAGTCTGACTAAAATGAAGATTGTATTTCTAAAGTTCATCAAAGAAGAGCAGTGTTCAATGTGATACATAGCTAACAACCTGGGTGGCAGGGTGATGGGTTGTGTGTTATTCGCTTCTTTTAGCTGATTTAGGAAAGAAAGGGTGAACATACTTCCTGGCTATATTTGAGAGTCTGAGAAAATATTTACAGCTTGCAAAAAGTTCACTGTGTTCTAGTATATTAATATTTTTGGCCTTCTGTCAACTTTCCAGTACATTTTTCCTTCTTCTTGCAGTGACTTTATAAAACATTTCAGCAACAAACAATGCCAACTGTCTCTTTCACTTAAATTGTCCCTATCTCCCCGTTCCTATGAAAAGTAGCTTAGTGCTATGAACATTGCTAAGAATGCTTTTTACATCATGGGCAATATTTATATCCAGTGTATTATATTAAAAGAATGCAATGAATTGAAGCATTAAACCCAACATACTGGTCCAAATGGATTGGCTACATATAAAATGGCATTATTTCTTGGCCATTATTTCATACTTTTGAAGATAAATACATACTTGTAATTCTTATTTCCACAAACTGCTTCCTGCAATAAACAAATACATTCCCGAGATTCCTAAAAAGCTATATTTGGGAACAGGTTCATGCATATGGTGTTGGCATGACATTGCCATCTGTACAGTGCAATCCATAAACATGTTAAATCAAGTAAACGCTACTAATTCCAATGGTGTCTACTTCAGTCATATATCACTCTTTTGTAGATTTTGGAATTTGTTGTATTTTACTCTTTGCTGCAGTGTAATCTTGGAAATATATAGTTTGGAAATGTATCATATTGTTCTCAGTCTGAAAATAAATTCTGCTTTTCTATTGAGTGGTTTTGTTTATGCCAATCACCTAAATGATCATAGCTGAATCTAGGAAGCAAATTTCTACCATGAACTTTCTCACCTGTGATTTTGATCCCTCCACCCTTTTTTTGCTTGAGCAGATTGAGGTCTTTTGTTTAATGTTTCTGAGTTGACACTGTTAAATATTTACATAGTGGGATGAAATTTAGTATATCCATTTGAAAGCAATTCTATTTGTCAAGCCCAAATAAAAACATAAGCCACATTATTTCCAAAGACAACTCAGTTGCATTTTATGGAGACATCAGGCTTGGATCCTGTACAAGTGAAAAAGATCTACAGGTTTTAGCAGACCACAAGTCAGTGGTGTGATGCATCAGCCAATGCAATTCTGGACAGCAGGTTTGGAGAATTAGTAGTATCAGTCTATTCTATTTTGATCTTAGACCTACTATGTCCACTTCTGGGGATCACAGTTCAAGAAGGATATTGACAAGCTGGAACATGTCAAGAGGTGAGTAATTAAGATAATAAAATGTCTGGAAACTGAGCTTTATGAGGAACAAATTTAGGGGATTGGGTATATTTTGCTTGCAGAAGAGAAAATTGAGAATTGACATGATAGTCATCTTAAAATATCTAGCCACCTCATTACATTGAGGGGGAAAGCATAGGTGTCTGTCCCTTTAAGAGTCAAGAATTGCCCCTCTTACACTGTCAGGAGTCCTATTTTGAGTTCTGCCTCCCCATCACATGTGGAAACTTAAGAGCTGGCAATACATTCATTTTCCATTCATCACAAAGGTCAGTATTACTTTTTTTTGTTTTTAATCAGGAGAAACAACAATATGCAAAAACCAAGAGATCCCTTGCCCTGCCCAAAGCCTCTTATGTTAAAAGAGACTGACACCAGTTTAAAACCACTTATTTCCATGGGATTCTATTGTTCTGCCCCAACCCCCATAGGATACAAGAGAGAGCGATCCAGGTTAAAACCATTTCTTTCCATGGGATCATATTGTTCTGCATCAAACCCCATGGGATACAACAGACTGCTGACAGTTGAGCAATGAAACAGGATGGGAAATCTTTGATGGTTCCCATTGCACCCGTTTTTCAGTTGTAAAGATGGGACTAAAGTGCAAGAAGAGGTAGGAGCTCTGAATATGATTGCTGGCCCGTGTTCAGAGTTCCCTCCTTTCAGGACATTTCTGCCTCTTTTCAACCCTGGAACATGTGATGAGCTCTGTGCCTCTTCATGCTTGAAAACAGACTGAAGTGTCCTACGAGGCGAACATTTCTCAATGTTATAAGGTCGGATTGCCAGAGCTCCCTCCTTTCAGGACACTTCTGCCTCTTTTCAACCATGGAGGGCTATGCATGACAGCCAGAAGTAATTTAACTCATGTGATGAGCTCAGTGCCGCTCCATGCTTGAAAAGAGGCCAAAGTGTCCTACGGCTAGGAGATTTCTCAATGTGATAAGGTTGCTATCATGTAGAATCCATGCGAATAAGCAAGCTTGTTTCCTGCTTCTTCAGAGACTAGAACATGAAATAATGGCTTTAAATGACAAGAAAACTAAGTTCCATCTAAATACGTTGCTTATCCAACATAAATGGGCAGAACGTTGGATAAGTGAAAATGTTGGATTTATTTATCGTGTCATCAGCAACCAGACAAAATGTTGGATAATAAGGAAGAATTAAGGAAAGGCCTATTAAACATCAAATTACATTATGATTTTACAAATTAAGCACCAAAAATATGTTTTACAACAAATTGACAGAAAAAGCAGTTCAATACACAGTAACGTTATGTAGTAATTACTGTATTTACGAATTTAGCACCAAAACATCGTGATGTATTGATCCGGCCTGTATTGGATAATACAGAATGTTGGATGAGCAAAGGTTGGATAAGCGAGACTCTACTGTATTAGTAAGGACATCTTGACCATAAGAGGTTTTTGACTACTTTGAAGGTTGGTAGGGTCTCATTCTTTGGAGGTCTTGAAACTGAAATTGGATAGTTATCTCTTATGAGCAATTGTGTATTATTTGTGCATGGCAGGGGGTTGGACTAGATTAGGTAGGTAGTCCCCTGACATTAAGTCCAGTCATGTCTGACTCTGGGGTGTGGTGCTCATCTCCATTTCTAAGCCGAAGAGCCAGCGTTGTCCGTAGACACCTCCAAGGTCATGTGGCCGGCATGACTGCATGGAGCGCCGTTACCTTCCCGCCGGAGCGGTACCTATTGATCTACTCACATTTGCATGTTTTCGAACTGCTAGGTTGGCAGAAGCTAGGGCTGACAGCGGAAGCTCACGCCGCTCCCCGGAATCGAACCTGCGACCTTTCGATCAACAAGCTCAGCAGCTCAGTGCTTTAACCCACTGCGCCACCGGGGGCTCCTTGGACTAGATTAGTGATAGCAAAAGTGATAGTATGCATGCCATAGGTTCCCCACCACTGGACTAGATGATCCTTGTGGTTTCTTCAAACTCTATGATTCTGTGAACTGATTCAGTTGATATGCCACATACAGAAGACCCATAACTGTGTTTCATTGGAAATCAGAGCTCAGATTTGTTTTGAAGATGGAAATGAATAATGTAGGCATTTATTACATATTAGTGAATGGGGGTTTGAGTATCCAAGGGTTATCCCATGGTTGTAAATTTCTTTGAGCACCACACATGATGTTGACATGCTAGGATGTCTTCAGTTGCATGACCTCGATGCATACACGTTATAAAGTCATGGGATAGAATTGGAAAAGTTTTGAGAATCAAGTTTCATATTAGAGTGTGAGGTTTGATAGAGGTTTGTTATGACTAGGTTCTTATGTGTGAGCAATAGTATTAGGCTAATATTGTGCAGGCCAGATCTTGCCTTAGTCACTCTTAAAGAAAATATAATGAAATAAATGGTGCCTAAATTAATAGTGACTCACTAGTTTCAACATGTACCAGCATGACTAAGGCTGGATCCAAGCCTCTGGATTTAAATTTCTTTCAATCTTGGTCACAAAGTTCTAGAAGGAGTACGATGTAATATGGCATTTTAGTAAGGGTCATTTCAGTAACCTAAGTAATATGAGTAATTTTATTAATCTTCAAGTAGCATTAGGCACATCTAAAAAAAATAGATGTGCCTTTCACTTTTTCAAAGACAAAACCATTATATAGATCCTCGCCAGCCCAGATAAAAAGTGCTGTGTGTAGGAAGAGTGGATTAATTCTTCATTCACTATGCTGATTTTGAACTGAAAATGGTCCCTTCTGGCTAATTTCCCCCCAAAATGTGATGTGTTTACTTGCATTTGAGAGGTAGACTAGGTTAGGAAATTGCACTTCATCACTGAACAGAAATCCAAACCTGTATAGTGGGCACTTGATATCTTCTTGAATTTGGCTCCAGGACCTGCCTACTTCACTAGATACCAATATATACAGAGGCATAGAAAAGTAGCACCCTTTATATTAAATGGCAAAATCAAGGTTTGCTTTTTGGAATTATTAATATATTTGATTATTTATTTATTTATTTATTTGCTTACTTTGTTTTATACCCCGCCCTCTCTGCCTCATTGTGGGACTAACAGTTGGTAACAATTCAATGCCATTCAAACTTAGGACAATACAAAGTCAAATTACATATAACACTAACAACACAAAACATTTAGATGAAGAGTTAGAAGGCATGATCATCAAGTTTGCAGGCAACACCAAATTGGGAGGGATAGCCAATACTGCAGAAGACAGAGCAGTATTCAAAATGATCTTAACAGATTAGAGAGAAGATTGGCCAAAACTAACAAAAGGAAGTTCAACAGGGACAAATGCAAGATACTCCACTTAGGGGGGATAAAATGAAATGCAAAGATACAGAAAGGGGGACAATGCCTGGCTTGACAGCAGTACATGTGAAAAAGATCTTGGAGTCCTAGTGGACAACAAGTTAAACATGAGCAAACAATGTCATGCGGTGGCAAAAAAAAAAAGCCAATGGGATTTTGGCCTGCATAAATAGGAGTATAGTGTCTAGATCCAAGGAAGTCATGCCACCCCTCTATTCTGCCTTGGTCAGACGACATCTGGGATATTGTGTCGAATTCTGGACACCACAATTTAAGGGAGATGTTGTCAAACTGGAATGTGTTCAGAGGGTGACTAAAATGAGCAGGGGTCTGGAGAACAAGCCATATGAGGAGTGGCTTAAAGAGTTGGGCAGAAGAAAAGGCTGAGAGGAGACATGATGAGGGTCATGTATCAAGATGTGAGGGGAAGTCATAGGGAGGAGGGAGAAAGCTTGTTTTCTGCTGCTCTGGAGACTAGGATGCTGAGCAATGGCTTCAAATTACAGGAAAGAAGATTCTACCTGAACATTAGGTAACTGTGAGAGGTGTTCAGCAGTGGAACTTTCTGCTTCAGAGTGTGATGGAGGCTCCTTCTTTGGAGGCTTTTAAACAGAGGCTGGGTGGCCATCTGTCTGAGGTGTTTTGAATGTGATTTTCCTGCTTTTTGGCAGAGGGTTGGACTGGATGGCCCATGAAGTCTCTTCCAACTCTCTAATTCTATGATTTCTAACAACTCATATAAAAAAGTACTTAACAACACAGTATTAAATCCAGTTATATTAAAAACCGGCTATATTAAAACCCACATTATCTCATTGCCATATGTTTTCAAACAATGGATGGTTGAATCCATGGATGTGGAATTTGTGAATATGGAGGGCCCACATGCATAAACCGAATACCACTACCATCAAACAAATACACAATTTCATGTTCACACTCAGCGTCATGGACCAATAAGTGGATCACACCTGGATATCTCATGTAATGGAGTCTCTGTTGGAAGAAATCAAATTAAATGCACATTTTAAATGTGCTCAGGAAGAAAAAGCACAAATAATGTAAGACAAATGTTTTGTAAGCAAAGAAAGCCAAAAGAGAAAATTTCTGAAAACGTTTGTGACATTTAAGGCTAAATGCTCTAATATACATTAACTGTTCCTTTGGATATAAAGTATAATTTATTTGTAGCAGAAAAATATGATAATTTTGCACAGCTAAATAAGCAATAAAGTTGTTATTCTGCTGTTCCAAAATACTTCAAGCCACTCACAAATGCAAAGGAATATTCGAAACTGCCTGATTAGTCTTCTACATGCAGCTGAGGTTCCAATCATATTTACAAAAGGTTATTCATTGTCCTATTTAATTAACTCCTGCTGCTCATGCACTCTTTTTGTCTCCTTAATATACCTTGCAACACTGTATGGCAGAGGAAAAAATCTTTTAATGAAGGCAGGCAAAATCAGAGTTTCAATGCCAGCTCATGGGAAGTGAAATATTTTAATTCCTTTTGATAGGGAATAAAACTTGGTATTGTGCTGAGAAGACAGGTATTAAAATATGGAGTGAAGTAATTCTTTCCATCTTTAGACCAGAATTTATATATTGAGAATGTAAAATTCATATTAATTGGAAGGCTAAATAGACCGCCAAGGGTAGGGAGAATGAGGTTCTGTATCTACTAGTACTTTTGGAGTAATCTGCAGTAAATTGGCAAGGACTTGTGATTTTTCTTATTTAAAAAGCACAGTGATGAAGTGATTCCACCCCAATCATAAAAGCAGGATGAGAATAATCTCTCTCTCTCTCTTTCGTTCTAGCCAGTGTAGCCAATAATCAAGAATATGGCGACGTATAGTTCAATAACACAACAGTTCTTACTTTTTAAATGGCCAGTTATTGTGTGGGCGAAATATCAAACCCTCAAGCTGTCTTGCTTGGTACAGACAGTCTTGATTAATCTCTGTCATCCCACCATTTCAGCTAATTTTAAAATGTTCCAATTTCTCTCTTAGACTCATGGAATCGTAGAGTTGGAAGAGACCTAATGGGCCATCCAGTCCAAACCTCTGCCAAGAAGCAGGAAAATCGCATTCAAAACACCCCCGACAGATGGCCATCCAGCCTCTGCTTAAAAGCTTCCAAAGAAGGAGCCTCCACCACACTCTGGGGCAGAGAGTTCCCCTGCTGAACAGCTCTCACAGTCAGGATTTTCTTCCTCATGTTCAGATGGAATCTCCTTTCTTGTAGTTTGAAGCCATTGTTCCACGTCCTAGTCTCCAGGGCAGCAGAAAACAAGCCTGCTCCCTCCTCCCTGTGGCTTCCTCTCACATATTTATACATGGCTATCATGCAAAAGTGGTTTGAACTGAACTTAATAGGTGGGAGAAGATGAGTAGGGGTCAGAATCCTGCTCTTCCCAGTATGCTTGAGTAAAGACAATCTGCTGTATCCTCTCCCAGCTTGTGCATTCATCCTCATTAACCACTTTTGTCATCTTGGCCACAGTCTCATACCACTTGGGGACACATGTCCCAAGTTTCACCTGTGAAAAGTTGGAAGGTATGAACTGTGAGTTTCATGTATTTCTCTTATTCAAACTGATGGACTCAGAATATTTTTATTCTAGGTATATGTCTCTTATAGCAGGTGCCAATTGATGGATCTCAGAACAGAAAGAAAGAAACAAGAAAATAGCTGAAGACTGCTAACTATATTTATTTATTTACAGTTTTATATTCTGCCCTTCTCACCCTGAAGGAGACTCATGGCAGATCACAATGCACACATATACAGCAAACATTCAATGCCATTTTAGACACACAAGACAGACAGAGAGACAGATGCATTTCAGCATTTTCCAACTTTCGTGCCTGGAGGTTATGCTCAATTCTGGCCATAGGGGGTGTTGTCGCTTTATCCATGATGACGCCAAGCCCTTTTGATCGTAGTATTTCCTCCTTGTTATTTGCTCACTGGCATTTTTATGGTGTCCTAAAATACCTCCCCACTTTAAGTATGACTAATTTCTCTACTTACAGCTCAGCTGTTTTCAACCTGCTTAACAGTCGGGTGCTCAATCTGACTTGGGTTTCAAACTTGCCATCATCCAGTCAGCACTGATCTATTGGTGCTGTGTCACAGTCCGGCCCTTATATGGTCCCAGGATCATCCTGGAGTCAGTAAACCAGCTTTTTGCTTTCAAGACCAAATTGGAAACTAGGTCACCAAGAAGTCGTATGCAGGTGAATGACTGGGCTAACAGATCAGGGGTAGATTGTTCTTTTTCTTTTCTCCACCCAAGGATTGTGCAGGGAAAGGGCGATGGTGATGGTGTCAGTCTGGACAGGGAATTATTGGACTGAATTGGACCTGATTCTGCTGTTTAGATACTCTGGAGGTTCCAGCATGCTCAGGATACTCTGGGGCCTCCTGCAAACTCTGAATACTCTGAAGGTTCCAGCAAACTCTGGAGTGTTCTCTGATTTTGACTAAAGTTTTAAGCAAATAAACCTGGGATACCCACCAGAAGCTATTGTGCATCAGTGATCCATTTATGGCCCATGCAGACAAGCCCTAAGTGGCCATACAGTGATAGAAACTCCTTCAAGGCCACCTTAGAAATATAGCCAACAGCTGTAGCCGTGATGGAACTATCTTTCTCTCCACTTCCAGCACACAACAGATGTCTGCATGCTTTTATGGGTTTATTTACAAGGATGCACTAAACAATGTCCACGCCTTCTGAATTTCAAAGTGAAGCATCAAATCTATTTCAAAGTGATGCATCAAGTCCTCTTGTCACTTCTGTGACAAGAGGATTTTGAAGGGGCAGAAGTGCCATTGTTTTTAAAAGGACATTTATTTCATAGTAAGAGGTGTTTAGAATTGTCCTTTCAGAAAATAACAGAGGAAATGAAAGATTTAGAAATGACAAATAGTCTGTTCTCTAAATTTCTATAGCATGGCTAGGATGTGAAGGCTGGGTGCATAATTGATCAAAGTGGATGCACTTCACATAGCATCCCTTATATTAAATGGCAAAATCAAGGTTGGCTTTTTGGAATTATTAATCTTTTTGAATGTTTATTTATTTATTTACTTACTTACTTTGTTTTATACCCCGCCCTCTCTCCCTCATTGAGCAACAATTCAATGTCCTTATTTGAATCGTATGCAACAGAGAACTCACAAATAAAGCACATGTTTTACTTTTCAGTGAAAATCAGAAAGCAAAGCACATCAAATCCAAAAAAGATAGTTGAGAACAACTCCATGCTATGACAGAAATTTTTCACCACTTGGAGGAGCATGCTTTCTAAAAATGTGCTGAATGTATCATCTGGTTTGATCTAATAGTAGGTACAAATAAGTCACCTCTAGACTCTAAAACAGGATAGGAAATTAGACCCTCAGTATTTCATGCACTGAAACTCCCAGTAATCCTTGTAAGTCTAACCAGTCGTGAGAAAATACAGGGACTTTAATCCAATGACATATGGAGGGCCACAGTTGTTCTCCCTAGGTTACACATATGATATTTAAGCTATATTGGCAATGGGGATCTCAGAAGGACTTAATGTACCTGTTATATGTTCAGAGCTAGCATTTACAATATAGTATATAAGGTAGAACATGTATCTCTGTGAGTCCTCGGTGTTGCAGCAGGCTAATCTGCTGAGCTGCTGAACTTGCTGACCAAAAGGTCAGCAGTTCAAATCCAGGGAGTGGGATGAGCTCCTGCTGTTAGGTCCAGCTTCTGTCAACCTAGCAGTTTGAAAACATGTAAATGTGAGTAAAGCAGGAAGGTATTTATTTTATTTTATTTTATTTTATTTTATTTTATTTTATTTTATTTATTTACAGAATTTATATTCTGCCCTTCTCACCCCGAAGGGGACTCAGGGTGTATAACAGAACACACATACATGGCAAACATTCAGTGCCATTGGATAGGTACGACAAACAACAGAGAAAGGTATTATATCGGCATTTCCCCCCTAACTTCGGCATCCTGTAGGTTGTGCTCAATTCCGGCCACAGGGGGTGCTGTAACAGCACTCCATGCAGTCATGCCAGCCCCATGACCTTGAAGGCAGCTATGGACAATGTCGGCTCTTCCACTTAGAAACAGAGATAAGCACCACCCCTCAGAGTCAGACTCAACTAGACATAATGTCAAAGGGAAACTTTATATATTTCTGCTAGTAATTTTAGCAACTCATCTCCAGGTAGGCAATAGCAATGTATAAATTTCATAGGGATACACACATTTCCCATTTCTCTGTTGTAATAATCCAACATATTCATATGGACATATGATTAAATTGTATGCTCCTTTGCATGTTCCTGCAACTATCAAAATAGAATGCACACATTTTAATTTTTTTTAAAAAACGATCTCCAGTCACATGGAGCCCCTGGTGGCAAAGTGGGTTAAAGCGCTGAGCTGCTGAGCTTGTTGACCGAAAGGTCGCAGGTTCAAATCCGGGGAGCGGCGTGAGCTTCCGCTGTCAGCCCCAGCTTCTGCCAACCTAGCAGTTCGAAAACATGCAAATGTGAGTAGATCAATAGGTACCGCTCCGGCAGTAAGGTACGGCACTCCATGCAGTCATGCCAGCCACATGACCTAGGAGGTGTCTACGGACAATGCCGGCTCTTCAACTTAGAAATGGAGATGAACACCACACCCCAGAGTCAGACACGACTGGACTCAATGTGAGGGAAAAACCTTTACCTTTACCTTATCTCCAGTCACACCTTCCCAAAACAGGGAAGTAATTAGTTACAAATAACAAGTAACTGTCATTACTTCTTTTCCCCAGTGATAGTGAAAATATCATAATTAATATAGCACCTTTCTCTCAATTATGGGAATTAAGAGAGCTAATTAATATATTTGAAAACTATATAGAAAAAAATTAGAAAAACTTTGGTAGAGGTATATATGTAAAGGTTATTTAAAAAGCAAATAAACCATTTATACAGTTAAAATATTAAGGATTAAAAGCATTAAAATTAAGAGACTATGCAAGCCATAAAACAATATTGTTGTTGTTGTTTATTCGTTCTGTCGCTTCTGACTCTTTGTGACCTCATGGACCAGCCCACGCCAATATACAATAAACAATAAAATGTACAATATACAATATAGCACTTCATTAAAAGCCCATCTTATTCAGTTTCTAAAAGCAGCACAAGAATGTTTTCAGTTGCCAACAAAAAGAGAGCAATGAGGGATAGGTTTGCTAATGTTGCAATGTCACTGTGGCTGCTCTAAAGTTATTTTTATAGTTAGTGTGTGGCCTCCAAATTGTTGTGCTTTCTGGTCTGTTACTAATTAACTTTAAAACTTTCCAAGCTTTTTGCATGTGAAGCAGCCTTGTACAGGCAAACCATTGGTCCATCTAGACCAGGCATAGGCCCTCCAGGTGCTTTGGACTTCAACTCCCATCATTCCTAACAGCCTTAGGGCCCTGTTAGGAATAATGGGAGTAGAAGTCCAAAATACCTGGAGCCAAAGTTTGCCCATGACTGATCTAGACCAATGATTCCCAACCTTTGATCTTTTGGGGGTTTTGGACTTCACTTCCAGAATTCCTGAATCTTGGTGAAGCTTCCTGGGACATCTGGAAGCTGAAGTCCAAATAACCCTGTGCATCAAAAATTTGAGAAGCTCTGATGTAGACCATCACTGCTTGTGGGCCAAGGGTATTTTTCCCTTCCTTGACCTACTGATCCCTCCTTTGACACAGGTCTTTGCTACTTTTCATCCTGTGTACTTGAACTGACATTCTTTACAAATGGTCCAAAATTCATCCCGAGTTCAAGTAAGGGAAACCACAGATATAGGTTTCATGATTACAGAGGTCTTACTCTACATTGATAAGCTGGAATGTGTCCAGAGGAGGGTGACTAAAATGATCAAGGGTCTGGAGAACAAGCCCTATGCGGAGTGGCTTAAAGAGCTGGGCATGTTTAGCATGAAGAAGAGAAGGCTGAGAGGAGACATGATAGCCATGTATAAATATGTGAAAGGAAGTCATAAGGAGGAGGGAGCGAACTTGTTTTCTGTTGCCCTGGAGACTAGAACGTGGAACAATGGCTTCAAACTACAAGAAAGGAGATTCCATCTGAACATTAGGTAGAACTTCCTGACTGTGAGAGCTGTTCAGCAGTGGAACTCTCTGTCCTAGAGTGTGGTGGAGGCTGCTTCTTTGGAAGCTTTTAAACAGAAGCTGGATGGCCATCTGTCAGGGGTGCTTTGAATGCGATTTTCTTGCTTCTTGGCAGGAATGGCCCATGAGATCTCTTCCAACTCTATGATTCTATGATTATCTGTCTCCTGAAAAGTTAGCCAATGAATTCATGCTAGAGATCTGAATAGGAAAGGTGCATAATATCTCAGCTACACTAGACAAGATGCTTGTTAATAAAGTCCAGTGCGGAAGCCTGAAATGTGGTGACTGTTGATCCATGCGAGATGTCACTGATCCCATATGAATTTGAGGCATATGCAGGACCTGAAGAGAGAGATCCATGCATGTGGATAATCAGTTACACAAAAATGCCGGCATTTACCAATGCATGTCTGGAAACCATACATCAACAAATCCTACTGCCATTCACAATGTTTATTTGTGATTCATGAGTGTATATCAGGACTAGGAAATATAAATTTATACCATCTTTGCAATTCTAATCTCCCTATTTTTTAGTGCAACTGCTATCCTGTAAATAGGCCATTGAGGCAAGCTTACCAAGTTTTGAAAGAAAGATGCATGATCACGGCATCTTCCAGTTAGGTGCCTTTACTTAGCATTTAGGAGCATTCCCCCCACCATCACATGCTTCAACACCTCAGCAAAACATCATGAATTAAAGATGATTTTGGAAAACTTAACTTCAGATTTGCTGGCTTCAATGGGTTCAAGTCAAATTCTTAATGCCATTCCAAAGTAGTTTTTCGTGTCTCATGCAGCATGCATTTCAAATCAGGAGAGAGGTACTTTCCCCCCTTCTTTTTGATGAAAAACAGGAGGGCTAAGACATTTTAATGGCTTTCATACTTTACTTTCCAAATATATTATTGCAGCACAATAGTTTCTTTTCTTGAGAATCACTTAAATGATTCAAAATGGATTGGGGAAGAAAGTCTAGTTTTAATTTTATGCGTGGAACATTAATGAGCAGTGCCCCTTAGAGGCTTGCTGTCAGTTTAACATATTCACAATAATCTCAACACAGATGTTATTCCATCTACATTCTTTTAGAGGAAAGGGAGCAGTATTTTTTTTCCTAGGGAAATGTCATTAAAATATATTATTGTTGAAATTTTAGTTTGACTCCAGTATACTATCTAATTATTTCTTGCAAGAACAAAGTAGCCCATTTTTGTACTAATCTTAGTCCTTGTGAATTTAACAAATTGTATTTTATTAGTTTCATGTTAGTTTTTTTTATCATGGCGTCTGTCCTGCTAGTGATATAGACAGGTCCAACATACATTCTGCCCTCTCTATCCACAGGTTCTGCATCCATGCCAACCTCAAAAACTGTGGCATAGACACCGAGAACTGGGAAGCCCTGGCCCTTGAGTGTGCTAACTGGAAGTCAGCTGTGACCAGCAGTGCTGCAGAATTTGAAGAGGAACGAATGGAGAGCGAAAGGGAAAAATGTGCCAAGAGGAAAGCGTGTGAAGCCAACCCTGACCTTCCACTTGGAAATGGATGTCCTCACTGTGGGAGAACATATGAATCAAGAATAGGGCTCCACAGCCACCTATGAACCCGCTGCTAAGACACTGCATTTGGAGGATCATCCTCCTTGAGCTATGAGGGATTGCCTAAGTAAGTATCCATGGATTCAATTCATGACAGCTCAAAAATGTTCAGGGAAAAAATTACCAAAAACAAACCTTGATTTTGTCTTGTGTACACAATACATTGATATGTAGGCATACTATACTATAGCCTATCAACATTCCACAGATCTTTAAGTCTCTCTTCTGTACATTTGAATTTTTCACCATTTTATATTTCACCATGTTATGGCACTATTGTGTATAATGAGATCTGAGTATCAATAGATCTTGATGTCCATGGGAGGACCAAACCCTAAATAGATACTGAGGGCTCACTCTGTATGCCTTACTTTAGTCCTTGTTGAAATTGATGTTCTCTTCCTCTCTAAAAAGCTCCCTGCAAAGGCTCACAGTTTCACAGCAATACCACCATCTCCATGGCAATTCAAGGGTTGGTAGAAAGCAGAGCATTGGGGAAACATCTGGGTATGTTTTCAGAGCCAGATGCAGAATGACAACATCATCTGCAGACACTGATAGAAGAGGAGATATCATCTGCAGACACTGTGGAAGCGGAGCTATCACAGTGGAATGATCACAATCTATGCCCATCGTGGAATAAGCTCCGTATACCCTCAAAGGTCTTACCTGTCTTAGCCTTGTTACCTGTAATGCTATATGTGATCCCTTGGGGATTGTGTGCCATGATTTCATCTCTTCCTCTTGCACACAACAAAACGACTATTTATACAAGTAAGAGGCAGTAAGAGTTGCAATTCTTATATCTTCAGGCTCATCTACACAGGCATTAAAACCAAGCCTCGCCCTTAGTTGGTTTTTGGTTGTCTTCGCGATGTCCCTCCACTTCTGATTAGTATTACATTTTAACCCAGCTTTACCCTACTTCAGTACAAGTCAGGGAATGCTCTGGAGTTTGCTTGAAACTCTGGAGTATACCACAACTTCAGGGCAGTGTGGACAACTGGATCAGGTACAATTAGAATCAGCCTGCTGTCTACATATTACAATGCCACCATCACCTTTTTCCTGCTCTCACTATTACAGATAAAAGATGGATCATGTGTGAATTCCTGACTGTTGTTGGCACCCCATGCCAGCAGAGATATACACAGGGTAAGGACACCCCATGCCAGCAGAGGTATACATAGGATAAGGAAGGACATCATATGGACATTGCTTATATCAGCATGGGGAGTTTGTAGTTGTCAGGAGCTCACACAAAGCTTTGTGGCCAACTGGGAGTGCCAATGATGACATGAAAGGTGAATAGATTTTTTTTATTGTGTAAGAAGCGACTTGATAAACTGCAAGACGTTTCTGGTGTGAGAGGATTGGCCGTCTGCAGGAACATTGTCCAGGGGACGCCTGGATGTTTTACCATCCTGTGGGGTGCTTTTCTCATGTTCCCGCATGGGAAGCTGGAGCTCATAGACGGGAGCTCACTCCGTCTCATGGATTTGAACCGCCGACCTTCAGGTCAGTGGTTCAGCCGGCACAAGGGTTTAACCCATTGTGCCATTACAGCTCCAGATGAGGTGATGATCCAGCGGGAGTGATGCTGTCTTAATCTGGCCAGACTCCAACCTATTGCCACAGTGGCTCCAGAAGAGTATTTGTGGCTAGTTCTGAACATTTTGTGTCCAGACTGGCCCTGGATTTACTGGCCACTGTAGACATGGCCTTTCTGAAAAGTCAGGTTGGAAAAGGATTTGGAACCGAATTCTAATTGAATTGCATGCTGTGTGTTCCATTGCTTTAGGTTGCAAATGAACACAGTTTAATTGATTCTAATGGAACTTTGTTCCATGTAAAGATATTTAAAATTGCTATCCTACTCTCAAATGAAACCAATGGAACTCAGTTCCATTGAATTCTGAAAAAAGCACTTCAATTATTTGAAACACCTTTTCTTCATATAGCATCTAAACCAGGGGTCCTCAAACTTTTTAAACAGAGGGCCAGGTCACAGTCTTTCAAACTGTTGGAGGGCTGGATTATAATTAAAAAATATATATGAATGAATAACTATGCATACTGCACATACCTTGTTTGTAGTGCAAAAGACACTTAAATAATTAAAATGAAGAACAATTTTAACAAATATAAACTTATTACTATTTCAGTGATAAGTGTGGACCTGCTTTTGGCTGGTGAGATAGGATTGTTGTTGTTGTTGTTTGTTTCAAGTCGTTTCAGACTTAGGTTGACCCTGAGCGAGGGCCGGGTAAATGACCTTGCAGGGCCATATCTGGCCCCCGGGCCTTAGTTTGTGGACCCCTGATCTAAACCAAAGCATCATAGGTGGGGTGAAACTATGTAGCTTGGTTACCGACAAAGTTTGTAGACAAAACAAAATTTGAATTCAAAATGTGTGCATTATAGATTACTCAGTGCTCAGCCATTATGTTTTTCCAGCTCTTACTTTAACTGAGCCACTTTGCAAATTGTGATGAATTTCTATCCAGTAGCACTTCAGTTGTTATCCTTGTAATGACTGAATTATAATCAATGCTTATTGTCATAATTTTTCAAATGAATGTAGGTAACAATAAGAACAAAAAGCCATTTTTAAAATAATAAGGGACAGCATTTAGAAAAGAGAGATAGAGAGAGTAAGATTATGTGTGGGTGTATGGTCTTTTTTCTTCCTCTTTTTTTTTTTTACTAACTTGACTGTTTATATTTACAACATTTATTTTAAAATCAGGTATACTAAATATATGCACATGGCTTAAGCTGAAGCTGTTCAGATGTAAGCTTCGGAATATATTTCCTTTAACATTAAGGTGTTTCTGAGTTCTGTTCAAATTTGTATAATCCAATCACTAAATTTTTCAAGCCTGTGATAAATTTTTTATTATTTGAACTTGTAAATGTAATATTTTGACATGCAGTTAAATATTTAAAGAAATTTGTTCTGGATACTCAAATATAAAATATGCCTCTACATTTAAAACTCTCTTTCTTTCTCTCTCTCTCTCTCTCTCTCTCTCCCTCTGTAGCGTATAATAATTCGCAAATGGCATCCACCCCAGATGGCTGTAGGAGTGTGCTATTGACCCTTTGGATTAAAAGGATATTTCATGCAGTTCATGAACTCTGATTTATTACATAAAGAAATTGCGAGGTCTCACTGTTTTTATCAGGGTGGAGAATTCTTTTTCAACCTGAGGTACAAATTCAGTTTTAGAGATAGAATCATAAAACCATTGAGTTGGAAGAGACCCAGAGGCGGCCCTAGGTAATTTTCAATGGTAAGCAAACAGTATTTTGGTGCCCCCCCCCCCAAACAATCATTGATATATATTTTCTGTTCGTCGTGGGAGTTCTGTGTGCCATATTTGGTTCAATTCCATCATTGGTGGAGTTCAGAATGCTCTTTGACTTTAGGTGAACTATACATCCCAGTAACTACAACTCGCATATGTCAAGGACTATTTTCCCCCAAGAGCACCTCAAGAGCGCCCATGGGCAAAATTAACTATACTGCGAATGCTTACTTTGCGTAATGGGTTGAGCCACCCCTGAAGAGACCTCATGGGCCATCCAGTCCAAACCCTGCAAAGAAGCAGGAAAATCACATTCAAAGCACCCCTGACAGATGGCCATTCAGCCTCTGCTTAAAAGCCTCCAAAGAAGGAGCCTCCACCACACTCCAGGGCGGAGAGTTCCACTGCTGAAGAGTTCTCACACTTAGGAAGTTCTTCCTAATGTTCAGGTGGAATCTCCCTTCCTGTAATTTGAAGCCATTGTTCTGCATCCTAGTCCCAAGGCAGCAGAAAACAAGCTTGCTGACCAAGGGCAAGATCCTTGAAGTGATTGGCTTGACTCTGAAGGAGATGGGAGTGGCCACGGCTGACAGGGAGCTCTGGTGTGGGCTGGTCCATGAGGTCATGAAGAGTCAGAAGCGACTGACTGAATAAACAACAAATGAAGTCACAAGGGTAGCAGTAGAATTAAAAAAGGTTCCAAGAAGTACAACCCATGGTTAGAATTATCCTGAAGCAGTTATAAAATTATAAGAGAAAATCTCTTCAGAATGCTTAATGAGATTTGTCAGTATGTCAACAGGTTGAGTGCTACCTGGTGTTAACTATAAATGGATATCACTTCTCAATAAAATCATCTGCACTCATTGGCCTTGGAAGCATTAATTTGTTTTGTGAGCTTGTCCATTAAGGCTAATGTTCAGAGCCTTGCAAAGTTGTCCCAGAGACTTTGATTTCCATTGAAAGGAGACAAGGCAATTCTGCATTACTTGACTTAATTTATAAATATATACATTTTCACAGGTTGAATGGCAGTACAGTGCAACACCCTTTCTGATGTCCAAATATTTCTTTTATTTTTTAATTGTGGACAGTTCCAGGCATTAAGTTGATGAGAAGTATATAGTCATCCTGATCTGAATCAGTGCCCTATATATTTACAATGAATGTGTAGTGCCTCAGAGTATGGTGCTCTCCTTCTCTGGAGGTTTTTAGGCTGAGGCCAGATATTGATTTGCTGGCAGTGCTTTAATGGTGTTGTCCTGCATGTCAGGGGGTTGGGATGGCTGACCCATGTGCTCTCATCAAATTCTATGATTCTATACAATATGTACTTTGACCCCTAGATTTCATCATTTTCAGCTTTGGTAGACATGCCCCACACTCCTTTTAAAGGCCTCAAAGGAGATTCACTTATTTTTCTGCTGTTGTGAGAGCAATCAGCCAGGTCATCCCAACAAAAGGAAGTTATAGGTAGACCTGACATATAGAGAGCTCTAAACAGTTAGATTGTTCAAACTCCTAAATGCTGATCAAGAGCAAGAAAAGGGATTTGTTGTTGGGTGCCTTCAAGTTTTTTTCCAACCATAAGGTGAACATATCATGGATTTCTCTTGGCAGGATTTCTTCAAAGGAAGTTTGACAAGAAGAAAGCTTGCCGAGAAACAAGGTGGCTTGCTTAAAGTCACTCAGTGGTTTCCATGGACAATGAAGGATTCAGTGCTCAAATGATAATTCCACTTTGACTCTCTAAGAAGTGGATAGGTAAAGGTAAAGTCTAGTCATGTCTGACTCTGGGGGGTGGTACTCATCTCCATTTCTAAGCCAAAGGGCCGGTGTTGTCCATAGACACCTCCAAGGTCATGTGGTCAGCATGACTGCATGGAGCACCATTACCTTCCCACCGGAACAGTACCTATTGATCTACTCACATTTGCATGTTTTCAAACTGTTAGGTTGGCAGAAGCTGGGCCTAACAGTGGGAGCTCACCCTGCTCCTCGGATTCAAACTGCTGACCTTTCGGGATGGGATACAAATAAAGTGTTTATTATTATTATTATTATTATTATTATTATTATTAAAACAAATAAAATATAATACAATTAAAATGCATATATTAAAATACACAGAACAAAGATATACAGTTTAAAATTGTCCAGTCGACGTGCTGGAAGAGATAGTTTTTCAATCATATCTTGAATTCTGGCAGTTTACTTAGCTGTCGGAGCCCTTCTGGCAGGTCATTCCATAGTTTTGGGGTGGCTGGTGAAAATGTCCTTTGGGTGACTGTTCTCAATCGGGTTTTGGCTGGTTGGACTAATTGACCACAGAAGATCTAAGTGTACAGGGTGGATTATTCAGTAGAAGGGCTTCTTTCACCTTAGATAATGATAGTGCTTTGATTCCACTTTAACTGCCATGGCTACATCTTATAGAATATTGGAATTTGGAATTTAGAGAAGGGTTTTTAGAATTCTCAGACAGAGAGCACTAGTGCCACAGCAGACTACAACACCAGGATGTAGCCATGGTAGTTAAAGTGAAATTGTGGCACTCTTAATTGTGTAGAGCGAAAGGACTCAAGGTCTATCATACACAGCTGCCATTCCTGCCATGTCTTTGCTGCAGAAGCTGAGAAATTTACTTGTTTGGATTAGAAACACCCTAAGGTCACCCTAGTCTAAATAAGTTGTTTAGCTCTACTCCTAGCTGTTTCATTGTTTGCAAACAATTTTCCACTGCCTTGCAAGTGACTATCTGGGAAAAGTTTGTCTTAGGGGAAAGACTGGACCATAGCTTGAAGTCTTTCTTTCAAATGACAAGGGTGACCATCTGTGTTATTCTTCTTCAGTCTAAAGGACAATGTGGCAGGAATAATAACAAGTAATAAAAACCATGTGTGCAAACCTGGAAGCCAATTAGAACAATGTTCTCTTTTTCCAAAATGATGTTTCCCTTTTGAGAAACCTAGTTGAAAAATCATCAACAGAAATGATTATACAACACGTAATATGAATACAGATTAGTAGGAACAACCTGTGCATAAAAGGAAAGAGAACTGACAAGCATCTAGAAGTTATTATTTTGTGCATATAAAAGAAAGCAGAGGATGAAGATAAGGGAACTGGAAACAGTAACCTGACACTTCCATTATATCCCTGCATAGCTGTTTATTAAATGGCCAACATGTCTGTTAATAACACTTATTGACCTACTAGGTCAAAGTTGCTACTGCTAAGTGGCTAGTCAGTTGGATCGATAAGGTTGCCAAGCAACCAGATGAACCCAAACTACAGTTTAACCACCTGAAGTTTGTTTTTAGGCCCATCAACCCTGACATTGGGTTTGAAAAACGCTAACGTAAGACAGAAGCCTGTTATTATGGCTAGAAACCAAACAGAAAATATCAATGGCTTAGAAAAGATCAGTGAAAGGGAATAGAGACAGTCGAGTGGTCTCATATTCTGTGGCAGCTTGTTGGACATACAGTAAAATAACAACAACAACAACAACAACCAACATTGAGTGAAATCAATAATAGTAAACTGCTAAGTGCAAAAGACAAAGAGTGAATACCGTAAAAACACAATCCAGAGCAGAAGAGAAAACTGGCCAAAGAAGGCTCTCTATGGACATATCCTTGGAAAAATTGAGAGCCAAATTGACAAAGAAAAAACATGGATGTGGCTCACAAATGGAACTTTGAAAAAGGAGATGAAGGACCTGATTCTGGCAGCCCAAGAACAAGCCATTAGAACAAATGCCATCAAAGCCAGAATTGAAAATTCGGCGACAGAGCCCAAATGTAGACTCTACAAGGAAGCAGATGAAACAAAAGATCACATCCTCAGCTGCTGCAAGAAGATCGCACAGACAGACTATAAGCAGAGGCATAACACCGTTGCTCATATGATGCCTTGGAACTTGTCCGACAAATACCATCTGCCTGCGACAAAGAACTGGTGGGATCACAAGCTTGAAAAAGTTACAGAAAAATAAACATGTCAAACTACTCTGGGACTTCTGAATTCAGACTGACAGAGTTTTGGAGCACAATACTCCAGACCTCATGATCGTGTTAAAAAACAAAGTATGGATCTTTGATGTTGCAATCCCAGGTGAAAACAGAACTGAAGAGAAACAACTAGAAAAGCCAACACGATATGAGGATTTAAAGAACTGCAAAGACTCTGGCACAAGCCAGTAAAGGTGGTCCCAGTGGTGATCAGCACACTGGGTGCAGTGGCTAAAGACCTTGGCCTGCACTTAAACACAATTGGTGCTGACAAAATTACCATCTGCCATCTGCAGAAGGCCACCTTACTGGGATCTGCACGCATTATTTGCCGATACATCACTTGGGAAGTGTCCGACATGTGATCCAATACAACAGCCAGCAGAGTGATCTTGTCTGCTTTTTTTTTTTTGTCGTGTCAGGAGCGACGTGAGAAACTGCAAGTCTGCTGTGGACTCATCTTGTTGTGTTTCTATTATTATTATTATTATTGACATACTGTGCTTTTGTATCAATAATAATAATAATAATAATAATAATAATAATAATGCTTTATTTATTGCCCACCCTATCTCCCCAAAAGGACTCAGGGCAGCTTAGAACAAAATAAAACACAGTGGCAAATATTCAATGCTGAGGATAACATATAGCAAATCATAAACAAGCTCAATAAATATTTAAAAAGTAACTTAAATAAACAAGACATTATGCAACCCACACAATTGCAACACATTAAATTCCCAATTACCAATCTTAATAAAATAGTGAAGAGTAGAGACATCACACTGGCAACAAAGGTCTGCTTAGTTAAAGTAGTGGTATTCCCTGTGGTAACCTATGGGATGTGGGAGCTGGACCATAAGGAAGGCTGATCAAAGGAAGATAGATTCTTTTGAACTGTGGTGCTGGAGGAAAATTCTGAGAGTGCCTTGCACCTCAAGAAGATCAAACCAGTCCATACTCCGGGAAAAAAGCCCGAGTGCTCACCGGAGGGAAGGACATTATTTAGAGGCAAAGATGAAGTACTTTGGTCATATATTTAGCCAGTGTAAATTCAACCACAATGGTTGGGAAAGTGGAATGCATCTGGGAAAAAAGGTTCAAATGAAGGTGAAGTTAAGGTAACCACTTACTCCAGGGGATATGCATTATCAGATAAGAACACTTGAATATGATTATGTACATTTATGTAGAGAGATGAAAATTTGGAAATGATTAATCTAGAGAGTGTAATGCAGCTACATTTGATCTGTGGCATGTTGCTTAGTCTGTTACTCAGATGCTAGTGGTTTTCTACTGACATTCAAGGTGTTTTGTCTCTCTTCCAGTAGTTCTTCATTTTTAAACCAGATCTTGGGCTCTTTTGCTGACCCAACAATATCACTGTATTTCACTTCAGCAGTCATGGATTCTTGGGATTTATAGTTTGTTAGGCACTAGAGCTTGTTAGCTGAGAGTTCCAAATACCTTTGTACAGACCAGTGGGTACCTCTTTGGAGATCATCATCCATAATACAGGACTATTGCGTAGAAAAGGAGGAAGGAACTTGGAGACTAATAAGAGGGTTATTGAAGTGAAGAGAAATTGGAGGTGGACCTCATCTTCTCTGTAGCTCTAGTTCATATTTATTGCTGTGTTTGCAGACACATTTCCAATATTTAGCATCTGAGTAATAGCATAATATTTTGCTGTTTTGCCATTCCTTTGTGAAGCAATATATAACAATATTTAGCATTCCGTTCAGCTTCGCTACTTCCATCATTACATCTAACAATTCCACATGATTTTGTTCTGTTTTATTTATTTATTTTTAAAAATATGGTTCTAACTTATAGGAGAGTAGAATTTAATTCAACATTAGAAGAGAATGTGATAGTAAGCATGGTTCAGCAATGGACCAAATGACCTAGAGAGGTGATGGGGTCCCTTTTTGGGGACGTTTTCAAAAACAGTCTGGATAACTACCTTTATGGGAGATATTGCATTGAACAAGGGGTTGGACTTGATGGCTCATGTGGACCCTTCCAACTCTGGAATTATATGGTACATGCATGGCAACAGTATGCTTGGCAATTCAAAACATACATTGTGTAGGGAAGACACATCCTAGCTCCCAATGAGTTTACAGTCTAAAATATACAATAAGAGGACAAGTAGTGAAGAGAGGGAGAAAGGCACAAAAGTTGGGGAATGAAATCTTTGGACAAAAAGCAGTTATGTAATAAATTTATTCAAACACTTATACATTGACTAATATCCACTCAGGGGTTCAACACCGTGTCTAACATAGCATTAATCCTGTAAAACAGTTGCAGTACAGAAACAATGGATTAAATCCTGAAAAGCAACTGCACAGATTAAAATGTCAAATAAACATGTTTTTTGTCTGGTAGTGAAGAGATCATGGTGTCGGTGCCAGGTGTCCCTCCCTGGCATTGCTTTTTCACAGCACTAGTGCTGAAAAAACAGCTCCCTTTTACAACTGAAAATCTGTCTCCGATAGATAACAGGAATAGATGCTTCAGCTATTGAAATCCCCGGTCATTTAGATCTTAAACGGTTAGCACCAGGGCTTTGAATTGTGCCTCGAAGCACACAGCAGTTTTTAAAAGTAGCATAATATGCACAAACCAAGTCATAGTATTGCTGAAGGCTTTCATGGCCGGAATCACTGGGTTGCTGGAAGTTTTTTGGGCTGCATGGCCATGTTCCAGAAGCATTCTGACATTTCACCTGCAAAAAAAGATAGGGTAGCTCCAGACAAGACAGGGGAGCATTCTCTCCTGACAATTTGCCTGCAAAAAAGACGGTAGCTCCAGATAAGAAATAATCAGGAACAGCTAATCACCTCTCAACAAAGGATTCCCCCAGACAGTAAGAAGTCACACCTTGAAAACTGCTAGGCCATTAAATGCTAATCAGTGTGGCCTATTGCAACATTCACACTTGCCTCCAACAGACAAGACCTCTTTCTCCCACCTTGGACATTCCACAGATATATAAATCCCATTTTCCTAACTTTCAACAGACCTCACAACCTCTGAGGATGCCTGCCGTAGATTCAGGCAAAACTTCAGGAGATAATGCTTCTGGAACATGGCCATACAGCCTGAAAAACTTACAGCAACCAAGTCATCGTAGTCTTCAAGGGCAGCCCTACATATAACACCCACAGCAATTCAACTGCGATGGTAGGGGATTAGCATAGCATGGATTGCCATAGCCAAACTTTCTCTCTCCAGAAATGTCAGCAGCTGGCAAGCCATCTGAATACTATTGCTAGGCTTGGCTGCAGTTTGGAATTAAAGTTAAGAGAATACATCACATAGTAAAGATTAGGGTTTGAGCAGGAATTTTCAAGGAAGGAACAGAGGTAGGAGTCAGGATAGGATCATGGTAAGCAAAGGGCATTTTAAAGTCTTAATGATCCATGTGTCATAAAAATGACAGACCACTCTAATTGTTACAGGAACAGTTCAGTCTTCCTAGTTGATCAGCTAGAAATGTAGCTAATATAAAATGGAAATATGCAGTGTTAAGCGATCTCTGCATGCACCATAGCTTTGATATGTAAGCAACACTCCTTAGAATTTATGTTGAAGGCTGAGTATGATATAAAATGCTATACACCATGAAAAATGTATGTTGTATAAGCTGTTTACTCAATATTAGTAGTAAAGTAGGAGCCCTCGGTGGCGCAATGGATTAAATCCTCGTGCCAGCAGGACCGAAGACTGACAGGTCGTAGGTTTGAATCTAGGGAGAGTGTGGATGAGCTCCCTCTGTCAGCTCCAGCTCCCCATGTGGGGACATGAGAGAAGCCTCCCACAAGGATGGTTAAATATCAAACATTCAGGCGTCCCCTGGGCAACATCCTTGCAGACAGCCAATTTTCTCACACCAGAAGTGACTTGCAGTTTCTCATGAAAAAAATGAAAAAAAGTAGTAAAGTATCAAAGCATCACCAGCATTTTGTCAGATCTATGTTTTAGAGGTGGAATATGCTCTGTATTGCTCATGGCAGAAGCATTATTAATGGCATTGTACTGTTACTGGGTATGGAGAACTTCGCCATCTAGGAATGTCAGTTCTGCTCCTAAGGGATGATTTTTGAAAACATGACCCTTCCTTCTATACTCTAAAAGTATAGGCCAATGTAAAGCCTCAATAATTCTAAGCTCCCATGCAGCTGCTTTTATGAGGTAGAAAGAGAATGGAACCTCCGAGGTGTAGCTATGGGAACAAGATAAGGACATTTTCTCCTCAAATAAGAATCTGATGTGCTAAATTTAATGTTTTTCTCCAACCTCCAAATTTCTATCATTGTAGTAATGCAAAAGTCATCTGAACATTTAAAAATATGAGGGTTGAATGAAAAATAATGCCTCCATTTTCGTTACTTGGGGTTTGGATGAGAATATTTTAATAAATCAAATGCAGAAATAATTCTTAGAATTTGCTCTTTAACTACCACTGTTCACTTTTCCACATAATCATCGTGACCATTGTGCACAGATCTTCCAATAACCAAGCAAAGCAATAATGTGACTCACATGTTCTTGTGAAATGCTGATTATGCTTGAAATTTCTCTTCTGTCAAGAATTCAATTACTGCACATTGCTTAAGTCACATTGACCGTCTGCGTAGGGTTCCATACTTCACACTTTAACAACACAACCATTCATTGCTAAGGCTTCCCACCAAAATGGAACTGTAGAGAAAAGCCTACTGAACAAGCCAGTACCTGCCGCATACCAGTACTGCCATCTGTTGAAGAGTTACAAAGGTGGAGGCATTACTTTTCATTCAACCCTCGTATAATGTGAGCATGCACAAAGACGGAGCAAGTTAAAAAGGAAATGTGAGCACCTCAAACCAAAGAATATGCTCCAAGAACCCTCATGGATAGTTGAAACCATGGAGAAGAGAGAAGCCTATATTTTGACAATGCATGAGCCAGAAACATCCCATAGAATTAGAGTGAAGGAGAAAGAGAGCCCTTCAAACATTTGTGGGATAGGGAAATGTTTTTTTGGTATATGGTGAAATGAATCTATGGATATCAATCCATGGATAAATGGGTCATGTGGGGAAAATAGAGTTCTTATTGGGAGACAATGCTCTCATTTACCCCCTCCCCCCCAAATTTCAATTCCCTTGGGCTGATATTTATATATTGTGGTGCTCACCACTTCTTGGCTAGTTTCCATGGTATCAATGAATGATCCTTGCATCCTCAAAATGACATTCATTTTAAGCAAACATTGCTTTTAAAAATTAACAAGGCAACAAATCAAATAATTACATATACATATGGTACTTTCCTTTACTTGAAAGTAGGCACTCTGCTTAAAATATGTGAACAGTGATGACTGAGCTGTTGTTTGAGTGATATATCTAGAAAGAGAGAGAGATAGATAGAGAGATAAATCAGAAATGCAACCAAGAAGCATAATGAGAGAGCAAATGCTATACCCCAGGTTGAATCCTTCAAATTCAGACTTGTCCCAGATTGAATATTTTAAATAGATATGTCTACAAATCTCCATGCAGTTTGGAATCCTGTTTTATGAATAGCTCTATGGTATGGAATCAGGGGAGTTGTAGTTTTACAAGGTCTTATAAGCCTCCTCTGATACAGAGTGCTGGTGTCTCACCAAGCTACAAATCCTGGGACTCTACAGCATTGAGCCACGGCAGTTCAAGTCATATCAAGTTGTATTAATTCTACACTGCAGGTGAACCTTGGTGACCTTTGGCAAGTCACACTCTCTTAATTCTTGTAGGTTTTTCTGGGTTATATGGCCATGTTCTAGAGGCATTTCTAGAGGAAACCATGAACATGAACAAAATCTGGCTACCAATATTAAAAAAACTCTAAAATTACAATAGCAAAACAACAGAGAGTAAACAATCAGGCACATCTAATCACCTCTCAACAAAAGATTCCCCCAGGCACTGGCAAGCAATCAAATGCTAATTAAAGTGGTCAGTTGAAACATTCACACCTAGCTCGAGCAGACAAGAGTCCTTTGTCTCACTCTGGTCATTCCACAGATATATAAACCCATTTTCCTACTTCAAACAGACCTCACTACCTCTGAGGATGCTTGCCACAGATGCAGGCGAAACGTCAGGAGAAAATGCCTCTAGAACATGGTCATATAACCTGGAAAAACCTACAGCAACCCAGTGATTCCGTCCATGAAAGCCTTCGACAATACTTCACACCCTCTTAGCTTCAAATTTTGCCAAGAAAATCACCTTCAGGTCAGCATAAATTGGAAACGATTAGTAAGTGACATTTCAGGTAAGGACATAGGTGTATTTCTGGGTATTAGTTCTTTAACAAAAAATGCTGGTAAAAGGGGTTGAAATAACAAGGAATGTTTAGGGATAGGCTCTTGCACTATTAAAAAAAAGAGAGGAACAATTCAACAATTTTCAGCAAACTTTCAGTACAACAAAGCCAGGTGAGCATTCATTGCTATGAAAAATTCATTTTGAAACTTGTAAACACCACTTGAAGAATTCTTCCAAAATGTATCCTGGGTTGAATTTTGCTTTCACCAGCCAGCACATATGATTTTCATATTGGCACCAAACTTACCAATCTATTCTTCTTTAATGAGCAAAGATAGGTAGTTGATAAGGAACGTGTATCTAGTCTCTCCCTTCTCTCTGTTTCAATAGATTCTTGAGGCAGATACAATTTACTTTGACTACTGTAAGCAGTCACACAGTGCTACAATAGGATCAGCTAGAATAAAATACTATTCTGTATTCTGAGAGGAGACATGATGGCCATGTATAAATATGTAAGGGAACGTCATAGGGAGGAGGGAGCCGGCTTGTTTTCTACTGCCCTGGAGACTGGGATGCGGAACAATGGCTTCAAACTACAGGAAAGGAGATTCCACCTAAACATTAGGAAGTTTTTGGAAGTACAGCATAATAGATAAATATGAAGCTATGAAGAATGAACATGGAATGGCTAGATGATGCTACTGGAAAACGAGTTTAAAAGGACAACACTAGTGTTTATATATTTTAATGGTTTTATATTGTTATTCCGAATGATTTAAATTGTATTTTTTATGAATGTGTGGCATCGAATTTTTGCCAATCCGTAACCCGCCTTGAGTTGCCTTAGGACTAAGAAAGGCAGGCTAGAAATATCGTAAATAAATAAACTTCCTGACTGTGAGAGCTGTTAAGCAGTGGAACTCTCTGCCCTGGAGTATGGTTGATGCTCCTTCTTTGGAGGCTTTTAAACAGAGGCTGGATGGCTATCTGTCAGGAGTGCTTTGAATGTGATTTTCTTGTTTCTTGGCATGGTGTTGGACTGGATGGCCCACGAGGTCTATTCCAACTCTATGATTCTATTATTCTTTCCCACCTCAAGATTTAGTAATTTGTTTACTTCAAACACTGTGCTTCAACCCAATACCTAAAGTTGTTCCACATTCTCTCAGTGCTGATGCTGTTGAAAAATGTCTAGTTAGACAGAAGATAAGGAAGTAGATGCTGGTAGATGTCAGAAGACTGCAAAAAGAAGCTTTGTTAACAAGGTATGCCTGTATGTTCCTTTTACTCTTTGATGAAGAGATCGGAATATGGCACAAGTTATGTTTCATCCATAGTTCTTCTTATATCAACCTAACTTGTGAATGCGTCTTCATTTGGGGTTAATTCATAACTAACAAAGCAACCAAACAGGAGGTAATATTCACCATCACGTACTCCTCATGAAATATAATTCCTTCAGCTGACAAAACAAACTCTGTGAGAAAAGACCAGAATGTGAAAAAATCATGTATTAGCTTGCTATTAAGCAGTCAAAAGAGAATGATTAATCTTCATTATCCTACAAAAATATCTTTGCAAGTAAACAAAGACAAGATTTTTTTAGCATCCCATTTATAATCCTCAATTTGTTTTGTGTGAAGCTCCATTGTTCCTCTCATTTCCTCTTACTTGTGCAGAAACCAGAGTGTTAACATATATAATTTAGGAGAATATCTGGACTCTGATCATGCTCCAGGGAAATGAATGGGCATCCTGTCATTAGCATCAATTCGACCTAAATCAAAGTTTTAATGACTGCAGGATTACGTGCAAGTATTGGAAGGGAAAGAGATGAGCTCCAACAGCTTTTAATTCAAATGACTGCATCTGATTGAATTCCTGGGGACTATGATGAGTATGTAATTTGGCTGAGAAATATATTGGATGAAACTCTCTTCAAATCAAAACTTGAATCATGTTCAACTTTTTCTCCTAAGTTCAGAGGGCCAGGAATCGAAGAAAAATAAAACGTTAGGAATGCCGAATGTTAGGTTCCAAACCAAATTCAGGGCCAGCTGTCATGTTTCCAGGCAGACAGATCTGGGTAATAGGGACTAATAGTTCAGAATAAAAGCCAACAAAGCCATCCTTTGGTCAGCAGACCAAACTTTGCCACATATGTCAGAAGTGTAGTTTTTAGGTGTGATGGGTAGACCAGTCTGCATCTCATCGTCTGTTCCAGTGACATGTCTTTTGTGGCATGTTTTTGGGGACAATCTTTTTATCTCACTTGATCCTCCTTTGCCAAAATGGCTGGCATGATCTACTGACCCTTCTCCTTCCAATTGTTTTTGATAGCAAAACAAACAACCCTCCCCCCCCCAAAAAAAACAAAACAAAACCCCATACAAACTAGAGAGGCTGGTGAATTTTCAGTGCCAATAAGATAGTGAATCTTTTATGAATTTTAACCTAAATGTAATGTTTTAAAATGCATACCTTAACTTAAGAACCCAAGGAAGGTGCTGAACTTATTTTGGTGGTTGGGTTCAATACCATGAGTAGCTTTTTTAAAGTTCAAACCAAACTCCACAGCAGATTCAGCAAGTGACTAGCATGATGTTTCTGCTGCAATCAACCAAATGCTATGGGAAGATCAATTATTTGCTTATTGCCCTTTACCACAAATGGTTGGAAGTGTGTCATGGTCCTCGATATTTTCTTTAAGCTCAAGGTTTTCATCAGAATGTTCTTACCAAAGGTTTTAATCAGAAATGTCATCTTGAAGGCTGTTTCTACGCACCTCCTTCACAACAGTTCTGTTACTGTAGCCATGATCAGCACAAAACCACACACATTTTGTGAAACAATAAATCACCTCCACTCACAGGCAGATCCACAGTTTGACTTCCATTTGTAAGCAATGAACCGAAGAAGCTTATTGGGAGCTGCAGGCTGCCATTTTGGAATGACTTGTATTCTACAACCGCCCAAGTACCAGCTCTATTTTGTAACCAGTAGGATTACAATTGAAAATATCTCGCCACACAGCAATAGACATAGGTAGAAATGTTGCAAGGATAAATTTTGCTTCTATTAGTTAATTCTGTTTCTTTGGGATATGCAGTGGCAGTTCTTATCAAGAATATATCCATGTCTCATACATGGATGGAACATTTTTTTGATTGCATCCACCTCCCTGATGTCAAATTAGGGTGGATCTCCTTCAGAGTTTAGATGAAAACCCAGAGTACATTGACCACCTCCACATAACATGGAAACCACTGGCCGATTATGTCCAAGAATGCATTTACACTGTAGAATTAATGTAGTTTGACACCATTTTAACTGGCACGACTTAGTACTATGGAATCCTAAGATTTGTAGCTTGACACCACTTTAATTGGCATGTCTCAATACTGTGGAATCATAGGAGTTGCAGTTTGTCAGAGAAGGCTTAAGATGTTGTAAAAGAGTGCTGGCGTTCACAACTTGATGGACGAAGTGTTCAAAAGTGAGCCTTCACTCCCAGAAGTTGAGATATTTGGGAACATTCTGTGATTCTACATTCCAACTATACTCCTGGGTGGGTTGTAAAGAGGTCATGGACTAACAGCAAGATTTTTAAAAACTCATTATTCATGTAAGACATGGAAAACATCCAACATTTGGAACCATAATAATTAAAAACAGAGACGTTTGTTCTTCTTGGCACACTTATATATAAATCATGTTTATTTATATATAAGTAAGTAATTAGCAGAACTGAGAGATCAGAACAGATAAGACTGGCTGGCAAGCATCTTGGAGGTACGTGAGCACAGACACTAAGAATTCATCAAAGCAGGAGCCTAATGCAGTGAAGACAGAAATTATTAAAGTTTTCAGAAATTCATTCCTTTGGCCTTTTCTTCACCCCAGTCTTCTCGCACTCTCCTCGCCTCCGCCCGACCTAAAAGACATTATGTGTTAGGAGAGCAAAGCAGCCTAGGGAGGTGATATTTTACCATGTCTGCACTATTAATGCAGCTTTAAAAAAAATCTTCAGACAGGAAAAAAATCAGACAGATGCATCTTCCAGGTTCACATGTGCCAACTCCATCTGTTAAATCATTAAAACACAGGCTTGGCAGATTTGGAAGAAAAACACATTTGTTTTCTCTCTAAAGAGGAAGAGTAAACTTTTCCTCACATACTTATATGCTTTCCCCCTCCTTCTCCATTCTAAATAATTTCCAAGTGCAAGTCTACCAGGATAAAGGAACTTCTAAAAGGAGGACTGAGGAAGAGGAGGAGAATAAGAAAGAGAAGAGAAAACTGTTATTAAACCAGATAAAATGTTAATGTTAAGTGCACCTTATATAAGAATTAAAACCCATTTCAAAGGAATGTGAGCCAGGAGAAGTCCATTATAAGGCCTCACTTAAGCCTCTACATAAGCAACAATACCAGTGGAATGTAAAACCTTGAAAAATATTCCAGCATCATAAAAACAACCCATGCCCAAAGTAGAGGCTTTGTCACACAGTAATCCTTGCAGATATTTAACAGATCATCCTTTTTGTCTCGATTTGGCTAGCAAAATTGTGTGTGTGTTTCTAGTTTAATGTTGCCCCTGGATTTGGTTAATTCTGAATGGTCATCAAGATGCTTCACCTGGCATCTGGGAAAAAAGAGAGAAGCAGTGGAGCAAATCTGTCACTCCGCGTGCTGCTCTCTCTCATCAACGCTTTCCCCATCACATGGGAAAAGTGTCGCCATCCTGTGCTGGACTCCATTGTAGCCAGCACAACATGGGAAGCCTCCTGTGTTAGGGGAAAAGCGTCTGGCAATGCTTTCAGCTTGGTTGGGGATGGAGCCTTCGCTGGAAGTAAGACGACATCGTGTGATGCCTGGCATTGGGCTCCGTTCATTAGACAGGGTGAAAGCATCCTAGGAAGCTAAATTCTGATGAGATCATAAATCTAGTTTATATATAATTAGTTATTTGCTGTTAACTGCCTTCAAATTTATTCATAGCAACCCAATGAATGTGGGTTCTCCAAGTCTTCATCAGCCTTGCTGTGATCTTGCAGATTTAGAACTGTTGCTTCCCTAATTGAGTTTATCCATCTGGAATGCAGTCTTCCTCTTTTTCTACCTCCCTCCAGTTTAATAAGCATTATTGTTTTTTCTATTGAGTCCTGTCTTTTAATGATACACCCAAAATACAACAGCTTCTGTTAGTCATCTTGGCTTCTAGAGAGTGTCCAGGTCTGATTTGATCTAAGATCCATTTATTTTTCTTTTTAGCCGTCAACTTATCCACATAACTCTTCTCTAGTACCACATCTCAAATGAGTTGAGCTTCTTCCTATTGTAAGAGTCGAACATTCCCTTCTCCTTATTCTGCATGTCAAGCTAATAAGTAGGAACAGTAAAAAATGATGTTGGTCTTCACAGTCTTGTTGAAAGTAGCTACTTGTGAGAAAATGTGCACATTACTTTGAGGGCTTGTGCACCTTTGTGAGACTTGAAGAGCATTCCTGATAAATAAAGGGAGCACAAAAATGCCCAAGTGTTAAAGCGTGAATGTCTGAAATTTACATCAATGAATATCCTTTAGTTTTCATCTCCAGAACTCAAGACAGAGCTCAAAAGAGAAAACTGAGAAGAAAATTGTTCATTTGTACGGCAACAATCTTAAGTTTGTCTCCTTTTTCCATATATAAGATATATGTCTTACATTTGTTAAGCACTAGCACATTTGTGATTATTTTCTGTATGTTCCATAACCAACACACACACACACACACACACACAATCCTTTCCTTTAAATGCCCATTTAGTGCTGGGAATGTAAAGACTGTTTCCTTTTGGGAGAATCTGTGTGTGGTAGTCCATACAATCTATGCAAAATCCATTCTTACCCTGTACTTTTGCAAACTGCAAGTCAAGAGATGGAAATTACGCCCCTCTCTTTAAAATCTTTTCCCTTAACATTTGGATTTGGCAAGTTACCTTTGTTATTATGGTTTCACATTAAAAACCCATCAGCTAGTGCTGACATTTTAATATGCAGTCTCATTCTGTAATAATGAACTGTTCCCTCCAACAAGCTACCTTTATTTTTCTTCTATTGTCTGTAAGGGTGTCCTTTAAATAAATCCGAATCCTGCTATAAGGGGGTTGTTATGATAGGGCTTCTTTCTAAGCTTCAGGCAAAATGTAAGTCAGGCGAAAACATTTTAAACAATGTAGAAGATTTGTAGAACACTTTTCAGTGTTCAAAGTATTTTTTTCCATATTGTTTTGGATTTTACATTAGGGTCGGAGCACGTGCATTTCTTTATATAATTTCACATGTGTTCTGCCATATTAACCTTTTGTTGAGTGGCAATGCTGTGCTCTTGAACCACAACACCAAATGTGTAACAATGAGGAAAACCCAATGCGCACTGCACCTCTATACACAATGTGCAAGACACATTCATGTCCAATGCATAACAAGCATCCATGTGCAATTGCAAGACACACACAACTCTGCTTCTGTAAACTTTAACTGAACGTAGCCCTTCTGTGATTGACACTTTCATGAGCAAACCTATTTGTGTATAAGGCAACTGCACAGTTCCAGCATTTAAAAAAGGAAATGGTTAATAGAAATATAAAGTACAAAAACAGCAGTACGTGTGAAAAAGCCAGTGGGATTTTGGCCTGCATAAATAGGAGTATAGTGTCTAGACTGAGGGAAGTCATGCTACCCTTCTATTCTGCCTTGGTTGGAGCACACCTGGAATCACATTGTGTCCAGTTCCGGGCACCGCAGTTTAAGGGAGATGTTGACAAATTGGAATATGTCCAGAGGAGGGCAACTAAAATGATCAAGGGTCTGGAGAACAAGCCCTATAAGGAGTGGCTTAAAGAGCTGGATATGTTTAGTCTGCAGAAGAGAAGGCTGAGGGGAGATATGATGGCCATGTATAAATATGTGAGGAGAAGTCATAGGGAGGAGGGAGCAAGCTTGTTTTCTGCTGTCCTGGAGATTAGGACGTGAAACAATAGCCTCAAACTAGAGGAAAAGAGATTCCACCTAAACATTATGAAGAACTTTTAAACTGCGAGAGCTGTTCAGCAGTGGAACTCTCTGCCCAGGAGTGTGGTGGAGGCTCCTTCTTTGGAGGCTTTTAAAGAGAGGCTGGATGGTCATCTGTCAGGGGTGTTTTGAATGTGATTTTTCTGCTTCTTGGCAGGGGGTTGGACTGGATGGCCCATTAGGTCTATTCCAACTCTATGATTCTATGAAAGGAAAACAGCCAGCTTTGGAATAGTAAGGGAGCAGAAGGAAAGGAGGACAATTATTTCCCCTGATGTCACTTTACCTCCAACATGATGGCACAGAAACACTGGGAACCATCACACTTAGGGCTTTATCAGACTAGCATTTTAAAGTGGTCACTCCCATATTTTTCCATCTTCTGTTGCCTGCAGAATTCTGGGAAATATAGTTTGGGAAGACAAGAACCTCTGTAGCTGAGAATTACAAAGGCCACTCCATAAACTACATTTCCCAGAATTCTGCAGGTGGCAGAAGACACCCAGGATGTGGCAGTACCTTCTTTAAAATATGATAAAGCCCTAAGATAGGTGATGGGAGTGTTGTATGGTTGGGAGCTAGTGAGCTCATGTGAGCTGCCCCAAGTCCCCGTTGCAAGACATGGTGGCGGGGTACAAATAAAATTTATTATTATTATTATTATTATTATTAGTAGTAGTAGTAGTAGTAGTAGTAGTGGTAGTAGTAGTGATGGATTAAATACTTTGCTGTCATGTACTGGGCCTGTGAAAGAGTGTGTAGACAGCACGTGTTTTCTATATGCTCAGCGGGATGCCGAGGGTGCCTCAGCTGAGAGGCCTTTTGGATTTCCCCACACAAAGTTCTTTTAAAGACGTAGAAAGTTCAACAAAGTTTTTATTGTTGCTTAAATCTTCAATAAATCAAACAAATACTTCAAGGCTTTGAATCAACTGGTGGCTTGCTTAAATCTTGTCCACAAGGGACAGGCAACTTTCTTCATAAACTCTTTCTTCCTTCTACAAGGGAAATCCTTGACCCCTCCCTAGGCAATCTGACTTAAGCTCTGCTGGCGTGGGCCCCTACACCCGGTCCAAATTGCGTTATGGCTGCCGTGAGTGGTCCTTACCAAACATAGTCCTTTAGTAGATTTCCAAGAGGAAAGAAGGCTTTCAATTCCCAGCGAAGGCTGGCTGTAAAACCGTGGAGCTGTATTTCTCCAGCAAAGAGCTGGCTGTAGAGTTGTGGAACTAATTTCCCCAACAAAGGCTATGCTGTAGTTCTCTGTAGAGCTGTGGGACTGGATCCCCCCAGTAAAGCTGTAAAAGACGAAGCTTTCTACAGGTGGAACTGATTCACGTCCTGTACGAAAGGCTTCTCTGTGTGAACTGAACTAGAGGTCCCCTTTTTCCCTGCTTAACCCAGAAAAAGGGGCGGAACTAAAGAACATAATGATAATTGATGGGTCATTGGCCCTATTATTGTAAACCAAGGGAAGTGACCTTATTGCAAAATGCATGGGACTTTGGAATACATGCAAACACTCAATAGAAAGGAAAAGAAGTTGGAGCTCCTGGTACAGCCGTACCAGCACAAATACATTAATAGCTAGGGACAGGAAAATAGAAGAGGTAGATGGGAAACGTTTTGTGCAACGTTTGGTTTTGGTCCAGCCTACAATGCCAATTTGCCCTTGTCATGTGATGACATCTTATGTAAGTCCTCATTAGGACTTTCATTGTTCTCTTGGTTGTGCATTTGGAGAAACACATAAACTTGGAAATCGGAGAAAGCTCTTCATAGTTCTGAGATTAAGATTCTATACAGTAACATCCCAGCTGTAAACTACAAGGACTTCTCTGTATTTAATTATTAAATACCAATAATTTGAACATCCATATTTTATACCTTAATTCTGAGGGCTTATAATTGAGTTCAGTGTGTGCATACGCATGCAGATGATGAAGATTTAGATGTTCTTCCAAAGCATCTGTTCGCTAATCCCCAGTACATGGAAACTGTATGCGACGGATGGTCCTAAATCACTTTTTCACTTGTGCTCAGAAATCTCTTGGGATAATTCTACATCTGTGCTAATCAACAGAGATTAGAAAAGTCACTTTTTGGGATTACAATTCCCAGGCCCTGCCCTAGTTGGACAGATTGGAGGAGGCACAGTTCCAAAAGTAAGTTGTCCAAGTTCTTCTAATAACTTGTCAAGACTCGTCTTGCCCTAAGATTTTCATGTAAACAAGATGCATTTCCTGGAAATTGGCTCTCTCTTTTAAAATAAATTGCCAGTTCCCATTTGGAGCCATTGGCTGAGAGCCACCATCACTTTGTTTTCCTCTCCTCTTGTTTGGAGACTGTGGAGACACCTAGTAACTGGCTCTTAATGGTTTCCCATTCCCCAACCCTTGAATAGGTTTATGGGGTGAACAGAGAGGGCTGGATTATGGAGACGAAGTTTGGTTGTTAATTGCTGTCAAGTCAGCTTCGATTTATGGTGACCATATGAAACAGTGATTTTTATGTCTTCTGATTGTAGAAACATCATAATTATTATCACTTCAAAGTTTGCTATGTCTTACTTAAACTGTGGAGAGGAAAAGGGAATGAAATACAAAAAGCAAACAAACCAAGAGCTTTATAAAGAAAGAAACTCAATTGAAGGTTAAACAAATAGCCCACAATGTGTTGCCACTTAGCTTGGCATTCAAAATCCAGCATGCACCCACTCCCTCGTTTGCATTGTACCTTAAAGGTTTCACACCACTTGCTTTGAAAGTGTTAAATTAAAGGAGTTGAGCAAAAAGCCAGCCCTATATGTTAACCTTTCCCACTTGAGATGGCAATTTCAAAAACACCATCAAATTGAAGGCCTCGGGGAGCCATGGAACAAAAGCAAATGAGGAACAAAAATTGAATAGAAGAGGTGATGTGGATGGAGGACAATGATCAGGGATTTTTTAAAATGCAGCCTGAAGGTTAGTAATAGGTCTGTGTAAGTTTCCCTGCTGATATATGAGAGAGAAAACACATTGAGCAACTATCACTACAATTAAAAATAAATAAATAAATGCAAAGCATAATCAGGAATAGAAAGCTAGTGTTTCTGAGAACTAGCGGGAGTTTAGAAATAATGAAGTTTCCACATTGTGATGGAATCATTGGTGAAAGAGCTCTAATTGTTCAAATCTTAGAGCCTTCAACACGCAGACCACCAAAAGCTTTTGTCATGTGGCATTGACCTGTTCCAGATCAACATCATTGGGAAAACTCTTTCCTTTAGTAGAGATCCTCCATCATCATCACAAAGAACATATGATGGTTGTATGGATCCTTGGTGCATTAAGCAGTGGGATCTGGCCTTGGATCAAGTGGGATTAACTCACCATTTTGTAGTTAAGTCAATGGGTCCACTCTAGTGGGCCTTTTCAATAGCATTCAGACCCTAATTGTTTTAGACCCTGAGTATCTAAAGGACATTCCTATATCAAACTGCTTCTGTGTTATTCAAAACAGATCTTTCTCAGTATTACATCAGTAAAGGGAGGAAATTTGTCATTTTAAAAAGAGAGAGCTTTCTCTTTTTTGGATGTTCATCTTCTGGCAATGTCACCCATTTTTTAGTGACAGATTGAAACCTGCTTATTTGCTCAAGCATTTTAAATTTTATATAATTACAGCCAGCACTCCACATTTGCTGGGCTTTTAAGGTCACAGGATCCCCATGAAATGGAAAAACTGAATTAAAAGTGTGTTTTTAAATTTCATGACAGAACATCTCTTTAGGAATTTCAAGACTCTCCAGCACGAGACTATGGTCAACTTCTTCTGGAAGCTAACCATAGAATCCCATTGGAAGATTTAAGATTTCTAAAGAGGCGTCCTTTATGGGAATCTGTATGTCTTCCAGTATGACTGGGCTATATTTGGAGAAAGTTGTACTGGAGGATCTAGTGATTATTTGATAGAACATTTTGATCAAATCCATGAATAATAAAATCCACAAAAGCCAATCTCACAGAAGTAGAGGGCTGCCTGTAGTATTATTATTTTGAAGTATGCATTTTATGCCTTACACTGTATTTCTGTTTAATTTCCCATTTCTGCTCCAGGGCATTTTGGGAAATATAAATGGTAACCCTCATCCACTTGATATTGCTCACTGCTGTTGACTGTTCCTGGTAGGCATGTCATCTAGGGTCCATCAGCAGGGAAAGAGAGCTAGCAAAGCATTTATAGCTGGAGCTGGCTTTGGACCCTTCCTCACTACGTAATTATAGCACTAGTATTCCATTTTAACTGCTATGGTCTCATCCTATGGAATTCTTGGATGTGTAATTTGGCAAGGGCTATCTAGATCTCTCATCCAGAGAATTCTAGTGCTCACAACCTTCACCTCAAGTTCTTCTGTATGAGGTGGTGGGTGTATGTTTCCTTAGAAAGAAAAATCTATCAATCAGGCTGGAAGCACTCAAGATTTTCTATGCATCCACAATGTGTGTCCAGATGGTAGTACAAACAAGACCTAAGAGACTGTTTGACCTAGCATGCTTTTAAATAGTCTGTTGGTTAAAATTTCCCATATGAATAGAACAAGTTGTACAGCTTGTTCAAAAAGTAGGGGAAGGGGGGAAAAAGAAAAGAAAAAAAGGTTATTCAATTAACAATGTGCACAAACAGCTCATGAGCTAATAGGAAACAGAATAATCAGCTTCTGTTATTTCACAAACCCTTTACATGCCGTTATTTCACAAACCAAAAGAAGCTTCTCTTTGCACAGTACTTGACAAAATCCAGCTATAATATGCAAAGGAAATGCCCTACATATGGCCCTTCATTGTTTTGTGATATTTTCCTGCCTCTCTCTTTATGGTATGGAAGGCAAGTCCGGCACTTTCAGTGGGGGAAAAGTATCATGAGGTGACACACACACACACACACATGGAAAAAGTAGGGACTGAATGTTTTACTCCTTTCCCAATATTGATTTAGTATAATTATAAATATTTGAGAAATGTCTTGAAATTCTACATTTTCTAGTTGGTTTAAAATATTTTCATTGACATAATGGAAAGATCTGAAACAAGATCTGACAATTGTCTTTTCACTGTGGTCAGTAGAATCACAAGGGACCACCTAGGAAATGTAGAGTGTTAGTGCCCCAATGAAATAAGGTGTGATAAGAAAAAAGGTATGATAATTGTATAATGATAGAGAGTCAATGAATAGGGTTTGAGTGTTCGACTAGGACTCTGGAAGACCAAATTACATTAAATACAAGCTATGGAGGTGATGAAAATCATGTGCTATGGCAAACATGGCTTTCACTGCTTAAGAGAGCAGATGTTGTAGCCCGGTCAGATTCTCAATGCTCAGAAGATGAAAAAGGGGATGCTGGGATAGTGTTGGAGCTCAGCCTGTGATTGTGTTTCAGGGTGCTTTGGATGTGGTGAGTGATGTCAATGAGTTTCAAGATGAGTTTCAAGATGGCAATGGTTTGGTCAGTGATATTGATGCAGAGAATGACCAGGAGATCCCTGTTCAAAGTGTCGTTTCCCATGAGAATGTCTCTGAGGGGTGTGGGGATGATGGTGTGCTTTCTGAATTGTTACCAGAGAGTTCCCATGATAGAGAAACATGAAAACAGCTCAGCACCTGGCCAGCTGCAGAAATTAATGAGCAAATAGATAATGAGCAAATAAATAGACGAGCGGAGATCAGTCAAAACAGGAGAGACAAACAGTGGCTTCAGTGTTCTGCCAGGCTCCGAAAGAAAAAAGATGAGACATTTTCAGCTAAAGCAAAACCAATTTCTGAGCACTAGAGACATAGCTAACGAGGAGATAAAAGTCCCAAGTACAGGATATGTAGTCAGATGAAGCATCGTTTGGAATCAAGTCAAGATCTCGTCCTTGTTTCAAAGTGCCATTGTTTCATGGTTTTGATTCTTGGATTCTATGCTTTTATATTCATGCCCTGGATTCATGCTTTCTGATTTCTGATGTATTTGTTTGTTTGTTTGTTTACAGTATTTATATTCCGCCCTTCTCTCCCCGAAGCGGACTCAGGGCAGATCACAATACATACATACACAGCAAACAGTCAATGCCATTTTTGACATACAAGACAGAGGCCATTCAACAGTTCTTCTACCGGGTCCTGGAGGTTGATCGATTCGGCCACAGGGGGAGCTGTCCCTTTGTCCACTATGAGGCCGAACTTTTTTGATTGTAATATTTTCTCCTTGCTTCTCTGGCATTTTTATGGTATCATAAATTAGCCTCCCTGCTTTAAGCGGTCCCTAATTTTTCTACTCACAGCTCACAGCTGTTTTCGAACTGCTTAGGTTGACAGTGAGCTGGGCATTTTCTTTTTTTTTTAACAGCCATTTTTCAAACAGCTATAAACAGTCAGGTATTCAACCCCAACTCGGGGTTTGAACTTGCCACCTTTCAGTCGGCAGTGATTTATTGTAGCTGATTAACCAGTTGTGCTATCAGCCTGGCCCATTTTATTGCATTTTATTTGGGAAGTTTTGACTTAGTTTTTATGGACTTTGCTGGACTATTACCCCAGACTACTTTGCTCCTTCTTATCTTCCTACCTAATTGGATTTACCTATTTCTTTAAAGTGCTTTTTTTTTACTTTACTGCTTTTTAATTATCTTCAATAAAAGGATTGTTTCCCATCCAACGGTGTGGTGTTTAAAGTCAGAGGGCTTTTCCTGTCCTGGAGTGCAACAGATAGATTTGGAGGGCCCAGAGGAGGATAGAAGTGGCCTGGAGAAAGTTGTTTTGGAATCTCCTTGCAGTTCCCATGAGACTGGAGAAAGCAATATCAGTTCTCATGTGAACCTGCCAGAAGTGCAGGCTGAGAGAAATGTGGGAGATTAATGTTTGTCCAGATCAAGGCACTTGGAACTTCAGAGGCAGAGCATACAACAAAGACAGACTTTCTTTTCCCAGTGGCTTGGAGATAAGGAAAGGAAAAGCAGGTGTATGAGAAATGATGTCATGGGAGGGATTGAGGCCTTTTCAGTGGTTTTCTGCTGGTACAATCCTTTGTGAGAGCAGTGTTGTATTCAAGTGAATAGCTCTTGGTTCCTGGTCCTACGTCTTGGGATTCATGTATTCAGGTTTCTAAGTTTATTCTTGTTTCTAGTTTCATGTGTGGGATAGATTGCCTGCCTTGGATTCATGCTATCATATTTATGGATACATATGTGGATTGACTCTTGAGACTGTATTTGAAAGGATTTTGGAATCTTGGCTATCTGAGAAATAACTGTTTGAACTTTGATTCTCTTTTTTAGATTTGCTTATTTTTATACAGGTCAGAATGGTCTTGATTTGGATTAAACAATTGTATAGAATTCTGTCCTCATATTTTCTCTTCTTATATCTAGAACAAGGGCTCACATGTCCCATTAACCCCCTCTAGCTTTGAAGCCTAGAATATGGGTCAGCCAATTCCCTGAAGGGCCATTGGATGGGATACCTAAAAGATGGGCAAAGTCTTTGAGAAGCATGGCAACTCTGCTTCTTTTAGCACATGGCAAAGTCTACATAAAAAGGCAAAGGAACAGCTCTGTCATTAAACAGAATATTTGGAGAAAGATAAATGCATAGCTCCTTTCAACATGACAGTGTTGGCTGCATTTGCCATTGAGGTCGCAGGGAAGACAAATGTTCTTTGCTGTGGAAAATGTGACTGAATGCCTTTAAGGGCTGCAGAGTGTTAAATGACCTTTGATCGTTTTAAACACTTCGGGAATTTTTTTTTAATGAAGGTCATAAGACCAGAAAAATATTACTAGAGATGGTACAAGCAGGCAGCACACCTCCAACTGTTACAAACTTTTCTGGGCATGAGAGTTTCTTAAAAACACAATGTTCTTTATGGCTAGTCACTTCAATTCCTCTTTTTAAGGTGAGCTTTACCTTTTCCTGTGAAAGGCTAGCAAAGGCATGAGCCAACGGAACACATAGATATGAAATGATCAAGAGTGGTGCGTCCTTTTAATGCAAGTGCTGTAAGAAATGGACATAATTTTCAAGCTTGCATTATGTAGCTCGGCTGAATCATGACCTTAAAGCTACACTTAGTACATTAAAAATAAGCCACTGTCAGATTTACTGGGGCTTTTAAAGGTTGCTCATGTCCTTCAGAAGATATGCAGCTGAAAGGCAATGAATACTGAAGTGTTATGAAGCAGCAAGGTGTGACTTCTATTCAAAAGGTGAAGGGGTCAGCAATTGAAATCTGTGGGGTATTCCTGAACATGCACGAGGTCATGTCATTCTGTCTTGCATGGAGACCATAGGTCATTTTCCTAACACACACACACACACAGTACAGTTTCCTTACAGGATGAGATGTCATTTAGCCATAGACTGTATGCCTTGCATGTGGGAAAATGTTTACCCGAGGTTGGGGAGAAAAATTGGACCCCAACTCTCAAAGTCCTTTTCACCATTTAAGTGACTTCTGCTTTAATGTTGTGGGAAGCAAATGTTCCATTTTCTTTCTCCTCTTTTCATTTCCCCCCTTTGTTATCAGCTTAATTCCATTGCTAAAAAGCGAATGCAAAAGTAATTTACACTCCATTAACTCAGCAGTGGGAAAAGGAGTGGTTAGAATTATACTCTTCCTAGTAGGCTTAGGCAAAAGCAAACTGACACATCCTCTCCTTGCTAGTGGGTTATTCCTCAATAAAAGCTTTTGCTGTGCTTGGCCACTTGTCCCAGTGTTTACTTGTGGAATGTTAGGGGTTATGCCTAACTGGAAGCAAGTGATAATTAACTTGTCTTCCTCCTTCAGGATCTCATTTGAGGATCTGAGCAACAGGAATGGGCATGTTAATGGTGGTGTCAAGGAGTTGCAAAAACTGTCCTAGCGGCACACATAGTGCAGAACTCTCAGAATTCCCACTGCTGCCTATGAAGTATTTTTCTTATTTCATCTTCCTTTTTGATTTATAAAACATTGTAGAAATTGTGTAAGATGTTGATGAACATTTGATACTGTAAAATTAACTGATTCTGATTATGGGCGGCCATGTCAGCTCCCTTTCCTCCTGCATTCAGTTCTTTAGATCTCAAGCTCTTCCAATCACAAAAAGATGGTATGTGAGTGTTGCCAAATTCTTGCAAAACAGGGCCTAATCTAGTGAGTGCAAATGTTCCAAAATGGAGATAATTATTCACTTGTGTTTCAGATGCACTGGAGTGGAGACAACGATGTGGTCCTCCAGATGTCCAAGTGCAAGCTCCAGCAGCCCTGGCTAGAACAGTTGATGGTGAGAAATGCTGGGAAAGGAAATCCAGCTACATGCGCATAACTACATGACCTTTGGTATAGGAGTTTAAAGCTTCTTAGAAAATTAGAGTATCACCTAGTTTCAAAGGTATGATAGCTGGATATGCAGGGATTCATACCAGAGTTCTAGGAGTTGAGCACTCAAGACCCTGCGAATCGATAATTAATCATTTAGTTCAAATGTATCCCAAATTTGCTGTAATTTTTTTAATTTTTTAATTTTTTTAAAAAACGATTCTAAATGTGATTTCTGCTTATCACCACTGTGGTGGGACATGGGATGTGTGTTTGCACTTAAGCTACAGCACTTGTCTTTATGATGCAATCTTTTAATCATCCTTGTCTAGTGGTGTTTTGGTGCCAATGTTGAAACTCCAATACTTAAATTAGCAGGGATTAGGGCCACATCTACACTGCCATATAATATAGTGGGAAACTGCATTATACGGTCAGCAAAGACTTATATAAGGCAGTTTTACTGCATTTAATTGCATTATATGAGTCCACACCAAATATATAATACAGTTTCAAACTGTATTATAAGCTAATGTAGATGGGGCTTATGATATCACTTGCCACTTTCCTCTCCTCTATATGTTATCTTGAGCTATTTCTGTTGCAATCGAATGTATAGCTTGGTTTTGATGGAATCAGATGCATTAGCTTTATAAAAGACCTGCTCTTTGTATGCAGTTGTCAGTCTTGTTCTGAGCATCTGAATTGGGTAGAAAATGGAGCATCTCATCTATTAAAGATAGGAATAGAGTTCTTTGCCACCTTGTCTCAAAGGCAAGGGATATGAAACATTGATGTCTTTGGTCATTCAAATCTTAGCAAACTTACTTTATTTCATCTGCCAGTTCTCCGATGGGAAAGCATTGTTATTTCTTTTTCTGTTTCTTTTCTCTCTTCGGTGAAGCTCAAACATATTTCCTACCCAAGAAAAAAGAAAGAAAAAGAAAAAGAAGCCTGCTTCAATTTATTATTTCTTTACACATTCAGCAGGGAGTCGGCGGTTTGTTATTCAGATGCATCATATATTATTATGCTATATGTTGCAATGCAATGAAGTGATCGGTCTTAAAAGATGAAAATGTGTCTCCCTGGGACAATCATTCTCTGAAGCGTTCGTCTATCAGTTTGCACAGTGTTTTCCGAGCCAAATCAGAGCTGCAGAAAAACCCAACATCTGTGTCGCCTGCTCTTACTTTTCACAAATCAAATATCAACATAAACAGTGGGAGGCTGATTCCTAGGATGGAATGTATAAAACTCTTGCGTTGGTGCCATTAATATTCTCTGTCTCTCAACACATTTCTGACTAACATTGTCTGGCACTTGGCAATCTCACTTCTGAGGGGATTCTTGCAAAGATTTCCTTTGGTTTCTCATGAGTGCAGCTCCCTTAACCCTTCCTGGCCCCATTCCTCTTCTAATGAAAGAATGCAAACTTGCAACAGAAAAGTATCTGTTTCCTCCATACTTTCATGACAGTCAAACCTTACAACATTTTACTGATATATTTAAAGCTTTTTCATTCCTAAGTCAAAACATCTTCCATACTGCCTTATGGAAAATCAAAGACAGTCACCAGAATGGCACAAAGGAGGAAACAATGATGGGGAGGATGGAAGGCACAGAGATCTTTCACCTGGGTGGCTGGATGAGTCCTGCTTTCCATCTTATTTTCCTCCTTTAGAGGAAGAAGAGTTCTTGTACAGGCAGCCACCAAGTTACGAACAAGATAGGTTCTTTAGGTTTGTTCTTAAGTTGAATTTAAGTCAGAATAGGTACATTTCTAAGTGTAACTCCAATCACATATATACACATATACATATACATGTACATGATAATGATGATGGTATTGTTATTATCCCTGGGTTTGTCTCTGGTATTGTTTGGCTCCTCTCTTGCCCTATTCCATCTCCATCCTCTTTTTGGCTAGGTAGCAGAACTACTCTCTAAGCAGAACCATTCACCTATTTTCAAGACTGGCCAGAAGAAGATGGTTCTGCCATTAGAAAGACCTTTGTGCAGGCAGAAAAAGACTTATACCTAATCTTAACCCATTACAGCTGGTACGTCTTTGGATAAAGATTACACTGACACTCCACATTTCCCCTATGTTTATGACACTGTAGCACATCTTTTGTACCATTTGGTGTAGAGATATAGACAATTAATTTCTAGAACTTAGTGGGATGAGCCAAAGGTGGAGTTCAGAGGGAGGTAGATGAAGATTAGAAGGGCAAAGCACTAGAGGCAGACTGGAGGTTAGGCATTGGATCAGATAGAAGGAGATCAAAGGGATAGAAGGAAGTGCAGAGTCAGACCACAGCAGAATGTGAAGGTCTAAGGCAGCAATGGAGGGTTAATAAAAGTTCAGATCAAAGACATCAGGAATCACAATCGAAGGCTGTAATTGGGAGGGTGAGTCAGAATAGAAAGGGAAGAGTATAGAAGATAACTCATTATACATAATTCTCATGTTTCATTTTCCCAGTAATCATGATATAATTACAAGTAAGTAGTTTTTGGTCTTCCTCCAAGCTCTGATCTTGTTCTGTGTTTTGCTGACATAAGATGGTCAACCCTTCCCTAAAATAATTTATATTACGTTTGAGATTTGATCTAGAATTGGTTTGGGGATATATATATATATATATATATATATATATATATATATATCTGAGAATACCATGGAGTAATACCATTCAGGTGTCCCCGCGCAGATTTGATCTTCCTTGATTGTTCTCTCTTGCTGAGGCCAGCAGGGCTACTAATGTTCAGAGCACTGTGTTCAGCTCTAGGCTTCACATTTAATGCTGACAAGCTGGAAAGCATCCAGTTATGCTCAGCGCGAGAATTTTACAAAGGAGCTCTTAAACAATTGCAAGTGATTTGCACGTGGAGAATGGCTTCCTGGCAGAAAAAGATTGATTAGCCTGTGGGGAAAGCTGCCATCTGTAATGTAATGAACTTGGCTGCTAAGACGACTGCTTGTGCCACTATTTTGGTGGTGCTCCAAAAGCGAAACACACGAATCTCTGCAACATCAGTTAAAAAGTTGAATCTAATATAGCATACTTTTGTGCTAATATGATATAGTGGGTATAAATTGGCATGGTTCAGGTTTACTGACCTGGAGGTTTCTAGGTAGAGAAAGGATGAATACAATATCCCAAGGTAATTGATCATAGTGTGTATGTAACTAGATCTATCTTTGCATACAGACGCCACAGTTTTAATCTCCAAAATCTCCTGTTTAAGGATTTTAGCCTGCAGGCTTTAAGCTGACCTCCATATTGCAAAGGTCTCTGTAAGTCAGAACAGCCAACTGATTTGGGAGGACTAATACAATCAAAGGCAGCTTTGTGTATTTTGCTGGGTAGATAGGCAAACAGTACAATGCAAACCACTTCTAGAGGTCTGTGCTAGAAATTGTTACATCTATAAAGTCCAGAGCCATATTTTTTTCTTTAGCCATCAATTTATCTGCTCTGTATTAATTGTTTTTTTAATTACCAAATCTGTCCCTTTTTAGAATTTTTCAAATGTGCATTTTGTGTACATTTATGAAATTGCACATTGTTGGATTGTATTCCACTTTGATTAAAACCAACTTAAGATGTGTTCATTTTTCCCCAGATATATCCACAGCCTCCCATAGATATGTTGGTGCTAGGGCTCAAAATGCAACTGATCCACAGACAGTCCTGCAAAACGTCAAGAGAGAATGCTTCTGGAACATGCACATACAGCCCGGAAAACTCACAGCCACCCAGTCTCGCTATTTTTAACTGAGCAAAGTCTGTCCAGAACGTTTGCTGAAGTGGACTCCTTGTGCATTCTAAGTCTGTTTGCATTAGAGAAATAAAAAAAATATATATTTGAAAATATTTCAAAAATGGTTGAAAATAGCATTTCCTGAATTGCACAATTGTTTGCACAGGGAATTGCATTTTATATGCAAATACAGAAATATAGAGGTTGCGTTTGCATTTAGACTGTTTTTCAAATATTTTCAAATGTTCTTTCCATTTCTAATAACCCCCCTTCCTCAGATGCAATTTGTTGTTTCTCATTCAATCAGGCGCTGCAGACTCTTCATGACCTCATGGACCAGCCCAAGCCAGAGCTCTCTGTCAGCTGTCACCACCCCCAGTTCCTTCAAGGTCAATCCAGTCACTTCAAGGATGCCATCCATCCATCTTGCCCTTGGTCGGCCCCTCTTCCTTCCATTTTCTCCAGCATAATTGTTTTCTCTAAGCTTTCCTTTCTTCTCATGATGTGGCCAAAGTACTTCATCTTAGCCTATACTGCCCTTTCCTCCAGTGAGCAGTCGGGCTTTATTTCCTGGAGGATGGACTGGTTAGATCTTGTCACAGTCCAAGGCACTCTCAGAACTTTCCTCCAACACCACAGTTCAAACACCAGATGCAACAGAGAGTGACATTAAAGCCTTATGTATAAAGTATATTATATGTGGGAGTGGAATATAATTTGATAGGACCCAGAAGATGCCCCTTGCCCTATATTTTTAAAGTGTTAGGCAAGGTGATAAAGATTTTTCAGATCTCTACAAGGGTCGGTTAGTGTTGATGTGTGAAATCATTAACTCTGCTTCCCAAAAGTCAGTTTTCCTGGCATCAAAATACTCTCAGAGAATGAGGTTATTGAAGAATTGCATCCCTAATTTGTATACGTCTGATATGTGTATGTACCTATCTATAGATATAGCTATAATGAATGAATATTTTATTACGATCAACAGATTAGACAAATATAGTTTATATCTACATCTTCACCTACAGCTAATCAACTGGCCTATTGATTTTAATATTATTTGTTGAAATAAACATTTGTCTAAGCTGACCATTTTAGAAGAGGTAGATGTCTTAGTTCTTTGCATCACAAACAATGAGGACACCTTATAGATAACATATTAAGGGGAAGCTACTTTGGCCATGCAGCACAATTCATAAAGACATTATTTTATTGGTTAACCAAAATGCACAAAATCATGCAAACTTTTGGAGCGCTGAAAGTTAAAAATCTAATGGACTAATGGATGTAAAGGCTTTTAAATGTAATGAAGCTAATTAAAGTAGTTGAAGTGTTATTTCCTGTATTTTATTGTCCCTTGGCCCAATTCCTACATTCATTTGTTGTTCATTCATTCAGTCATTTCCGAGCTCCCTGTCGGCCGTCACCACCCCCAGCTCCTTCAAGGTCAGTCCAGTCACTTCAAGGATGCCATCCATCCATCTTGCCCTTGGTTGGCCCCTCTTCCTTTTACCTTCCACTTTCCCCAGCATAATTGTCTTCTCTAGGCTTTGCTGTCTCCTCATGATGTGGCCAAAGTACTTCAACTTTGTCTCTAGTATCCTTCCCTCCAGTGAGCAGTTGGGCTTTATTTCCTGGAGGATGGACTGGTTGGATCTTCTTGCAGTCCAAGGCACTCTCAGAACTTTCTTCCAACACCACAGTTCAAAAGCATCTATCTTCCTTCGCTCAGCCTTTCCTAAGGTCCAGCTCTCACATCCGTAGGTTACTACAGGGAATACCATGGCTTTGACTATGCGGATCTTTGTTCCCAGTCTGATGTCTGTACTCTTTACTATTTTATCGAGATTGGGCATTGCTCTCCTCCCAAGAAGTAAATGTCTTCTGATTTCCTGGCCACAGTCTGCATCTGCAGTAATCTTTGCACATAGAAATACAAAGTCTGTCACGAACTCCACATTTTCTCCCTCTATTTCCCAGTTGTCAATCATTCTTGTTGCCATAATCTTGGTTTTTTTGATGTTTAGCTGCAACCCGGCTTTTGCACTTTCTTCTTTCACCTTGATTAGAAGACTCCTCAGCTCCTCCTCGCTTTCGGCCATCAGAGTGGTGTCATCTGCATATCTGAGGTTGTTAATGTTTCTTCCAGCAATTTTCACCCCAGCCTTGCATTCATCAAGCCCCACACATCGCATGATGTGTTCTGCATACAAGTTAAAAAGGTTGGGTGAGAGTATGCAGCCTTGCCGTACGCCTTTCCCAATCTTGAACCAGTCTGTTGTTCCGTGGTCAGTTCTGACTGTTGCTACTTCGTCCTTGTTCAGATTCCTCAGGAGAGAGACAAGGTGGCTTGGGATGCCCGTCCCACCAAGAACTTGCCACCATTTATTATGATCCACACAGTCAAAGGCTTTAGAATAGTCAATGAAGCAGAAATAGATGTTTTTCTGAAACTCCCTGCCTTTCTCCATTATCCAGTGGATATTGGCAATCTGGTCTCTCGTTCCTCTGCCTTTTCTAAACCTACATTCTTTTTCTAAACATTCCTTTTCTAAACCTATATTCATACAGGTTTAAAAATCAAACATTTACTGAAAATAAATCAGCATTTGCAAGGCGTGCGAAACAGGCCGATTTAGTCTTTGATGAAGTATAAATGAAGCATTTTTTGCAGAGTCCACTGTAAACACCTCACATTGTTCCAAACAGATTTGTGCAAATGTTTAAAATAGCCACTAGGTGGCATTCAGACACATTTTACTAATGCCAAATTTTTCACAACTTCCATTTTCTCTTATTGGACCCCATTTATTTATTATTTATTTATTTGAACATTTATATTCCACCCTTCTCACCCCGAAGGGGACTCAGGGCGGGACGAAACATATATACAGCAAACATCCCATGCTGGGACTCAAAATGACTATAAATATACACAAACATTAAAATCAGTTATATCTACTTTAAAATCAGTTGGAGTCTAGATTCATAATTTAAGAAGCAGTTCTCTAGACTATCTTAACTGTCAACACAAATAGCAAAACATATGCTTTAATGTCATTCTTCTTCTTCTCTATGGTTTTGAACCTCCTTGCTTGATGAAAAAGTCAGTGAAGCTTTGAAAATGTACACAATATATTTTATGTGTTTTTGTTGGCCAATGATGGTATCTTTCTTTTGTGTTTTTTTATTTTGCTGTTTGTTGTTTATTTGCTCAGTTGCTTCCGACTCTTCATGACCTCATGGACCAGCCCATGCCAAAGCTCCCTGTCGGCCGTTACCACCCCCAGCTCCTTCAAAGTCAAGCCGGTCACTTCAAGGATAACATCCATCCATCTTGCCCTTGGTTGGCCCCTCTTCCTTTTCCCTTCCACTTTCCCCAGCATCATTATCTTCTCCAAGCTTTCCTTTCTTCTCATGATTTGGCCAAAGTACTTCATCTTTGCCGCTACTATCCTTCCCTCCAGTGAGGAGCCGGGCTTTATTTCCTGGAGTATGGACTGGTTGGATCAGAATTTTCCTCCAACATAACCGTTCAAAAGTATCTATCTTCCTTTGCTCAGCCTTTCTTATGGTCCAGCTCTCACATCCATAGGTTACTATGGGGAATATCATTTCTTCATTGTCAGTGTGATGTCTCTACTCTTCACTATTTTATCAAGATTGGTTATTGCTCTCCTCCCAAGAAGTAAATATCTTCTGATTTCCTGACTGCAGTCTGCATCTGCATCTTTGTACCTAGAAATACAAAGTCTGTCACTGCCTCCATGTTTTCTCCTTCTATTTGCCAATTATCAGTCAGTCTGTTTTTAATCTTGTTTTTTTATGTTTAACTGCGACCCAGCTTTTGCCCTTTCTTCTTTCACCTTGTTTAGAAGGCTCCTCAACTCCTCCTTGCTTGCAGCTATCAAAGTGGTATCATCTGCATATCTAAGGTTTTTAATGTTTCTTCCAGCAATTTTAACTCCAACCTTGGATTCATCAAGCCCCACACATTGTATGATGTGTTCTGCCTACTAGTCGAATAGGTTGGGTGAGAGCATACAACCCTGCCATACTCCTTTCCCAATCTTGAACCTGTCTGTTGTTCCATGGTCAGTTCTTACTGTTGCTACTTGGTTGTTATACAGATTCCTCAGGAGACAGACAAGGTGATGTGGGATCCCCATGCCACCAAGAACTTGCCACAATTTATTATGATCCACACAGTGAAAGGCTTTAGAATAGTCAATAAAACAGAAATAGATGTTTTTCTGAAACTCCCTGCCTTTCTCCATTATCCAGCGGCTACTTGCAACTTGGTCTCTCATTCTTCTGCCTTTTCTAAACCCAGCTTGTACACCTGGCAACTCTTTCTCCATGTATTGCTGGAGTCTACTTTGCAAGATCTTGAGCATTACCGTACTGGCATGTGAAACAAGTGACACTGTACAAAAGTTGGAGCATTCTTTAGCGTTTCCCTTTTTTGGTATGGGGATGTAAGTGGATTTTTTCTAATCTGATTTGTTGTACTTCATAGATAATATATTTTGGCAAGTACTTTTGCAGATGGTTTCCACTCAGAATGTGTGGACATTCCTTTTGATACAGAACACCTTGCAATGTGAGCTGGCTAGCCAAAGCCTTCCCCTCCTTTCAATTCAAATCTTTCTTTTTTTAAAAATGGCTTTTTATATATTTTGCAGCAGAGCTCCCTCTGCCTTCTCCCTGCCTCCTCCAAAAATCATCCAGTTCCCTGACCACCTGTGTTTGTTTAAATGCATCAAAGGCACCAACTCCACAAGACGTTCGGTCTGCCAGGCATTAAATATCATGTTCTCTCTTTTGAAACAACAGATTTGAAGAAAGAACTACAGAAAAGAATTCATTAGCAGGAAAGAGGAGGGTGAAGAAGTTACATTGCTCATTTTACTTAGCTCATGGGCTGACATGTTCTGGACAGAGTCTGCAGTGCAGTCTTTCCCAGGTATTATTCTCAAAGCAGGTGGTAGATTGCCATCTTTATTGTTGGGCTAGGATCCAATAACTTGCTGGATTAGTCCAGACATCTGCTTTATTCTTTATCCTGTCTCCAACAATTTGAAGTCCACAACTAGGGCATAAAATCAATAACAATCTTTTTGTGATACATAGAGTCTCTATCTACGTACAATAGCTAAAGCCTGGACAAGTTATTTTTTGGACTTCCACTGTCAATTAAGCAGAGATGTTCTGGGAATTGTAGTCCAAAAAAGAGAGAAAATTTCTAAGCTCTATTCATAACTGAGGCTGGAATAGAGAGGAGTGATGAATTCACACTGGTGTCCTTTTAGTATTATTTTTAATGGTTCACATTTCCTTGACTGGCTGAACATTAAGTACTATTTGTGTTATGAATCTGTATATTTGTAGTTCTTCAAAGTTGCATATCAAAAAGTGACCACATTTAAAGTGTAGATAGAAAATCATTTCAAATATAGGTGTAACTCTACATAGATACATTTTAGTCAATGTGGCACATGGGAAGAGGCAAAATGCACAATGTGTACATTTGAAACATCCTCCCCAGAAGGGAGAGATGCTATCTGTGAAAATGAAATGCAGAGATCAAGAACAGGGGAAAGCCCATGGATATGGCCTTCTAGTTATGCGCATTCTTAAGTTGGAACTATTGTACTTCTCTAGCCTTTTCCAGCCATACAAGTCAACCACCATTCTCATAGATTGTAACAGTGATATTCATTTGATGAATGAAAAAAAACTTATTTCATTGTCTCGAATTCCTTGCATGTTTGGTATTACTTCCCCCCCTCTCTCTCTTTCTCTCTGTGTGTGTTTGTACAGTATGTATGTATGTATGTATGTATGTATGTATGTATGTATGTATGTGAGATAGGGCTGTGCAAAATTTCATTTGTATCTCATTTGTCATATCTATTTCATAAGATTCATACATACAATGTGACATTAAGACCCATGCAAAAAAAAATTTAAAATTAAAAAAAACTGACCGATAACTTTTGGAAGAGTTATGTAAGACTCATAAATGGTTTCCATTGCGGGTACTGCTTCTCCCCAAAAAGAGCTCAGTTTGCTTCCTCCAAAGGTCTCTGAGGAGGATGGCGAGGCCAGAGTGGAGGGAGAAACACTGCTATTTCCTCAAAGAGGGCTGTGAGGGTGGCCTGGGGTGGGCTCGCGGGCAGGAGGGATGCCTAGCTGGATATCTGGGCAAGGAAGAAACTCCTCCGGCACATGGATGGCACAGAGAGAGACAGGCAGAGAGCACACTTACAATGAGGCTTTAATGTAGGAAGCGAGCAGAATTCTAGGAAATGTAATTTAGCGTGGGGTCTTTTGAATTTTCAGCCATAGGGATTCTTGCCTTCTCAAACTACATTTCCAGATTTCCTTCCTGAAAGTTTTGGTGATCAATCTCTAACAGGATTTCGAGATAAAAGGGGACTGCTGGGAGTTGAATCATTCCTGTGAGATAGGCTGTTGTAGTTCAGCCTGTGATTGTGTCTGATGTCAATGGGGATTAAGGGTTTTCTGGGTCTGTGTCTGATGTCAGTGGGGATTTCTGGACCTGAGTTGAGCACAGGCCTTGCTGAGAGGCCTGAGGTGTCTCATGAATGGAGTGCTTCTCCTGTAGTGTCATAAGGTAAAATTCCTGGGAGAGGCCCACACCAGTCTTTCTCTGAGAAACTGTCTTCTGAGGATGATTTGTTAGTTGCAGAATGTAATGAGGGTAAAGATAGAAAGCAGAACTTTTGTAAACTGAGACAGAGTTCTTAGGATCAGTGAAGGGCAATCCGTCTGCTGGAAAAGAAAGATAAGAAATCCTTATCTGGTTGTAAGGGAAAGTGGTGTTGTGGTTCAGCCTGTAATTGTACCACTGTCTGGGGTGTCAGAGGAAATTGTGCCAGCATCTAAGGACTCACAAGAGTCTGGTTCTGTACCTGATGGGGCTGAGGATTCTGGGAATGCGAAGCCAGCAATAAGTTCGCAGTTGGAGAAAGATTCGGAGGTTGACAGACCAGAGTTAGATTTCTCAAGGGAACCAAGGTCAGTCTCTGATCGGAATGTATTAATTGCAGATGCGTTTCCTCATGACTCCCCTGTTTCTCCTGAGTTAGATAGCAAAAGAGCAATTTATCAACAAAGGCAAGCAGCTGAAGGGAGGTGCTGTTCTCAATGCCTGTTAATAAGAAGGGGCCCTGCAGAGAGTTCCCAAGTGAAGCAGGTATAAAGGAGGTTTGATTTGGCTCATTCCTTAGAGGAGTTAACGTCTGAGTTCAAGTTACATGCTTCATGTTCCTCTCTAAAGCTTTCTCATGTGTATGAGATTTATGAACTCAAGTTTTAGGTTTTTCTTTGTGTTTATTCATGGATTCATGTTTCAAGTATCAAGTAGTTTCCTGGTCTCCTGTATTTTTGGATTAATGTTATAGCTGCTGTGTACTTATGATCTTCTGGGCTCCTGTGTTTTGTTAGAAACTCCAGTTTAAAGATCTTGCCTACATAGAGGGGTGCTTTGAATGCAATATTCCTGCTTCTAGGCAGGGAGTTGGACTGGATGGCCCATGAGGCCTCTTCTAACTATGATTCTATCCTGAACGGTAAAACGACTGTGAGAACGGGATCTGATTCTATTTGAGGCGTTGATGACTATATGTGTGTTGTCTGTGTATGTCTGTTTTATATATTGTCAGTGTTGCACATTTTACTGTAAACCGCATTGAGTCGCCGTCCTAGGCTGATAAATGCGGTATACAAATGGAGTAAATAAATAAATAAATAAATAAACTTATGGGTTATTGCTCTCTTGTTGTCAGATTGGTCAAAAATACTTATGCTCTTTTGCTTTGTTTTTGGTTCAACAAAGTATAGTTTACTTCACTTGCTGAAAAACTGACTTGTTCTGGATTGACAAGAAATGAAATAAATAAAATTTCCACTGGTGGGGAAAATCTAACTATGATCTTCCAGAAGTGTTTGGCCTATGAATCCCAGCAATCTTCACTAGGCCTGGGTAACAACGGAAAAATTTGTTTCTAAAATCGATTTGTATTTGGGTTTTGTTTCGATATTTAAAATAATTACAAAATTTTCCTTTTAAAAAGTTCGATATTTACGAAATTTCGTAAATGGTAAAAAAATTACAAAACATTAACGAATCGATTTCCGAAACAATAACGAATCGATTCGTTAATGGCTGACGCGACCGCGAAATACGCTAAAAAACCTCCAAAACTTCTGAAGCTTCCCTCTCCCTCTGTTGTTGACTGTTGGTGTGATATTATAATTTTTTTTCACTAATTAAACCATAAAACTTGCCCCAGACATGCGTAAATAATAACGAAACGACCTCAAAACAATAACGAAACGAATACAATAACGAAATACGAAGCATTTACAAAACTATTTAAAAATTCGTTTTTTTTAAAAATTGCTCCAGAATGGTTCGTTATCGTTTTGTAATTGAAAAAATTAACGAATTATTAACGAATTACGAATTAACGAAACGAAACCGCCCAGCCCTAATCTTCACGAATATAGCCGATGACGGGAAGACGTGGGAGCTGAAGATCAGAGATATCTGGAGACCCATGGTCATCCGCTTCTGTTGTAGTGCTCAAACCCGTCAGTCATTTTGGTTAGATGCTTTTGCACTTTCCTCAAATCTATTTGAGACAGTGATGCAATTGTTATGCAAAGTATTTCAAATGTGGCCCCACTGTTCATGTATATTGGCCATTTTATTTTTGGCTCACCTGCAAGCAGACCTACAAGCAGGCTTTCCCCACTCAAAAATATTGTTTGGTGCATGTGTAGGATAAGTCAGGGATATTGAATGTGTGGATAAGGGGATCAGTCTGTATTGAGTTAGATGGAGCATATTAGGTTTACCTTTAGAATGGTCTACTTTTTAATGTTGGTGGCAGGCAGTAGATCCAAGCTGACCTCAGTGTTTGTTGATGTGGCCTCAGCTTGATCCATTAAAACATATGGACAAAGGTGGGCAATCGTGGGCGAAGTCTCCAACAGTTCCAGCCTTGCCCTAAACTCAACTTCTTTTCCATTGGCATTGAAGCAATAATACACGGGGCAGATCCGCTGCTGTGTATTTATTTGTAACCTCTGCTTGGCTCTTGTCCCATGATGATTTCAGTGACTTATGGGAGAATGCAGCTTTGATGTTGCCACTTGTTTATGGGTTGCTGTGACTATTGCTTTGTGCCAGCTACCAACACACAAGCTTTTTGTATTTACAGGTGTGTTTATACTACCAAAGCAGGGTTTCAGGAAATCGACACAACCTTCCAGAAGTAATGTTTCATTTCATTTCCCGTTAATAGGATGGTGAATCATGAAAGCAAAATATATGAAAGCTTTTTGCCTCTTCTCTGAGCAAAAAAAGCCTTACCTGTCCCCTTCTCCATTTTACAAATACTACTTTTGGATTAGTGGGGAGGAAACTGAGAAGAAAGAGAAGAGAAAGTTGGTGAAAACAGTGTTGACGAATTGGCTGTGTCTATTACCTTGGGGCACAGTCCATCCAATAATAATGAGAATCATATCAATAACATTTTATTATCACTTCTTATTTTTAAAATCTCAAAGCAGTTTACAACAAATGCAACAAAACTATGGGCTCAAAATAATAAAGGAATACAATAATAAAATAACCATCTGGAATCCCAGTTTTGAGGGAAAGGTGGGGGCATAGATAACATTAACAAGAACAGAAATGCAATACTTTAAAGATAATTTGTTACAAAACATGAAAATACTGGTAATATTATCTTTTTTTTTGTGAACAACAAAACATTGATGTTTATTTAAGATAACTTGAACAAAACAGGTATAAAGCTTAGCTGTTTCAAAGTATTGGCATAAAAGTGTGTGGTTATGTTTTTTTTAATCAATTTTTTATTAAGTTTTATACAATTACAACGAAAGAGGGGGAATAATATAAGAAAATAGAAAAGTAGGAAAAAGATAGATAGAAGAGGGAAGAGAAAAAAAAAGATTTCAAAAAAAAGGCAAAAAAGAAAAATTCCACAAAAAAGAAAAAAAAAGAAAAAAAAGAGGATGTCGACTCCCTTCTGATTCAGCTCGCATAGTAATTTCTTTTACTGTATCTATTTATATAAGAGAGAAAAAAAACCAAAAAAGGAAAAATTCCTCAGTTCAAATAATAGTGTTCTATATTGTTTTCATATAGTCTTCGACTGCTGACCAATTAGTCTCTTTAATTGGATTGCCTGTATTCTTTTTTAATAAAAATGTTAGTTTGTCCATGTCCTTTATTTCATTTATCTTATTAATCCAGTGGGATTTTTCTGGTATTTCTTTTTGTTTCCAAACTTTGGCATAAACAATTCTGGCTGCCGTTGTCAAATATATAAACAAGATGTCTTCATTGGAGTCCAGTTCAATGTCTCCGTCAACAATTCCCAATAGATAATATTCAGCCTTTCTTGGGAATTTCTTTTTAAATAATTTCTGCATTTCTTCATGGATGCTTTTCCAGTACTTTTGAGACTCTCTGCAGCTCCACCATTGGTGAAAAAAGGTCCCATCGTGTTCGTTACACTTCCAACAGGCTTTCGATACGTTTTCATACATGCGGTTCAAACTTACTGGTGTCAAGTACCACCTATGAAACATTTTCATCCAATTTTCTTTTAAGTCCATTGCATAGGTGTACTTAAGTTTTTTCTTCCACATTAATTCCCAATCGCACATTGCTATTGGTCTTTTAAAATTTTCCGCCCATTTTACCATACAACCTTTTATTAATTCAGTCTCAGTTGACCATTCTAATAGTTTTTCATATAATTTAGTTATACATTTCGTATCAGTTTTTAAAAAATTATCCCAATTATCTTTTTTTTTAAAATACTGGCAATATTATCAATCAAGAAAATAATCAGGAAAGTGCCTGGCAAATAGATTCACATTATTTTGATGCCCATTCATGGTAGCCTCCTTTGTCTCAATGGGGAAACAATTTCACACAGTATAAGAGAACGCCAGGTTAAAAACCTTTAAAAAATCCATTGCCACCAGTGGGATCTTAGAATCTTAGAGCTGGAAAGGATCAACGAGGGATTTCTAGACCAACTCCAGCCAGACAAGAATACACAACTAAAGTATTCCTGAAATATGCCCATCCAACCTCTATTTAAAGACCTCCAATGAAGGTAAATCCACACCCTGTCTACGCAAACTGTTTTACTGTTAAACAGCTCACACATTAAAGAAGCTCTTCATAATCATAGAATCATAGAGTTGGAGGATACCTCCTGGGCGATCCAATCCAACCCCTTGCCAAAACGCAGGAAAATCGCATTCAAAGCACCCCCGACAGATGGCCATCCATCCATCATCCGTTTGTAAGCCTTCAAAGAAGGAGCCTCCACCACACTCTAAGGCAGAGAGTTCCACTCTTGAATGGCTCTCACAGTTAGGAAGTTATTTCTAATGTTTAGGTGGAATCTCCTTTCCTGTAGTTTGAAGTCGTTATTCCACATCCTAGTCTCCAGGGCAGCAGAAAACAAGCTTGTTCCCTCCTCTCTATGACTTCCCCTCACATATTTATACATGGTCATCATGTCTCTTCTCAGCCTTTTATTATTATTATTATTATTATTATTATTATTATTATTATTAAACTTTATTTGTACCCCGCTAGCATCTCCCGAAGGATTCGATGCGGCTTACACAGGCCGAGGCCTCAACACACAACACAACAATACAATCTAAGCAAATCAAACAATTTAAAACAGAATAAAGCAAAATAAACAACAGGCACAATACACTAAACACAATAAAACTGGGCCGGGCCAGAGCAATGGGTACAAGATTAAAAGTGCTGATGTGACAGGAGGTGTATATAGGGCTTCCAGGGCAAGTGCGATGTGCAGCAATCATTGGTTCTGATAAAGTGCTTATGGGACTTGGTAGTGGAGATTTCCTAATCTGGGAAGGCACATCGGAAAAGCCAGGTCTTCAAGTTCTTTCTGAAGACAGCCAATGTAGGGGCCTGTCTAAGGTCTTTGGGGAGGGTGTTCCAGAGTCGGGGGGCCACCACAGAAAAAGCCCTGGAAAAAGCCTTCTGTTTTGCAGGCTAAACATGCCCAGCTCTTTAAGCTGTTCCTCATAGGGCTTGTTCTCCTGATCATTCATCATTTTAGTCACTCTCCTCTGGACACATTCCAACTTGTCAATATCTCCCTTCAATTGCAGTGCCCAGAACTGGACACAGTATTCCAGGAATGGTTTGGCCAAGGCAGAATAGAGAGGTAGCATGACTTCCCTGGATCTAGACACCATACTCCTATTTATGCAGGCCAAAATCCCATTGGCCTTTTTTGCCACTGCGTGACACTGTTGGCTCATGTTTAACTTGTTGTCCTCGAAGACTCTAAGATCTTTTTCACATGTACTGCTGTAATATTTTGGTGGAATCTCCTTTCATGAAACAAAAATGCATTTGTTTGTGATCTAGTCATGGCAGCAACAGAAAACAGGGTTAGCTCCATATTCTACATGGCATCTTTGCAGTTTTCGGTTTACAAAGACCCTAGACCCTTTTTGTTTTTACTGCTTTCAAGCCACATGTCACCCATCCTATATTTATGCATTTCATTTATGTTGCCTGTCAATTTATGGCAACCTCGTGACTTCTGTAAGGTTTTCATAGGCAAGGAATATTCAGAGGTAGTTTTGGCACTTTCCTTCCTTTGAAATAGAGCCTGGAGCATCTGGTATTCATTAACTATCTTCCATACAGGTCCTAACCAGCGATGACCCTGCTCAACTTCAAAATCAGGCAGGTCTGGTGCCTTTAGGATATTTAGACTTTATGCTTATCCCTCTTGGAATTAAATTTGTTAATTTTGGCCTGGTTGTCCAATCTGTTATGGTAGTTCTGAATTTTGATCCTGTCCTCCGGGGTATTTGTTTCCTCTTCCTAATTTAGTGTCATTGTGAATTTGATGGAGAAGCTTTAAGCGCGTGCTTATCTTTGCCACTAATGCCAAGCTTGTGATGTTTCCAGGCATAACAGCTTGCCATCCTGTGCGGCAGAAATTGGACTTTTTTTTTTCAAAACACCATTGTGCAGAAATTGGTGAGTTATGCAAAGAATGCTCAGTTTCTGACCTCCTTCCCCTTGCTTTATGATTGGATGACCTAAATAGTGGCCAGTAGATTTGGCCATTTTTATCTATCCTTGAAGCTTCTGAAGCTATTCATCCTGGCCTGGGGTGACAATACAACTAAATATCTGAAAATGGAAAGATCCTTCCTTTCAGTCATGGGACTTAGAACCAGCAGGGCATTCCACCAACAGAGGCAGAAGAAACAGTTCTCCCTTCTTCCACTGTAAAAACAAAACAAAACAAACATTAAAAAACCCAAACACAAATACTCTGGGATCACAAGGAGCTTAAAGGGAAATTTTTGTAATTGGAGCATCAGATCATACCCTTGTGAGTTTTAGAAAACTCTCACTTCTCCCTGAATTACAGCACCTTGTTCTTCCCTTGGAAGAAATCTGCTGCAGACCTGTACCAAGAGCACTCTGGTGTTACGTGATCTTATGGGGTTTGAAACAAGTGACCGAGGTTTAGGAGACAAAAATAATGTGAATTAAAATGTTTAATATCTTACAGGAACATGTAGTGGAATTTACCTAAATGATCCCTTTAACCTGCTTGGGAAGCATAAAGCTCTACCAGGTACCTGTGCCAGTAAGATGAGCCCTGACATCTTTATTCTCCATTGGTTCTTTGCAAATTGTTTGTATTATGTGCACTGGATGATAAAGTTTTAACCGTACTGGTGCATGCTTGCATATTTCTCTCATTAGCTAGGAAGTTTTTATCTTTGCCTAGTAGATTTAAGGCATTCAGCTGCAGAGGGTAGTTTTGTTGTTGTTTATTCGTTCAGTCGCTTCCGACTCTTCATGACCTCATGGACCATCCCACACCAGAGCTCCCTGTTGGCCATCACCACCCCCAGCTCCTTCAAGGTCAAACCAGTCACTTCAAGGATGCCTCCCATCCATCTTGCCCTTGGTCGGCCCCTCTTCCTTTTTCCTTCCACTTTCCCCAGCATCATTGTCTTCTCTAAGCTTTCCTTTCTTCTCATGATGTGGCCAAAATACTTCATCTTTGTCTCTAATATCCTTCCCTCCAATGAGCAGTCGGGCTTTATTTCCTGGAGGATGGACTGGTTGGATCTTCTCGCAGTCCAAGGCACTCTCAGAACTTTCCTCCAACACCACAGTTCAAAAGCATCTATCTTCCTTCGCTCAGCCTTCCCTAAGGTCCAGCTCTCACATCTGTAGGTTACTACAGGGAATACCATGGCTTTGACTAGGCGGATCTTTGTTGCCATTCTGATGTCTCTACTCTTTACTATTTTATCGAGACTGGACATTGCTCTCCTCCCAAGAAGTAAGCGTCTTCTGATTTCCTGGCCACAGTCTGCATCTGCAGTAATCTTTGCACCTAGAAATACAAAGTCTGTCACGGCCTCCACATTTTCTCCTTCTATTTCCCAGTTGTCAATCATTCTTGTTGCCATAATCTTGGTTTTTTTTACGTTTTTTTTACAACTGCCAAAAAACTACAAGGTGTTTCACCTTAATGCAGTGGTTCTCAACCTGTGGGTCCCCAGGTGTTTTTGTGAAGTCTTGTCTCTGTCTTTTCCTCTCCTCTGCTTCAGTTTCCCCTGTTCATAGATTTTCCCAATAGTGTAGATACCTCCTTTGTATTAGTTTTTGGGTGGAGCATAACACCCCCCAGAGGCCAGTCTTTAGTTTGTCTATTCCATGTATCTGTATAGAGCTCTTTTGCTGGTCTCCTCCCTTTTCTACAGTCACTAGAGGCTTGGGGCGTTGTCTGGTAATTGCAGGCCAAGCAATCCAAAAAGAGGCATTCTTTGCACCTGCTGCATTTAACAGTATTATTATACCTGCAGTCCAAAGGACAACAGAAGCTTATAACCAGCTTATGCTTCACAAGAAAGAAGATTGGGACAGTTTATAACCATCACTTTGCACCAGAGGCAGAAGACTCCAGAGAGATGACAGTAACCAACAAAGTCTCCTTTTGTAATGTATTGTTTTAAGTTACCTTATGATAGTCCCGGGTGGGGTTAACCCTTTATTCATCTTTTTTGCAGCAAACTAATTTTGGTTATCTTTTCACCTTACCTAAAGTGCCTCTGTCTGCTAAGGGTCTTAACAGAAGGTATACAGATAGCCCCTGCGTAAAGCCAGACAATATAGTTTTCCCAAAGGCTCGGGCGTGCCATCACAGTTTTGATCTTCAACTCCCAGAAATCCTAACAGCTAGTAAACTAGCTGAGATTTTTGGGAGTTGTAGGCCAAAACACCTGGGGACCCACAGGTTGAGAACCACTGCTTTAATGGAATAGATAGATAGATAGATAGATAGATAGATAGGTTAATATATATACACACATATATGTTAAAAATATTTTTGCCCCCATAAAATACTCACTGCCACCAATTTACATTTGAATGAAAAGGTTCTGGTGAAAAGAGAGCAGAGAGGGGGCCAACCAGCTTCCCATGGATGGGGAACCATCAGTATGAAAGGCTCTGTCCTGTGTCTGCACTAGATGAGGCTGTGATGGTTGTTGCTTTCCCAAATAGATCTGAAGACTGGCAGGTTTGTGTATTAAAATTGTCACTGCAGGACAGATGGACTGATCAAAATTTCCCTGAGAACTTGCATAACCATGCCCTGTGATTTGGCCCTCCAAAATAAGAATGCATAAACCATAACTTATTTTCAAATAAACCATTGATGGGAAAATATTGCTTTTTGGTCTTAGTTTGTTTGCCCTGCTTCAAACAAGCCACGATTGTGCCAATATTGCCACAATTGCATCACTGTTACCACTTCCTAAGAGGGTAAAATTCAAAGACATAGTTGTGTTAATGTTTGTATATTTGTAGATTTTAAACTGTATTGAAATGCTTTCCTCTGCTGTGCTTTTGACTAGACAATTCCTCTGATAACTTGGTCCCAGGTAGGATCCTGCACTTTACTATTGTCCAGTACTTAAAGTTATAATGCCCTTACATTGCCTCCTATCTTTGCTATTGCCAATTGACTTACACACTTTAGTGACCAATCCTATCCTTATTTGCACCAGCCACTCATCTGTTCCAGAAACGAATAATTATTGCAGATCTATTAGTTGCTGGTTGATGTCTGCTTTTATATAATTGTTATAATGTTGTTTTTTGTTTATGTTGTTGTTGATGTATTTTAATGTGTTTTATTTTAACTACGTTGATTGGGCTCATCCCCATGTTAGCTGCCCCGAGTCCCCATGGGGAGATGGAGGCGGGGTACAAAATTAAACTTATTAAGTTATTATTATTATAATGTAAGTCACTTTGAGTCTCATTGTGGTGAGAAAAAAGGGTTATGATTATGGTAATGTTGATGATGATGTCTGGAATGTCAGTATGCAAGGGGTGTTGTAGCACCTTTATTTACTTACTTACTTACTTACTTACTTACTGCATTTATATACCGTTTTTCTCACCCCTTGGGGAACGCAAAGCAATATACATCAAGTAATGGCAAGATTCCATGTCAACATATATACAAAAACAAAGCATAATAACCAAAATGACAACGTAACTATAAATTAAGCCATTAAAATCATATTAAACATAGAACATAATTAGACATTTAAAACAATGAAAACATAAAATTAAACACATCTTAATATAACATTAAAATGGCATAGTCCAGAATTGTAATCTGAAGCCATTTCTTTTGTCAGTTGCACTTATTCCTATTCATTCTTTGAAACTGAGATAATGAATTTGGTAGATAAACTTTTGTAGATTCAGTCTACTTCCTCAGGTGCATTTGAACTTAAACTATTTGCGCTTAAACTACCAAATTTGTTCTTTCAATCTCTAAAGCATTTGTATACCATTTTCTAATTCTGGCAAGAAGAAGTATGAGAACTGTGAAAAAAATATCTGCCCCACAATGAAGGAAATGGTTGATAGTTCATCTCTGCCTATGAACCCACCAGGACTATGAGATCTTCCGGGGAGGCCCTGCTCTCGATCCCGCCTGCCTCACAGGCACGGCTGGTGGGGACGAGAGATAGGGCCTTCTCGGTGGTGGCCCGTCGGCTGTGGAACGCCCTCCCCACGGATATTAGACTAGCTCCATCATTAATGGTATTCCGTAAAAAAGTGAAGACCTGGTTGTTTGAGCAGGCGTTCGAATAGTCAGTGCAATGAGTGTAATGAACATAGGAATGGAACAATGGATGACGGATCTGGATCATGTTTTTAGTGATGAGARGCTAGTGAATGGCTATTGTTGTTAATTGTATATTATGTATAATGTGTTATGATGTTAACTGTTTTTATACTGTGTTATTGTAGCATTGAATTTTTGCTGTTCTTTTGTTAACCGCTGTGAGTTGCCTAAGGGCTGAGAACAGCGGTATACAAATAAAGTAAATAAGTAACTAAATAAATAAATAATAGTGTGTCTGTGTGTGAGAAAACAAAACAAAGCAGGGTTTACAAAAGTCCTACAGTCTGAAAGTTCATGTGCGGCGGGGGGAGGTGGAGGGCTGGGGGAAGAGAGAGAACAAGCCTGGAAGCTTTTTGTCTCTGGAAACTCACTTTGAGGACAGTCTGCTCTGCTGTTTGCCTTCACATTCAATATGACTACAACATTTGCTAATACGAGGACTGGAACTTTAATACAGGCAACACTGCTGTAAAGACGCCACGAAACCAAAGAATGTTGTGTGTACCACACGTTAGTTACATACTAACCTTACCTCTGAGCAAAAAGACTCGCTCTTCCTACATGCATGTGGAGTGATGCAAAGAACTGAACCTCGTATTAGCTTGCAGTCTAAAGTAGGTGTTGTCGCGATGTTTTCGAAACAAGAACAATGGAGTTGGATAAAGATTGAATGTGCCAGAGGTCATGCAGCACGACAGTGTCATCAAGGTCATATGCGCAAATCCTGTGTTTCAGGCCAGCTCACGAATCGTATGGCGTTGATCACTGTCTACGAATGCGGCAACAGCATTCGCTTCTGCTTCGCTGACACTAGGACGACCTGGCTGATGCATGTCTGCCACATTTTGGCGTCCTTTGTTGAAGGCTTCTACCCACCTTGCCACTGTTCTATAAGGCAATGCAGATTCCCCGCAAGCCTCTTGAAGACCTTGATGACACTCTCGAACTGTATGACCTCTGGCACATTCAATCTTTATCCAACTCCATTGTTTTTGTTTTGAAAAATCGCGACAACACTTACGTTGGACTGCAAGATATTTATTTTTATTTATTTATCGTGTCATCAGCAACCAGATATTTGTATTACATTTTTAACAGAAACAAACAAACAAACAAACAAACAGACAAAACACAGAATTTACAAGCTTGGTAGTTGATTAAATGTCCTTTGACCAGTATCTGGCCACTTGGAGTGCCTCTGGTGTTGCCGCAAGGAGGTCCTCCATTGTGCATGTAGCAGGGCTCAGGTTGCATTGCAGCAGATGGTCTGTAGTTTGCTTTTCTCCACACTCGCATGTCGTGGATTCCACTTTGTAGCCCCATTTCGTAAGATTGGCTCTGCATCTCGTGGTGCCAGAGCGCAGTCTGTTCAGCACCTTCCAAGTCGCTGCAAGCTAATATGAGGCTCAGTTCTTCGCATCACTCCGCAGGCGCGTGACGTAGGAAGGGTGAGTCTTTTTGCTCAGAGGTAAGGTTGGTATGTAATTAATGTGTGGTACACACAACATTCTTTGGTTTTGTTATGTGGCGTCTTTACAGCAGTGCTGCCCCTATTCAACCCTTGTAAATCCAAATAGTGCATAAAAGCCATATGTCTTCAGAGACCTCTTCTTCAAAAGAAACCAATCCTAAATAAGGGCTGCTGGTTGCCTAGTAAAGTAGAACATACAAAACACTGCTGAGTTCAGAAAAATTACTTTCTTTGACTTCCTCACTGGGCTGGATGCCTGGGGAATTCTGGAGTATTAGGCCAACTGGTAACTTTTCCAAGCTCCATCCGACTGTGCTGTTTGTCTACAGTGAATTTCCAGCCAATTAAGCAGGAGCAATGAGCACTGTGGCCTGTTCCCAATGTTCTTCCCATGCATCTCTCCCAGCAGCCTCTGATGAACAAACATAAGGGTGACATGAACAACACTGACACAAATAGACAGAGATGAAGACAACTTCAGGACTTGTACATTGTGTGTCTTTCATTTTCTCTTCCCCCTAAATTACCCTTTGTGATGAAGATATGGGCAAAGAGGCATCTGTCCAGTAATCTATTTTGAAAGATTTTTTTTCTTTTGAGGAAGGAGTGATATGTTTTTTTCCCCCTTCTTTCCCGTTTCCATTGATATCATTCACCACTCTCTCGTTAAAACAATCACATGTACTGCCCTTTTTGAAAGACCTAATAAGAAGTGAATAGCTTGGAGTACTTGACGGGTCTTCTACCTGCTCTAGGCAGACAAAAAAAGCGAAGGGTGACTTCAAAAACAGCAGTGCTCATGCATTGTTTTTGTCACCCATATGGGCCTGCTGTACATCACCATTTCCACCAAAAGAGGGAAGATTGACGGGTACATTGTTCAGCACTCTGCACATTTTTATACAAATAGAGTCTGGATAAACATACTTTCTTGGAATACAGCTCCTAGAATTCCAGCAACCATGATGGCTGGAAATTCTGGGAGGGTAGTCCAAAAAGAAAACTGTTTGAATCTGTCTATGCAAATTATAACAGTTAATTAGCTTTGTGCTGAGTGATGGCCATGGATTAACAGCATGGACCAGAAAGCTTTGGCTTGCCAGAATCTCTTGGACAAGAATTATTGTCACTGTATTGTCGAAGGCTTTCATGGCTGGAATCACTAGGTTCTTGTGGGTTTTTTTGGGCTATAGGGCCATGCTCTAGAGGCATTTCTCCTGACGTTTCGCCTCACTACCTCTAAGGATGCTTGCCATAGATGCAGGCGAAACATCAGGAGAAATGCCTCTAGAACATGGCCCTATAGCTCGAAAAAACCCACAAGAACCTAATTATTGTCACTTCTGGCAATTGGCTCCATGGCTGGACATGTAGGAGTCTGGAAAACAGAGGAAACCTACTGGATTACCCTGACCCCTTCTACACTGCCATCTAATCCAAATTATCAAAGCAGATAAAATCCACATTATCTGCTTTGAACTGGATTATATGACTCTACACTGCCATATAATCCAGTTCAAAGCAGATAATTTGGATTTTATATGGCAGTGTTGAAGGAGCTCCAGGATGAGTCAAACACATTGAGCCCCAGGAAACACTGTGACAAGTTTACCTTAAGAGACGCTTTCCAGGCTGTCTCCCATCTGGAGGGCACAAGAGAGGAGCAAGATCATGAGCTAAGCCTCATCTAAAGATGCTGTTGTCCTGTTGTAATTGTGGTTTGCCTCCCTCATCTGATACAACACCTGAGGGCTTTTCCACACAGCCCTATATCCAGGGCCGGCCCTTGGTAATTTTCAGCTGTAAGCGGGGGCACCTCAAGAACGCACCTCAGTTTAATGTAGTTCATCCTTGCTGCTTGGGATTGGGCTCCTCTGGGAGTTGTAAATACTATAAATAACTGTTTTCCACCAGATTCGGAATTGTAGAACTGCCATCTAATTTGGAGCAGGGAATGCACCGCACGCACACACACACACACATTGGGATTGAAACCAGCAGATATTTGTGTCTCTGAAGGCTTTCGCTTTAGGGCATTGGTCTGGAGCCAGGGAGGAAAGAGGCTGCACTGATCATTTCATGCAGTTTCAAAGTGGTTTCGCTGTGTGTGCGGATGGTTACATAGGAAAACCAGCTCGAAGCTGGGATGGGATTTACACAAACAGCAGAGCACTGATGCTCATGAAGGACTTGCTTTTATGGAAATCTTGTTGCCTGGCTTTGAAATGCATATAACGCTCAGTGGGGATTGAGGGCCCTTCTGCCACACTGCCATATCAAATACTGATGGTCTGCTTTGAACTGGATTATATGGCAGTGTAAACTCACATAATCAGGTTCAAATGAGATAATGTGGGTTATCTGATTTAATAATCTGGATCATATGGCAGTGTAGAAGGGTGTCGGAACACAGACGCCTTAAAGAGCCAGACTCAGGAGTATGTCCAAAGGTAGAGTTTATTAACACAAAGCAAAAGAGACTCAGGCACACTTACTTCAGTGTCCCTGGTCAAAACTTAAAGTAGCAGCAAGTTCCAGTTCAAAAAACAAAGCAAAGCAATAATCCGGATTATCCAGAGAAAAGATCCGGATTAAATTTAAACTGTGCCAAAAGTCATGCAAAGTAACACAGCAAGTAAAGGGTGAACAAACAAAGAGCTGCAAAGCAGGAAACGTAGCCAAACAAAGTCCGAGGACGAAGTAAGCCAAGTCCAAAGTTGTGAGGTTCCAAAGTCCATGTAGGCAACGTCGTAGTCAAAAACCAGTCCGAAGTCAAAGAAGGGGAATTCCGCACTCAGGAGAATCCAAGCCGAGTTGTAACATGAACGGAAGCAGCAACCTGCAGATCCAGGACCCAAACCCAACACGAAAGCGGCAGTGACAAAGCCCAAGGCACGAAACCAACATTTTGCTTTCTGCAAAGATTCTCCATTTAAATGCCTACTTTTATCTTACACCTCATCATCCGATGATGAGCTGACCTCCGCCCTGCAGTCATCCCTTACAGCTGTCCTTGCCTCCATACCTGAACGCCAACGCCCATCCCTCCAATTCTTCCACCTTTTGAGCCGCGCCTGCCTATACCTCTTAGTATCAAGGCAGAAAATCCCACAATATCTGCTTTAAACTAGGGGCCCATCCTGACAGTACCTTTATTGCGGTAACTCCCATAATAAAGAAGAGGCTTTCCAGACATTCCTGAATCAATTTTCTACAAACCAGGAAAACCCTGGTTTGTAGTGAATTAAAACGTGGATTTATTCCACGCCTTCTTGGAAGACATGGGATAAACCCACTATTTCTGGTGTCTGGACTGCAGTCTAGACACCATTTCCACAGTTTTCTGGACTAAATTAGTCTGTAAAACTGTTGGAATACCCACCCCCTCCCCCGAAGCCCCCAGACGCCTTTGAGAAGTAAAGAAAACTTACCCGGCCTCCAGTACACACTTGGAGCAGCTTTCCTGGCACATAGTAATGACACACCAGGAGAGCGGGGGGGGGGGGGGGGGGGGGGGGGGGGGGAGGGAGGGAAATCATTTCTACATGCCAGGAGAGTAGCTCTGAGAGTGTACTGGAGGCCAGGTAAGTTTATTTTCCTTTTCAAAGGGGTCTGGGGATTTGGGGGAGGGGGTGGGTATTCCCACAGTTTTACAGACTAATTTAGTCCAGAAAACTGTGGAAGGGTAGGGCCTCCAGATGTTTTTGTGGGCCAGTCCCACAAGAGCATCTGAACACCCATCACAGGAAATGTGCTTCTGGGATAATGGCCTGTCTGGATCTGCCCTGGGTTATCTGAGTCCACATTGCCATATATTCCAGTTCAAAGGTGATTTGAATGCAATATTCCTGCTTCTTGGCAGGGGGTTGGACTGGATGGCCCATGAGGTCTCTTCCAACTCTTTGATTCTATGATTCTAAAGCAATTAATGTGGGATTTTATTCAGCTGTGTGGAAGGTCCCTGAGACTCCCACAGATGGCCACTGCTTGCATTCACTGGGGAATCTGGCAGTGATTGTCCAGAAAACCCCTTTTCAAGCTCTGGCACTGATCCTTTGGCAGTTAAAAGTATAGATCTTAAAGAAAAGAAGGCTTGAAACGAATAGGAAAACACATATTGCTTTTTTCCTTTTGGCTAAGCCATCACAAATCTGGCAAGGCTCTGGATTCCTCTAAAGTTTCCAGTACTGGAACAATTACCCAAGATTGCAGGGTTATTCTGCAAAAGTTTGTTTGGATTGTTACCTCACCTATTTGTTTGCTGCTAGTTGAATCCTTTTATGCCTCTTATATTTTTCTTATATCCTGTTTCTTTCCATAATTTTAGATACAACTTCCTGGGATCCCTGGAAGGCAAAAGAAAAAATTAATCAATGAACCAAGAGATAAATTAAATCTTGTGCCGAATTCAAGACAAAAGTGCACTTGGAAGAAAGGATTTAGGCTTAGTAACATTTTAAATCTTTGTTTTCCATTTTTTTTAATCCAGAGTGGATCTTGCTGTTGACTCACATCTGTCAAGCATGATTTGAAATGCTATCAAGAGTTGAATAGGGCAAAAAGCATTTGGCCTCTTTTACATTACATTACATGGGGTGCGGATCAGAGAAAACCCCTATTTTCTTTCTTTGCCAAAAGTTAATAGGAATGTATGTCTCCTCCTCTTCTCTTTCTTGGTCTCCACCTCCATTAGATGGATTATTAGCTGACAAAGGCTGAATAGCAATTCAAAATGTGTATGAAGTTAGAGGAAGCTGGAGACGAGCCAGAGTCATCAAAGTGTGTAACCAAAAGGTTATGTTCCTACCCCACACCCTCCCCCAGTTTTCTCCCCACTGTTACAACAACTTCTCAAGTTCTGTACAGTGCCAAGCAAAAGCAAGGATGGCAGATGGCCTGTTTTCATGCTGGGAATCTGTCTATTTTAGTTCTGTCTTCAAAATGAGGCTCAAAACTGTCAGGAACAGCAAGACTTGAACATTCACCAATGGGAACTATGTACAGCTGATGAGTCTGTGGAGCTTTCCAGAGAACAGCAGGTGGTTGCGATCTGACTCTGCAAAGCTTTGCAAAAACACTTCCAGGAAACTGGTGGATCATCAACTTCTGTGAAAGGAAGCAATCTCCTCTTGATCTGACCCATGCATGCATTATTGGTTATTCTACCCCTCCCTGTTTTGCATGTGCTTGGAAGAACATATACTTGTCTCAAGACCAAGGTTTGCTGAAGAGACATTTCTTTATGACCCATCACTGGATGTAATACACCGCAGGAAGATGTGAGAGAGGATTGTAGATTGAGAAATGCCCTCCTTAGAAAGCCTGATAGGCATCCACACCAGCATCATTTTAGTGTCATGACTGTTTATTATGCTTTTTGAGGCTTAATTGATTTTCTCCAAAATGTGCTTTAAAATGGGGTTAATCATTAAAATAATTTAAAAAAATAAAAATCTAGAGTCTTGGCCCACTTGCCCAGTGTGTTGCCATTCGATACAAAAGTTATTTAGAGCAATCAATGCATAATACCACAAGGGGAAATGTATGCTGTGATGTAGGATCCTTGCCATGACATCAATACATTTATTTAGACTTATTTGCACTAACTGGCGTTCACTTAAAATTGTGTGAGAAATGCATAATATGAAGTAGAGGCACACATGTACATCTTTCACTACAGATTGAGTTTCCTTTATCTGAAATTATTGGAATCAGAAGTGATTTTGGAATATTTTTTTACTTGTGTTCACTTATATGTATGTAATGAGTTATCTTGGAAACTCAAGTCTAGACTCAAATTTAGACTCAAGTCTAATCACAGCAGTGGCCAGCGGAGCTTTTGCACAATTAAAACTTGTGTGCCAGCTGCACTGGTACCTTGGCCACAGTGGTCCATGCTCTCGTTACATCCAGGATAGACTACTGCAGCACACTCTATGTGGGGTTGCCTTTGAAGACTGCTCAGAAGCTTCAAATAGTCCAATGAGAGGCAGCCAGGTTAATAACTAGGGTGGCATACAGGGAGCATACAACTCCCATGTTATGCCACCTCCACTGGCTGCCTGTTTGCTACCGGGCAAAATTCAAAGTGCTGGCTTTGGCCTATGAAACCCTAAACGGCTCCGGCCCAATTTACCTGTCTGAATGCATCTCCCCCGTGAATCATCACAGAGATTAAGGTTCTCTGGGGAGACCCTGCTCTCCGTCCCACCATTGTCACAGGGGCAATTGATGGGGACAAGAGAGAGGGCCTTCTCGGTGATTGTCCCCAGCTATGGAACTCCCTTCCTGGTGAGATCAGATCGGCCCCCTCCCTCCTGTCCTTCAGAAGAATGGTAAAAACTTGACTGTGGGACCAAGCTTTCAGGACAGTGCAATAAAGCAGTGATAGGAAACTTTGCCAGGCCAATTAGATTTGATGCAGATGACCAAGACTGATTTAAACAGTGTATTTTAATATTGAGATAAATGTTTTTTATGATTATGTATGCATATAATGAATTCTTGTCGCGGCATTGAATGTTTGCTGTATATATGCTGTGCTCTGCTCTGAGTCCCCTTCTGGGTGAGAAAGGTGGAATATAAATGTTTTAAATAAATGAATAACCATGCATTCATGTTTCATATACATCCAGTGGGACCTTGGTAGCTACTGGGAGTTTGGTTCTAAGACCCGTCTGGATGCCAAAATCCATAGGTGCTCGACCCATTAAATACAATGGTGTAGCAAGATGGTATCATTTTTATAAATAGAGAAATCAAAGTTTACTTTTTGTAATTAGAAAACTATTTCAAGCCATGGATGGTGGAATCTGCAGGTACAGAACCCAACAAGGGCCAACCATATAGTCTGATGGTAATTTTAGACAGTATTTTAAATAATTTCATGCACATTGAACCATCAGAATGTAAAGTTGTCACTATCTCAAGTGGACAATTTCAGATTATGAAATAGTTTGGATTTCAGAATTCTAGATAAGGGTTGCTCAACCTGTACTGTCAAGAAACATTAAAATCAGCCCACCCGATCATGGCAACAGCATGCCATCAGTTTGTCAACTGATAAAAACTGTTGTCATCAATTCATATCTCACATGCTTTATACAAATCTTTTGTGTGTGTACACCAGACCACAGGTACACAGGGACATCGAATTACTATGTCAAGGTGCAAGAATTTAAAACCGGTAGACTATCAATAGACAAGACTTTTTTTTGTTTAAAACAAAGCAACTGGTGAGATAGATATTTTTTCTTTCCAATGTATGCCATCTGTATAGGAATAGTTCTGTAGTTAATAGAAAACCAAGAATCTGCTTTCCTGTGTTTATGTTATTTGTGAACCAACACTGTAAAGCAAATTAAATCAGTCAGAGCTGAATATAACAAAGATCATTTTTTGTACTTTGTGAAAAGAAGGAATTTGTTGCATCCAAATCATTTATTTCTTATGCATGGAAAAAAATTCATTCATGAGGTGATGGCATTTCCTTGAATCCTTCACCTCTTTGACTTCTCACTTTCTGTAAAGCTAATCTGTTTCCTTTTGTAAATCAAATACATTTTGGGAAAAAAATGAATAAAAAGACAAAATGGATATAAGGAGAAAAGATATTGCTTGAATGTCCATTATTTTAGTGTTAAGAGCCAAAAATATGTCTATAAATTGACACATACTTTCAGCAAAAAGAAAAACTATGTAGTCAAAGTCAGCTTTGAATAATGAGATACCACAAAATAAGTATTTTTGCAATCTGTAAGAGGTCATTCAGTTCATGGAAAGGAACCATGTACCCAGCTCTTAATGAAGCTATGGAGGTAGTAAGGTATGTTTTTGTGTTTTGGTGTCAGCATTTGCATAAATTTTCCATCTTGTAAGATAGAGCTCTTTCCTAATTATGTAAAATGAAATTATATATTTAAAACAAAAATAATTTCATCATTTGTTACAAATTTTAGTGCAGTTTCAAAACAGATCTGTGTTTGTTTCTGTGTTAACTGTTTTTAAGTACCTTGTTGATGCCGCATTGAATTTTTGCCTTGATTGTTCGCCTTGTTTTTGCTTGTTGTAAACCGCTATGAGTCGCCTTAGGGCTGAGAATGGCGGTATACAAATGAAGTAAATAAATAAATAAATATATAGCTAAAACTCTGTTAACCAGAGCTGGTTCCAGGGATCATATGACCACACTGTTGAAACATTTTTATTGTATGCTACTCAGTTTCTGGGCATGCTTCTTATGATGTTTAAAGTCGCTCTCTCTTTCTCTCTTGAAAAAGAGACTATAGTTTCCCAAATTGTCACTTATCTTTGAGAACAGTTTAGGTCAGATGCAGAAAGGCCACAATAGTTCAGTCCTGCCAATTTAGACACTGTAATTTATAGCCTGGGTACAGGGTTCTTGAGACAGTAATACGACAAACTGTGATATACCAATCTTGCTGTTTTGAGAGACATTCCTCAGTGATTCTCAACCTGTGGGTCCACAGATGTTTTGGCCTTCAACTCCCAGAAATCCTAACAGCTGGGAAACTAGCTGGGATTTCTGGGAGTTCTAGGCCAAAACACCTGGGGACTCACAGGTTGAGAACAACGGATATAGATACTTTCCACCCCTCATTTCCAAAATTTGTTTCTTTTCTTGATTTTTCTTTATTTGCATACTAGCCATTTCCCCACCTAACATTGTGATCCCATCTAGTTTTTTCATAGCATTCTTAGTTCCTTGTCTAGTTTTAAATTGCTTGGGTCATTTTAAGTTTCCTTTCCTTCTCCATTCTTTCCTCTAATATCCTCTGAATTTCTTTCTCTCTCTCTTTGCGTTCCACCCCCCCCCAACGACAGCTTTCCAAATTATTCCCCAATCCATTTCTCCTGTTATATTTTCTTCAAAATATTTACTTAAAGTGAATTTGACTCCTACTATTTCTTCATACTTCAGTAAACATTTATTCAGTCTTCATGTAAAGTCTTTTTTCTAACTTCCTAATTTCAATAATATTGGACAATGGTCTGAAATAGTTTTGTGCATAATCTCTATAATTTTTATTCTAGTACATACATTTTGTTTACCAAGAACATATCAATCCTTGACCATGATTTATGTGCATTAGAGTAAAAAGTGAAGTCCCTTTCCTCCCCTTTTTTGTAATGCTAAGTCTTCATGCAGTATTTCAAATAATTTCAGTAGTTTCCCTTTAAACCTTTTATTTTTCATGGCTGATTGCCTATCCTTTTGTGGATCCACAGAAGTTAAATTTTGTATGGTCATTAAGGGGTTTTTTTTGCTGAAGTTTCTCACATTTTCCCCCTTGTTTAAGTGGGGTGCACATACCTACTAGGCATGTGTGATAAAAAAGTTTCAACAGTCATTTCAAAATTAGGGGATGCTGGTGTTTTGTTTCTAAAGTGTTTCTAAAGTATAGTTAGTGAAAATTTCATTACTATAATGAAAGTAAAAAAAACTTTGTCACTTTTTTGTTATAATTACTGCAACTGGGGTAACTTCAGGGGCTCATTTCTTCCTCATTTTTACAGCTATTGGGGTGAAACTTGCTGTAATAGTAGAACACATTTTTCCACTGTTTTGCTTCCTTGCGTGTTGCTTTGCTTCCTTATGCTGACAATGAAACTGATTTTGGGAGGCTTCCAAGATTTACAAAATTCAAATAAAAAGTATTGGGTAAGTTTTGATTCTTAAGTTTTTGACATGCCCATGTATCAAATATCACATAGTAATTACAAATCTAATGAATTTGATACAACTTATGACGTGTGACAAAAATGCACACCCCTAATACTTACTATGTCTAGATACAGTCCCTTCTATTCATTAAATAGTTCCATCAATTTCATTGAATTCTTTTTATGTCTTGCCACACCTTCTTTTTTCTTTCTCAATTTTATTGCATATTCAACTCCTTCTATCTTTGTCTTTTATATGGGTTTCCGGTAACCACACAAGATTTAAATTCAACTTATTTACCAAGTTAAAGGTTTGGTTTCCTTTTCGGGGTTCATTCAGACCTCTTACATTCCCAGATAAGTGTGATTGCTGATTATTTTTATTTCCCCCTTTTCCTACTCCCAATCCCTTTCCTTTTGTGCTGTATCTTTTAGATATGATTTTTGCTGTTTATTAGTCACTTTGAAAATGATTTGGGGTTAAGAACCATGTAGAATTGTGTTAAATAAAGAATTAAAAATAACAGAGGTTGAGTATCCCTTATTGAAAATGCTTGGAATTGTTAGTAGATTTTGGATTCTCACTCTCTCTCTCCCCCCCCCCCCCCAATTTTGCATATGTACATAATGATATACAATAGACTCTCAGTTAACTGGCACACATGGGGATCGGTAAATGACAGACAAATGTCATTTCTGGTTATTTGAGAGGTACTATTAAAAATAAGCTGAACTAATACTACATCCATACTTTATCATGCCATGTTGATGTTTCTGAATTTGGATTCTTAGACATGACATTTCATAGACGGTGCTAACCAACTATAGAAAAAATAGTTCTAGTTTTTGTTCTCTGCTCCATAATGTCACCTTTTATACTGTAAATCAAACCTGCACGAAATCCCATACATTTTTAGTATTGCCTCTTTCCAAATAGTACCTTTGGTGATTATCCATGGAACTCTCTGACACTTAGAGAAATGTGGAGTTACAGAATAATTGATATAAATGTATATATATTATGTTACACTTACAATACGATATTTTAACATATCTGGGAAACAGTTAAGCAATTCACTAACTTCCTTGTTTGCCCTACCATTTTGCAAAGATAACAAAGGGAAGAAAGATATTATCAATTATAAATGAAAAAGTTAATGAGAGGTTTAACAATGAAAGTGTAATTAAGAGTGTTTTCATGCCTAAATAGAAGGATGAATGTTAACTCCCTTCAATCTTTTATGATAAGCGTGTTTCAACAAGGTTTTCAGACTTGTTTGTTGTCTATGAATGTTTGGTTTTATGTGTGCTGAGGCCCATTTCACACAAAGGGACTCTTAATTTTTGAGTTGACTTGTGTAGGATTGCGCTGACGGTATGCTTTCTGGGTGACACAAAAATCAATGTCTTTATTGAGAGGGGAACACAGCATCCGGCATTTAAATTGAGCTAAATTGATAAAGATGGCCTGTGGAAACAAACTGGCTGCCCTCCTAGCTTAATTGACTTTGCTTAACTCCTTTTAAGTAACTATTAATATTGATTGGTTTTTGTTTTTGATTTGACATTGACACACAGGGCGGTTTCATTTTGGTAAAGGCAGCTTGAGGTCAACTGGGGAAAATCTGTTGTGTTGATAAACTTTCAGAGATGGTCAATGGCTTAGAAGGAAAAGTATAAATCAATATTTGCTGAAGAGATTTGTGAAAGAGAATGCAGATGCTGAGGCTCTGTTAGTTAGTTAGGGGAGCATTGTAGGAGCTTGGTCACCATCACCATTATCCAAGGATGGACTTGAAATATGTACAAGAAACAAGAGCTATTGGTAGATGAATATAATGTATAACAACAGTGCTGTCTTGTGGGTTTTATGTCCAAGCAGTGGTGAATCTATTTAATATAGAAAAGCAATATCCAAAGTGCTGAACCTACTTTGATGATAGGGATCAGTACTTTGGAAAGCTCCCTTAAAGTTTTTGAAAAAACAAACCCTAGAGCAGTGGTTCTCAACCTGGGGTCCCCAAATATTTTTGGCCTACAACTCCCAGAAATCCCAGCCGCTTCACCAGCTGTTAGGATTTCTGGGAGTTGGAGGCCAAAAACATCTGGGGACCCCAGGTTGAGAACCACTGCTCTAGAGGGAATTCATCAATTCACTGACATGGAAGGTACCATCCACTATTGAATGAGATCCTATGGATGAAATATGGTTGACTTTTGCAGCATTGTAGTGCTTGCTGTAGTACTAGGCTGAGTTATATATAGTGACTAAAATGTGTACTCAAGCTGCCTTTACCAAAATGTAGTAAAATGGGGGGGGGAGGGGGAGGGATTCCTTCTATAGTTTTAAAGTGCAACTCTTTTCCATGCATGTCTCATGGACTGTGTAACTTCTTCTCATTTTGGGTGAAGGTGATATTCCCCCCTAGTCCTTCAATTGCCAGCCACAACTCTTTCCAATCATGTAAGGTTTTTTTCCCCAAAGATGTACATTTTTTTTTAAAAAAAATAGGGAATAATGATAGCCCTCTCCCAAGGTGCCAGTCTGATAGTCAATGCAGTGTAGAGGTTTGTGTGTTGGACTGGGATCCAAGTTCAAGTCATCATTTAGTCATGAAAGTCACAAACTGAGCAGAGGTCAACTGTATGTTGTCCTTTGTTGAAGGATTCTAAATGGACATTATATAGCCACCTCTCTGGAATGCTTTAGTAGTGGAGTTCTTTACTGATAGGATGTTGGATTTCAAACTTCAGAGCTGTGGCATTTTCCTTGTTTATTGTACTAGACTTCTGGTACACAATCAGAACACACATCAATCAGCAATCATATAATAAAAAGCTAAGGTATGTTGATCGGGGAGCATGACATGTGTGGGATGAAGGGTTGAACATTTGAATGATATTTCAGCAAGGCCAGTGAGTTTGACAGTTAGTTAATGAGAGATATAGATAGGCAGAGACAGAAATTAGATACACTTGGAGATATGGAAAAGTTAAGTTTTGAAAGACACCAAACAGTGAGTGTGAAGAGTTGAAGGAAGAGACAAGACACTAAAGAGAAAGATTTTATATTTTGGATCAATTAGTACAGCTAGGTTCATCTGGGATTATCATCATCATAATAGATCGGTGGTTCTCAACCTGTGGGTCCCCAGGTGTTTTGACCTTCAACTCCCAGAAATCTTAACAGTTGGTAAACTGACTTGGATTTCTGGAAGTTGTAGGCCAAAACACCTGGGGACCTACAGGTTGAAAACCACTCTCATAGCTATCACTCATGGTTGGGTATGATTGCCTTACAAGTTTAGAGTCTTGACGATGGGTCTGTAGGTGACTGTAGAGACCTATTCTGGATCCGCATGTTCTTTCACAATGAGGACATTGATTTCTGTCTTTTGCCCTCCATTCATGCCTCTTCAAATTCCACAGCACAGTTGGTAACAACTGACCTCCAGTTGGAATGCTTGAGAGCATTATCAGGGTATCTGATTTTGTATTACTTTAACACATTAATTATAAACAAAATAGATGCCCACCTAGTGCTATGTGACAGAATGGGAGAGACTGTGTGTCTGCTCAGCCTACTGTGGGCCCTTATTTTTCTTTCTTATGGTTCTCTGTCTTTAAACTGGACTTGGTCCAGGTCAGAGTTTCTCAAACTGTGTTCCTCCAAATGTTTTCGACATAAACTCCTACAATTCCTACAAGATGGTAATTTCCGGAACCCAAAACACCTTGAGAAGCACAGTTAGAGAAACAACGGGCTAGAAATTCCCAGAAAGTGAATCCTTCCAAATAGATCAGTGTCTTCATGTAGCTGAGGGCAATGGGTGGCTATATGTTAGTGGTGAATCTTCAGTGGGTTGTAGTCTGAACATTAGATGAGTCATCCAAGGTCTTGAATCCAATTCCCCCAATCAATTCAGCACTCTGGACAGATGTTTTAAAGTCTGGATGTGAAACTGAAATGGATTTACCACCCCACTGATTTGAAAGCCACCATGGAAAATCACTGGGGAAAGAAACAGGCTGCAATTTAAGCTGGAGTTCTGTCACAAGTGTGTCTGTTTGGGTTTTTTTTTGTCTGCCTCCTAGATTCTAAACAACAATGCTTTGCAAATCGCTTCACTTTTTCCTCAGCCTTTTTGCTCTCCAGAAGAAACAAGTGGAAGGTAAGTATGAGGAGTAAAACCTGTTTTGCAATGACCCACACTTACTTTTGCTGTTTCCAAATTGTCACTCTGTTACATAAAGAACCTTGTCAGAACTGATCCTCGATAAAGGTTAAGAAGCCCATTCTTCTCATGAGCTTTGTTCTTATGGAAGCGGCAGCAACTTCAGCACATCCTCGTTTCAGACACAAATGTTTTGTACTTATATGATCATCATCATCCTTGCATTACCAACAACCTACCATGTTTCCATTTGGCTTCTTACCCTCAAGGACAAAGGGGTCCATGTTAAGATGTAGGCGAGACAAAAAGATAATAGTTTGAACATTTCCCTCTGGGAGGAAGTTTGTACCAAACATCTAATTATTGAACAAACAATTATTTAAACAAGAGATGAAAAGAATAGTTATCTCCCAAGGCTTTTAGCTCCGATTTTATTCTAGACCTTGGGAGACTGTTATTTCCACAATGTCCCATTTGAACTATGTTTCTTGGCTACTGTTTTATGCTTTTATTTCACTTGGGAACAGCCTTGAAACATTTGACTTTTTTGAAAGAGAAAGAGGGAGCAGGGAGAACATTTCTATTCCAAAGTAATGTAAAGGGTTTGCATCAAAGGCTAGACACAAAGGATAGAGACAAACAGATCCATCTTTGCCGAATTGTTGCTGTTTTAAATCTGTTTGGCACAGGAACAAATATTTATCAGAATTACTGAGGCATAGAAACACAAAACATCTTCTCAGTCCTTTTTTTATTACAGTTAGTGTATGTTTTTTAAATATGGATGCAATATTATGATGGAGTGGAGATGTTGGATGTAGTGGAACCATTTTTGTCAGTGCTGCCCCTGGACATCACCATCTCTCTGAAGACTATTGTATTTAATTTCACAATGTAATGATTGTTTTCAAGAGGGAGAAAACATGAAGGCAGTGACAGACTTTGTATTTCTAGGCTCAAAGATTACTGCAGAGACAGACTGAAATCAGGACATCAGAAAACGATTACTTCTTGGGAGGAGAGCAATGACCAATCTCGAGAAAATAGTGAAAAGTAGAGAAATCACACTGGCAATGAAGATCCACATAGTTAAAGCAATGATATTCCCCGTAGTAACCTATGGATGTGAGAGCTGGAACATAAGGAAGGATGTGAGAGCTGGATCATGAGTGAAGGAAGATAGATGCTTTTGAACTGTGATGTTGGAGGAAAATTCTGAGAGTGCCTTGGACTGCAAGAAGATCCAACCAGTCCTTACTTCAGGAAATAACCCAACTGCTCACTGGAGGGAAGGTTATTGGAGACAAAGATGAAGTATTTTGGACACATAATGAGAAGACAGGAAAGCTTGGAGAAGAGAGTGATGCTGGGGTAAAGGGAAGGAAAAAGGAAGAAGGGTCGAGCAAGGGCAAGATGAATGGATGGTATCATTGAAGTGACTGGCGTGACTTTGAAGGAACTGGGGGTGGCCACAGCCAACAGGGAGTTCTGGTGTGGGCTATCCCATGAAGTCATGAAGAGTCGGAAGCAACTGAACAAATAAACAACAACAAAAGAAAGGAGCTTCAGACAGGTATTGCTGACGTGTTAGGTAATACATATGATAAACTTTCCAGCCCTCATCTAGATATATACATACACATGTAGAAATACTACACAGAGACTTTGTAGCACTTTTGAGATTAACAGAGAAAACATGGTAGTAAAAGCTTTCATAGTCTAAGGCCCCTTCTACACTGCCATATAATCCAGATTATCAAATCATATAATCCACATTATATGCTTTGTACTGGATTATCTGAGTCTACACTGCCATATAATCCACTTCAAAGCAGATAATCTGAATTTTATATGTAGAAGAGGCTTAAGTCTACTTCACCAGATGCATAAAGTGTCTAAGAACAGACACTTATGTCAATGAATGAGCAGGATGTCTGTGTGAATAGCAATAGAAGAGGTGATAAGTTCAGTTTTAACGATGGTCTGGAGGACAAAGGTAGAAGGAAAGATATTGCCTAAAGCCAAGGTGGGGAGATTATATGAATATTGGAGAGAGTTATTGGAATCTAGTGTCTAGAAACTAGAAAGGAGATGTGATAAAATAGGCAAGAGAGTCTGCATGAGGCTGGGGAGTTAACTGGCGTTATAATATATGTAGTACAGAAGGGAGTCATCATCTAAATTCAATGGACTGTCAATAGTCTGGAGTTTGTGGGTATATACCAATTTCTTTTTCTAATCTTACTTTGTAGTTTTGTTGTTATTGTGGCAGGACTGCTGTTCTGAGGTCCAAGATGGAAATGTCAAAGAAAACTGATTATGTTCTGCAACTGATCCCATTCTTGTTATCTGATTTATGCCTGTTTATCACATTTCTCGAATAGATGATGTGGGCAGAATTGTCATCTGGCTTGTGGCATGTGGAAACACTGCCATTGATGGCTCCCAGAAATGAATAGGAAACACTGCCTGAGATCCCATATCAGCCAGGAGGAATCTAACAATCTGTCTGTGCAGCTCCATTTCCTTTCTGCATCCAAGGATCTGTCCAGCTTCAGGAGGACTTTGGCATGAACTAAGTAGTATTTCTCTTGCTGCTTTCTTCTGAAGGTATCCCAACCCTCTTTGACATGCTGTTTCTTCAGTTTCCATTTTCGTTTGTGATTTCATACTACTGAAGTGTTTTTTTAATGGGGGGGGGTGCTTCTTGTGATTGCTCATAACATTGGTTGATATTTATTATATTATATTATATTATATTATATTATATTATATTATATTATATTATATTATATTATATTATATTATATTACAGGACCCCTAACAGTTGTATATTCAGATATTCTATGTATTGACAACTGAGTGCATTATTACTATGATAATAAATGTCCTGTGAAACCTAAACTGCATTGAAAATGTGCACTGTTTTGCTGGTGATTATGATGCAACAGGATACTATTTCCAGCCCCCTCTTGCCAGCAATCTGTGGGGTTAGGGGTTGGGTGAAACATCTTGGCTACAGCTGTCATGATGTGCCAAATAATCAGGATTGCAGGCAGATGCATGGGGAAGTGGGGAGGATGGGCTTCTATCCATGGTACTAGTAGGGTTTGGGAGCCATTCATGAAGAAATTTAAAGCTGAATAATAATATTTGAAAATGGAATGTGACAAAGTACCATGTTTTTTGCCATAATAATTGTCTGTCTTGCACACTAGAACTTCCAGGGCAGTGTTGTATGTTGAGAGTTGAGAGTTGAAGTCCTACCTCTACTAGTTTGGTAAGACCCAAATGCTTATTGTCCACAGCTTTCATAAAGTCACTGAGAAAAAATCTGAAATTTCTTTCTGGCCAACTTTCCTGACTCCCATACATTTTCCATGAAGCCATCTTTCCAGGTTTACCAAAGGTATACTGGATAGTTGAGGATGTTAATGTCCAGAACCCCTCCTCCTCTGCAATTTATTAACCCACTGGTAGAATATTCATGATAGAATTAGCATAGTTTTAGCCCAACTTGTACTCATTCATGTCTTTTTAGATATTCCACTGTTTTAAATATCTACAACTGGATTATTTCACTGTGATTTACTGCCAAATGAAGTGAGTAGTTAATAGGCAATGATCACAGTTGTCCTTCATCCCAAAGTCCTTGAAAAGGGTAAAGTCAGTAACTAGGAAGCTTTACAAGTAGCACAATAAATCTCTTAGGTGCTGCATAAAAGTAGAGCGCAAATGTACCCCCCAACCTCATGAAAGAATATTATGTATTGATCTTTATGCAGGTATAAATGTCTGTGCCATCCATAGATTAGTTCTGCCTTCCATCCGAGGCACTGATTTTTTTTAGTAGGCTGCATAAAATCCAGATTCTGTTAATGTGTATTAAGCATGAAATTATGAGCTGAAAGCTATGCCTTTAAAGTGCACCCTTATAGTTTATTGCCCTGCAGTTGCTTTTCAGTATTTAAAACACTATCAGATGATATACTCCAGGTAGTCTGAATATTGTGGTTTGGATCAGGATTATGTTTGGGTAACATCACTGTGTTTTAGTTGTTATTCAAAGAACTTCACATTACAGAAATGATCTATTCCAGGACCCTTCACATAACAAGATTTTTCCAAACCAACCTAACTATAGCAGAAATAATTTTTGGTATAAAATGTTGGCCTACAACTCCAATATCACCACTTTTCTCTTGCTGTATGATTTTTTTAATATCTTTTGTCTGGTGAAGATGCCAAAGGAACTACAAAAGTTTGCATGATTGTTTTGGAGGGTTGATAGCAGAGGTGTGCAAAACTTTGAACGTTGTTTCGGGTTTTGGAAAAATTCACCAATTTTTAGATATGAACCGCCAAAATAAAATGTGGGGAAGCTCCCTCCCAAACCAAATTTATTTTATTATTTATTTACAGTATTTATATACCACCTTTCACACCCCTGGGGAGACTCAAATGGAACTAAACAGGTCTCCCATGAAATTCCGGAAAAGTTTTTTCTTTAGTTTTATTAATATCCTGACTGTTTTTTTCCAAGTTGAAGCAACCAATCTCTTTCCTTAGGGATGATGAGACTGAGTGTAGCCATAAAGCTACATCACATGTTCTTCCTCAGCCAATCACAGGGCTTGTTTTCCTCTCAATTCTCCCATGTTGTGAAGTTGTTTTTGGACTTCAAGTCCCAGAAATCCATGCACTAGTTGCTGAATAGCAGCTGCATTTGTTTTCCCCCCTGCAAGCTGTTTTCTCCTCTCAATAGGATATTTTTTTAAAAAAAAAATCAGAAAAATCAATGCATGAGCAAAACCTTCTGAAACTTGGGAGGAATTATGCCATAAATATGTTTTTTAATTATTAATTTAAACAGTTTATTTTAGTTATGGTACATAACAAAGCAACACATAATAGTCTGGTAACAATATTTTTGATGTATACATGCCTACCTACCTTAGTCAATCAACCAGTTAATTCTGACATTGAGCACATAGTATTATCAGTTATTTAACTTAAAACATATACACTCACTATTTCTACATCTTATCCACTATTTTCAGTCTAAGCTTTCTACTCAATTTTTTCCATAAAGGCTTCATAGTGTTTCAATGTTGGATGTCATGGTGAAGAGTGCACACACAGGTGTGGGGAAGGGGTTTTATTTTGTGTGGGATAGGGGTTTTGGGTAAGTGTAATATGTTGCGTGTTGCTTTCTGAATGTTATGTCATAAATATGTTGCCTCATTGTCCAGAAATGGGATCCCTCCTGTAGTTTAAAAAAATATTATTTATAAAAATCTTTAAAAAATCCAAAAATTCACTGTATGAGCAAAATGTTCTTAAACTTAGGAGGCTTACCGTTGTAAAATTCCGCTACAAGTGTTCCAAGTTTCATCCTGATAGCCATAAAATGGCAGAGAAAACTTAGCCTCTAAAGTTTCTCCCAAAGGGAGCCCCAAAGGCATCTAGTCCAACCCAACTCAAAAGGCTATAATTGAAAAAACCCTGAAAATTAAAAATCCTACAACTTTGACAACTTTTATACTGAAATTTGTATTTTTGAAAGCCCAAAGTTCTCTGAAGCTGAGAGAGTGAGTGTGACTTGCCCAAGGTGCTTAAATTGCTTGAATTGGGAAAAAAAATCAGTGGGTGACCAGATCTTTTAGAAACTTTGCAGGAAATATGCCCTACTCATGCTCTGTTACTGTGGCAAAATACAAAAGAATGCCTTTTTTTGGAGTTCTTTTTAATGTAAAAGCTTTTTAAACATTTCCAAAAAAATCAGTGGATGACTGGATCTTTCTGAATCTTTGCAGAAAGCATGTCCTACTTATGTTGTGTCACTGTGGTCTCCTGCAGAATTCTGGGACATGTAGTTTAGGGAGTCCAGGGCTTCTCCGGATGAGCAGTTTAAAGCCCCCTCTCTGAACTACAAAATCCAGAATTCTGCAGGAGGCCATGGTGACACAACATGAGTAGGGCATAATTTCTGCAAAGATTCAGAAAGATCCAGTCATTCACTGATTCTTAGGAATTTTTAAAGCATTTAAAGTGGATTGAAGTGGGAAAATTCTGTGGCTGGATCCTGTAGCAATAGGAACAACAGACCAAGGAAAGTAACCATTGAGCAGATCATCTTGACGGGACAGTTTGGACTCTCCTTTTTTCATTGCTGTGGGTTGGGAGTGGAGCATCTGAACAAAGCAGAAATGCACAGGGTCATCACTGGATTTTGGTGTACTTTTAGAGGTGCTCTATGACTCTAGAGATAAAAGCTTGAATCCCCACAGCCCAGGAAACTCATTATGCAGCATTTTTATGCTGTGCAAATGCAGTATGTGATCATGGACTTTGTTTATTATTTGTTGCATTCTGATTGCACAAAGCGATCTATGAGCTCATGTAAGTATCAGAACTTGGAAGTTATTTTTGGGCTACATGTCCCGCCTGCTTCTCAAGCACGTTTGGCGGGGACAAGAGATAGGGCCTTCTTGGTGGTGGCTCCTCGGCTGTGGAACGCCCTTCCTACTGACATTAGATTAGCACCATCTTTGATGGTATTCCGCAAAAAAAGTGAAGACCTGGCTATTCGAGCAGGCGTTCGAATAATGAGTGCTATGATTGGTTAATGAACACTGGAATGGATCATTGGATGACGAATCTGGATCATGTTTTGATGATGAGACAATAGTGAATGGCTATTGTAGTAATTGTTTATTGTTTATTGTTTATTAATTGTGCAACTGTATTAAGTTGATAACTGCTTTTATACTGTAACATTGAATTCTGCTGTCTCTTGTTGTTGTGAACCGCTGTGAGTCACCTTCGGGCTGAGAACAGCGGTATATAAGCAAGGTAAATAAATAAATGTCCTATTGCCAGCAACTTGTAAAAACTAATTGATAAAAAGTAAGAGTTTCAAAACCCAGGTACCTAAAACATCTGCCTGGCTTCAGATTCAAACTCCCGAACCCTTCAAATTGCTACACTGTGAGTACCATCATGGACCAAAGCAGTGCCACAATGTGTGATGTGCAGCTGTAAGCCATCAGTCACGTTATATTCCAATATGAGACCCTGAGATAGGATCTCTCTGAAGTGGTCTGAGGCACTATAAATGCACCCAGAATTTCTGTATCAAAGCCTGGCATTGAATAAATGTTGTGTGGGCGTAGAAAAGGGGGATAGGGGATAAAAGTGAATATCTATACGGTGAGTCAGTGGGACAGTAGGACAGTACTTTTCCTTCCCAGGCTCCGGGATCCACTGGATTATCCTCAATTGAAACCATGTGAGCAAAACTGAAGACCAAAATTGAAGGTCTCTCAGGGGAGAAGGTAGGGCAGCATTTTAATTTTAATTCCAGACCCTTTACCCCCTGGATCAGACTTTGTGATTATGACTATCATTTTTGCTTGCTGTAGCATTTGGCTTTCTAGTATATAGTACAAACAGGCTGATGCTTATTTCCTTATAGCTTGCATTTTAAAGCTTAGTCAAAAACTGGTCCAGCTCTATAATGCTGGCTATTTTCCCTGGAACAATTGAAGAGATTTTCTTCCAAGAATTATTTACTGAACAATTATTAAGTATTAGTTACTATCCTTGTTTTTTTAAATAATGAAAACTGGATGCTTTTCTTTGTCTTGGCTACAGCTAACCCCTCATCACTGATCCAGAGGCCAGCTAAAACAGCCCAAGCCCAGTTTCAATGAAGCTGAGAAATGCCTTCCCCAAAGACGTCTACTGCAAATGCTTCTTCCTGTCATGCTGCATGATTTTCAGCAGTCCCAGATCTGGTTTGCTCATGCAGAAGGGGCAGATGATTGATGATGATTTTTTGAGCAAACACGCCATTAGACTGTTGGTGGAGACTGGCATACATTAATGCTTCCCCCAAATACCCAACTACATTGCATATACTAATCTAGCAGAGCGGAGAGTGCTTTAATAGTGCACTGGATCCATGATGCTAACTGGAATAAAAGTATAAAACTAAAGGCATTTACTAGTCACAACGAGATTAAACCTATTGCATCAATCTAACATGGTCTAGTCTCATCCCATTCTATGGGTCTATTGTGTTTGGGTCAGCTATTTATTCATGTATAATTCAAGAAATTTTAGTAAAAAATCAGATCTCAAATCTTGAATGGACTTATCCATGGGTCAGTGTGAGTACTGTACTTTAACTCTTCTCAAAAAAATGAACCATACCTTACTCTGAATAGGGTGGCAAAAGGTAAGTGCTTAGTCTGTCCAAGAGAAGCTAAAAAGAGGACCAGCTCCTTGCTTATGGTCTTTTTGACTGTCTGGGAGGGAAAATGGTGGTGGGAGCCAATGGCATCTACACACTCCCCGGGAGGCATTGATGCTTTATTTTCTCCACAAAATGACCCTTGACTTATCCACTTGTCATATCAAAAATCCATAAATTGGAGCCCAAATCTGCATTTAGCTCATAAATGAGGTTGACTTATATATGAGAATATATAGTGATTCCAGTCCATACTCCAGGAAATAAAGCCCGACTGCTCACTAAAGGGAAGGATATTAGAGGCAAAGATGAAGTACTTTGGCCACATCATGAGAAGACAGGGAAGCTTGCAGATGATAATGATGCTGGGGGAAATGGAAGGAAAAGAGAAGAGAGGCCAACCAAGGGCAAGATGGATGGATGGTATCCTTGAAGTCACTGGCTTGACTTTGAAGGAGCTGGGGATGGCCATGGCTGGCAGGGAGCTCTGGCATGGGCTGGCCCATGAGGTCACAAAGAGTCGGAAGCAACTGAATGAATAAACAACATAGTCATTGGATTTAGTCTTTAATTCCATATTAATCTTACCTAGCTAAGGCAAATAATCCATGTTGTTTGAGAGGTAAGAAATAAGAGAAACATCAGTAAAGAAATTAATTGGCAGCTTGTTGGATATCATGCTTTGGGATATGCTTTCTGATCTATTTGTTAACCAGATATTTTAGAGGATCAGAAGGGACATACTAACAGAGTCTCCCAACCCTGTTTAGCAAGTGAACTGTAAGTTTGTATTCTAAGGTTCCTGGAAATTGTAGAGGAAAAAAACTTAAAGTATAAAAAGTTGACTCAAGCAAGCAAACACCAAATGGTGCCATTAAAGGACAACAGTGTCAACCACAGTACTACATGCCATGTTCTCCAAGAACTTTTTCCTACCTAAGAAAAACCCAGAATTGCATGAAGAATTTAATGAATTTGGGGGATTTTCTCACTAATGATACCTTGTAATATAAGCTGAATTAGGTTTTAACATCTTCTGAGTAAAACCTTAACGAATTAGGGCCATTTGTATGAATACTCCAAAGTTCTCTTTATGACATCTCTACAGCAGCAGTGATAAATCTGAAGTTAAGAAACATCTTAAGAGCTAGGATGTTTATTATGGCATAACCTTTCATGAACTAGAATGCACTTCATTAGATAGATGAAGAGTTTTCCCCACTTACCAGGTAGGTATCCCACAGAGTAAAATGAATGGTAAATGAAGGGGTTAGGTGGCAATGAAATGCAAATGAAATGACAATTCAGTTGAAGCTTAAATAAACGAAAAATGTGCAGAGTGACTATTTACAAGAACAGTAATTACTGCTAACAGAATCATTTTAGCATGGCCCATTAAATTTTCAGGAGACCTTCATCTCTATCTAGACCAGTGTTTCTCAACCTGTGGGTCCCCAGATGTTTTGGCCTTCAACTCCCAGAAATCTTTAGAGCTGGTAAACTGGCTGGGATTTCTGGGAGTTGTAGGCCAAAACACCTGGGAATCCACAGGTTGAGAACCACTGATCTAGACCAAGGAAGTGCAATCAAAGAGTACTCTATACTATAGAATGAATGCAGCCTGACACTACTTTAACTGTCATGGTCCAATGCTATGGAATCATGGAGCTATAGTTTTACAAGGTCTTTAGCTTTCTCTGCCAAAAACTGCTGGTGCATCACCAAACTAAAAATGTCATGATTCCATAGTACTGATTGATACATTGAATTAATTGCTGAATTTTGCCAGTAAATTCCATTGATGTAATGGACTGATGTGGAGAATACGAAAAGTAGGATTCTGGGTGGTTTGACTTTCTAGTTGAAGCGGGGAAACACATTCTTTGTACCATAGATGCCTTTGCCTGCTTAAAAATGGTATCAAGAGAAAAGACTATTTGTTGTTGTTATGTACCTTCAGGTTCAATCTGATTTATGATATTTCTGTCATAGAGTTTTCTTGGCAGGATGTACTTGGAGGAGGTTTACCACTGTCTTCCTGTAAATATAAACTGTAATAACTAGCATTGGCTTGCAATCTCCCATTCCATCACTTACCATGCAGACCCTGTTTAGCTTCCAAGATCAGATAGGATGTGCATGCGCCAATATATGTGTTATGCAAAGGTTCTTGTCCTCTCTTCACTTTTTAAGTTATTTCATGTTGTGATTATATAGATGGAAAGATCTTTGGCTGGCAGGTGATTTATGGATTCATTGTGAAAACAGCAGTGCACAGAAGGAGGGAGTCATCGGAATGGATTTTTTTGTTTGCGTTCTATTGATATGCAATCACAATATCATTATGTATAATTTGCTAGACCTGCATGGTTACGAATAGCAATGCAAAGGTGACGCTGGAAGAAATGGGTTGCTTTTGGGGTCGAAACTCAACATGAGCTTCATTTGGAGTAGGAGTCCTCAAACATTTTAAGCAGAAAGATGGTTCATGGTCCCTCATACTCTTGGGGGAGTACAGAAATATAGTTTGAAAAAAACACAAACGAATTACTATGCACAATGTGCATGTCATATTCATTGAAAATTCCATAACCTACTGGAAATAAGTGCACCATGACCTTATCGAAAAGGTAAAAATGATGTCACATCCATTTGGCAAATGTGAATCTCCATGAACATGTGAAGACCACTTTTTGAAAACCACTAGTCAAGAAAAGCATGGCCTTATTAGAAGTCAACTCTATGAACAAGTGATAGTCACAAGCATTCATGAAATGGCACACAGGTAACTCAGCTGTTAAACTGAGGAACCATGTCTTTAAACTGCTAAGGATAAAGACATGCTACTACAAAAATATATTGGGTTAGCAGAGGATGGTTGTATCTTTGCAGTTGAAGTTGCCCAACTACTCTCCCTTAAAAGCCTCTTGTTTAAAAGCACAAAAACAAAGTAGTCTTCTTTAAAAGTAACATCTCAGGTTTACTAACAAACTTCTTGTATATATTCAGCATACCATAGTCCAATGTCTTTAAGCATATAGTTATAGTACAAACTATATATCAGTACTCGCTGAAGTCTGATAGGAGACAAACTGCATCCACCTCCATTGAAGTCTAAAAGCAGGCTGTATAATAAAAATGGAGTCCTGTGTCTGAAGCTCCTCCCACACCAAAGAGGTACAGTCAAACTGGAATATCAAAATGTACATACAATATAGGTTAGCAATTATACACATTTACAAACAGTGGAGGCTTGGAAGGTTGCTATTTCCAACAATTTTTGTAGAGTGTGTGTGTGCGTGTGTGCGCGCGCGTATATATATACACACACACACATATATATGTATATGTGTGTGTTGTGTGTGTGTGTATATATATATACGCACGCACGCACACACACACACTATATATATATATATATGTGTGTGTGTGTGTGTGTGTGAAAGAACAATACAAAGATTTAAAATGAAGAACAATTTTAACCAACATAAACTTTATCAGTATGTCAATGGGAAGTGTGGGCCTGCTTTTGGCTGATGACATAGTCAAGTTAATTAGGGTTGTTGTTGTTGTTGTTTGCCTTCAAGTTTTTTCAGACTTAGGGCAACCCTAATTTAAAGTTCAAGGTGAGGGCCAAGTAAAGGACCTTGGAGGGCCACATCCAGCCCACAGGCCTCAGTTTGGAAGCTCCTGATCTAAAGTCTAGACACGCCATTAAGGATCATGTATTAAACACTATCTCAGAGAKCAGTTGGCAACAGTATTGAGGACTGATTCAGTGTGTTTCATTTTTTCCATTTTTCTCTCAGTAATCCTTGCAAAAATTGTCATGCAGAATAGAATAGAATTGATGCAGAATAGAATTGATGTTGGAATTGATGTTGTATTGTTATGATTTTGTATGCTGTCCTTCTATGTTGCTGTTCACCGCCACGAGTCGCCCCTAGGGCTGAGAGTGGCGGTCAATAAGTACAAGAAATAAATAAATAAATAAATAATTCTCAAGATAGCAAAAAGGAGAGAAGTGTAGAGTCATGTTGCCCTTGGTTGGCATGAAATATACCAAAGGKAACTTGATTGTTAATYGAGTACTGAATCTATTCTATGTGCTAGTCTAAAGCTCAATTCTATCAACCAAATAGGATCAGCATCGTGGATATCTCTTTTAAAGTTCAAATACCCAGAGCAGAGCCACTGCCCCATAGATGTGAAAAATCTCACCATGGCAGTATCAGTACTACGCAATAAAATATCTAAAAATTAAAATACAATTGTAAACTATTTACCAACAACACAGAAATCACTTCTCACATTATAATTGTAACATAATAACACATAACTTGCTTATTTCATTTTCTACATGATATCCCTTCAGCTTGAGGTCTACTAAGATCTGGGTGGTTTGAGTTTTCCAGGCGGAAGCATTCTCTCCTGACATTTCACCTGCATCTGTGGCAGGCATCCTCATAGGTTGTGACGTCATATATGCAGGTGGGCCATACAGACCAGAAAACTCACAACTACCCAGTAATTCCAGCTATGAAAGCCTTCGATTCTACTAAGATTCTTTTCACATGTATTGCTTTCAGTGCAGGTGTCACCTATCTCCCATCTTTGTCACATTTCAATTTCACTATCTATATATAGTACCTTACATTTGTCCAAGCCGATAAGCCTTTTAAACTGTTTTGGCCCAGACCTCCAACCAGGATTTATTTTGAATCCTGATCCTCTGAGATATTAGATACCATCTCTAATTTCATGTTATTTGCAGATTTAATCAGTATGTTCTCCATTCCATCATGCAAGTCATGCACTGGAGCCAGGACTGAACATTAAAGCTCACAAGTCACATCTTTCCAGAATGAGAAAGAACTATTGAAGAGGACTCCCTTGAATTAGTCAACTATAAGTCCATTTTACAGTAGCACCGTATAGCTCATGACTCACCAGCATGTCTGCAAGAACATCATGGGAAGTTTTGTGAAAAGCCTTACTAGTGGCTGCTAGCTCCTTCCCCAATAAAGTCAGCCAAACAGCAGAAACTGCTCCCCACCCTGGACAATGAGCTTGGAGAGCAGTTGTTGTTGTTGTTGTTGTTGTTGTTATTGTTGTTGTTGTGTGCTTCCAAGTCATCATGGGATTTTCTTGGCAGAATTGGTTAAGGGGATGTTGTCCTTGCCTTCTACTGAGTGCTACTTGCCTAAGATCACCCAGTAGTTTTCCATGGTCAATCAGGGCTTCAAACCCCGGTCTCCCGGTATTCTAATAATAATAATAATAATAATAATAATAATAATAATAATAATAATAATACTTTATTTATACCCCACCACCATCTCCCCAAGGGACTCGGAGCAGCTTACATGAGGCCAAGCCCAACAGTACATCAATAAACAAAAGCAATAAACGAAAACAATAAATACAATACAGTTAATATAAATCACATATAAACAATAAACAATAACACACAAGAACTTTTTTAAAAAACCTATGGCCAGGCCAAATGTAATAGTTTAAAAATTAAAAAAAATAACACTGGGCATGAACAAGGTAGGATATAACTGATATAGGGTTTTCAAAGAGAGATAAGGAAACAAAGTCAATCCTAAATCAGTGGTAAAATGCATTTTGAGGGCATATTGCTGAGAATTTTCCTTATTCTGGGAAGGCACACTGGAACAACCACATTTTCAGGCTCCTCCTAAAGACTGCCAGTTGGGGCATGCCTGATGTCCTTGGGAAGTGAGTTCCAGAGTAGGAGGGCTACCACCGAGCAGGCCCTCTCCCTCGTCCCCACCAATCGCGCTTGCGAAGGAGGTGGGAGCGCGAGCAGGGCCTCTGATCTAACACTCAAACTACTATAACACACTGCTTTCCCAAATAAACAAGTTCTACACAATCTTCCAAATAATGCAATCAAACAATCATCTCTGATCCCCATAACATAAGCTCACCTTCTTCTGTCTCTTCAGAAACAGAATGAGATTTAGTAGGATATCCAATACCATTTAATCCTAAACCCATTTGGTTTCTCGTGAGAAATGGATTGTTAATAACATACATCTAGAACTATTCCTGGACTTGCTTAGAGCAATATGTTTCCTTTTGGGAAGGAGATCAGGTATCGCCCATGTCAAATTAGTTGATTAAAATTTGTGTGATTTCATTTTTGTAAATGTTGATCCTGGTTACATTTTTTTTTCCTGGAATCCAAACGCAACTGTAAAGAAATGAATAATGTCTATATCCTATTGGAAGAACAGTTTCCAATACAATCCCTACCCTTACATGTTCTACTATAAATTTTCTTTACTGTGTCCTATTAAAATTATTAAAGAAAGAAAAAAGTGTGAGAGAAAGAAATAGACCAACATCACTACTCTCTTCTCACCTGTCATATTCTGCCTTATAGGCAAGGTTATTAGGCATAATATATGCTTTTTATGGCTTGAAACATCTGCTTCATTCTTTTTTCCTCCATATTATTTCTTGATGATGTTCTTTTTACAAGTCCTTCTGTCTTTCTGGGGTTCTAGCCAAGAGCTGAAATGTCAAGGAACCACAAGAAAGGCTAGTCTCTTAAGGGGGCGTGCTGGCAACTCAGGAATGAGACCAACCTTGGGCAAGGCGGTTCACAGAAAGTTCATGCCGGGCAGCCTCGAAGCCACATATTCATATCCAAACTTCTGGCCTTTTCAGAAACTCCCACGAGCATGTGCGTCACAAAGGCATGGCTTGTTCTGGAAAGTGCTGCCAGCAGCCAAAAGACAGAGGAAGGCCCTGTTTTCCTCACTTGGAGCACACATCAAGGGGCAAGACTTAATGTAACAATGTCTCAACCTAGAGGAGAAAATCATTCTGTAATGGGTAGCTAGCTACTGAAATGTCCATATCTTGCTTGGATTTCTGCCTGAGCTCTTTCATTACAAGCGAAATATGTTACATGCCAACATCCCATTCTTATTATGAATGTTTTTGATGCTATGCCATTCCTGCCCCAAAAGGCTTGGGTGTTTGTGGGTGGCTGGGTAGCCACCTAGCCAGGAGGAATGTCGAGTTACTTGTCCTGTTGGACATCCTAATGTTGCTCAAAGTACTGGTCTATTGACTCCTACAATGCAGGGAAATGTTAAGTTTTGTACTATGACTTGTGGAATACATGTTTTAGTAAAATAAAATGTTTTGAGACAAAAAAAAGCTGCTTGTGGTCCTTCTAATTTTTTTAATCAATTTTATACTTATTCATGCAATGCTTTTGATACAAAATTTCAAATTTGAAAAACTGGAATTTTGGATCCTCTGCACATCTTTTGAAGAAAGTCACACCAAATCAGTGGTCCTCAACCTATGGGTCCCCAAGTGTTTTGGCCTACAATTCCCAGAAATTCTAGGCAGTTTACCATCTGTTAGGATTTCTGGGAGTTGAAGGACAAAACATCTGGGGACTCACGGGTTGAGAACCACTGCCCTAAGTCATTGTCATCATCGTTGTCACCATTGGTGTCCTTTTCAGGCTAACAGTCTTGTACTTTTGGGGATTCTTGCTTACTCTCTTTAATAACTGAATATTATTTCTCCCAACTTACTTTATAAACCATGTAGTGCCCCACCCAAAGGACATATGAGATGCTGAGGACTGTGAAACGAGTGATTGCAGGATTTAATGGGTTACAGGTAATGGTTTGTATTGAGAGAAGTATTTCCAGCAGGCCCCCAAGGAAGCTCCAGCTGCCTGTCACAGCATGCACCACAACCAGGAAAGCAGTGCAGATATCAGAGCTTTGATGTGCAGCTCCTCAGAAAGCCTTCAGTTGGGATTCTGCCAGGCTTACAGGGTATTTATTTATTTATTTACCATATTTATACCTCACCCTTCTCAACCCCAAAGAGGACTCAAGGCGGCTTTATACATGGGCAACTATTCAATGTCATAAAAACATCAGGTAGGTGTTGTGAGGTGGATTCAGCAGAAGTAGCAATGATAACAGAGCTGACAGATAACAAATGTCATCATAACTGCATTCGATGAGGTAGGGTAAAGCATCATTTCCAACTCATGGCAGCTCTAAGAACATATTGCTGGGATTTCTGGGACTGAAAGCTTATGACTCACCAAAGGTAGGATCCCATGGCTGAGTGGGGAATCAAACCCTGGTCTCCAGAGTCATAGTCTAATGCTCAAACTGTTACACTCCACTGCCTTTTTTCATGACGATGCAAGATAGAGGCCTTGGTCCTACTTTTTGGGGCGAAAGACAGCTTATATATTAAAATGATTACTATATACTTAAAAACATACAGAAAATTAACATTAAAATATAATTGAACAATTCTGAGCCTAAATGAATTTTCTGTGCTGCATCTCATATTTTGTTTGCACAGGAAAAATGTTTACCATGTTCTTATTGATTCAGTGAGTCTCATCATAGTAGGAATTAAATAGTTTTCTAGTTGAATCACATCCCTAGGAACTGCCTAGTCAGCAGATTTGTCTTGAAAACAAGTTGAATGCTCAATGCGCATCTAGTTTTAACAAGGAATTGAAGAAACAACCCATGTATTAACAGTTTTTAAAATGCTGTTTTCTTTTGCTTTTCCATTGTAGCAGCACATCTAGTTAAGACAAACTGCTTATACAGAGAACGCCTGCCCCAAATGCACTTTCTGACAAAAACTCAGTGTATTTCCCCCATAGGGTTCCAGCATCCAGGATAAATTGCAGGAAGACCTTCCAAACCACCTTCTGACAGAGCATTAAGATGCCTCATGTCCACCCTAGCAGCTGACAGTGAGTCACTGCTTCTGGCATTAGAAGCCAGACTTTGCATGTCTGGGAAATAATGCCTAGCCAAGTGTGATTGCAGGCTATTATTAAGACTTTATTTGTGAAATTGGCAGACGTGAGGTCAAACATCTTTCAGTGAATTTGCCCGCAGTACTTTTAGAGAGCTTTCAAATGTAATCCCATTATACCTTTACTCAAAAGATACTTTACCTCGTCTGCAAATTGCAACTTAATTACCAAGCTTTTTTTTCTTCATCCTGTGGGTACTTCTTCCACTACCACCCATTCTGGATTTTATATTTCAACTCTGCTTTAGAGTAAGGCAGCTGGGCACAGAGCCAAGAGAACACCAACTGCTAAGCAAGAGGACGGATTTGTTTTTTTCAAGAAGATAATGCAAGAGGTCTTAAAATTGGTGTGTGTGTGGCCAAAGAACGGCAGTAACGCTAGCAAGTTCCCATTCAAAACCTTATGAGATGTCACATGCTGGCTTGAAGCAACACTTTCTTAAAGTTGTAGGTTTGCTTATGCACACATTTATATATAATTGTGATCTGTAAAGATTAGCTCATAGAGACAGTGTTAGATCAGGACTGGGATGAAATCCTGGAGATCAGATGGAAGCAAGCTGTTCAATTGAGAATCTAATAATCAGGGTCAACAGTACAGACCCTGAAGTTCCCAGGCCAAAACCTGGGCTTAGGAACAGCCCCTGCTGATGTCATTAAATACCCCCCCCCCAATATTTTCTTGTTTGGAGATTAAGCAAGATGAAATAAGGTGATTTTCCTTCTGAGTTATTTAGGGATAGAATCATTGAGTCAGATGAGGCTACAAGGGCCATCCAGTCAAACCCCCTGCCATACAGGAAAATACAATCAAAGCACTTCTAACAGATGGCCATCCAGGCTTTGCTTAAAAACCTTCAGAGAAGGACAGGCCCGTAGCCAGGATTTTGTTTCGGAGGGAGCTGAGTTTGATTCGGGGGGGGGGGGCTGAGTCTGAGTGAAAGAGGGTCTACCCTAGCAAACCTTTTGTATCGTCCCCAATACCCCCATGCATATGGGATATATTGAGCATGGTGATCAGATCATGATATGAATAAACATAACAGTTTAAATACTGTACCAGTAAGGCCTTCTCGCGGACCACCATCAGAATTTCGGGGGGAGGGGCTGAAGCCCCCAAGCCGCCCCCCCCCCCCCCCCCGGCTACATGCCTGGAGAAGGAGATTCCACTATGCTCCAAGGCAGCATATTCCACACTGAATAGTTCTTACCATCAGGAAGTTCTTCCTAATGTTTCGGTGGAATTTCTTTTCCTGCAATCTGAATCTACTGCTCCATGTCCTTATCTCTAGAGCAGTGGTTATCAATCTGTGGGTCCCCTGGTCTTTTGGCCTACAACTCCGAGAAATCCCAACCAGTTTACCAGCTGTTAGGATTTCTGGGAGATCCCCAAATGTTTTGGCCTTCAACTCCAAGAAATCCTAACAGATGGTAAACTGGTTGGGATTTCTGGGAGTTGAAGGCCAAAACATCTGGGGATCCACAGGTTGAGAACCACTCCTCTACAGCATCAGAAAACAAGTTCTGCCCCCTTTCAAGGTAACACCCTTTCAAATGTTCACACATGGCTACCATGACCCCTTTCAGTCTTCTTTTCTCCAAGCTAAACATACTCAGTTCCCTAAGCTGTTGCTCATAGGGCTTGGCTGCCAAACCTTTGATCATTTGGATACCCTTGTCTGGACACATTATCGCTCACCAATATCTTTCTTGAACTTTGGTGCCCAGAACGGGACACAGTAGTCCAGGTGAGGTCTGAACAAAGAAGAATAGAATGCAACGATGACTTCCCTCAGTGTAGAGACTATACTCCTATTGATGTAATGTAGAATCACATTGGCATTTAAGTGGTTGCATCGCACAGTTGACTCATGCTTAGCTTGTGGTCTATTAAACCCTGAGATCCCTCTCATAAGTATTGCTATCAAGCCAGATGTCACCCATTTTATATATGTACATTTTCTTTTTTTCTTTTTTTTGCTTAGGTGTAGTATACATACAGTTTTGACTGGAAAGCCTGAGCTAGGGAAATCAAAGAAAGACCCATCACACAAGTGAAAGCAGTACATTCTTACATGACATTCCTGCATGAGCCAGAATGCAGCCAATCATGTCTGAGTTTAGAAGCTAAGCAGGGTCAAGTCTGGTTTGATAGCAGGTCTCCAGGAAAAATCAGAAATATCCAAGTAGGGTGTGGAAAAGGTTTTGTCTAATACTCTGGGCAGTTGTTGCTAGCCAGAGTTGATAATATTTGCTGGCTGGGCCAATGTTCTGACTTAATATATGGCAGCCTTCAATGTTACTGTTTTCCAGAATAGGGCTGGGAAATGTGTGTCTTTCTAGATCTGTCACAATATAGTTCCCATCATCCTTCACTAGAGGCCAGGCCATGTGGGTCAAATTGCAATTGGAGTCCAATAAAAGGACCAAAGGTTTTCCAGTCTTGGCCTAGGCCAATGGAGACAAATCTGGCAGTCCTTTCCTAGGTGAAATTTTAGTGGAATTTCTAGAACTGCTGAAATCTGAAGAAGACTTGTAAAATGTGTTGTCTGGAAGATGGATGTTTGCTATCCACGCCACGGATCCTAACCATACCTATCCTCCATCCCAAAGTAATCCTTTTCTGTAGAATATCTGGTCTACCTTGTTTTCCTTATCTTCTTGAGCTTGCTTTCTTTACACTGGACTTAGCTTAATAAACATGCTCTTTGAAACTCAGACCACACGGCAGAATTTCATTATACTCTTGCCTTGTTTCCTGAGCCGCATCTCTCTCTCTCTCTCTTTCTCTCTGGGGTTCCATTTCTGATACCAAGCACCTTTCATGGCTTTAGTGAGCAAATCTTGCATTTGTCTGCCAGCGCGACAGCTCCCTTCTTATTTTACTGGACACAAAAGAGCTATATATCCTGGGCATGAATGCTCTTCATTCTTGTTCATTCATATATTTCACTGATTTTTTTATATGATCAATATTCTCCATTTGAAACCTCTCTGTGCAATGATTAATTTCCCAATAAAAATGGCACATGGTGGAGATTGCCTGTTTTTCTCCAGAATGGGGAGAAAAAAATAAGCTGATGATCCATGCAAGACTCCAGCTTCTTTTATAGGGCAACTTCCACGGTATTGTTAATTTTAGTGTTATGAAATAGGGTGGTGTGAAGGAAGCACTAGGCAGACTTGGCTGTGAGGCATCCAATCACAGTTCAGGGAAACAGTGAAGGGGGGGGGGGCTTTGGGAGAACTGATTTTTAATGGGAGAGAACAGGCAAGATTTTGATTTCAAGCAAGCAGGGTTTGAGGAGGAAACAGTCAGGGTGTTGAGCAATGGCATTTCAGATAAGAGTGGAAAGCAAGAGCTACCTATGATACAGATTGAGTATCCTTTATCTGAAATGCTTAGGACTAGAAGTATTTTGGATTTCAGATCCCCCCTCCCAAGATTTTGGAATACCTACATATACAAAATGAGATTATGTAAGTGGAGAAACCATGATTGACAAGATTCCTAGGGGCTGGAGTTTTGGGATCAGCCTGGGTAAAGGAATCTATCACAAGAAGGACCTGTTACTGGCAGTCGTGATGGTGTTTGACTGATTGTGAACATTGACCATTATGCAGGCTTGTGATTCTCTTTATTTCTTTCCATTGCTTTGACACATTTGGTGATGCAAATAAAAGATGGAAGGAAATTCTTGGTGACAAATGGAAAACTTTACATCAGGCTGAGCAAAGTGCTATCAAGGGCCATTTTTGTGAGCCTGATCCTGACACTACCTCCATATCCAGAGGTAATTGGAGGTACTTGCTAGGGCCTCCAGGAGTGGCAATCTGTTCTTCAAGAGGAGGCTTGCAGTAGTAAATGTGGACTACAGATTAGGTACATTTCATCCTGATAGGCCTAAAAGTGATGGAGAAATGAGACTTTATTTTCCCCATTGGTACCAATGGACTGAATCTTACCAGAACAAAAATGGCAACCCCCCCCCCCCCCCTTCTGATTTCAGGGCAGCTGAAAACAGAACCAAAAATTGTATGGTTGTTGGGCATTGTGCACACCCCTACCACATTTCATGGGAATACTAATCTCCTTGTTTTGGATTATTCTAAGGAGATAACTTTGATTCTTCTGTTATACTTTTGAATCCACATTGTACGGGTGTTCTGCATTCCAACACAGTTGTGTGGACTTGTGTGAACTAAGTCAAGTTATGCCAAATATTTATTTATTATTTCAGTCATTTCTACCCCACCTTTCTCACTCCCTAGGGGGGACTCAAGGCGGCTTACATCCGGCACAATTCGATGCCCACAGTTACAATAAAATGCAATAGCAATAACACAATACATTAAAAACAGACAATTAATACAGTATAATACAACACAATACAATATCAACTAAAACCGCTCTATAGCCCGCGTTCATCGTGTTCTAAAATCCGTCAATCCGTTTAGCATTGCCATAGTCCTTTCCAACTCTAGTCATCATTACCTTGTTACCCTGCCAGACTACCCAAATGCTTGGTCCCATATCCATGTCTTCAGCTTTCTTCTGAAGGAGAGGAGGGATGTTGATGACCTAATTTCCCCGGGGAGTGAATTCCACAGGCGAGGGGCCACCACTGAGAAGGCCCTGTCTCTCGTCCCCACTAGCCTCACTTGTGATAAAGGTGGGGCCAAGAACAGGGCCTCCCCAGAAGATCTTAAACTCCGTGGTGGGACATAGAAGGAGTATAATTTGGCAATGTATCCTCCCCCCAATTTATTTACTCCTGATCAAATCAGTCCAAGTCATCCTTATAGATGTCAGTGATCCTGATTAAGGAGTGTATGGATTGCTTCTTTTTGAGTCAAAATTGTAGTCCGCCTCATTTCACTCCTACTGTTTCAGCTTTTCTCAGCTTAATAACAGCAGAGACTCTGGCTCACACATTTGGGGTATGTTCTTTAATTAGTAAATTGATTAAAAGCTAAACTGTGCAAACAGGATGAGAAAGATTATGTGGGATGAAGTTCTGGAGGGTTTTTGTGTGTGGTTTTTAAAAAGTTTGAAAAAAAAACAGCAACAGATTTGTCTCTTCCTTCAGATTGGAACAAAAAGGGCCACAGAGCAAAGTTTTGGCAGTTGCCGGAGTAGGGAACCAGCAGGCAGAATGTACGGAGCCCTTTTTGAAAGAAAATTGCCAGGCTGTTCAGCTACAGATCTGTTCATGCACAGAAAGATCCCATGTTAATTTTAATAATAGCCATTCCCTGTAATAGTGGACTTTATTGGTGAGTCCAGATACATTATAGCTAAAATCAGACAGCAAGAAACATGAGGGACAAATTCCAAGTGTTCAAAACATCAACTGAGAAAACAACCCCTACCTAATTCAGACTAACACTAACCAAGCATGCACTGTAGACACTAAGCATCATTATGGTTGTTGTGGTCAAGATCTCCTCCTCCTTTTCTTTCTTTCTCCTTCTCCTTCAAATTCCCTTACCCTGAGACAAGCAGCACAGAAATGTTTAAAATCTGTGTTCCACTGAAACCCAAAATGTCAGGAACAACAGTACTTGGCATTTATTTAGTGATTCAGAGCATCTAAAGCACTTCAGACACATTCTTTGCAGACATTCTTTCAACAACCCAGTGAGTGTTATTATGCCTGTACAGCAGATTGGGGGGCGGGGGTGGGGGGAGCTGATGGGTAAGTGTTTATCTAGGGTTCTTTATTGCACTTCATGGCAAAAGCAAGAGTATGAGTAAGATAAGAGACTTCATGGCCACAGGTCAGTTTTATCATTATTCTGTTGTCATGAGGTTCCTACTTATAGAACAGAGGACTTTGGTCATCTTTATTATGCATAACTTACCTGATGGAAGCTATTGAACACTTCTGTCCTAAGCAGAATAGCTACATTCATTTCAAGGTTGAAGAAATGGAATTGTAAATGCAGTGGTTTCATAGAATCATAGAATCAGAGTTGGAAGAGACCTCATGGGCCATCCAGTCCAACCCCTGCCAAGAAGCAGGAATATTGCATTCAAATCACCCCTGACAGATGGCCATCCAGCCTCTGTTTAAAAGCTTCCAAAGAAGGAGCCTCCACCACACTCTGGAGCAGAGAGTTCCTCTGCTGAACGGCTCTCACAGTCAGGAAGTTCTTCCTCATGTTCAGATGGAATCTCCTCTCCTGTAGTTTGAAGCCATTGTTCCGCGTCCTAGTCTCCAGGGAAGCAGAAAACAAGCTTGCTCCCTCCTCCCTGTGGCTTCCTCTCACATATTTATACATGGCTATCATATCTCCTCTCAGCCTTCTCTTCTACAGGCTAAACATGCCCAGCTCCTTAAGCCGCTCCTCATAGGGCTTGTTCTCCAGACCCTTGAATCATTTTAGTCGCCCTCCTCTGGACACATTCCAGCTTGTCAATATCTCTCTTGAATTGTGGTGCCCAGAATTGGACACAATATTCCAGGTGTGGTCTAACCAAAGCAGAATAGAGGGGTAGCATGACTTCCCTAGATCTAGACACTATGCTCCTATTGATGCAGGCCAAAATCCCATTGGCTTTTTTGCCGCCACATCACATTGTTGGCTCATGTTTAACTTGTTGTCCACGAGGACTCCAAGATCTTTTTCACACGTACTGCTCTGGAGCCAGGCATCCCCCATTCTGTATCTTTGCATTTTGTTTTTTCCTGCCAAAGTGGAGTATCTTGCATTTGTCACTGCTGAACTTCATTTTGTTAATTTTGGCCCATCTCTCTAATCTGTCAAGATCGTTTTGAATCCTGCTCCTGTCCTCTGGAGTATTGGCTATCCCTCCCAATTTGGTGTCGTCTGCAAACTTGATGATCCTGCCTTCTAACCCTTCATCTAAGTCATTAATAAAGATGTTGAACAGGACCGGGCCCAGGACGGAACCCTGCGGCACTCCGCTCATCACTTCTTTCCAGGATGAAGAGGAAGCATTGGGGAGAATCACCCTCTGGGTTCGTCCATTTAACCAATTACAGATCCACCTCACCGTATTTTGGTTTGGTATTTTGAAGCTGGGCAAAAGTGCCCCTCTAGATGTTATTGGAGTGCAACTCTCATAATCCCTAGCCATTGTAGCTAGCATAACCGATGATGGATAGTGGGATGTATGATTTGATAATAACTGGAGGTCAGTATTGCTTACCTTTACTCTACATATATCTTTTACTATTAAATTGATGGCTGTCACTGCACCTTCAGCTTCCATAGTGCAACTATAGAATATGATGTATTTGTTTTCCCCAAATCTCCCTCATTGGCTTCCTTGAAAGATTATGGATTTGAGAATTATAGAACAGAGAGAAAGCCTGTCCCTATTCACTTGCTTTGTGCTGTGCATAATGGCATAAGATTGGCAATCATGTATTGGCTGACATATTTCTCTATTTTCCAGCTTTGTAATATGCTTCCAATTGTTCCAAGATATTATTTACTTTGTTGTTGTAGTTTTTTTTGGGCTATATGGCTATGTTCTAGAAGCAGATGCAGATGAAACATCAGGAGAGAATGCTTCTAGAACATGGCCATATAGCCCGAAAAACATACAACAACCCAGTGATTCCAGCCATGAAAGCCTTTGACAATATTATTTACTTGTTGGATTCAGTTCATTTCATTGTAAAGATGGTTAAGATATTTGCTAACTACATTATGCATAGATTGTGCAGGAAATGATTGGTGTCATGGAACTAAGAGAGGGTGTCTTGATTGCAGAGGACTTCAACATTAAAAATCTTGAAAATCTTGGTGTCTTCTAAATTTAGCTACAATTCCCACATAAGTGGTGGAGAAATGGATCATTCCAGCCATGAATTATTGTTATGAACATTTCCTGTTATAATCCAGAGAGCTGGGGATGGCATGCTCTTGAGGGACCATAAAATTGACAAAACATATGCTTTTGATGGATAAAGAATGCCTTCCCAACAGGTTCAAGCAGAAGCAAAGTACTGCAGCCTCTTCTAGTTTTTCTGTTCTTCCTCATTATTCATTTATACCATCTTGACCACATTATTTTTTCTAGCCTCATGCGCAGTTCATCATAAGCAAATATTATTTATTTCTGAGCTTACAACAAACCTTGTAATTTATTCTTATATAAACCATGCAATTAAGATATCTTCCTTCTTTCTTACTTAGAGTAAAACATAAACATTTTCTGACTTAGTTCAGTGATAGGCCCAATGAATGTGGCTTTGAACTTAATTAATGTGGATATTTATATTTCCCATCTGATGTTTATTTTTTTGCCAACATGTGACTAGTTATGTCTCGGCTGTCCAATCCAAACATTGATGTTAATAGCTAAACCATTAATATAATAGTTTTCTCAATTGCCATACCTAACTCCATATGCTAAATCAACTATTGCTGTGATTCAAGGCCTCTTTTGATGTGTTCACTGAAAGTTGTATACAGAATTCTAAATTTGGAGAGGCTTGGTTTATTACTCAAATTTGTTGAAAACAGTTTCAGTTATACACAGAAAGATTGAATGGTGTAGGAGGACCTAGTGGTACCTACCAAAGTATTCCCTCTAGTCCTCCAGAACAATTCTTTCAATTTCTGCCAGAGGCATTATTCATCCCTGCTGGGAACAAAAATAATAATCTATTTTCGCTTTGCTGGATGTTCTTAAAAGTGATGTCATTTTGAAGGAGGTCTCATGGGGAGAAGGTCTTCAGCAGTGGTGGTGGGAACTGGAAAATGTGGCTATACCTTCCATGATCCTCTCTAGAATCCATCCACACTCTCTATAACAGTGATTCTCAATCTTTGGTTCCCCAAATGTTTTGACTTTCAACTCCCAGAAATCCAAACAGCTGGTAAACTGTCTGGGATTTCCGGGAATTGTAGACCAAAACACCTGAGGACCCACAGGTTAAGAACCACTGCTCTATATTATATCAGGATGGTGGTGGTGAACTGAGCAAGACTCAGGAAGGCTGGAGCTTCCAATGACCATTCTTGGTTCCTCCACTCAACTGTTACTGTTCTATTCTTGGATGGCTGAGACCTCACTACTATATATCTCTTGACTGTATCTGGCTTAATTCACCAGTAATTGCTTGTATTAGCCTTTGCTGTCAGTAGGCACAGGATAGAGTTGCCAGTGGGGGCAGAAGGGGAAGCCTGGTGGAAAAACATTGAGGAGATCTCTGCTTTTATCCAGCCTCATCACATTCATTGAAGAGTTAACCTGCTGCATAGTGAATTCTTTTGCTTTTTAATTTTTAAAATTATGTTGACTCTATTTTCTGGATGATTGCCATTTGCGAAATAGTTTATATGTCCTGGAATGGATGTCCTCGTTTTGGACATATGTATGAAATTACAGGTGGGGTGGGATGGAATCACAAACCATGAAAACACCCCAATCTCGCACTTGCTTTTAAAATAGATCATACCACTGATCTCACTAGCCTTTGGTATTTAGAGCAACACTTTTTTACAATTAAAAGTGCCTGCAGCTTGAATGAAATGCGGAGAAAACCCAGTGCTGCTATCAGCCGAAGAAATCATATTAACATAGAAGAGAGTAGATCTGGGCCATCTGTTGCCGAGCGGTTGAATCAGTGTCTGGCTTAGCAGCATATGAAAGAGAGACGTAGAGTTCAGACTGCAGAACAGGGCTGATATTTCGGATGACATCTGGATGCTTTTCATCAATGATATAAACAGAAATTCTGGGGGAACAACAAACTGTTAGTCATGAGCATTTTAAATACCGACAGACACAAAATTATAACATTAAAGCAGGTGTCAGGCCAAAACGGATGTGCGTGTACATAAATGAGGGTTCTGGCAACGTTTCAGGGCTAGGAGGAAAGCAGGCAGCCATTAAAGACCTCTTGGAAATGCGAGTGCATAGGCTTGTTCACAAATTCACATTCGCCACAACACCAAGTGATGGTTGACATGTGTGAATGAGGAAGACCCCCAGAGATGGGTGAGAATTTGCTTAGTTTGTTTCCTAATCGTGCATGTTTATTCACTAATGAAATGAAAAGAACCTTAGATTAAAGGGGGTGGAAAAGGAGCAAAAAGGAGAAAACAAAGCTTTCAGATTCCTCCATTCAGACAGAGCACTTTGACTTCTTCAAATTTTGAAACCCTGGCCTTCAACTCCTGTATATTCAATTATATATGTAGAGCTTAATCGCTGTTGCCATATGCCAGGAGGAACCTCATTGTTTTCTGCTCACTGGAAATTGCTGGACCTATTGAATTTCCAGCACAACAAACCTAGCTGTTTGAATTAAATGAGAGGTGCACATTAGCTCTTACATTCATCAGTTCAGTGGTGTCCATATGGTCCTTGGAAGATACAAATCTCCTGTGCTCCATTGGGGAAAATAAGACAGATGAAGTTAATGGTGAATGCACTGGGTGCTGTATAGTAGCATTGCATTTATTCCAGCCTCTAGATGTAGTCTGGAGGATAGGTAGTATCAGCACACATTATATAGGAATCAGATGCTACTTCCATGTTTGCATTTTTTTAAAGTAGGATGGTGAAAAATAACACAAAAGCTGATCTCAGGATGTAAATCTTAGAATTATAAGAAACCACAAGGACCATCCATTCTAATCCTCTGTCATGCAGAAATACACATTCACAAACTTAATTTGATGTTATGTAATAGTAAAGGTTAAAAAGCTTGATGCAAGCCAAGGCAAACTGGTAGGCTTCTGTTGTTGTTTGTTTCAGAGAATATTCTTGTGAATGCTTTTGTGCTTCTGAACCAGTATTGTGTTGTAGTTTGTGTGTTAGACTGGGATTATGAATGGTCAGGATTCACATTTCTATTAAGTCATGGAAAGCCACTGGTTGTCTCTGGGCAAGTCACTCTTGACTGCCTCATCACACTAGAGCATGGATCCACTTTGAATCCAGGTGCTGCCTCCTGCAGAATTCTGGGGTTTGTAGTTTAGTGAGACCCAGGACTTGTCTGGCCAAGTAATTGAAAAGTCTCTCCCTAAACTACAAACCCCAGAATTCTGCAGGAGGCAGCACCTGGATTTAAAGTGGATCCATGCTCTAATGTGATGAGGATGGTCAGCCTTGGAGGAAGGCAATGGAAAACCTCATCTGAATAAATTTTGTTAAGAAAACCATATCATAAAAGTTGTAAAAAGCTTGGGAAAATGGAAGGAAAAAGGAAGAGGGGCCGACCAAGAGCAAGATGGATGGATGGTATCCTTGAAGTCACTGGTTTGATTCTGAAGGAGCTGCGGGTGGTGACGGCCGACAGGGAGCTCTCGTGTGGGCTGATCCATGAGGTTACAAAGAGTCGGAAGTTGACTTGAAGGCACACAACAACAACAACAACAACAACAACAACAATAACAACAACAATATGTATTCAGTCTATGTGCTCTTCTGTAAACTATATTGTCCTAGTAAAGGTAAAGGTAAAAGTTTTCCCCTGACATTAAGCCCAGTTGTGTCCGACTCTGGGGGTTGGTGCTCATCTCCATTTCTAAGCCGAAGAGCCGGCATTGTCCATAGACACCTCCAAGGTCATGTGGCCGGCATGACTGCAAGGTTACCTTCCCACCAGAGTGGTACCTATTGATCTACTCACATTTGCATGTTTTCAAACTGCTAGGTTGGCAGAAGCTGGGGCTAACAGCAGGAGCTCATGCCACTTCCCAAATTCGAACCTGTCAACAAGCTCAGAAGGTCAGTGGTTTAACCCACTGCGCCACCAGGGGCTCCCACATATTGTCCTACAAAGTCCAAAAAATGGTTGACTTGTTGCCTGAACTAGTTAAAAGAAGTAACATTGAAAAGTTAGTTTGCATCTATGTAATCATGCAACCTGACCTGTTCTCCTTTACCTGTTCTCTCCAAAAAGGAAAAAAAATTACCTCTCTCCCACTTCAAAGACAGTAGTTATATCAGGCATGGGCAAACTTTGGCCCTTCAGGTGTTTTGGACTTCAATGTCCAGAATTCCTAACAGCCGATAGGCTTTTAGGAATTGTGGGAGTTGAAGTCCAAAACACCTGGAGAGTTGAAGTCCAAAACACCATGCCTGAGCTATGTTGTACTTATAACCTGGCCTTATGCTACAGTTGAGGTCTCTTGAAAGGACTGACATATCCTGGGGTTCTATATTGTTCTGCCAAGATGTCCAATCTTGACGGGAAAGGTGGAGTTATTGAGCTTTATTTCCATATCCCTTAATTAGATTCACTATTATGTCTGGTAAATGCATCTCCCTACAGTAACTGTAAATAAATAGGTAATGGGTCCATGGCATTCAATAAAGCAAACACTTACTGGCAATGAGTCCACAGTATTCAGTAAAGAACAATAATTCGTGTTGGTTTCATCCATGCAGTGAGGACATATTTAAAATGTTAGTGCCATTTGTATCCAGGAACTGATAATGTAGAACTAGCTAAAACCAAACCAAAACATAACCAAAAAAAAGTTCTTCAAACTATTTTCAGCAAGCATTGCTATGACATATTGTTTGATTGCGCAAGAAGGAACACAAAGTAGTAGGATACATTTTGAAACTTTTTTAAAAAGTGAGCAAGCACGGTAAGTTTTAAAAAGCATTTGTACATTTGTAAGACTTTTTCTTATCCCACTAAATAATTCAGCTGGTTTCTGTCAGTCTTTAGCAGTTTGAATGTGTGGCAGACTGCTTGTCCATTGTTTTGTAACTCAGGAAATAAGGGGAGGGAGGCATAGCAATTAAAGTGATGTCAAACTGCATCAATTTTCCAATGCAGATGCACCTCTAGTCTATTGAAGCTTAGGACTGAGGAGCATACCTTGCAGGACCATATTTACACCAACTACTAAATTACTGATCCAATGAGGAAAGGATATAAGATTGGTTTGGCAAGATTAAATCTTGGCAACCCCATGCTGTCTCCCACCGGACACTGCATTATCACCAAGGCAATTGCAGACAGAATTCCTTATAATCCTGATACTGATGTCAGGCTGACTTGTTTGTGGTTCCCTGAATCTTCCTTTTTTCCTCTTTTTGGAAAAAAAGGAATAGTTTTTACTCTTTTCCAGTCCTCTTGTACTGCACACAATCTTCTGCGAGTATGTCAGCAAATTCCTTCAATAATCTGGGATGTATTGTCGAAAGCTTTCATGGCTGGCATCACTGGGATGTTGTGGGTTTTTTTGAGGATCCTCACAACCTCTGAAGATGCTTCCCATAGATGTAGGTGAAATGTCAGGAGAGAATGCTTCTAGAACATGGCCATATAGCCTGAAAAACCTACAACACCACAATCTGGGATGCAGTTCATCTGGCTCTAAAGATCTGAACTCACTTGGATTAATTTGTGATTCCTAATTCCATATCAGTCTTGATTTGCAAACTGAATTCCTTAGCAAGAGATGCAAGGAAGGACACAGTCCTCTTTGGGGGGAAAACCTGAAGCAAAATAAATATTGAGCAATTCTGCCATTTTCTTATGACTTGTTAGCATGCTAAATGTACACATCTCACAATGTTGAGGAACACTCTGGTCATTTCTTTATGCCTGCCAAGTTTGCTGTCCAACGTTATGATGGTCAATGACCGGATCATAACAGAGGGACCCAGTCCCCCACATCCACATCAAACCCAAGGGGTTATATACTTCAAACTTCAACAAATTATAAAATCTAAGCTAAAAACCACATACAAGTAGTTATTAAAAACCCAAGATTGTTCAGGACTAGATAGCCTTCAAAACAGAGGACTGTTTCCTTTCTTCCAGTTTTCAAACAGAGGAGTCTGCTCCATGAATTAGGATATATAATCACCCTAGGTGATGCCTCCCTGCAGTTTTGGTTTGCAGTGGAAGATAGGATGAATTTCTAATGAATTTACAAAATGTGGAGATATACAGTAGTTTGGCAGATGATATACATGTGAATTGTATCCTCATTTTAGCCTCATTTTTATGGGAAGCTACACAACCTTTGGACAGCACCCCTGCATGTTTTCGGTTTCAGCAGTTTTTGAGGGAAATGGTAATGTGAATAAAGGTCTTAATGGCATGATTCAACTTTTTGGAGTTGTTTTTTAAATAAATGGGCCCTGAAATCAATACCAAACACTGTGGGTTGTGCTCTCTGTCTGTTTCTCATATTGAGCTGCCTTTGCAATTCAATTTTTTTCTGGGGGATTAAACTAAAACAGCTTTAAAGAAAGCTCAGTAACTGCTCCAACTTCATAATCTCTTAATTATCTTGAAACCCAATTGAATAGCGTTTAATATTCCAGCCTATCTTTGCCTCTGGTTCTCTAGACCATATCGCTGAGCTGGACTAAAGGACTGAAAAACTCACTTTGTTATCTCAAGTAGCTTCAATTGTTGTCAATTCAGTTTCCCTCCCTGCACTTTCACCCTTGCTTAACTTTACACATGCAAGGAACCCTGCTGAGCTCCATGGGGCAGCTCTTGTGTGTGGAAATGTAATTTATGTGTAAAGGTTTTTGCAGATTAGTATCTGAGACTGGTTTCCAATGTCACATTTACCTCAGGCTAAAGCTGTGATAAATAGCCTTGTGATTCTCTATTATCCTCACCCGTTTATTAATGGCGGTTTAAACACACCCTTCAATCTTGGCATTGAATAAAACAAGCAGGGGCCCTTTAAATGCAGGACAATGTGGAAAATGGTGCTACCGTTATTACCTACAATTGTAGCAAATTGGGGCGCCTTTTTGTGGGTGACCCATGAGTCGAAATTGGTTGGAGGGTGGGAGGTCAGGGTGAGAGAGGTACTTTACCAAAGAGAGAAGCACCTTGTACTTAGAGAAAAATCTCTCTGCCGTGACTACCATTATTGGCTCAAGGAAGTCTTTCTTTTAATGATGGCCAATCTAGTAATGTGTGACAGGTGTGAGGTTGCAAGGTCCATACGTTGACTGAGGCAACTCCCAAAGATTTACGTTATTTGCTGCAGTCTGTACTGTGAATATGTCAAAGAAACATACTGTACATGGCTTTCTCTGTGTCTTCCAAGGTGACTAAGCTCCCTCTTGGGATGTCTGGAAAGATGTATCACTCAACTTGAGGTTCTTTCCAATGACCTTATCAAACGGGGGAGCCCCCAGTGCCATTTTGTCAGTGACGCTTCCACCATGACACAGGGGAAGCATGGTCCAAACCGGGCAGAAGGCTCCTGTGTTTGGAGGGAAGTGACCAAGGATGCTTGCAATACACAAAGAGTATTAAATATTATAGGTAAAGGTAAAGGTTTCCCTTGAAATCAAGACTAGTCAAGTCCGAGGTGGTGGTGCTCATCTCCATTTCTAAGTTGAAGAGCCAGCATTGTCCATAGACACCTCCAAGGTCATGTGGCCAGCATTGCTTCATGGAGTCCCATTACCTTCTAACAGAAATGGCACCTATTGATCTACTCACATTTGTATGTTTTTGAACTGCTAGGATGGCAGAAGCTGGGGCTAACAGCGGGAGCTCACCCCACTCCCCGGATTCAAACCAGCAACCTTTCAGTCAGCAAGTTCAGCAGCTCAACAGTTTAATCCGGTGCTCCACCAGGGCCCCCATTATATATTATATATAATTTGTTGTACATAGAAATGACACCAGGAGAATAAGTTCGTATTTGTTAAAATAAAAGTTGCATCAGAAAAGAAAAATGCAGGCATTAGTGAAGCATTTTATGACTTTAAGCATGAGGAGTCAGAAATTAGATTTTGATGCTTAGAGAAAATGGTGATTAAAAATAGGGAACAATATAATAAATTGAAAAAAACAAAACTATGTTGTATCAAAAACTAAATATTCTAATTCCTAATGGTATAAAAGAAAATTTAGATAGTATGTCTCAGCATCAGAAATGGTTCTTTGAAAGCATGCAAGGAGAAAGGAGACAAGAGAAGAGGAAGGTGATGAAGAAGTTTTATGTCGTCATTTTATGTTGTGCATTTGGCCCACTCACTGTGTTTTATTTTTCATTATTTTACTTTGTACTGTTTATTTTACTTGATTGGTTTGTTTATTTTATTGAGATGTTATTTTGTTGTTTATATTTTATGTTGCTGTAATGTATCTCTGGACCTGGCCTCATGTAAGCCACTCTGAGTCCCCTTTGGGGAGATGGTGGCGAGGTATAAATAAAGATTATTGTTGTTGTTGTTGTTGTTGTTAGCTAATACTGTCACATTTTTAAAGAAAGATCTGTTATTTTTGAAGGCTCATTAATTGTAAATTTATACTAGATTGCAGCTTTGACTCAAGATGTCATACCTAATGCCAAATAAGGCATAGAGGTCAGGGTGGAAGTCTTGCATATATAGAACCTCTGGATTTTGGTGTTAGGATGTGGGCAGTGAAAAAGATACATTTTTAATTTAGTTTGCCTATAGTGTTAGTAATCATGGTTTTGAAGCTGGTTCTTTGTAAATATGTGTATAGGCAGTCCCCAAGTTATGAACAAGATAGGTTCTGTAGATTTGTTCTTAAGTTGAATTTGTTTGTAAGTCAGAGCAGGTACGTATTTAAGTATAACTCCAACCAAAAATATATATTCTTTTTGCTTTGGATAACATAGGGAAGGGTTAATACCTACATGGTGAAGTCTGTGCTCATTCAGAGGAATTTCTACAAGCGTCTTTGTTTTGTTTTGCTGCCTGTGCCCCTGTTCAGAAGATTCCATCTCACTTTCTGTCCCTGTGATCATTGGATTTTGAAAAATGTGGCTTTCAGTCTGCTGTGGTTAAATAGCTTGTCATTTGTCCAATAGATGATTTCCACACTGCTAGAAAGCTTCCCATCAAGATGCAGTATTGCAGTGATGAAGATGGAGAATAAGGTTGGGGCAATAACACATCCTGGTTTAACACCTGATTCCACCTTAAATTGGTCACTTTGGGGGCTATTGCTGTCCAACACTGTTGTCATAATGTCATCACGGAGGAGCCACAGGATGTTCACGAATTTGTCAGGGCATCCGATTTTTTGGAGGATGGTTGAAAGAGCACTGTGATTCACTGTATCGAATACCTTTGCAATGTCAATGAGTGCCATGTACAGAGGTTGATTTTGTTCTCTGCATTTTTCTTGGAGCTGTTGTGCAATGAAGATCATATTCTTTGTTTCTCAGGAAGACATTCTGGAATTCCAAAAGGATGTCTTCTGAAACTGGTAGAAGGTGGTTGGCAAAGATTCTTGTAAGTATTTTCCCAGATCAGGTTAGAAGGGAGTTACCTCGATAGTTTCCACAGTCTGTTCTTTCCCCCCTTTTTTTTGAAAAGGGTGATGAAGGTGGTGTCCTTGAAATCTGCTGGGATTTTCTCAGTTGCCAACACTTTTTCAATGAGCTGGTGGATTTGTTGTGTCAGCTCAGGTCCATCTTCTTCAAAGATTTCAGCAGGAATCCCATCAGATTCACTGGCTTTGTTATTTTTTAGCTGGCTGATGGCTTTGCTGACTTCCTCCAAACTAGGCAGTGATGCAAACTCATCCCTGGTTTTTCGTTGTTGGGGACAACATTGGAGCCGTGGTTAAGAAAGTTATGATAGTGCTCTTTCCAATGTAGTGCAACTGATTTTTTTTTATCCTTCAGAAGATTGATTCCATCTGATGAATATGGAGGGTGTATGCCATGATTTTTGGGCCATAGATGACCTTTGTGGTTTTAAAGAACCTCCGTGGATCATGGTCATCTGCACAGTGTTGGGTTCTTAAACTTTTTTTGTCCACCAGATGTTCCTGAATTCTCTGCTCCTTCTTTGAACCTCAGCTTTTAAACAAGTATAGATCTTTTTCTTAGCAGCACCACTGGTGCCTCTCTGCCATATTTGGAAAACTTTCCTTTTCTTATTGATTAATTGTTGGATCTCATCATCATTTTCACCAAACCCATCTGGATGTTTTTTTAGTTTGGTATCCAGTGGTTTCTTCACAGGCTGTGATGATAGAGGTCTTCAGTTTATTCCAATATTCCTCAACTTTTTCAGGGTGTTCTATGGGTAGATGATCCTTGAGTGTTGTTTGGAGAAGGGCTCATTTAGAACACTCTTGAAGAGCTTGGGTGTTCATTTAACACTTTATCCTTTTTCCTTGGAGTCTGTGTTTGGGGGTGATTTTGATGGCCATCATGAATCGAATTAACCAGGTAGTCTGTCCAGCAGTAATCAACACCTGTCATAGCTCTTGTGAGAAGCACATCACAGCTGTCTCTGGCACATATAATTACATCATCTAAGAAGTGCCAATGCTTTGACTGGGGGTGCTTCCATGATTACTTAAGCTTGTTTTTCTGGTGGGAGAGCATGATGGTGATGATAAGGTTACGTTTCACACATTTGGTGAGAAGTACAATGCTGTTCAGATTATTGTTTCTATCCCCATCTTTTCCTATAATCCCTGGCCACAGGTCAAAGTCTCATCCAACTCTCACATTAAAATCACCCAGAAGGATGATTTTGTCCTCATTGTGTATCTATGATAGGATGGCGTCAAGCTGATAGTTTTTTTTAAAAAAACCCATTGATGTCTTCATCAGCATGTAGTGTTGGTGCATAGGTACTTATAATAGTTGCCTGGTGGTTTTTGACAAGGTTAATTTGGAAGGTTGAAAGTCGTTAAGTAATGCTGATGGGTGCTTCGGACAGGTGCTTCACCAGGTCATTTCTGATAGCAAACCCAACTTTGTGTATTCTTCATTCTTGTTCAGGCAGTACTTTCCAAAAGACGTTGTAGCCTTCCATTTCTTCCTCCACCTGTCCCTCTCCTGCTCTCCAGGTCTCTTGAAGTGCTGCTATGTAGATGTTAAAGCATCTCAGTTACCTTATACAGTAATAGCAGTCCTGTATTCTGAGAGTTCATTGTCTGTGCTATCCAACAATGTCCATATGTTCCACATTCCAAAATTCATCTTTATTTTTTGGTCATAAAGTGGTGTCCCCTCTGGACAGGGATAAGAGAGGCAAGCTATGTTTAGGGCACCTTTTCTAGCCCCCTCCCCATATGGAGTGAGCAGAGCGGATCCTTAAAAAGTCTGCTCAGTCATTGATACAGCTGCTGAACTATTCAACTGCCTTGGACCTTGAGGTAGAATGACTGAATCCATATCCTCTGCCCATGTGCCAGTCTGTGACTAGGGGCTTCCACACTAGGGGATTTCACAGTCCTGTACCCATTGCCACTTGTTGATCACCATGGGACTTTGTTGGTTTTGTTTTGTTTTTCTTGGAAGACGTCTTTGTGTGAATTTGATGTATGTGTGGAGATCAGTGCACAACCAATCAACTCACAGTCTGCATAAAATGAGGTGTACATCCAGTGACAGGATTAACCCAATGACTGATGGCTTCTAATCTGTTGCAGCCTTCTTCTGCCTTCACAGCCATTTTAATATGTACCATGTTATCATCTATCTGCTCCACCATTGAGGATTTCAGATTGTGCTTGGTCTGGTTCCTCCCCTGTGGCCTTGCCTGCCTGGGAGCACATGACTCTGACAGCTTCACATACAGGTTCACTAGAACACACAAGCCCCCTCCCCATGACAAGGTCACCTTGTCCTCAGAATGGAACCATGTGCGATATGGCACAGTTATGCCACTTTATCAACCATGGTTCCATACTGTGGGAAACGGATTAGTAGTTTAGAGAGGAGTATTTGGAATTCTCATCTAGAGAGGTCTCATACTTCCCCAGACTACAAAATCACACCGCTTTAAGTGTGTAGGGCCAAAGGGAGTTCTTGGTAAATCCTGACACCCCCCCTCTCAATTTTCCAGTCTGTTCTTGTGCAAAAGAAAGTAGATGAGCAAAGGTAAGTTAAACTAAATCAAACCAGCTCATCCATGTGGGTCTCATCAATACATGTCAGGTCAGCTCTTTCATCCATAATTAAACTACAAATGAGTATGGCATTGCTATGAACAGATTTGCATTTGTAACTACTTCAAACATCTCTTTTTCTCCCTTTCACTCCCTCACTCACTCATTCAACCACACACACACGCATGCATACAAACATGCATGATTGTTTGAGTACTGTTCTGCTTCTGAAGTCAATTTCCCCCCACTCTCCCTGGCTATTGTTTGCGCGTGGCGATTTTCTCTGTTTGCACACTAGCAATCTTGCAAGCACAGGAACTCTCAGGGGACTCTCTTCCCATTTATCTGTGCGTGACTAAATTTTGAAAGCACAAATCAAGGACAAAAGAAAGACTTTTGCAGATTTGGCAGTTAAATTTGGAGCCTCCAGCTTCTGTTTCTACAAGCCTTCTGAATCCACCTATTTAACAGATAATGGCTCCTACTTTCACATTCTGCTGCTAACATGTATTGAATTTATTTGCCAGTTCTACCTGTTTTAGTTGGCACACTCTTGTCTGCCATATAGTGACTTTAGAAGTGGACCTCACAGCTTCATATGAATACAGATTTTTGAATACTTTAGCATTGGAAGAGTGAGGTCTCTTTCAATGTAAAATATAGGTGAACTAGATTGAAAGTTGTGCATTCTGAGTTGCAGATTTTCAAGGACTGCAGTGAGCTTCTGAGGACCACTTTTGAAAAATATGGAAAAGCTAGAGTGTTCTTCCTAACTGAGGTGATCATCTGATGCCATTCCAGTGGTCATAAAGATCAGGAATTTATTTATTTCTTTACAGCATTTTTATCCCTCCTTTCTCAGCCCAAAGGCGACTCAAGGTGGCATACAGATTAGCAACAATTTGATGCCACAACATACATACATACATTTAATATAACATAGCCAAAATCCATATAAAACCATTAAAACTATAATCATCAATGACTTCCAGTTAAACTCATTACCCATTAGCATCATTTAAGCCATTCTGTGTTCGTTATTTAATCGTACTGGGTTTATCTGTTACACTGGATCTTTCTGTGTTTGCACCCTGTCTGCTTTTGCCTTTGAGTTATTTATTTGTTGTGTCAGGGCAGTCAGTCAATTATATTACATTTCTAACAGAACAAAGCAAACAAACAGACAAAATACAAAATTTGTGAGTTTGGTAGTTGATTAAATGTCCTTTGACCAGTATCTGGCCACTTGGAGTGCTTCTGGTGTTGCTGCAAGAAGGTCCTCCATTTTGCATGTGGCAGGGCTCGGGTTGCATTGCAGCAGGTGGTCTGTAGTTTGCTCCTTTCCACACTCACATGTTGAGGATTCCACTTTCTAGCCCCATTTCTGAAGGTTGGCTCTGCATCTTGTGGTGCCAGAGCGCAGTCTGTTCAGCGCCTTCCAAGTCGCCCAGTCCTCTGTGTGCCCAGGGGGGAGTCTCTCATTTGGTATCAGCCATTGATTGAGGTTCTGGGTTTGAGCCTGCCACTGTTTGGACTCTCGCTTGCTGAGGTGTTCCAGCGAGTGTCTCTGTAGATCTTAGAAAACTATTTCTAGATTTAAGTCGTTGACGTGCTGGCTGATACCCAAACAGGGGATGAGCTGGAGATGTCTCTGCCTTGGTCCTTTCACTATTGGCTTCTACTTCCCGGCAGATGTCAGGTGGTGCAATACCGGCTAAGCAGTGTAATTTCTCCAGTGGTGTAGGGCGCAGACACCCCGTGATAATGCGGCATGTCTCATTAAGAGCCACATCCACTGTTTTAGTGTGGTGAGATGTGTTCCACACTGGGCATGTATACTCAGCAGCAGAGTAGCATAGCACAAGGGCAGATGTCTTCACTGTGTCTGGTTGTGATCCCCAGGTTGTGCCAGTCAGCTTTTGTATGATATTGTTTCTAGCACCCACTTTTTGCTTGATGTTCAAGCAGTGCTTCTTGTAGGTAAGAGCACGGTCCAGAGTGACTCCCAGGTATTTGGGTGCGCTGCAATGCTCCAGTGGGATTCCTTCCCAGGTGATCTTCAGAGCTCGGGATGCTTGTCTGTTCTTGAGATGAAAGGCACATGTCTGTGTTTTAGATGGGTTGGGGATCAGCTGGTTTTCCCTGTAATAGGCAGTAAGAGCACCTAGAGCTTCGAAAGCTTATGTTCTACCATCTCAAAGCTCCCTACTTGAGCAGTAATGGCACGATCATCAGCATAGATGAAACTCTCTGCCTTTGCCTTTGAGTGAGGTGCCAAGAAGAAAAACTTGGGAAACCAATTTCGTTTCAGAAAGGTGTACCACAAATTAAACCAACTAATAGCTATTAGGGCTGGGCAACCACGGAAAAATTTGTTTCTAAACTCGATTCGTTTTTTGGGGTTTTTTGCGTTTCGATATTTAAAAGAATTCCGAAATTTTTCTTTAAAAAAGTTCGATATTTACAAAATTTCGTAAGATTACGAAACAATACGAAACGAATACGAATCGATTAGTTAATGGCGGACACGACCACGCAATACGCTAAAAAAATCTCCATATGGGACAGGGGGAACTTCTGAAGCTTCCCTCTCCCTCTGTTGTTGACTGTTGGTGTGATATTTATAATTTTTTTTCACTGATTAAACAAACAACAGCTATAAAACTTGCCCCAGACATGCGGGAATAATAACGAAACGATTTCGAAACGATTTCGAAACGATTTCGAAACGAATATGAAACAAATACGAAGCAATTACGAAACGAATTGAAAAATTCATTTCGTTTTTTAGATGCTCCTGAATGGTTCATTATCGCTTCGTAACAAAAAAAAAAACAAATTTTTAACGAATTACGAAATTACGAAATGAAACCACCCAGCCCTAATAGCTATTCAAGGTGCTGAACCTATTTTAAAGAACATGGTTGACTTCTTTAAAGCATGGAATGAAACCCAGAATAGACTGCCCACCCCACTACCAGCTACAGGTTTAAGAGGTTTGAGGAATGCCTGTGTAGGCACTGTGAAGCGAACCAGATGTCTTCAATTCAAATCCAGTCCCAGATTAAATGGCGATGTGGAGGGGCCCTGTGTTCCATGCAGTACACAAAAGGACTCTTTCATTTGAAGTGATAGCTTTTGTAGTTTCCTTCTTCTTTTTTCAATAAAAAGACCAGTTCTGGAGTTCTGTGGTTATGCAAATATAGTTCTCAGGAAAATCATACAAAAGGTAGATGATGAATCATGCTCTCAAAAGTATTAAATTGTTGACCTGCCTTGATTCTAAGCTGTGGTTTTGTCGCTTACCGTTTTTGTGGTCTGCATTTGCTGGCATTTATTTTTAAGGAAACAAACACAGATGAAGTAATTTATTTATGAAACCACAGGGCTTCCTGAGGAATGTAGCAGCAGGACCATAGTGATTAATGAAGATGAATCAGCATGGGGCAGCCCTTCGAAGCTGAGTTCTGTGGAGATGTGGTGGCTTATTAGCAACATCATCATCAGCTGCTTGGAAGTCTGATGAGAAGGATCTTCAGCATGAGGACGGCCCAGTTTTTTCTACTGCTGTATTTAAAGATGTTGTATTGGAGTGCAGTTGCTCCCAAAGTGACCCATTTAAGGTAGAATGAGGCGTCAAACAGGATGTGTTTTTGCCTCAATCTTATTCTCTATCTTCATCACTTTAGTACTGCACCTTGTTGATGAGAAGCTTCCTTAAAGTGTGGAAATTATCTATTGGATAGATGGTAAGCTATTTAATCTCAAAGTGCTCTTCCAGCAGGCACCAGCCAATCCCTCTGCAATGTTAGAAATACAGCTTAATGGTGTAACATTAGAAAATGTTGACCCTTTTTGCTACCTTGGCAGTCACCTCTCCACAAAAGTCAACATTGACACCAAAATACAACACACTGTGAGCTCTGCAAATGCAGCATTTTTCCAAATGAAGCAGAGAGTATTTGAGGATCACCACATTCGCAGGGATACCAAGATCCTTGTTTATAAAGCTGTCATCTTCCCAACCCTGTTGTATGCCTCCAAAACCTGGACTGTCTACAGATGTCACACGCAACTTCTGGAACAATTTCATCAGCATTGCCTCTAAAAAATTCTGCAAATCTCTTGGGAAGACAGGCTGGTGAATGCCAGTGTTCTGGAAGAAGCAAAGACCATTGGGATTGAAGTGATGATCCTTTGCCATCAATTTCGCTGGCCTGGCCACGTTGTCCAAGTGCCTGATCACTGTCTCCCAAAGTAGTTACTATACTCTCTACTCAAGAACAGAAAATGGAATGTTGGTGGACATCAAAAGAGATTTAAAGATGGACTTAAATCTAACCTTAAAAATTGTGGAATAGATGCTGGAAACTGGGAAGCTCTGGCCCTTGAGCATTCTAACTGGAGGTCTGCTGTTACAAGCAGTGCTGTGGAATTTGAAGAAGCACAAATGGAGGGCAATATGGAAAAATATGTCAAGTGGAAGGTGCATCAAACCAACCTTTGTCTAGACTGCCTTCCATTTGGAAATTGATATCCTCACTGTGAAAGAACATGCGGATCAAGAATAGGTCTCTCTCTACAGTCACCTACGAACCCACTGCTGAGACCCTACACTTGGAAGGCAATCATACTTGGCCACGACTTACAGCCTATAATGGTATGCCATTATCATTTCTTGGTAGAGGAGCCATATAACTGGTGTAATGGAGCCAGGGCTCAAAGCAGAAATCTGCTGATCGAAAGGACCATCTTCCCGCTCCAGGTTTCCATATCATTATGCCTCGGTCATGTGCTCCTGACACACATTATTACTGGATCTGATTTGGTCCAGGATGTGATGTGTGACTTTCATTTTAAATATCATGAAACCTGATCAATTCCATGTTTTATTTTGTTTTTACTATTTTGGAGTGGAATTGGGTTGTTTGAAAAAAAATTCACTTGAATTTACAAAAACAGTTTGGGAAAGCTTTTGGGTGTTCTGAAAGCTTGATATTGTGGACCACACCAGGCTTCCAGAATCAACACGTTGGGACTTTTTGTTTCTCAGGGTAATAATGCTATCTGTAACCTACCTGTTCCCTGCTAGCTCTGATCATTGTATACAGCAACAGTGTAGGTAAATGGGGGAAATCGATTTTTTCAGACACAATGCGTTGTTGAGTGTTGTTGCACAAGTAGTAAGCTAGCTCATTCAAAACTCATAAAATCAGTATTGACATGATGACACTGGCTTACAAAAGTAACCAGTGTTCTTTGCCTGATGTGTTGCAAAGGTTTCTTAGATCCCAAATTCCTTCATTCTTCAAGTTTGCATAGCATTGAAGAGGACATAAAGGCCCTAAATAAGCATATTCTCCCCTAGTTGGAGAGGTAGGAGCAAGACAATCTACTATCTTAAGTAGCAAGATACACCATCCATATCACTACTTTTGCTACCAGTCCACTCTCTCCAGGCCTTGCCACTAGTCATGAAATAAAGAGACCAGACACAAGATGTGGAGAAATAAATAGGCCTAATTTATTAACTTAATTAGAAACTGTTAATTGAGCTAATTGACTAATTGTGGGGGGAGCACTGTGACATGGGTAATGGTGTGAGGCCAGGTATCTTTTGGGACCACTTGCCAAGCCAACCACTGGGAGAACACCTGACCCCGGGGGCACTCCACATTGATGGTTTGTCATACCAGCTGGAAGGCCATCCCTAGGGACCTCACCCCCGGACCATAAAGCCCCATGGGAGAGAGGCAAACCCCCAAAGGGAAGCCCTAAGGGAGATATTTTGAGGAACTCCCTAAGCCATAGAGCATACGGAGATGAAGCCAAAATTCCCCTTTCACCCCAGTATAGAGGGGTGCCAAGGTGTACTCCAATTCAAGTTCTCCCTCACTTCCTGCCAGTGACACCTATTTATAAAGCCCCCACCTGTTTAAATTCCTTACTCGTAGCAGCTTAAATATAGGGTAGGCAAAAAACCCTTTTCTCTGAAGAGGGAAAAAATTCCTACCTGGCCCTAGTGCAACCAACATAAGTTATATTGAGCTGAGGGTGGGTTGCGCTGTGGGAAGGTGGGGGTTACCTGCAGGAAGGTTCCCTAGGCCCCTGCCCTCTGCCAACTGGTGGGAACACCAGCCAGAACCAACTGGTCCTTTGCGGGGGGATTCAGTTGCTCCCCTCTGCCCCTCCAGTTGGCTCCTTCTGACCAGAGGTGGGTGCTTTTTTCTCTCCCATCTTCTCTACTTCCCTTCCACCACTCCTCCCTGGCTAAAAATGCCATTCTCAGAGTGGTTCTCCCTCAAAGTGACACTGAGGACTGCCTGTGTAGTGGCGAGGCAACCTTTGCCAGCATTTTGACAATAATATCTTACTATGAAGATTATCTCAAAGAAAGATATTTGGAAACCGTCAGGATCCCAAAAGCCCATTCACCTTTCCCCTTTCTGTTGCATTTGTTGCATCCAGAGAAGAACAAAGCTTCTATGTTAGTAATGGTGCCAGGGTTTTGCTATGCTTACTGTTCATCTGGAGAGCCTTATTTGCCACTCCTCAGTTGCAGCCAGAGAGTGGCCAGAAAGACTGTTGAAAAAGGGCAGATCCAGAGAGGCTTTTATCCCAGGAGAATCCATGTTTTAGAAACGTGGATTTTCCTGAGGGCCTGTCCACACCCACCCCAGAAAGTGCAAGCTTTCTGGGGGGGTGTCCAGATGTTCTTCCAGGACTAGCCCAAAAGAACATCTGGAGGTCCTCCCCTCCTCCCCCGAAGCCCCAGACCCCTTTGAAAAGTAATGAAAACTTACCTGGCATCAATTACAGACTTCATTCAGCTCTCCCGCTGTGTAGAAATGATGTGCCAGGAGAGCGGGGGGGGGGGGGGGGGGGGGGGGGGGGAGCAGTTTTCTCCCCCCCCCCGCTCTCCTGGTGCATCATTTCTACACACTGGGAGAACTGGCCGAATCCTGTAATGGAGGCTGGGTAAGTTTTCATTACTTTTCTAGGGGGTCTGGTGGCTTCAGGGGAGGGGAGTGGTTATTCCCACAGTTTACCTGGCTTATTTCTCCCAGTAAACCATGGGAGTACTGTCTGAGAAAACCAGAACCAGAAATAGTGGGTTTAACCTGCGCCTTCCAAGAAGGCGGGGAATAAACCCACTATCTAATTAATTTGTTACAAACCAGGGTTTGTAGCGAATTAATTTTGGACTGTCCAGAAAGTTGTCTGGACAGCCCCTCCTTTGTTGCATTAGATACCACAATAAAGGTACTGTCTAGACAGGCTCAAAGTAATTCAAGTTTCCACTCCTTTTGTTCCATTGTCTGAGCTGGTTGCTTCACTCCACCTTGGCACAGTCAACCAAATGTTTTGGTACAATACTGTTAATGCATGATGGCCAAACACAACCTCCAGGTTTATAAGCAATATAACTGGGGCACATCAAAAGCTGGAGAAGGCTATTGCCTTCATTCTCCTACATATGGTCTTCTTGGATGTTTCTAGCCAGCTACGTCGTGAAACAAGATAGTGGATTAAGATACTGGCTTTTGGTACCTACTAAATAGATGTTTCCTGTTGATAGGATTGTCATGTTTTAATGAACAGAGTCACTCTATTTTGAAAACTTTTCATGAAAAGGGATGAAGCAGTGTTGATGAGTGTAGAAATTTTCACTTGTTAATTTTTCTCTCCCATGTGACTGTTGAGATCACATAATTCCAAAGTTAGTTTGAGTGTTTTTCTTCTTCTTCTTTTCCTCTTTCTGACTAAGATGGAGAACTTTTTTTAAAAAAAAAAGAGTAAAAGGAAGAAAATAACCCAGCTTTGCGACACAAAGCATAGCTCTGTGCCTGTTAATTGCTCGTGTACTTTCATTCATTGTGACAGCATTCCATGATGCATTATCACTCTGGTGGTTTTTATCCCTCTTAACAGCTTTGGCTTGGTTTAATTTTTGTACGTTGTTGCAAATCGGCCCACTGAGTGCACAGCACAATACGTGAGTAATAGGACTGCTCCCATCCAACTCAAAGTTGCTGTGATAATATTCCTATTGTCGTTATGTTTCAGATCTTCAGTGCAACATGATACAAAGCCTTCTGCAATGGGGCATACTGGAGTTTTTGGAATGACTCACCCCCTGTCCCATTTCTTTCTTTCTGGCTACATAACAAATATTGTGCCTGTTAAAGTAAAGGTGAATGTTTCCCTGACATTAAGTCTAGTCATGTCTGATTCTGGGCGATGATGTTCATCTCCATTTCTAAGCTGAAGAGCCGGCGTTGTCCGTAGACACCTCCAAGGTCATGTGGCCAGCCTGACTGCATGGAGCACCGTGATCTACTCACATTTGCATGTTTTCAAACTACTAGATTGGCGGAAGTTGGGCCTAACAGTGGGAGCTCACCCCGCTCCCTGTATATGAAGTGCCACCCTTTCGGTCAGCAAGTTCAGCAGCTCAGCTTTTTAACCCCTGAACCACAAGGGGGCTCATTATGCCTGTTAATCGGTGTCAAATTTCCCACTGAGTGGAGTGAGGAATCCACCGCATATAGCATAGTGCAATGAGTAGGAAATTGCATAGCGTTTGGCCCATCTGCAGGATCTCCACTACCACTATGGCAGGGAACTATGATGTTCAGATCAAGCCAGACCACAGATGCTGGGGCCAGAGGGGACCAGCACAGGCAGTTTTCCATGGCACATCATCAGCATTGTCTGGCTCCAAGGAAGCTGATTGTTTGACTTTGATCACATCTGTGGGGAACAAATCTTCCAACTGCTTTTTGAATGCCCCAATTTCTCTCTCTTCCTTCACTTTCTCCTCTGTTTTCAGTTTTCTTCAGTTACTGCAAATGCAGTTCCAAGAGAAAAAGTTGTTTGCATCCAATTTACTCAGCAATGGGGGAGAGAAGAGGTCACAGCAGGATCTTCCTTTTACCAGTAGGATCAGTGAAAAGCAGACTGCTGAAATCTCCTCCTAGTTTGTGACTTCTTCCACATTAATAATTCATCCCATGAAATTTTGGAAAGTATGGGAGAAGAACACTATTGCTACCCTCTGAAGAGCTCCTCTGCCTCTGGCCTGGAGAGAAATAAATGGTGGATGGCAGCAGGAATCATGGCAGCAGTAGTTGGTGGAAGCAGCAAAAGAGGGGTTATACAAAAGGATCAGCTGTGCCCTTATTCACTTTCAGTCTCCCTTGCTGAAGCTCCTCATGTATGCCTGACTGCCTAAATTATACTAATCCCATATGCTGAAATATGGCATGCATATGTATGTATTATAAATGGATGACAAATGAACTTTAGGCTTTGTGCCCATCCTTGAGATCTTGTGCCATTTTTTGATGCACTCCACTATATTCCTGGACCCGTCACCTCCATTGTCCTTGGAATCTCAATGTCCCTTAGAGGCTGGCCTCTCAATCACAGCAGAGGATGGCTTTTGGTGGAAGGATTTGCTGTCTGTTTCCAAAAAGGAAGAGAAGAACAGGCTGAGAGATTTCCAGCCTTCTCTGCCAAAGAGGTTTCTTTGGTGACCCCTCTGAAACCCCCTCACGACCACCCCAGTAGTTGAGAAATGCCGCCCTAGAGTCTTGGAGTTGTAGTCTAAAAAGTAAATTTTCTACCCTCTTTTCTGTCTCTTTCTTCTCCTTTCTCTGTATTTTGGACTATTGTGTCTTCTCATTTTACAAAAAAAGAAGGGAAGAAGAGAGTTAACTCAGCCATCCCTAAAATCTCTCCTGTTTCTGGCTTGGAATAATAAATACCAAAGCATAATGTGACCTTTCGTTTCCTCTCAAGAAGTGCTGAGGTCGAGAAAGAGAAAATGGCCATTCCATTGTATAGCAGTTGTTGGACAAGCATTTTAGAAAATCATACAGTCCCTGGAAAATGGGGCTGTTTCTGAAACACTAGCATTTGAAGTGAAAATGTTTCTCTTTGCTGACTCTTGTGAAACATGTGATCTCGCAGGAGGCAGCCTTGGGGCTCTGCCACATGGGGGTTAAAAAAAGAATAATCTCCTCTCACGTTCTGGAGCCATTTGTGGCTTTTTGCAATTTTGCAATTCCATTTTCAGGCATTTCCTGGGAATGAGTGTTTAAAACTGGAAGAATCAATTGCCACTTTCTCTCTTGCTTTCCGAATGTGACCTTTTGAAACTTCAGACATATTGACAAAGAAAAGAAGAAGCCTGCTTTTAAAAAATAACTGATAACTTTAATTGTCTGGGCTTCTAACAGGTGCCTGGAAAGTACAAGGATTTCACAGATGGCGATTCAGTTACTCAGCCAAAACCATAGCTCTTCAAAACAGCTATAAATACAGTCATGAGACTTTCCAGGGCTCTCTGTCTCTCTTGGCAATAAGAAGAGAGCTCCAAACTCTATACTCAATAATCTTCTCCAAAGTTTCTCTGTTGAATCCTCCTCAGCTGGATTGAATTCTTGCAAAGTGAAGCATTTGCTTTGGCTTAGAGCTTGGCTTATCTTTGTAAGCTCACACCCTGAGTACAAATTAACGGTGGAGATTATTCCCTGCCAAATGTTAACTATAAAGCGATTTGCAATGTGGATGTTCTTTTGTCCTGTTCCTTGGGCCCCTGAGTGAGATAATATCCTGAAGGTCATGATGGAGTATTATTGAAAGGAAGCAAATAGTACACCATGCTCTAATTTTTCTGGATGTGGGCTTGAATAATGAAAGATTTTTCACAAACCTTCCATGCCTGTTTCAGGCTTTGGACTCTGCAAATGTTTGCATGCTATGTGATAATGGAGAGTGGTGAGATGTTCAGAAATGAATTACACACACAGTAGAATTACATGATATAGCTTTTGCTGGACCACTTGTTACTTCAAGACTTCAGGTGGAGAATCAAAGGAAACTAGGCGAAAATGTATCAGTAATCCAGGCCCGATCAGGTGTGATGTATCCTGAATTGGCCCTAGAATGGGTCACATATGTTGCGCAGCAGTGGATTTTACCCAGCGCCCAAAGTCCAAATGCAATAGACTCACAGACAAGAGGAAAAATGAACAGAAAAATCTATCCTCTTTATAGCACAGATGAAACACAAACTTGCATACAAAAATCAAACAATGCAAGAAACTCACATAGTCAACAAACTAAGGCATCTTCAACTTACATCAAATAGAGCAAAAATAAACCTTGAGTAAATAGCTATTCCAACATAGCCTCCTTCAGAGTAGCTTCTCCAAACTGCTCCCCAGAGCAAAGCCTTTGAGCATAGATCTCCTTAGAGAAAAAGCTCTCCAGAAGCTTGCCACCATTCACACCCACACTCACAACACTGTATTCTAAAAAGCCCACACAGATACACCCTATTGGGTATGGTCCAATCTTGTTGATTGACCTACATTACCAGCTGTACATAATAATTAACACCATAAGGTTTTTCTTCAACACACACACACACTTGATCCTGCTATGACTTACTGCAACAACACAGAGGCAGAGGGATCAGCCACTGGGTGGCCATCCAACCATCTTATTCTGCCCTCCATGTCACAGTAGTCTCCAGTTGTGACACAACTCCTACTTGTTGAATGTCATTTACAATGACATTGAAGTGATAGGACATCAATAGAGAAGGGAAACCCCTCTTCCTTCCTCCTCCCTTCCCAGATAACCTCATTGAATCAGCCAGCATCACTGCAGGTCCAGGCTGACAGATAGGACATATGTCGCAGCAGGAGATCCCATGATAAGATGGCGGGACAGGAATAGCTATCCCATGTCCCTGGACTGCCCTAGTCTGGGAAACATGGGATGACAGTGAGAAAAGTTGTGCCTGGATCTGTTTCAGAACTGGCCCAGCTGTTCAGACAGGCCCAAAATTGGGGGATAGCCAAAATTCTGGGGTGAAATCCAGACTAACACCCTCTAACTTTAGTTAATGCAGGGCAAGGCTATGTTAAGGTGGCCTGGTCCTATGCTACTCTGGATCAGCTCTGTGCAGCATTTGTCTACCATCGAGCTGATCCAATCCAATCTGACCTAAGTGGCCAGTGTAGATGTGCCCCAGGGTTCTGTTCTATAAAACAGCTTCAAGGACAATCCAGTACTAATTTCAATGATTGGAGATAAAAGCAGAAGGAGTTTGTGGGTAGATACAGAACCTCTGTATGTAACATTTAACTCACGTGGCACATATCCAAATCTGTTCTAGAGCTGATTTCTGGAGAACGTTTTTGGAAGGCTCAAACTCTACAGTGATCCAGTACATTATAGGTTTTCCTGTTGATCACCAGTGCTGAAAATAGCACAGGTGATCATTAAGATGTCCCAGATTGATTATTTTATTTATCTTATGCATATAGAACCCACTTTCCTATGTAACATGATTTTTTGTTCCTGGGTTATAAATGTGATTTCCTAATTGGTTATTATTATTATTATATTAATTTATACCCTGCTTTATCTTTCCCAAAGAAGACACAAAGTGGCTTAACATAAAAGCATTAGTATACAATTTAAAATATACGAATATGGAAACACTACAACATAATTAAATATAAATAGTATTAAATCAACACAGTTAAAATCCATTAAAACATATTTAAAGTTAAAAACTGACTTCTTGCTAAAAACCGTCACCTTTAAAATCTGAATTTAAAAGCAAGTTTTAACCTGCTGCTAGAAGGACAGCAGGGAGGGGGCAATTCTTGCTTTCCTGAGAAGAAGAAGGGAGCTCCAGAGTTGAAGGGCAGCCACTGAGAAGGAAGGCCCTCTCTCTCATTCCCATCAACTGAGCTTGAGATGGAAGTGGGACTGAAAGAAGGGCCTTTCCTGAAGATCTCAGGGCCCGGGTAGGTTTTTATAAGGCTGGAGCTGAACCATCTAGGACATTAAAGGTCATAGCCAGCATTTTGAATTGTGCCTGGAAACAGACTGGCAGCCAGTGCAGCTGCTGCAGGAGGGGGGTCCTCCACTCCCTGTTGCCAGCTCCAGTGCACAACCTGGCTTGCAGCTCTTTGGACCAGCTGAAGTTTCCGAGAACTCTTCAGAGGTAGCCCCACGTAGAGTGTGTCACAGTAATCCAGATGGGATGTAACTAGGGCATGGACCACAATGGCCAGATCTAGTGTCACAAGGAACAGGCGCAGTTGGCACACAAGTTTTAATTGTGCAAAGGCTCTCCTGGCCACCACTGACATCTGGACGTTCAGGTTTAGACGTGAGTCCAGGAGGATCCACAAACTGTGAATTTGTGTCTTCAGGGGGAGTGTGATCCCATTCAACACAGGCTGGATCCCTATTCCTAGGTCTGCCTTCCAAATGATTAGGAGTACCCCTGTCTTGTCTGGATTAAGTGTCAGTTTGTTTGCCCTCAGCTAGTCCATTACTGATGACAGGCACTGGTTTAGAGTCAGGACCAGTTCTATCATAAAAACATGGAAAAGGTTTATTAGACTGGAAAAACTTTGTTGTAGTCTGCACATTGAAAAGTTAAAGGTAATGGTAAAGGTTTTCCTGTGATATTGAGTCTAGTCATGTCCTACTCTGGGGACATGACTACATTTCTAAGCTAAAGAGCAGGCGTTGTCTGTGGACATCTCCAAGGTCATGTGACCAGCATGATTGCATGGAGCACTATTACCTTTCTGTTGGAGGGATACCTATTGATTTACTCACATTTGCATGTTTTTGAACTGCTAGGTTGGCAGAAGCTGGAGCTAACAGCGGGAGCTCACCCCACTTCCCAGATTTGAACCACTAACCTTTCAGTCAGCAGATCAGCAGTTTAACCCACTATGCCACTGGGGGCTCCAATTGAAAGGTTAAAAATGGCATATTTTCATTAAGAAAAATTACAAACAAAATGCTCAGATTGAAGGCAACAATAGTACTACCCTCAACCACAAAAACAAAGTTTCTAGCAACTGCTTTCAAAGTAAGTACTGCACAATTAAAAAGAAAATAACACTTTCAAACCAGGCACAGAAAACTTTTCCATTTTTTTTACAGAGCGAAATGGGACTCAAGGCAGCAAGCTACAGATTAATATAGTTGTGCTGAGTCCCTCCCAGCCATCCCGAGTCCCTCCCCAGAAGTGAGAAGGATGGGGTATAAATGCTATAAATAAATAAATGCGTTTTGATTTGCTGGTGAAAGGAGACCAAGAACCGGGCCAATCTGGCCCCTGGGGAGGGAATTCTGAAGCCTGGGAGCAGCCACTGAGAAGACCCTACCCCAAATGCGCCTGAGAAAGTGGTGGGACAGAAAAAAAAGGCCCTCTCCACAATTCAACAGATAATTCTTTGTTCTAAGGCTAGCTTGAGGAATAAAAGGTTTATTTTCCACAGTGGTTCACTTCCAGCCTCATAATGCTATTAATTTTTAAAAGAAACCTACGGTCAAAAGAAGTATCCAGCAGTTAATCTATTTACTGATTATTGTATTATTGTAACCAAAAAATTGTGCATGCATTCTGATGAGCCAAGTAGCAGGGAAGAAAAGCTGTGTACAACATAGCAACTGTACTTGGCAGGCTTCATACCCATAAATACACAATCTACCTCCTGTCCATTTATATTTCTACTGAGCTTTTCTTTTTGACTTAACAGCAAATTGGGCTACAGCCAACCCACGCACTCAAAAATCTCCCACATGTGGGCCAATTCTTTTACTATTTCATCTTGTGTTCATCTTGAAGGCAAGCAGCTCCCCTCCCCATCATTCCACATTCTAACAAAAGCATCAAGTTTCTGGCAGATCTGTGCCAAACCACATCTCAGCAAAAACTCACTTTTAATCAAACCGAATATCATTCGTAACTGGTCCCAGATTCATGGCTGGAAATTGTCCAAGGCTTGTTTTAAATGGCTGTGGAAAAGTCTAGGCAAACAAGTACAGGAATAGTTTGTACTTCATATAATTTCTGTTGGGTTGCCTTGAGCTCTGTTTGAGGTCCATGAATCCTTTCCCACAAGTCACGACAAAATCTTTCTGTGCAGGCTCCGTTGACATCAATTCTGCAACTAGTTCTTTTGTGTACCCTCTGTTCTTCTTGCAGAGAGAACTTGCCAGCGTACTTTGTAGGTCAGACCAACCTGCCAGCTGAATTAAATGGCATCCCTAATCAGCTACCTTATCACATAGTGGGGAAGCTTCCAGATCTGAATTTTTCTATGGTTGTTTGAAATGGATTTGCACATCCACAGTGAACATAATGCAACACTTATCATGCTGACCAAGAACTTAAAAAGCTGAATGAAAGAACCCCCTGCCAACTCCGTCACTTTCATTGATAAAGGCTGTTAGCAGAGTGTCTCTGGCATTAAAATAAATGGAAATAAATGTCTTTGAAGTTGCTTCATCTACATCGCTTTGCCCCCCTCCTCTCGCCTTTCCCGCTAGAGAATATGATGGTTCCTTATGCAGGGATAATGTTCAACTGAGATTTGTTTTTCAGGGGAAAATGTAGTTCATGTCATCAAAGGCTCTAGGCTTAAAATTCAGGATTTCTGTTAAATCTCAGAGAAGTAACAAAATACTGCCAGTGTTGTTTTTTAAAAATGTGGTCTTGGGTTGTGCTATTTGACATTCTCCCTACTATGGTGCCAGTGGTAAAAACAATATTTGGTGCTGCTACTTCAGCGGATGGCCAAAATGCTATGCATGGGCTTTAAGGCTTTCAATGTTGCCTTTGGGTTAGGGGAGGGCAAATTGGGGCCCACAAGTTGCACGTGGCCACCATCTCGCAGTTAATACATTTTTAAATCGCCTCTCCCTCCAAATGACCTCTAAAGGGCTTTGGGTTTTGGGTGGGATGGTTATTTGTTTGTGTTTTTCTTTTGTATGACATTGAATCTTGCCCACTTTCTTGTTCACCACCCTGAGTCCCTTCAGAGAGATAGGACGGTATATCTGCTCTACATGAGGCTGCCTTTGAAGATGGCCGGGAAGCTTCAACTAGTCAAATGGGTGACAGCGAGATTTCTAACCAATTCAAAGTGCTGGTCTTGGCCTACAAAGCCCTATACAGTTCTGGTCCAACTTACCTATCCAAATTTATCTCCCTCTATGAGCCTACAAGAGCTTTAAGATCAACTGGGGAGGCCCTGCTCTCTATCCCAACCTCTTCGCAAGCGCGATTGGTTGGGATGAGAGACAAGGCCTTCTCAGTGGTGGCCCCTTGGCTGTGGAACTCCCTCCCCAGTGGCATCAGGCAGGCCACATCCCTCCTGATTTTTAGAAATAAACTTAAAACCTGGCTTTTTACGCAGGCGTTTGGTGAATTAGAAACTATGGAATGAGACTTTAACAGCTTGAATAATGGACTATGGATTTTGGAAAACAATTTGAATATAAGATCATGACTCAGTGTTTTATATGTGGTTTTTAATCTGCTTGATAGATTGTTCTGAGTTTTAATTGTTTATATGCTTAGATTGTTTATATTTTTATGAGATTTTTTTAATTGTTTACCTGTGCGACATTGAACTTTTGCCGAATTTGTAAACCTTCTTTCTTGGGTCGAGAAAGGCGGTGTAGAAATGAAGTACATAAATAAATATTATTATATATTATTATTATAAAGAGCCTGGGTGCATTTTGCCACTGTTTTTGGACTGGAAGTGATCTTTTAAAAAGCTCAAGATAAAAGGCAACAGGTTTACACTCAAAGAACTGTATTGAAAGTGAATAATCATGGATGACGTTTGTCAGGATCAGAGTATGGTTTTTTTTTAAAAGTCTGTATAGACAAGCCCTTGTCAATGGATATTTATGGTACACTGGTGTGGGATCTCACCTTTTGAAAGCACATGAATCATACCTTTCCCCACCATTCTATACAATATTACATTCCTGTTTAAATTAGAATAATACTTTGGACATTTGTATTTATTCATGAATATTATAAGGTGCACATTTTATGCAAACAAGTGACCTTTGGCATTTTTATTGCAGTGATACATAAGTGACCACTTGGGTGGTTCACTTCTATGCATAGAAAGGCTCATAGTGCTTGAGACAATACACAAGTCATCTTTTTGAGGATTGGTCTCTCAATTTGCAAAAACAAAGTTTTTTCTTAAAAAGTCACTAAATAAGGTTGCATTATAGTCCAATTGTCCTAAGTGGATAATTCTTCTTGTGGGAAAACTATTTTTATTGTAGTATAGAATGGCTTTTAAATGAACCTAACAAGATATTTAGTTAACAAGTGTTTCTACTGTCACTTAAATAGTCTGGTGCCATCTGGTCTTGCCTAGTCATAAAAGCAGGACACATCAGCAAAGAGCTGAAGATAACAAAGTACAGCACACAACTATTCTGGCACAATCTCTAGGATGGTGGTGTTCAGGGATCATTATTGTTATCAGTAGCATGCCTTTTTCTCAGTCAGCGGCTCAAGATGGCCTAAGTTGAAACAGATACACAAAAATTCACATCAAACAGACATTAAAAGTATAAATAAACAATCAGGAGAATTAAAAGCTGTGAAAGGCATGATTGTATTGTTGAAGGCTTCCATGGCTGGAATCACTGGCTTGTTGTAGGTTTTTCGGGCTATATGGCCATGTTCTAGAAGCATTCTCTCCTGACATTTCACCTGCCTCTATAGCAGGCATCCCTGAAGGGGAAGGGATGGCTCATCCCCATGTCACTGCCACTGCTCCTTGTTGGCCACAGAGTTCCCCATGAATGCCAGACTACTGTAGTCATGTCTGCTGATGTTGGTATGGAGCGTCTACATGACCAGTAAGAAGGAGAGGGCTGCTCTACTGCCCCTTTGCTGAGCCTGTGGTTAACTCCTTCTGGCATCAGGATATGCAAGAGGCAACAGATAAGTGTTGCAGGGTGCTCCATGGCCAGCAAGAAGTGGGGATGGTGATGTAGGAATGGGATGGACTGTCTGGACATTGACCCTGGATTCAGCAAGTATATGCTTGATCTAGGGCAACACCAGGGAAGAAATACTCAGGAGTAACCTACCAAATGTAATTGTGGCCTTAGACATAAGAGTTAAAGTGAAGACATGCACACATTGATTCCCTCACCAACAGTTTTTCCCCAAATGAAAATGGAAAAGAGATCACTGGACACAGAGCACAAGGGGAGAAGCCAATAGAGGTGGAATCTAGGCCTGGGTAACAACGGAAAAATTTGTTTCTAAAATCGATTTGTATTTGGGGTTTTTTTTTGTTTCGATATTTAAAATAATTACAAAATTTTCCCTTAAAAAAGTTCGGTATTTACGAAATTTCGTAAATGGTAAAAAAATTACAAAACAATAACGAAACAATAACGAATCGATTCATTAATGGCGGCCGCGATCGCGCAATACGCTAAAAAAAACTTCTGAAGCTTCCCTCTCCCTCTGTTGTTGACTGTTGGTGTGATATTATAATTTTTTTTCACTAATTAAACAAAAAACAAAAAACTTGCCCCAGACATGCGGAAATAATAACGAAACGACCTCAAAACAATAACGAAACGAATACAATAACGAAATACGAAGCATTTACAAAACGTGTTTAAAAATTCGTTTTAAAAAATTGCTCCAGAATGGTTCATTATCGTTTTGTAATTGAAAAAAATAACGAATTATTAACGAATTACGAATTAACGAAACGAAACTGCCCAGCCCTAGTGGAATCATAGGGCTCATGAGGATGTTATTGGATTGCGAATCCCAGAAGTCATTATAAGCAGAACTAATAGTGAAGAATGTTGGGAATTGCCAACCAAGAGTCTCTGGAAGACCGCACGATCCCCTACAGTACTCTCATTGCTGGAGCTAACTGAAACCATGTGTTCATTGTGTAAGGCAAAGTTCCTCTACCCCAAGGCAGTATTTCTATGTACATTATAAGAATGTACCAGCCATCTCAGGAATATTTATTGTTGTAGTTAGTTAGAACCTGCCTTTCTGTGGTCCCACTCACAGGGCAGCCACACAATACCATCACAATACATAACTTAAACAAATCACAAGAGCAATGTATTATGTTAAAGAATAATACAGTTATGGAACAATGGAAAAACAAACAAAAACTGGGCTCCTGCAGAGATCTAAACATAAAATCATTAGATTCCTATGTAAATAAATAGTATCTGTCTGGCAGTGGAAAAACAATTTAAACCTCATGGAGACAGATATAAAAATCCAGCAACATCCATTAAATGCCTTAATCTGGGGCATTTTCTGACCTTGCAATGAGAATACTAATGTATTGTAGAATATTATTTACATTCCATATCCACTGGAGTGTTTGTGGGTGCAGAATCAAGGGTATTCCAAAATACCTCAGTGAGTAAAGCCAGAACATACAAATTTACATAATACTAAATCTTTCCTTTGAATAGCTGTCAGGCCTGTCTTTACTTGTTCCCCTGTCTCCTCTACAATTGCTAAACATGAAATCAGCATAAATGAAGTAGATTTGTTGAGGAAATATTTGTTTCCCTTGTTGCTGTTTTTCCTGTTAAAAACAAACACGCAACCTCTATCCAGCAGTTGTCTGGAACTTGGCAATATTGTTTACAGTTTTTGAGGTGGCAATGTCATAAATGCCTGGTGTGAAGGTTTTCTTCTGCAAATTCTGCAACAATTTCACATCTGTCCAGGAAAATTTTGCATCTGTCTAAATGAGGATTATATGAGCTATCTTACAACCTCATCATACTTACCTCTGAAAGCATCATACAACACTTTCACTCCAGGTGGAGGACTGATGGACACGCCACCCATCACACAATGTAAAGAAACTTCTTGTGGAGGCCCTTCCTACAACTGAAGATAAAGTGTTATATGACACTTCCCTTTCAACACAGGAGGCTTCCTGTGTTGTGCTAGCTCCATTGGAGACAGCACACTTCTGTGTCTCCTGGATGACTCTTCCCCTGTGTGATGGGAGAAGGGTTGCTGTGAGAGAGCAGTGTGCAGAGTGACAGATTCGCCCCAGCTGCCCCTCATTTTGGCGGTGAACCAGGTTGCATCGCCTGCCTAATGTGATAAGGTAGTTAAACATGCCTAATCAGACATACCACATATATTCATGTATATGCCAACCTTAGGTATAAATTGAGTTAGGGTTTTGGGCCAAAATTTATGAATTTTGAGATGATCTCTGGATAAGTCAAGGGTCATTCCAAAAAAAGGGAAAAGCACCAGAAGAAAAACTGTCAGGTCTTCTAAAAAAAGTCCTTATTACTCTGCTCCAAGCCCCCCCCCCCCAAAAAAAAAAAGTAGTAGGGAGAACAGAGCATTTCAAGCATTGACCCATGTATAAGTCAATCCAGTTTTGCAGGGTTTATTTTTTGACATTTTTTATCAATTTATGAATGTGAAAAAATAGTAAATTTTGTAAGATGCCTTGAAATTCTTTATTGCTGAAAAGGCAGGCTATAAACAAAGAAAAGATGATGATCATAATGATGATGGACTGGCAAATCTTCCATTGGTTTCTTCCCTGTAAGCTTTCCAGAGGCAATTCATTGTCCATTGTGGATACAGAAAATGGGAGTAAAAGGTCCTTTGGTTTGATCAAGCACAGCTGATCTTATGCTCTTTAATTTCAGTTTAAATATCACCTCCTTCTATCCATTCTGATTGCTTCAGCATCTTGAGCTTTGGGTTGTTATAGGTTTTTTGGGCTTTATGGCCATATTCTGGAAGCATTCTCTCCTGATGTTTCATTTGCATCTATGGCAGGCATCCTCAGAGGTTGTGACCTCACAACCACTGAGGATGCCTGCCATAGATGCAGGCGAAACATCAGGAGAAAATGCTTCTAGAACATGGCCATGTGGCCTGAAAAACCTACAACAACCCAGTGATTCCAGCCATGAAAGCCTTCGACAACATCTTGAGCTTTCTTTCTTTCATTCATTCATTTCTGAGCTGCAGGGCTGACTCAAGATATCCATGGCTGGAATCCCATTGAGCAGTTACAAATCTGTAAACTACAATCCTTACATAGCCCCTAGTTTAAAGAGTATACAAGGAGCAAGATAGTTCCTCAATCCCAATTTACTGATAAGCAGCTACTGGGATCAATGGGTATCCATTTCCCCATTGATTGAGAAGTGTCTGTCTAGTGGAATGGAAATTGCTTTTGAAAGGAGTTGGAAACATTAAGCAGCTCTTTCTTGATCAACAGAGGAAAAATCTCCATAAATCCCAGCAGCTGCTTACTGTTAGTAGAGCTGGGAGTAAAGGGTCTGGAGATAGGGGATCCACTACATAGCACAGTAGTTACAGTGTTACATACATAGTATGTAATGGTCATGGCATAGCAACCTCTCTGTCACTAGATTTCAGCTGGACAGATTCTAATCTGCCTACTTTGTTTTTTTAACCAAAGGCCAAGGGTCTGCTGCTGTTTTCCTCTCCACATCTCCCAAAACCTACCACTTGAAGCGTCTTTTACTCAATGGTAGAATGATGCTGTTGACTCCAGAGTCTAATTCAGACCATCTGTCTAAAGGATGAAAATGAAAAGCACATTGATTGTTTACATCTGAATAGAAGGAAAAAAACAGCCTGGAGGTGATACAGACACGTAGTCTGAATTCTATTGGCAGTATCAATTACAATAGATCCATTGAATCAATGAGTATGAATGAGAAGTCAAGGTTCATGTCACTACCATTGATTTAAAGAGGCTGATCTAAATTAAGATTACCAATGGGATTCAATCCAAGATGGTGAGAGAGGGATCCCAAAGGTGGAAGCTGGAACTGGAGAAAGCAATGTTTAGAGAAAGAAATGGGGGGCAGCGTTTTCTTCGGAAATCCAGTTGAAAGCCATATTTTCAGAATTCAACCGTTCCAACTTTCAATACTTTATAATAAGACCTGGAGGAGGGTTAGCCATATGGGAAGGAAAGGCCAAAGATTCTAAATGTACTGTTTTAGCGCTGCTTTGCATTCTTCATGGCTTTTCTGTGAAGTAACTGAAAATAAGAGTTCAGTCGAGTTCAAACCAAGAGCTCTGGGCCATGGTGGGTCAGAAGTGACAGCACAGATTTAAAAGTGATGATGAGCTCATCCTTCCAAAGGGGCTGATTAGAGCTGCAAATTGTTGGAGAATTTTTTTAAAGGCTTGATTTTGAACAAAATATTGCCTCCAGCCATTCTAATGCAATATGCATTTTCTTTTTTGGATGAGAGTGCTGCTGTTCCGGCAACATAGCAACAAACTCACATACGGGAAATCAAACTTCAAAGAGGGAAACATGCTTACTTCACTGATGTGAAAAGATACGGGAAATGCGGAATTTGCTTTCTGCATTTTGCAAAACAACCATACCCATATGGAGACATCAAATAAGCTCACTTAAGAGGTGACGTTGGCCGAGACTTGCATTGCTCTCATACTGAGAGAGATTAAAAACTCTGGAAGTGAAGAGAACTAATACATATTCATTTGGGGGGGGGGGGGGAGAGCATGATCTGCAGTACAACTTTTAAAAGAGTTGCAAAGGCACAACCACAAATAATCCCTTGGAAAAAGAAAAATAGGAAACTTCTAAAAAGCCAATGTGGTTCCACAGCAAAGTTAAGGAGGAAAAGCATGTACAAAGAATGGAAGGAAGAATCACCAAGGGATGTGTATCCTAAGCTTTCAGGAGTGGTAAAAGGAAAGGTAAAGCTCAGAATGGGTGGAGACTGGTTAGAAAGAAGAAAACAACAAAAGTAAGCTTTTCAGATACATTCCATAAACTTCGGGCCCATCCAGAAATGGCCTTTATTGTGGGAACTCCCGCAATAAAGGAGGGGCTGTCCAGACAACGTTCTGGACAGTCCCGAATTAATTTGCTACAAACCAGGAAAACCCTGGTTTCTAGCAAATTAATTTGACAGTGGATTTATTCTGCACCTTCTTGGAAGGCATGGGATAAATGCACTATTTTCTGTGTCTGGACTACAGTCCAGACACCATTCCCACAGTTTACCAGGCTAAATAAGCCCATTAAACTGTGGGAAGGAAATTATTAATAGCATTGGCCTCATCACCTGGGGCTTTTTGCCTGTCTTAGGACACTGCTGAGATGCAGCCAGGATGGAGCCCACCGGAGCCCATCACGTGATGCAGGGCTACTTCGGGTAGGGCTGCGTCCCAGCTTAGTGCACACTGCATCTTGGTAACATGCTAATAGGTAACCCTGAGAACAAGGTTGACTACCCATAACCATAGACTAAGCCATGGACAGTGCCAGGCCAAGCTGGGGACAGACGGGAAACAGTGTATGATGATTAAGGTGGCGATGTGGGGCTGTGCCACAGATTTGCCCTGCTGCCCAATGGATTTCCCCACCACCGCCCTGCTCAAGGACCTCAATGTGATGAAATCTTAAGAGCAGTTCAATGATGTAACCAATTACCTGGATAGGTGATAAGGTGTCTTTCTCTTTACATCTTCAAAAAAAAGAGAGAAGCTAGACAGGTGCCTGATAGGGATGTTCTAGGTGGATTTTGTGCATTGATCATGATTCCAAAAATCACTTTGTGGGCCTACATTTGAGGTCAGCTTGGTTATTATTATTATTATTATTGCAGCCCTCCTTTCATTCTGTATTACCTCAGAGGCAGTGAACGGATCCCCATGTATTAAAAAGACAGTTTGTCCCATCCACAAAGTAACTTGCTATGCCAGCCATTAGTCTCATCGTACTAACAGAAAAACCCTAATTTGCTTAAGTGACAGTTTTAAAAGAAACTCTAAATGTTTCCTTAAGCATTCCCGGACTGGACCTTGGACTCTGGATTTTGGATTCTGATTTTAACATGTGTGTTTTTAATCAATTGTTTAATTACTGTTTTTAATATTTTAATGTATTGCTGATTTTTTATTGTTTTTATGATGTCACCATCCTATGATGCTTTTGTGAGGCCACCCTGAATCCCCCCTCGGGGGTGAGAAGGGTGGGGTAAAAATATAGGACATAAATAATTCCACAAAAATAACGGTGGACATAAAACCACAGAAATATCAATTTGAAGCAATAAATACTTGTTTCTCAAAAAAAGTAATTTGTCATCTTTGATGTTAAAGTGATGAAAAGGAACAATGAGTGTATCTCCACTGGAGAATTAATGCAGTTTGACGCCACTTCTAACTGTCATGTCTCAATGCTATGAAATCATGAGTTGTAGTTTGGTAAGATGCCTGCACTATTTGAACCCCTTTTGGGGGGAATCCTTTCTGTGGATTTTTTTCTCAAAAAAATTGCTTAACTGAGGGACAATGGTCTTCTATAGGTTTGAAAGGCATATGATGTATTGGAAAGAAAGACAGAGTCATACAGGCTACCATTTCACTTGAATGATGGCTATATTGAGTAAGATGACGATAAGCAGGCTGAATTAAAATGATATATTTCTCCTTACACCCTTCTCTACTTCTGTACAGATGTGTGTGCCATAAAAGTTATTTATAGGATTCATTTAAATTCCACATCTTCCCCCAGTTCATTTTTACACTTTCTAATTTACAGTACTTACATGTAAAATCAATACTTTCAAACAACCTCTCTTCTACCTTTAAAAAAAATAAAAAGAGAATTGCCTTGGAAGGCTTTCTGCAGAATCACTTTTCATAGAGGAGTGTTTCAACGACAACTCTGAACTTTTTGCAGTAAAAGAAAATCATGTCTAGTCATTCTGGGCTGTTTTCCAAATTTTAAAATAAGAATTACAAGTACTCAAAAGGTACTCAACACATTTTCATGGACTAGGTTTTTTTTTTGTTTTTGTATTTTTCAAATGGCTTTCTACTACTTCCAAAATTATATGAAATTTCTGCCTTCATGCCTATAAGCAAAATTATGGCTGCTGATAAGTTTCTGGTTCCAATTTGAAGTGCTGGTTATCACCTATAAAGCCCTAAACAGCTCAGGTCCTGCCTATCTTTGTGACCCCATCCCTCCAATGAACTGATGTGGGCTCTAAGTTCTGCTGGGGAGGCCCTCCTTGCAGTTCCGCCACCGTCACAAGTGCGGTTGGTGGGGACAAGGGAGAGGGCCTTCTCGGTGGTGCCCCCCGGCTTTGGAACTCCCTCTCCAGGGAGATGAGACTGTCCCCCTTTAGTAGGGACTTGAAGACGTCGCTCTTCAATCAAGCCTTTGTGAATATTTAACCCCTAATAGTCCTTCATAGTAGTTACACATCCTGAACTTTATCCCATATCCTCTCTCTATTACATTGAGATTTTATTTCAATGTTGACAGCCTGGTCATCATGCCAGTATTTACCACCATGGTTAGATGATTTCAGTTTGATTTGAATGAATGTTTTTATATGTGCATGCATTTTATTTTATTGTGTTATATTTTATATTTTGTTTACTCTTATGTATGTTTTTAGGCACTTTGTGCTGTCAGTAAGCCGCCCTGAGATTCTTCAGGGAGATGGTGGTGGCATATAAGAATAAAGATATTATTATTATTTGAAACACAACAAGATTACTACACAGCAAACAAGATCACTATGCTAGTTGTTGTATTAGATCACACAATGGACACTTCCCATGTCTAGGACTGTGCGATGTATCAGCGAATAATGTGTGCAGATCGCAGTGGGGTGGCCTTTTGCAGCTGACAGATGGTAAATTTGTCAGTGCTGATTGCGTTTAAGTGCAGGCCAAGATCTTTAGGCATTGAACCCAGTGTGCCGATCACCACTGGGACCACCACGAATGTCACCATGTGATCTGGCCACACTCTTCCAGAGGAATGCAGTGACAAATTTCTTCTGAATCAATCTGCTAAGAAAACCCTGTGGTAGGTCACAATAAGTTGAAAAGGACATGAAGTCACACAACAACAGCAACAAGATTATGGAGGCAAACAAGAGAAACCTCTGATGGCATCTGGTTGGCTGCTGTTTTATATTCATCCATCCATTTAATTTGATGTACATGCTGCTTTTAACCCACTTTGTAACTCTATTGAAATATAAATTCAAGGCTGGTTGTGCAAATGCTTTTGCTTTGATATCTGAAAGAAGCATCCATGACAGCCAGGAGCCTGCATGCAACTCTGGATGCAGCTGGGAATTGTGACAGCCACATGGAGGGTGAGATGATGATCGTATGGGACTGATGTGGTCTCAGTTCAGCTGAATCATGTGGATGCTAAAGTGGTACCACAGCAGATTTGGCTGGGTGCATCTGGCCACCTCCAGCACTAGTCTGGATCATTTCTGTTCTGGATGGACTTCAGATATACCATCCAATTTAGATTTGCCTTCAGATGGACTCTCCGCTGCTCCAGCAATATAGTCTGTATGTTCTTAGCCAGTAAGGACCAGGATTAGCACGTTGCATTTGGGTGGAACTGCTCAATACCTTCCTGCCTCAGCAGAGCCCACAGATACAGACACAAGACTTTCACTGTAGCTAGAGGGCTAGAGGGTTTTTATTTTTTTGTAATGGGTGTTTTATTCTCTTCAGGACAGGTTTTTAAATAGTGTTTGTAATTGTTTCAAACTGGTCTTTTAATTAAATTCTGCTTGAACAGTTAATCTGGTTTTGTGTTTTGACTGCATTATTCCTGAATTCAATAATACTAGGGATGTCAATAATGTCCTTCTTTAACATGATACATTAAATATGAAAGCACAAAGCAATTTCCCCATTTCTGCAACACAGATGTTTTTGTCAACCAGGGAGTGAATTTGTGCCTTTGCAAGGATGATTTTTGTGTATTATGCATATAGAGAAAACCTAAAATGGCTGCATGAACATTTGCTTTTCTGCTTCTATAAGGGGAAGACACCAGAAGGATTCTGTCCATTGTGTGGGTCACTTTGAACACTGACTTTGTGAATCATATATTAAACAAACAACCCCTTAGTCCCTTTGCCTAAATTCTCATTCTGGGAACTATTCTGGAACAGATAGAAGCATCTATGATTGCGTCCTTGATGAGTTACAATATGGCATGGTGGGAAGCTGAAATAACTGGCTTTTGAGTTAGGGCAGTGGTTCACAACCTGGGGTCCCCAGATGTTTTTGGCCTACAGCTCCCAGAAATCCCAGCCAGTTTACCACCTGTTAGGATTTCTGGGAGTTGAAGGCCAAAAACATCTGGGAACCCCAGGTTGAGAACCACTGGGTTAGGGAAACCTGGAAATGAAGCTGCCGCTGCTGCTTCTTCTTCTTCTTCTTCTTCTTCTTCTTCTTCTTCTCCTCCTCCTCCTCCTTCTCCTCCTTCTCCTCCTCCTCCTCCTCCTCCTCCTCTCTTCTTCCTTTCTATGCCACTTTATCTCTTTAAAAAGAGATACAAAGTGTAGTAGTGAGACCTCCTGGGGGTTGTACATTCAGACTGGTCTCAGACCTGGAGCCAGCTGAGTTTGTGATTGTTGTTTGCCTTCAAGTTGACTCCAATCAACTGCGATCCTATCCTGTGGTTTCTTGGCAAAATTTATATATTTATTAAGAGAAAGCTTGCCATCATGGCTGAGCAGGGCTCCAAACCATAATTTCTCAGTGTTTTAGGCTGCATCTTCACCCGCTTAATCTGGGAACAAGATCAACTGGCTCTGAATTGACCATGATGGAGTCCAGAGGCACCTAGCTGATCCAGCCATGCTGAACCAGCCATGGCCCCATTCAGCAATCTCCTTGACTTCTGTGTTGCTGCTGTCTTTCCCCAAAGCACCCCAACCTGCTTCCTGGTCACATGAACACCCTATTCTGATCTCAGTAAACAAGACTGAGATAGCTAGGCAGTCACAAGGAGTTCCATGGTTGGTGGGGAGCTGCAGCAGCAGCAGCAACAACATGGGAAGCACTCATCCTTTTCCTCTGTGCTAATTGTCAGGTTAGGTGTGATGGGGGCAGCGTTGGCAGTGTCCATGTGGACAACAGAAAGGCAAAAAAAGAGGCCTGATCTAGCTCTACAGATGTCCACAAAGCCCATGAATACTCTGGATTCTTTAAGTGAGACAAATCCAGGTTAAGGGCAAACAACTCAGGATACTTACCAGATGCCCTAATACGTTATGAAGACTACCAGCTTTGGATTCAAGATGAGTTCAGTTTTTTTATTGTTTGTGTAGACAATCCCATAGTAAAAATACTCAAGCCACTAAACCTTGATAGTTCTCCAGCACTGATTACAGTGATGTAATTTTCTTGCCCCATATCACCCTCCTTATAAACCAATGCACTTTAAAAAAGATATCATTAAGCACCGTATCACCCCTGGAGCTTTCCACTGGAAGTTAATAATACACCTGTGTCGGCGGAGACAGGCACAGGGAAACCAGTAATTAGCCTGGCGTACGGCACCGTGGCTCGTGTGTCCTCCTTCTGCAGAAGCCCTGCATTAGGTAGGTATGTGTCATATGGCTGTCGACATCGCTTAGGCGCAAAAGATGGAATCTGCCTGACTCTTCCAGACAAGCGTATGAAAAACATTTGACATTTCCCAACTCTGTTAAGGAATAATAAACCATGGCAGACCATAATGTTAATGGCAAAAGAAGAAGAAGAAGAAACCCCAAAAGGTGGGTGGTGGGCAGAAAAATTGCCTGGGACTTTATCTTAGATGTTAGCGTCTCTCATATTTCAACTCACATTTTCTTTTTCTTTTCTCTCTCTGTTTTTGCCCAGCTGTTGACTTGAGTGTAGAAAAAGCAGCAGCTATAGCTCCAAGCACACGCTCTCCCCCTAACCCCCTCCCCACTTTATGTGGATTGTCTGGTACAAATGTCTTTTTTCTTACATCGGTTATGTCTGCGGGGGATAATACGGAGGAGACCACGGCAAATTCTTCATTCAACGAGACACTGGTGAATTGAGGCTGCTGCGAAGCAGCCTTTTGGAAAACATTCAACACTGCTGTCTAGACAGAAAGAAGATACAACGTCTCCTCTCCTCAGTGGGCCCCCTCCCCATAAGCCCCCTGGAGTGTCACCATCATATAGAGCTGTATGTCTGCTCATTAAACTGGAGGGCTTTTTTCTCTGGCATTTCACCCCCCAGGAGGGCTTCCCCCTCTTCCCCTTTCAGAAGAAATGTAGGTCATTTGATTGACGTCTATTTTTCATCATCTTTACCTTGACAGAATTATGAAGGAAAAATTGTGAGCATTGGGGGGGGGGGCAAAGAACATAATACACGCTCTCCATGGATTCCAGCAATATTGGGATGCTGAATGTAAATGGAATGGCTTCTTACATAAAGATTTGAGAAAGCCACTTAAAAATAAGTGTATGTGTGTTTAGGGAGTAGTTGAATTGGGGGGAGAAAACCCGCCGGCACAAGCATTTATAATGCAATGACACAGGGATGGGGTGCACTGAGGCATGGCCAGCTTGCTACAGTCCTTGGTTCTTAAAATGCATGTTGGGATTAAGCATTTGTGACACGATGTTCAATATTCATATATGTGTGACTATGGTAATGGAAATGTTAATTCGCGGCTCAAAATCCTTAGTTGCCACAAAGAAGTTGAGACAAAGGTCTACTTCTTGCAATCAGATGAAAACTTGTTCAATTCCGGCGACATCTCTTGCTGAGCTTTCTCAATCTTTAAACATGTGCATTCCAGGTCTTGTCTTCAGATTGGTAACTTGGAAGTAACTGATTACTGATATGATTTTTACAAATAACTATGGTATTTATTTGAAATTAATCCCTTACTGAGTAGCCAAGGTATAGTCACATTTTTGATTTATGGGAACTCTACCATGGGCTTTTCTTAGCATAGTTGTTCAGAGTTGGTGTGCTATTGCTTTCTTCTGAGGCCCAGAGAGTGTGATCTGCCCAAGGTGGGCTTCCATGGCTAAGTGGGATTTAACCCTGGTCCCCAGAATTGTAATTCAATGTAGAAAACACAACATCTGGCTCCCAAGATTTATATCCACTACATTACAATTGTAATGCATCAAGACGTGCTATCTCCTGTTGTTCAACAGTAACTTTTTGGCTAACAGCCTACCTCGAGGAGACAGAACATGGAGCTTCTGTGACAGTTGTGCAACTATGGCTCATTAATGACATGTGGCATTGCACCACTAATGCACAATGAGCATTGATGTGCAATAATGCTCATCAATGTGAAATGTGTGACTGACAACCGGACAAAATTTCCTTGTCAACAACAACAGGATTCCAGTCTTGTAGGCAATACTCTAAAGGTCCTGCTTGTTCTCAGAAGCTAAGTGGACATGGGACCACCAATGAATCCGAAGTGCTATAAGCTAAAATTCATAAGAAGGAATTGGCAAACTGGGTTGTTGTTTTTCAGGCTATGTGGCCATGTCCTAGAAGCATTCTCTCCTGACATTTCACCTGCATCTATGGCAGGTTGACCTCTGAGGATGCCTGCCATAGATGCAAGTGAAACGTCAGGAGAGAATGCTTCTAGAATGTGGCCACATAGCCCGAAAAACCTACAACAACCCAGTGATTCCAGCCGTGGAAGCCTTCAACAATTGGTAAACTATTTTTGAGTATCCCTTGCATTAAAAAACTATATGAAATTCATGGGTTGCCATAATGACTTGAATGCATACCCCCCCCTCCCCAATAGATTTTTGTTTTTATGGGCATGGCCTCATTAAATTCTGGAAAGTACAAATGAAGAACCAATACAAAGGAAAAACTGCACTGTCACTGTTTTAGAAAAGGCATTCCATTTGTTTGAAAAAAGGGGCCATACTTCTTCCAAGATGATGCCTGTGGTTTCAATAGGGACTTGCATTCAAAGTCATTTACTTTAAAACAAACATTTGCTGTTTATTTATTACTTAGGGAACATTTCAAAATCATTCAAAGGTTTCTAGTTAACTAGCTGAACTAATTATCTGAGTAAATGCCACAGACATGAATTGTAAATGGACCAAAGGAAGGCTAACATATGGAGAGCATTTAATGTGGTATACAAAGATACAATAATGTGGGTACATGGCATATTGCTGCGATCTCAAGACAAGAAAAACCTTGCATACAATTTCTAAACATTCCTAAGAGCGATTACTTATCTAGCGAGACTTGGTGTTGTTATAAAATAAAAGCGTAGGCAGTCTTGGAGATTTGGAGAGTTGCAATTACTCTATTTACTCTGTCTTGTAAAGCTGCCCTTCATGCCCACCCATATTTTTTGGACACTGGAAGTAGGAATATAGGGAAGATTTGGCTCTACAGCCAGAAGTATCTCTGTGCTTCTGGCTGTAGTGCCAGTCTTCTGTATTCAGGGATTCAACCATCTATGGCTTAACAATTCAACCATTTCCCCCATAAAGTATATCTTGTCCTTATCATTATGTAGAAAGAACACCATTTTACTACACCATTGTGCGTAATCGTACTTAACCATCCATAGATTTTGGTCTCCATGCAGGGTTCTAGAACCAAACCACAGCAGACACCAAGGACCTGTTGTACTACTTGGTTGCCCCCCACATTTCCCTGTTTGCCCATTAGATGAGAGTAGGCAACGCACTAGCAAGAGCAGTTACATTGGGGGAGATCAAAATATTGTAGGCAGAGATATATTCCAACCACCACCACCCTTCAATGTAGGACCATAGTCCATGCATGCGTGTATATATATTGTGGAAAAATAGGAATATTTGCCAATACTCATTTACCAGCTGTAACAAAAAGGGCTTCCAGACGTTCAGGAAACCTCATAGGCAGGCCCGTAGCCAGGATTTCAATTCGGGGGGAGGGGGGGGCTGTTTTTTCAGGGTTGGGGGGGGGGGGGGGGGGGCTGAGTCTGAGTGAAAGAGGGTCTACCCTAGCAAACCTTTTGTATCATTACCCCAATCTCCCAATCCCATGCATATGGGATATATTGAGTATGGTGATCAGATCATGATATGAATAAACATAACAGTTTAAATAATGCACCAGTAAGGCCTTTTCGCGAACCACCATGAGAATTGGGGGGGGGGGCTGAAGCCCCCCCCCCCCCCCGGCTACATGCCTGCTCATAGGGAAGAATAGAAATGCCTCAACATTTCTGCACATTTCCCCTTGTATTCAAACATCCCAATATGTTCTAAGTCATTCATATGAAAATACACATGGGATTTTGTGTGTGTGTGAAAAATGTGAAGGGTTTCTTTTAAAAAAGAAGTATACTTTCCTATGCAAAACCCACATTTTTTGTGTGTGCAAACCACATGTAGTTCTTTGCAGAATAATCCCCTGGAACATTTAAAGTTGTGTGAATATGGGGAGAAATATTTATTTTATTTCCTTCGGGATCGAGAAAACCACATAAATGCTTTTGGCATGAGAAGCCAAAATAATTGAAGGCTGGCATCCCCAATAACGAATGGGTGCCATGCATGGCAATCTACAGACAGAGTGTGCAAGGATTTTTAAAGGCATTTCTGTGACCTGTGAATTTGTAATTTGTGAATATTTGAAAAGCTATAGGGCAAAGTAAAAATGAATCCACTGGTATTTTACCAGTGGAGTAGTTTTATGGTATTATCATTGCTTCATACTCTTATTCTTTCCAATTATGGCAATGACTGGCATCCTGTTAATGATGTATGAATGTGGTGAAAGTAGCAAAAGAGCAGTGCTGCATAAAGCAATATTGTTCATTGTAACTGCCTACTGTGCAGCAGTAGTACCCAACTATTGACACGTGTTAACGAGTGTTGCCATTCTGCATGGAACTTGTGTATAACATATTTCCACATAACTGATATTTACTTACTTACATAAAGGTGTGTGATTGATTATGTACGGGCCTTGTCGGACTTTTACCAGAGGTGTCCAAACAATGCCTCCAGTAAAAGGGGATTAATACAGGACAAAGCAGATAAACCCTGCTTTGTCCCGGATTAACTTGATACCCCATTAGATACAAGCCTTCCTATGGGGACTGGGCCCTGTGGAGACTGACTACTGGGTAGTGTTGTGACTACGCAGGGGTTAGTCTCCATAGCCCATCTCAGTTCTTCAGGCCCCATGAGCCTGGAGAACCAAGGAGAGTACTCCCCAAAAGGCCTTAAAATAAGAAAAAAAAATTAATGGGCCACTATGATTCCGGAGGCCTCCTGGCATGTAGAAATGACATGCCAGGAGACGGTGTGTGTGTGTGAATCACTTTGGCCTCCCCCCCCCCATCCCTTGGGGTCTTTTAAGGAGGGAGTTGGTGTTCTCATGGTTTCCCAGGCTAATTTAGCCTGGAAAACCATGGGACTACTGTCCAAACACCTACAAGTAGTGGGTTTAGCCCGTGCCTTCCAAGAAGGCATGGAATAAACCCATTAACAAATTAACTAGCCCCAAACCAGAGTTTTCCTCGTTTGTGGCAAATTAATTCAGGTTTGTCCAGGACGTCATCTGGTCAGCTCCCCTTTAATTGTGGGAACTCCCACATTAAAGGGGCTGTCTGGAGGGGCCCTTAGTGAAAACAGTGCATAACTGTTCAAAGACATTAACAAAGACTTTATGATATACCAGGTAGATATGAGTTCCTATATCAGAAGAAAGGTGGGATAAAAATAAACAATAATAATAGTTTTGTGCAGAGGTCCATGAATGTTGACTATGCAGATTGGATTTCTTACTGGTTTTTTTTAAAGCAGGAGGGAATTCTATTTATGAATTTGAGAATGACACTCCTTTTTGAGGCACAACAAAGAATTCTCTTATAAGGATTTTGCTTCCGCAGATGCAAATTATGTTCCTATATGCTTTGTCTACTGCAAGGTATTTTCAAGCTTCCAAAGAACAACAGGGTGCTTCTTCTTACCTTTTAATGTCTGTCAGTTATTTCTTTGAAAGAAGAACTCCATTCAAATGATTGAAACAAGATTGCTGGTAATATATTAAAGCAGAATTCTATAATGTGAAGCATCGGCCCATGTCTTTCCCTGTTCATCATACATTTCCAAGTGTTCTGGAAAGTGTTTGATTTTCTTCTTTGATACTAAATTCCCATAAGCCTTGGTTTTGCAGTAAAGAAGACACACCCTTGCCATTCACCATAATAGTGGGGTCTGTCACATTAACTCAAGCAGAAAAATGACAGAGAACTTTAAAAACTAAGCCAAGACATATGGGTGTTTGATGCGCAGCAACAACTGAAGGCAAGCTGTGTGCCTCCAAAGAATTACCATTAATCGTGGGCTGTGAAATATGATGACACGATGAAAGGCAGGATGAACAATTAAGGCTGATACATAACATATGACAATCACAAATTGCCCCACAATGTGGCTAATCTAATAGAGTAATGAAAAGGGATGTTACAGAAGACTGAACAGGAGAAAGGGAAGAGCACATGAAAGCTATTAATGGGATCTGGGTTGTTTCGATTGTCTTTGTTTTTGTTTGGAGTCCTAATTTTTATTTTAAGAATATAAGCGCAGCGGAGGAATAAGCAGAGCATTGGAATGAATGCCTTGTTTTCCTGCTCTCTTGCGTGTAGATTTTGGAAGTAACTTGTTATAAATAATGAACCATCTGTAATTAATCCCTGTTGTACTATAACTAAAGTCGTATTAAATTACCCTTATCACTTAATGGAGGATAGCCTCTTGGACTGTGACCTTACATTTTAATTTCATTATGATCCCTGTATCCATGGGACCAGTGTACCTTATCCACATCTGGTAAAATATATCCTTTCTAGCCATTTTCTAGGTCTTTGGTTCTATGGTGAGCTTCAGTTGGAAGTTACCACAGGGTTGCCCTGGAGGACCTAGAACATTCCCAAAAATAGCTAGAATTAATTGTTTAGTTATTTCCAGGAAACGGAAACGTCAAATTGCAAAATGTGTAACTATATTGCTACCTATAATGGCACAGAAATGTTAAGCAAGAGGAGAACAGAGAACAACCATTTGAAGAAGTGGGGACACTTGGCACACATTTTCAATGCCAAATCATTTTAAAATGAATCCTTACTGGCTATCCATTCACTCATTCAAATGGTTTATCAATGGAAGTATCTCTATATATATAAACCTGAAATTCACACCAAGGAGAATGGGATTTTAGTAAACTCAGAGTAAAAATGTATTGTTGAAGGCTTTCATGGCCAGAATAACTGGGTTGTTGTAGTTTTTTTCGGGCTATATGGCCATGGTCTAGAGGCATTCTCTCCTGACGTTTCGCCTGCATCTATGGCAAGCATCCTCAGAGGTAGTGAGGTCTGTTGGAACTAGGAAAAAGGGTTTATATATCTGTGGAATGACCAGGGTGGGACAAAGGACTCTTGTCTGCTGAAGCTAGGTGTGAATGTTTCAACTGACCACCTTGATTAGCATATAATGGCTTGACAGTGCCTAGAGCAAACTTTTGTTGAGAGGTGATTAGATGTCCTTGTTTGTTTCCTCTCTGTTGTTGTGCTGTTGTAATTTTAGAGGTTTTTTAATACTGGTAGCCAGATTTTGTTCATTTTCATGGTTTCCTCCTTTCTGTTGAAATTGTCCACATGCTTGTGTATTTCAATGGCTTCACTGTGTAGTCTAACACATGAGAGTGGTCCAGCATTTCTGTGTTCTCAAATAAAATGCTGTGTCCAGGTTGGTTCATCAGGTGCTCTGCTATGGCTGACTTCTCTGGTTGAAGTAGTCTGCAGTGCCTTTCATGTTCCTTGATTCGTGTTTGGGCAATGCTGCGTTTGGTGGTCCCTATGTAGACTTGTCCACAGCTGCATGGTACACGGTAGACTCCTGCAGAAGTGAGAGGATCCCTCTTGTCTTTTGCTGAACGTAGCATTTGTTGGATTTTCTTGGTGGGTCTGTAGATAATTTGTATGTTAATTATTGTATTGCTTTGAAGTGTTTTTTGCACTACAAATAAGGTATGTGCATTGTGCATAGGAATTAATTCTTTTTTTCTTCAAATTATAATTTGGCCCTCCAACAATCTGAGGAACTGTGACCTGGCCCTCTGTTTAAAAAGTTTGAGGACCCTTGACATAGTACCTTCAGGAACAATTGGGCTTTATCCATATTTATCTTTCTATAAAAAGGGATAGGGTTAAATGTATTACCTGAAGAAGGAGATACCATATATGTTTCTATGAAAAAGCTGAATCATCTGATTCAGAATAATAAAATGCACTTTAAAAAACTTAGTGATGGAAAAGTGTACACTGGAATATAATATATTCAGCCCCACACGGAGATCTTCTCCCCCACACCTTTCACTGAGCAACATTAATCCATTTTTAACCACACAGTCATTACTCAACTAGATACTAAATAAACAATAATGTATTAGATCAAGGGCCCTAAAGACTCATTAAGCTAACTAATTATTTTCACCCTAAAGGCCATTTAGAAAGAATCTTTGGCATGATGTTTAGACGAGACTGAGATATTCAGATTCCATCACTGCCAGGGAGGTTAATTGATACTGTTAAGCACATATCATCGACTGGGCACATCGATTAGAAGCAGGCATGTTTGGGTTGAGTGGATTCCTATCAAATACAATTTACTGATATTAGATGACGGTAGCAATTTTCCTCTCAATTGCAGGAGTGAAGCACTTGGTTCTCAAAGCTGTTGTAGGGCCTTACCATTAGGGAGAGGCCTTTATTACATGAAACCACTATGACGTAGCATTCCCATGATCAAGGATAGCAGAAACCTCATTATCTCATCTCTCCAAGTGTTGCGTTACTCTGATGCTTTACCAATCCATGGTCCCATGGCTGTACTTCTGGGTAGCAGCAGAAATCTGCCCTCTCAGTTCTGCTGCTCTGGGAGATTTTTAAAAGTTCGATTTAGTAAAAACAACTTTGCAATTGCAGTTAAGTTTAGGCTAATTTGTTGAATATAATTTTATCATTTACAGTGAAGAAGAGCAGGTGAGCAGAAGGGTCTCGTGCCCTATTATTTAGAAGCCAATCAGAAGCTCATTTCATGTTCTAGCACTGTGGAACAATCAAGGGCTGTTGACGGGTGTTGACTGTCAACAGCAGAGGACATATTTGTTACAGGGAGGTGGCTGACTGGAAAAGGCATGCATGCAGTGTTTTGTTATAGGACCGATCCCCATAGGTGACAATCCTGCTTCTATGTCAGTTTGCTATCTTTGTGCGATAAAGTCCAGAGTGAGGCAACCTTCATTGTTATTAGATGCAGAGGAGTGCAGTAACAAGAACCTGGAGGACAAAGCTTCATCTACCATAGAGCCTGAATCTCTCTGCACCCCCTCAGGCAGTCTGCTTTCAAGTATTGTAGAGATCTGCATGCTAATCTTGCAAGATTATGTACATAGGATGAGTTTGTGTTGTTACCTGCCTTGAAGCTGACTTTGACCACGCTGCAAAAGAGACCTCTCTTAATTGTCCAAGTCATCAATTTCTCTAATTTGGTTTTTACTACCTTAATTGAATTAAGCTACCTGTAGTATGGTCTCCTTCATTTCCCATTGCATTCCACTATATCAAACATTGCCATATTTTCCAGTGAGTCATGTCATTTGATAATATGTACAAGTTCTACAGACTCAATTTAGTCTTCTTGGCTTCTAGGGAACATTCAGGCCTGCTTTGCTCTAGGATAGTGGTTCTCAACCTGTGGGTCTCCAGATGTTTTGGCCTTCAACTCCCAGAAATCCTAACAGCTGGTAAACTGGCTGGAATTTCTGGGAGTTGTAGGCCAAAACACCTGGGGACCCACAGGTTGAAAACCACTGCTCTAGGATAATTCATTTATCTACTCCATCGCCAAAATTTAAATGTATTTTAGTCTCTTCCCGTCACCTTTCTTCAATGTTCAGCTTTCATTGCTCCCTAATGGGATCAGATCTGCCCCCTCCCTCATGACCTTCTGGAAGAAGCTCAAATCCTGGTTATGGTATCAAGCTTGCACAGAATAGATTGTTTTAACCAACTGTTTTTTAGCTGACGGCAATGGATTGATTTAGAAGATGACGTGAAATGATGAACTGTTTTAATGCATTTATAATTGTTTTAAGGTATTCTAAATGTATATTATGCTTTGTTTTTATTGTTTGGCATCAAATGGTGCCTGTTGGTAGCCATCCTGAGTCCCTCTTCGGAGGTGAGAAGGACAAGATAGAAATGCTCCTAATAAATAAATAAATAAATAAATATTCACAGAAATTAGAAATACTACGGCATGGCTCATTCTGATTGTGACATTTACTTGATCTATTCCACTTGAGGATCTTTTCTAGTTCCTTTATAGCTGCTCTTCCAAGTCTTAATCTTCTTCTGATTTCTTGGTTGCAGTCGCCACTTTGATTAACGTATGAGCCAAGGTATAGAAGACCTTTAAATATTTCAACATTTTCATTACCCACTTTGAAGTTATGTAATTCAGCTGTAGTCTCTAGGCCTGGGCGGTTTCGTTCGTTAATTCGTTAATTCGTTATTAATTCGTTAATTTTAGCATTTACGAAACGATATCAAAATTATTTTCAAACACGGAAGTGTATTTTAAATATCGAAACAGCATGCACCAAATATTCTCGTATTTCCGTCCATTTCGGAAATACGTAAGATGGCGATGCTTGCTGCTCCTCCTCCTCCCATCCTCCTCCTTCTCCGCCTTCCGTTCCTCCCCCCCCAATCGGAAGGCCCCATGACCAGGGAGACTGGTGGGGTGGTGGCCAGCTGAGCTGTCCCCGCCCCTGGCTTGGTGGCTCCCTGTCAAGCCTGGAGTGACGGGGGGGCGCCGGCAGTGGAAGGGGCCATCCACAGGGGCGGGGCAAGAGCAGCAGGCTCTCTTCATCCCTTCCTTCCTCCAATCCTCCGACCCTTTCTCCTCCTCCTCCTCAGGCCGCGCCGCTCGGAGATGCCGAGGGCGAGGGGGAGGAAGAGGAGGAGGAGCAGCAGGCTGCGCCGCTCGGTGGGGGCGGGGAGGAAGAGGGACCCTGCTGCTGCTGCAGGCAGGTGTGTGTGTGTGTGTGTGTGTGTGTGTGTGTGTGTGTCAAGGGAACTCCGGGCTGGCCACACACTCTTTGGAAGGGGCTCCTTTCCTTCCAGAGTGAGCTTTAGGGAAGAAGGCAGGGGCCCTGCGAGGGAGGGCGAGGGGGAGGAAGAGGAGGAGGAGCAGCAGGCTGCGCCGCTTGGTGGGGGCGGGGAGGAAGAGCAGCCGGGGGCGACCTCTCCCGCAGACCTCCTCACTCCACTCCCAGCCACCCACTCCCCGTGAGTATATGAAAATATATATATATAATATATATATATAAAAATATATTAAAAATATTGAAAAAATATTGAAAAAAAGGGCGCTATCTTTACAAAACGTTTTGTAAATATTAACGAAATTTCGTAAATACCGGAACTTTTTTTGGGAAAATTTTGTAATTATTTTAAATATCGAAACAAAAAAACACCCCAATTACAAATCGATTTTAGAACCAAATTTTTTCTTGATCAACCAGGCCTAGTAGTCTCCCCACCACTCATTGAAAGATGGATAGAGGCACCATTTTACCTTTACTTCAAGTTTTTATTTCAGGACATACTTAACATTTGAAAATGGAAAGGTTCTGCAATCATTTAGCAAAAGGGCAATAAATATGAAAACAACAAAGCACATAATATAGTCCTACCTCAACTGTAATTTTTCACAGCAAGTGAAAAATCATGACTGCAAGTAATAAACAGCATATGTTCTGGAATGGGCATGTACTGTATGTTAACTCTTACTTCCTTTATTCACAGAGAGGCCAACAGTTTTGGGGCTAAATCCAAATGCTATTCCTTACAAGAAGACCCATTGAATCACTGATAACTTGGTAAATCAACAATGAAATCTGTTCAACTGAATCAATTGTCTTGCAGGTTTTACTTCCTTAAAATGATTGGAAATGTATGATATTTCTCAGAGAATATGCTGGTTTAAAAGAATAGGAAATTAGGAAAGCATCCTTAATTACAAACTGGTCTGTGTGTGTATCAAGTAATTGTTAGATCCTTGACCAGCAGCTCCCCTTTGTCTTCCTCTAGTCAGCAAACTGGACTATTTTCTGAAATAACAATTAGTTTGGATTATTTTAAATCCATTTTTAACTGAAAATCTTTCAATGATATAATCTGAGGCACAGCAGGGTGTTCCAATGCCCCATGAGCTCTGAACTGTTCTCCCAAAACCATTTACCTGCTGGAAGTATTTTGTACTGCTACCGATCTCTCCTCAGGTAACAAAGGCAGAAAAGAAGTTATCTCCACCACTTGATAAGTGGGTTGCTACTGTAGCGACATTCTGCTCATCAGAGTTGAGAGAATGGGATTGAGGCAAGGGCACAAAGTGTACAAAGGTTCTCCACCAAGCTAAATACAGTTTAGCTTTTAGTCATCTGAGTAGTCATCTTGTACCAAGCTCCATACTGCAGTTGCATACTTTTCAATATTTTGCCAGTGAAAACTGGGGAAACTGTCCGAACAACATCAGAATGCCATCAAAGATGGCAAAAGTTTATAATGAGGAGGAACACAAAACCCATGAGAGTTTGCAGCCGTTTGCTTTTATCTGAGGCTACCATGAAGAGTAATAGTCTCCTGTCCAAATTTTGAGTTAATTTAGTGCAAATCCTGTTTGCATTTTGTACGCAGCTTGTAGCAAAGTTGGCGCAGTGGGTTAAAAGGCTAAGCTGTTGAACTTGCTGACCAAAAGATTGGCGGTTTGAATCCAGGGAGCAGGGTGAGCTCCCACTGTTAGGCCCAGCTTCTGCCAACCTAGCAGTTTGAAAACATGCATATGTTAGTAGATCAATAGGTACGGATTCTGTGGGAAGGTAATGGCACTCCATGCAGTCATGCTGGCCACATGACCTTGGAGATATCTACGGACAATGCCGGCTCTTCAGTTTAGAAATTGAGATGAGCACCACCCCTCAGAGTTGGACACAACTAGACTTAATGTCTTTACCTTTATGTTTACCTTAAAGCAAGCTGAAGAGAAATGGTGAAAGTTTGGGTGGGGAGAGAAATGTGGACATTTTAAAAGCCAGTAAAAATTAGAAGAGTAGAGGATTAATCAAGATTTTCTTTGCCAAATTGGGACAGCTGATGAGGAGTTGGCTCCATTTGGAAGGCCTAGGGATTCTTGTTGGCACAAAATGGATTACATAAGCCTGAAATTATCAGCAGCAACCACTATTCCTCACTGCTGGCTATAGGAACTAGTCCCAATGGTATTTGCCGTTCCAGAACTTTTGGAGGATTGTACAACTGCCATTCCAGCTCCAGAGAATGACTTACCTGACAAATTAAATATAAGTTGAACACTTTCTTCCCTAGTATCACTTAGGAGGCTACCACCCATATTCTGAAGTAGAGGAAAAGCTATTAGAGAAATTCCAGACTCGGGTCAAGTTGACCTAATACTGACATGGCAACTGGCAGTTCATTTTACATGCTGCTGACTTTAGGTCAGTTTGGAAAAAAAAAATGGAAACAGCAGTCAAGTGGGTTTCTAGGAATGCAGGGTTCTAAGAATTTAAGTGGAATTGCAAGTTTGGCCAGGAACTGCTGAACAATTGCCTGAGAGAAAGATGTTTTCCACACACTATGAGCCATGGATCAAAGGGTTATGTAGCTTAAAAGCTGATTTCTATGTGTGCGCGTTTTTTGTAAATTCTGTATCCCATTATTCATAATTTTGGCAGAAATTGATAATGTGGGTTAAATATCACCTATTCAAAACTCTTCAGACCAGGAGTGTTATGGAGGAGTGTTTTGGATTTTGGAATACCTATATTTGCACATACATATGTAATGAGATATCTTGGAGATGAAACTGAAGTCAAAACATGAAATTTAAGATGGGAAATTCTGAGAGGTGTAGTTCTAAATGTTATCTGCACTTTTTTGTAGGAATCTGGCATGCAGCTGCCTGCCCCATCCGTTCTTATGTCACTCTTCTTTTGATTGTACTCTGCATCTTATTAGTTAGAGGAATGTAAACCACCCGTTCACGATGCCACATGATGGACCAATACTGTGCTGATTAAGGCCTGGACAGCAGCCACTCTAAGGGTTTTTGTTTTTGTTGCTTTGGAATGTCTAAACTTGGCTTTTCTTGCTGCCAGATGTCTTTTTTGCAAACATTCCTAAAGTAAATACTGATGGAAAACAGGTTAAGGAGAAAACAGGAAGAGTCTCAGGAAGGAAAACGCACCAAGTAAGGCTTCCTAGATTCCAGAGGATGTCATGAAAAATTTATGTGAGGCAGGACAGTGATTTTGCTCTTTGCAGCTCATTTATTTAAAAAAAAACCAAGAATCCATGCCGTGACAGTCTGAAACAACACTAGGTTGTTTCCTTTCCCACTTTTAATATCCCTGCATCAGCTCTTCTTAGAATATGCTATTATGATGGAGTTTTTCTTCTGATGGAAAATTTCCACAAAGAGATCAGGGACCTACTAATAGTTAGTATTATTTCCCCAAATTTGCTCCATGGGAAGACAGCCAAGGAATGGCTGCAGAGTGCTGCAGATTCCAAGCTTTGCTGACATGCCAATTGAGATTTCTTTTTTAAAAAATTGTTTTTATTTAGAATAATGTGCTCCCAAGGATGGAGCACGATAGAAAAGAGGTGAGAACTATGAGATTATATTCTGAGATAAAACGTATCCACGTACATAGAAAGTGGGGAAACATTGTGGAATAGATAAAGTATCGAAAAATAGACGGGGGGGGGGGGGGGAGAAAGGAGAAAAAGAAAGAAGAATAAAATAAAATAAAATAAAAAATAAATTTAAAAAAAGGAAAAATGGGTGGGGGGTAGGAAGGAACATGTAGATGACCAAAGAGCTGGTCTCTAATGAGATAGCATGCTTCCAGGCTCTCCAGGTCCAAGTTTATTCTTCTTATCCAAGACCGAATGTCTTTCTGTCTTCTCCTTTATGGGAACGACGGTCCTCTTGTTTTTATTTTTGTTGTTTATTTTTATTTTCTTATTGTTATATATTTTTAATTATTATTATACTCTTATTCACTCTGTTGTATTCTTAGAAAATTATTTTTTTATTCTCCTGTTCAAGGAAATTTAGAAGTTTATCCCAGTTTGTTTCTTTTGTTTTAGTTATATTTTGTGACAACCTTTGTGTTAGTAAGTCCATATTCATGATTTCTAAGGTTTTGACTATCCACTGCTCTTTCATTTTTAAATTTTTAAATTTAAATTTACATTTTTAAATTCGACTTTAAGCCGGAGTATTTTTTATTGGGCATCACAGATTTTGACATGGACAGCAATACAAGTAAAATATTTTTTTATCTAGTAACAGCAGCAAGAATAAAGTTAGCTCAATTCTGGAAAGACAAAGAAACACCCACGATAGAGCAATGGAGATTTCTTAAAGAGCTACGTTATCTCTCATGTTCCAGTTATGACATGTCCATGGATACTCAACTTGGAGAGTGGTAGAGCCTCCTTCATTGACGGCGTTAAGAAAGGGATTGGATGCCAACTCTGAGGAATGCTTTAATTGTCTCTTCCTGCATGTCAATTAGTTGGACTTGAGGGACACGCACTTGCTCTCAACCCTATGGTTCTATGTTGGGGAGGACTGTGGATTCATATAGGCTGTCCATCCTGAATATGGTATAGTTAATTCTCTTCCATTAGCTGTGCATCCCTTCCATTGGCCACAACTCCTCTTTGAGTTGTTGTTTTGTGTGCTATGTTCTTATCCTGTTTTCCCAACCTGGCCTGCTGCCTTTATGTGTGTCGGAGGGTGCTGTTCCATTGTGCCAGTGTGTATCCAGCAGTCCTTCCTTTATCCTAGGCAGCAAAATATTTTGGACCACCCTGTGTAAAGGATTTATGCTCTGATCAGTATGTGAAGGTCACACCAACTAATTGTATGTATTGTAGAGTATCTTTTCAAATGCTATTGATTTGCAGCTTGCTTAAGCCAAAATTGCAGACATAAGTCATTAAATTTCTTTGCTTGTTGAGTATCCCTTATTTGAAATGCTTGGGACTAGAAGTGTTTCAAATTTGGGAATTTAATTTAGAATTTAGAATTTGCATTTATGTATATAATGGAGTTGGGACCCAAGCATGGACACTACATTCTTGTATGTTTTGGATATGTAGCCTGAAGCTCATTTTATACACATTCTTATGAACCATCTAGGAGCTTAAGATCATCTGGGGAGGCCCTGCTCTTGATCCCGTCTGCCTCGCAAGCACGATTGGCGGGGATGAGGGACAGGGGCCTTCTCAGTGGTGGCCTCCCGGCTATGGAACTCCCTCCCCAGGGATATTAGACCATCCCCCTTTCTTCTGATTTTCCAAAAAAGGTAAAAACTTGGCTCTTTGAGCAAGCTTTTGAGAATACAGCGAAATAGATAACATGGAACTATGAATTGATGAACATGGAATGGCTAGATGATGTTACTGGAAAGACTTTTAACAAGATGACACCGATGATTAGATGTTTTAAAATGGTTTTTATATATGTTTTTATATTGTTATGTTGATGGTTTTTAATTGCAGTTTTATGGATGTATGGCATCGAATTGTGCCAACCCACCTTAAGTCACCATAAGGCTGAGGAAGGTGGGCTATAAATATTGTAAATAAATAAATATTTAAATAATGTTGTGTATAAACTAAATTTTGTGTACACTGAACCCCGGGAAAGCAAGGGTATCACTATCTCAGTCATATATGTGGACAATTTCAGGATATGGGATAGTTTGGATTTTATAATTCTGGATAAGGATACTCAGCCTGTGATGTTATTTGATGATCATATTTGCTTTTTTTTTCTTTTCTGGCTGTGGAAGGATAGTTGGAGCCTCTTGAGCTCCATCCCTGGCCACTGATCAGCCAATGGGACAATCCCAGGAGCTACCCAGCTACTCTTGTTACTTTAGAAAAGAAGTGGTAGCTGTCACCTGCCAGGATAAGAGATGATGAGTTGATTCTTTCCATTGTTTTTAAGGTCTACTAGGTGGTGCCTGGGAAAACACCAGTTAGCGATCAGAGAAAGGCATGGTTCCTACGAATTCCTTGCACACCTCTTTGTGCAATATGTTTACCCTGTGTAATCCTTGCAGTTGGGCACCACTTTAACTGCTATAGTTAAAATGCTATAAAATTATAGTGTTTGGTGAAGCACCAGCACTCTTTGTAAGAGGAGGCTAAAAGCTTTGTAAAACTACAGCTCCCATAATTCCATAGTATTCAACCATGGTAGCAAAGTGATGTCAAACTACATTAATGCTACAGTGTAGATGATGTACTCATAAGCTAATGCAACAAACCAGAACTTAGCAGAATAGGATTCCCCCTTCATTTCTTGTGAACTGGATCCATTTTGTAATACTCACAGCTATGTTTCTTTTTTAAGCTCACTTTCAAGAATGAATAATATTTATTATATGTATACCAAAGTTCCTGCAAGCAGCTGGACACGGCTTGTGTCTGGCCATAGGAGATAATGAAGGTTCTTATCTGAATACCTTCTTCCTAATGAAAACAAAACAGAGCATCACTATTCTCATATTACTGTTGCATCCTGTGCACATTAATTAGAACAGGTAACCAAAATAATGTTGAGCCATGAAACTGTATTATTCTTGGGTGGCCTCTCTCTCTCTCTCTCTCTCTGCACTTATGAATTTTAAGTATTTCTGGTGGTGATCATACATTAAAATAGGAGTAATGCCTTTCCCTCCTCATTTACACCTGAAGAGAATGGACAAATAAAGGAGAAAATAAGGTTTGTCATGGCTTAGCTTCCCTCCTGTGTTTGGAGCATAATTCTCAGGGTAATTTGTAGAGCATTCTGTGGGGAGGTGGGCATAAGGGAAAACATATTCTCCAACTGTCCTGATTTGGCAGGCAATTTTCTCTCCTTCCACTTTTTCTGTATAAATGACCCATTTTCTTTCGCATCCTTGCACTTTTCTTCCACTTTAGCTGCTCCTGTTACGATCATAGAGAGTAAATGTGAACTTTTTAAAGTTATGCAGAGGATTTGGATGCAGAACATACAATTTTTTTTAGAAATATGCTTTTCAAGTCATGCAACCCTTTGATCCGTGGATCATAGAGTAAGGAAAAACATCTACACCTCAGGCAATTGTTCAGTAGTTCCTAGTAGAACGAGTGACTCCACTTAAATTCTCAGAATCCTGCATTCCTAGAAACCCAGCAGATTGTTGTTGCCATTTTTTAAAAATCAGAGCAAAAGTCATCAGCATTTGAAATAAATTGCCGATTTTTGTGCCAGTGATAGGTCAATTTGATCTGTCTCTGGATTTTCTCTATTTCAGAACATTGGTGGGAGGCTGCTAAAGAGTATTTGTGGTGGGGGGTTACCTGTCCTTACTTAATTCTGTACATAAACCATTCCCTGGAGCAAGACTTGGATTCATACAAACCTCTGAATTTTTTTGTGGACTCTACATACCATTGGGCCTAGGTACTATTGCTAGGGAGAGTCATAGAATTAGAGTTGGAAGAGACTGCATGGGCCATCCAGTCCAATCCCCTGCAATGCATGGTGCAGTGAATTGGGCGTTGGGCTATGACTCTGGAGACCAGGGTTTGATTTCTTGCTTGGGCAAGGAAATGCAATGGATGACCTTCAATTAGTCATACATTTTCAGATCCAGAAAATACCATAAGAGGTTTTCCTTAAGGTCACTATAAGTCAGAAATGACTTGGAGGCACACTATAAAAAATAAGGTAGTGGTGAGGAAAGTAGGGAATTATTTATTTATCATGTCAGGAGTGAACCAAACAGTTGTATTGCATTAAAAACAAACAAACAAAACAAAACACAAAGTTTGCAAACTTGATATTTGATTAAATGTCCTTTGACCAGTACCTGGCCACTTGGAGTGCCTTTGGTGTTGTTATAAGAAGGTCCTCCATTGTGCATATAGCAAGGCTCAGGTTGCATTGCAATAGGTGGTCTGTGGTTTGCTCTTCTCCACACTCGCATGTTGTGGATTCCATTTTGTAGCCCCATTTCTTAAGGTTGGCTCTGCATCTCGTGGTGCCAGAGTGCAGTCTGTTCAGTGCCTTCCAAGTCGCCCAGTCTTCTGTGTGCCCAGGAGGGAGTCTCTCATTTGGTATCAGCCATTGATTAAGGTTCTGGGTTTTAGCCTGCCACTTTTGGACTCTTGCTTGCTGGGGTGTTCCAGCGAGTGTCTAGGTAGATCTTAGAAAACTATTTCTTGATTTAAGTCATTGGCATGCTGGCTGATACCCAAACAGGGGATGGGCCGGAGATGTCACTGCCTTGGTCCTTTCACTATTGTTTGCTACTGCCCGGTAGATGTCAGGTGGTACAATACCAGCTAAAGCAGTGTCGGAGCCTCCAGTGGTGTAGGGCGCAAACACCCTGTGATAATGCGGCATGTCTCATTAAGAGCCGCATCCACTGTTTTAACGTGGTGAGATGTGTTCCACACTGTGCATACATACTCAGTAGTAGAGTAGCCTAATGCAAGGGCAGATGTCTTCAATGTATTTGGTTGTGATCCCCAGGTTGTGCTATTCCTTTCGTATGATATTGTTTCTAGCGCCCACTTTTTGCTTGATATTCAGGTAGTGTTTCTTGCAGGTCAGAGCATGGTCCAGAGTGACTCACAGGTATTTGAGTGCGCTGCAATGCTCCAGTGGAATTTCTTCCCAGGTAATCCTCAGAGCTTGGGATGCTTGTCTGTTCTTAAGATCAAAAACACATGTCTGTGTTTTAGATGGATTAGGAATCAGCTGGTTTTCCCTGTAATAGGCAGTAAGAGCACCTAGAGCTTCAGAGAGCTTCTGTTCAACCATCTCAAAGCTCCCTGCTTGAGCTGGGAGCTGAATTCTATCAACATCTGGAGGACTGCGTCCTTCCCATTGCTGCTCTAGATGCTGCTCATATAAGTCCTCCAGGCATTAATAGCAATGTGATTTGTAGCAGAGAGAATTTACACCAAATTCTCCTGCGTTTCATGTAGTCTTAACTATGAAAGGCTTTTAAGTGCCTTCAGATTAAATTTTGGAGAAATTAACATGCAGGCTAGGATGGAGAAACATGCCAGGAAGACTGAAGAGACATTGATAGGGAGAATTAAGTGCATCCTATTAAAGCTGTTAATAATAACTCCAAACTCATTCAGTCATGAACAAGGAATGTGTGTTTGTCCAGATGTTGTTAGGTTATACTTAGCACTATCCTCCACCAAACGCTATTCCAGCTAGAGCTCATGGGATTAGCAGCCAGCCAGACCTGGAGGGTTGCATATTCCTGATCTCTGCATGACACTAGAAACCTTTTCAAACCATGTTGTGTTTATAATTGGATCATTTTCCTGCAAGTGAATTTCAAGCCCAGTGATGGGTTCAAAATCTTGGACCACATAATTGTCTTTCCTGTTCCAGATGCTCCGAGGAGAACTAAAGCTTGAGGGATTCCCAGAACACATTTTGTTATGGGTTCATGAAACACAAACTGTCTGAAATCATCTATTCTTATAACTTACTTAATTGGGACTTTTAAATCTCGTTTTCCCCTGGATTGATTTAAAAGCACAGGATATTTTGACTAGATAAAATGTGTTGTGTCTCTTATTTGTGTCAGTATTCCTCGGAGGAACCCAATTCTTCTGCAGTGTTTTCCTAACTTGTGAATACATATAGAAACCCTTTTAGCAACATACTTCAATTCAGGGTTCTTTCTAGGGAGTAATAGATTAAACAGCTTTCATCAAGTAAGATGTGCAGGACAGCACTACATAAAATTTCACCTTCATGGAATCCTTTAACAAATACATTCCATTTGTCTTTTTTGTGTGTCTCGGTAACTTAACATTTAAATGGGCCATGTTAAAAGCTTTCCTTCCAAAGTCTTAGGTTGTTGAAGGCTGGAAAGGTGAATGGAAAGCTGAAAGAATGTCCAAAGTATATAATCACAATTCAATATGAATTTGAGGCCAACACAACTGAAAACAACAGGTCTGCTTACATAAGAACTTCTGAATGAACTTCCATGTGGTTAAGTGATGGGTTATGCCACTACCAAAGCCATCTGTAGAGAGTCTTCTTCAAACCCTCTCTCAGCATTACTGCTTCTTTGCCCATTTATCCTCTGTAAATACTACTTTTCTAGTTGCTGCAAAGAGGGTAAACCATTGCAGTCACTCAGAGACTTCTAGCCCTATGAAGGCTTGTTCACAAGCTCTGAGAATCAATCAACCCTATTGTTACATGAAGTGCTGTCTCAGTGGAAACAGCACTCCAAGGAACTGACATACCACAATTGTGAATACATATTTATTGCATTTTGACAGCTATTCAAGACTCCCGTGCTAATTCCTGATTGGTCCAGGAAGTGTCTGACTGGAATCCACTTCTTACTTGGTCCAGGGCTCCATTTGATGGCATTGTTGGTTGGTCTCCACTGTGCAATAATGTACACAGCTTAAATGTCTATTTATGTTTTATTTTGATTTCTTATAATGTTATATATTCATACATTTGACTGTTGCTTAACTCTGTATTGTGTTTTTAACACGCTGAAAGCAGTATATAAATATTATTTTTTAAAAATCCAAAACCCACCCAACACCCCTACATTTCAACATCTGGAGGACTGCGCTATTCCCATTCCTGGTATACAGCAATAGCAAATGGATTCACTTACTGTGCATTCTTACATAACCAAATGACATCATTGATGCAGAAGAGACATTAGGAAGCTTTCAAGGTTGGCAGAAACACAAACATGCTTTAGAGCAGTGGTTCTGAACCTGTGGGTCCCCAGGTGTTTTGGCCTACAATTCCCAGCCAGTTTACCAGCTGTTAGGATTTCTGGGAGTTGAAGACCAAAACATCTGGGGACCCACAGGTTGAGAACCTTTGCTTTAGAGGGAAAACAAGAAGAAAAAATATTCCACATAATAGTGGAAGGAGGTTTGAGCACTGAATTCCTAGCTTTAATTTCTATTGTTAGTGCCATTTAGAGTAGACCCATTGGATCAATAAGATTACATTGGTATCCTCTCCATTCAACAATGGATTAACTGAGACCCATTCTACACTGGTGGTGCAGTAGGTTAAACAGCTGACATGCTGGATTTGCTGACCAAAAGGTTGGTGGTTTGAATCCAGGGAGTGGGATGATTTCCCGCTGTTAGCCCCAGCTTCTACCAACCTAGCAGTTCAAAAACATGCAAATGTGAGTAGATCAATAGTACCGCTTCTGTGGGAAGGTAACGACGCTCCATGGAGTCATGCCAGCCACATGACCTTGGAGATGTCTACAGACAACGCCGGCTCTTCAGCTTAGAAATGGAGATGAGCACCAACTCCCAGAGCTGGGCACAACTAAATTTAATGGCAAGGGGAAACCTTTAACTTTACCTTCTAAACTGCCATACAATCCTAATTATCGAACAGGAAATCCCACATTATCTGAGGGTGGACTCGGGTAACCCAGTTCAAAGCAGAATATTGTCGGATTTTCTGCCTTGATATTCTGGGATAGGATATAGGATATTCTTGAAGGGCCCTAAGTTTCAAATCTCTGCTCAGCTGTAGTACCCCATCTTGAACACGTCACATGCTCTCAGAAGAAGGCTGAGTTAATCTTGCAAAGAAAATCCAATGATATGTTCCACTTAGGATCATGTCAAGTCAGAAAACAACTTGAAAGCAGACAACTACCACAACCACAAGAAAATAAACATGAAGTTGTAGCTTTCTGCAGCTTGTCATTCTGTTCATTTAGCTTGAAAGTAACATCGAAAGTTTCATAGAATGGAATATGCTGCAAGAGAATGTGGTCAGCGGAAACCTGAATGGGAGCATGCCATGACCTTAGATATTGCTACAGGTCCCACTTGCTTGTGACAAAAACTGAAAACCATGTCAGATTTTTACTTAATCAAATAACTTAATCAAGTTAACTAGAAAAGGGGCTGGGTTACAAGAATGTCAGCATTACCAGCTTCCTTCAACACTGTCTAGACATGCTTATTATATCACCTGTTGACATGAACAGTGCTGGAGATATTTGTTTGTACTTCAGACTATCATTTCAGTTACTAATCCTCCCTCATTTATCATTAAGTTTGCAGTGACTCATGGTGCTTAACTACTATTTTGACTCACCTCACAGTATGTACTGGTGGCAAGAAAAAGCTTTCTGTATCTTCTTCTTTTAAAGAGGTCTGTCTGCCTTGAGCATTTGGTTGGAAAGATTCATGTCAGTGGTACAATGAATCTGCTCTTCTTCTGAAATTTAAAGGTGCTCAACATTTGGATGTAGACTCAGTCCCCTTCCGCACTGCTGTATAAAATCCCACATTATCTGCTTTGAACTGGATTATATGGCAGTGTGGACTCAGATAAACCAGTTCAAAGCAGATATTGTGGGTTATTCTGCCTTGATATTCTGGGCAATATGGCTGTGTTGAAGGGCCCTTAGATAGCTTATTACCTAGCTATTTTAAAGTTCATATTAAAAGCCAGAGTGGAATAATGAGTCCTAATACCATAAAATTATTGATCAGTCACTATATTTGTTGTGTGACTTCAAATAATTTCCAACTTATGGTGACCCCATCACAGTGTTTTCTAAGGCTGGGAGTGTGTGACATGCCCGTCACCTTAGGTTTCTGACAAAGATGGGACTTGTGGTCACCCACAACTCCCATCACCTCTTTTGTTGTTGTTGTGCACCCGCAAGTCATTTCCAGTTTATGGTGACCACAAGTCCCATCTTTGAGGACCCTTCTACACAGCCATATAACCCAGAATATCAAGGCAGATAATCCACAATATCTGCTTTGAACTGGATTATCGGAGTTCACACTGCCGTATAATCCACTTCAATGTGGATTTTATACAGCTGTGTGGAAGGGGCGAGTTCAGAATGAATCAAGCTTTCGGCCCCTATGAGAAGCTTGGAATGGATAGAGTGGTGGCAGAAAAATTAGTGGTGCCCTCATTGGTCAGCTGACTTTCTCCACTTCTCTGTTTTCTTATGGGATTTTGGAGGCAAAAGTCATGCAGGAGTGGCTTACCATTACTTTCTTCTGTACAGTGATAAGTCCTTTAGAGCTGGCCAAAGTTCTGTTTCCATTATTTATTTATTCATTTGTGTATTTTTAAAAATATATATTTAAAACAATCCACCCTTTTCACCCCGCAGGGGACTCAGGCCGGAGCACAGCATATATACGGCAAACATTCAATTCCGGGACAAGAATTCATTATATGCACACGTAAACATTAAAAACTTTTGTCTCAGTATTAAAATACACTGTTTTGGAGAGATACATCTTGGAGAGATCCTCTGCATCCCTTACTACTGTTCAAGCCCAGTAACTGTTTAATCTGTCTTCACAACAAAAGCCTATATAATGTGGAATATCCTACTACCATCAGTTAAGTCTCTTCCCTTAGTGGTGTACACAGACCCAACATCATGGAAAGGGTTTGAAGCTTCAAACTAGCTTCAAGTCCATTAAACAGTCAGTGTAGATGGGGCCCAAGCCAATTTATCATTAGCAGCCATGCTCAGGTTTTGTAGAATCAGGGCCACAGCTCCTATAATTAGGCCTATCTATCTGTAATGCCTTCCACTTTATTATTGTCTTTCCTTGTGAGTCATGTCTGGCCAAAGAAGTACAACAGTCTCAGTGGAGCCAGCCTGGCATCTAGGGAGAGTTCTGGTTTAATTTGCTCTAGGACCCATTTATAAGTCTCATTCAGTTCATTGTATCTATAGAACTCTTCTCCAGCATCACATTTCAAATGAGTTGGTTTTCTTCCCATCAGTTTTTATCAAAGCCCTTCTTTCCATAACATATATAGAAATGGGAAATATGATAACATGGAAAACCCTAACTATTTGACTCCACTATTTCTTCATTGTCTTAATAGAAGAAACTAAGCAACCATAGGGAAAAACTGGTGATTCTGTGGAGTTCCAAATGTTGTTGAACTGCAGCATTCATTGGTTCTTGGCAGCTAATGAACCAAAAGTGTTTAATGACATTAGTGGTAGTTCCTCAGCATCTGGAGGGCCAAAAGTTTTCCACTCTTGATATATGGGCTCTCAAAAGAGCAGGGGTAGGAATATTATAGTCCTCAAGACACAATAGCTCTATATCTCCCTGCATTTCTACAATTATTTATGCATGCTAGCACTGATGGGATTTGCAGTCCAACAACATCAGAAGAGCTATGTGATCCCAATCTCTGAGGCTGTTTCAGAAAATAACATTGACTCCCAATTTTGGACTTTTGCACCTTTATTTGGTCATCAAAGGTTTACTCTAAACTGGCCTTTCTCAAAATGGACACCCTCGAGATGTGTTGGGCCACAACTCCCACAATATCCAGCATGGATCATGTACCAAGAGCAGGCTAATTGGGAGGGGGGAGATTGAAATATGCTTTATGATTCATCTTCTAATATACAGTACTGTTCAATATCTTTTGTTTTTCCATGGCTCTATCTTCAGCAGATTATGCTCAGTCATGTGAGTTCTTTTTTTAAACAGAGTTCAGGATTTATTTATTTTTTAAAAAAGAAAGCAGTTTATTCCGACTTAGGTGGATCAGATGTTACAGTTGCCCTTCTATTTATTTTCCCCAGTGGAATGTATTTATTTGTTTGTTTCTGCCTGCATCATCAAGTCATTTTAATAAGGATGGCTAATATGGGAGCACCTCTCTACACAAACGCACACCAAGAATATGGCATTTTACTGAAATCCTTATTACATGTTTATTGGATTTATTTCCCTTCAGAGACCTTTTAGTTTCCCTCTCCCACACTTCCCCTTTGCAGGAGCCTGCAAATGAAGTTTGAAAATGAAATAACAATAATGCCAAGTTAGTTTTGTCATAAAACCCTAGCTGAACAATTGTTATGCTGATGAAGCCGAACAAACAAACGTTGCAGATGCTGCCATAAAATTGTATCTTGGCATCATTGCCCACTGCTGGAGAAAAAGCCGGTGTCCTAGAAATTTATACCAAATGAGCAAATGGCTCTTTTATGAATAAAACTAGAATCTACAGTTTTCTTCTTGCTATATTGCAACATTATTCTGTTTAGTTTGTACCTTGCTTTTCCTGCAGAGTGAAGACTTCTGTGCATATGACTGATTTAAGTTTAGGTTCATTATAATGTGATGAAAGGTCCCGGTGGCACAATGGGTTAAACCCTTGGGCCGGCAGGTTCAAATCCAAGGAGAGCGGGTTGAGGTCCCTCTGTCAGCTCCAGCTCCCCATATGGGGACATGAGAGAAAACTCCCACAAGGATGGTAAAAAACATTAAAACATCCAGACATCCCCTTGGCAATGCCAATGATCTCATACTAGAAGCTAGTTGCAGTTTCTCAAGTTGCACCTGACATAAAAAAAACAAAACAAAAACAAAACTATAATCTGGTGAGGTAAATTATTGTGGTCCAAGGGCACCCAGTAAGCATCATTGGTGAGGACCAAAGCAGATGTCTTTGGTCATAATTGTCCCTTATTTTCATCTTGTTTATTTAATATTTATTTTAAAATCTCTGGCATAGACACTGAGAACTGGGAAGTCCTGGCCCTTGAGCGCTCCAGCTGGAGGTCAGCTGTGACCAGCAGTGCTACAGAATTCGAGGAGGCACGAGTGGAGGGCGAAAGAGAGAAATGTGCCAGGAGGAAGGTGCGTCAAGCCAACCCTGACAGGGCCCGCCTTCCACCTGGAAACCAATGCCCTCACTGTGGTAGAAGATGCGGGTCAAGAATAGGGCTCCACAGCCACCTACGAACCCACAAGGAAACGCATAATGGAAGACCATCTTACTCGTCCAACGAGGGATCGCCTAAGTAAGTAAGTAAGTAAGTAAGTAAGTATTTAATACCAGGTAATTCCTGCTCAGATGCTAAAAAATTAGCATAAAATGCTCTTTCAGCTGTTTTTTTTTTTTGGAGCATGCCAATGCCTAAGTTCTGGACTATTTGAAACTCCAAAGATGCTTCAAGGGCAGCTCTTTATACAGCCAATATCAATAGTCCTTCATGATAAGAACAGTACTTAGGTCTGGTAATTCCACATATGGCACCCTTAAATTTGACCCTCGTATTATCCTAAGCAAGGCAAAGGTTTCCATAGCCACATCTTCTGTCTGGGCATTTAGCAATGCAGCCATGTTGAAGGAGACCCAGGATTGAGAACAAAATGAGAACACTGTTTTGCAAATATGAATTCTATCCCCAATGGTGTGTGTATGTTATGCCTTCAAAGTTGTTTTTCACTTATCATGAGTTGTGATTCTCTTGGGCAAGATATTTCCAGAGGGAGTTTCCTGTGCCTTCCTCTGAGAAGGATATTGACACGTTATCCAGAGGAGAATGACCAAGGTGCTCCAAGATCTGAAAACCAAGTCTTATAAAGAATACTGTGGAGAGCCAGCTATACCTTGGAGAAGACTGAGAAGTGAGGTGAGATGGTAACCATCTTTAACTATCTTGTCATGTTGAAGATGGAACAAGCTTTTTTCTCCATAGACTAGAACTCAAACCAATGGATGCAAATTAAAAGAAAAGAGATTCCACCTAAACATTAGGAAGGACTTTTTATTGTAAGAACTATTCAATAGTAAAATAGACTGTCCTGAGGGGTGGTAGACTTTGAATGTTATTAAACAGATGTTTGATGGGCATCTTTCAGGAGTGCTTTAGCTGATATTCCTATATGGCAGCTTCTTATGATCTTTCCAGATCTGTTTCCATGCTATGATTCTGTTTCAAAACATCCTCTTCTTGACGGGCTGTTCAGTTCAAGCCCAGCTTAAAGGTGAAGAACCAAAAAGAATGGAGACTATGAAACTTGAAATTGCTCATTCACAGTTAGTACTTGGAGTGCAATAGGAACACGCAAGAATACAGATCATTTGGTCACAGTTTGTCCAGCTATGTATTTCTATTTAAATTGCAGGAATAATTTTTGAATTAACACCAATAAGTTAACATAGGCAGGGCTAGGGTTGCCTTAGGGTTGCCATAAGATGGAAATGATTTGAAAGAACACTGCAAGAGACAGTTCTCCTGAAAGGCACCTCTGTCTGGTCTAGAGCAAATTTCAGGACACTAACTGACTTCAGCAACCACAGGATGTGAACAGGAAAATCTATGATATATCGGAGCAATAGTTATGTGCCTTGGAAGCATGATGCCTAAATCCAATTGCTACTTCCAATAGAGTAGACCCAGAGAACTAAAGAAAAAAGTGTAAGTGTTGATTTGCCAAGCCCGCATTGATTCAAGAGGGTTACTGTAGCTAGGACTAATTTGAGATAGGCTAATATGTACAAAACCATTGTGATCATTTATAGAAAACCAGTCTTTCTGTGCTGCTAAGCAGATGTAAGTAAATACTAATTTCATATATGTGGTTTTCTGTAGTGGAGCAGTGATCATATGGCCCTCCAGATGGTGTTGGATAGCAAATCCCAATACGCTTGCTTACAAAGCCAATAGTGAAGAATGTTGGAAGTTGCAGTCCAACACCTCACTACAAAGGATGCCCCCAGACAGTAAGAAGCCAGACCTTGAAAACTGCTAGGCCATAATACTAATCAAGGTGGCCAATTGAAATATTCACGCCTACCTCCAAGAGACAAGAGTTCTTTCTCTCACCCTAGACATTCCACAGATATATAAACCCAATTTTACTAGATTCCAACAGACCTCACAACCTCTGAGGATGCCTGCCATAGATGCAGGCGAAACGTCCGGAGAGAATGCTTCTGGAACATGACCATACAGCCCAAAAAACTTACAGTGACCCAATATCTGTAAGGTCACATGCTTCCAATCCTTGGTCTATAATTTTTAAAGATTGCCAGCTCAAGATGTATATTAGCCATAACTTAATTTTGGTAAGTGCTGCCTCTTTATGACAAAACTCAGTGTGCAAGCTGATAATGGTAAAAGTTTTCCCTGATATTAAGTTTAGTTGTGTCCAACTCTAGGGGGTGGTGCTCATCTCCATTTCTAAACTGAAGGGTCAGCATTGTCCATAGACACCTCCAAGGTCATGTGGTCAGCATGACTGCATGGAGCGTTGTTAGCTTCTCACAGAAGCGGTACCTATTGATCTACTCACATTTACATGTTTTTGAGTTGCTAGGTTGACAGAAGCTGGGGCTGACAGCGGGAGCTCACCCAACTACCTGGATTCAAACCGCCAACCTTTTGATCCACAAGTTCAGCAGCTCAGTAGTTTAATCCACTGTGCCACCAGGGGGAAAGGTTTAGTGTGGTCAGTTTCCCATTTTGAAAATGTATTCCAACATTTCAAAAAACATCCTGTATTGGCAGAAGCTAGTTCTCTGGTTCTGTTATTTCAAGGAATGGGATTTTGTAGCATTTATTTATTTACTTCTACCCCGTCTTTCCCTACCCCAGAGGGGACTCAAGGCAGCTTACATTCTGGCAAAATTCCATGCCACACAGGCATTATATAGCTCGGAGACTCAAGGAATCCTTCCACTTCAAATGTAAATTTGTTAAATGAGTCTCGGAATCATGATATTATATGTTTGTTTAGGAAGACTTTGCAGACTACGAGTATGTTTCAAATAGTACTTTGTTCTTTGTTCTCCCCTATTATTAAATGTAAAAAGAATGCAACAAGTCATTTACTCATTAACTCTATCAACCCTTACCTGGGATTAAGAATAGAATAATCCGTCTCTTTTCCTTTCTATACTGTTCATATTTTTTTTCAAGCACGAGTGTGCCCTAATTTATTTATAGCATAATATTGCTGCTGAAGGCAGTCTAGTTTCTGTGTCAGTGTATACAATCTTTTTAAAAGTCAGCACGAAAAATGTGCATAATTTCACATCCAGTATCCTCTGAGCTGCACGTTTTTGCAAGCACTTCTTGATAATATATGCTATTTTATATGCCATTTGCCTATCATGTACACATTTGTTATGCTATCTCCCTGTAACAAATGCATTTTTAAGTTGAAGAACTGCAATGTAAAACATCAGGAAAGTGCAAAAAATGAAGCATAATTGTGTTCTAGTTCAGGAACAGGAAATTATGATGATATTAGAATGCTAATAAATGAAATGAATTTTGCCTCCATTTCTACTTTGGATTAAACTCCATTAAACTCAGTGGAACTTCTGAGTAATGTATAGATTTGTACTATCAATCTTACCATTTGGTACTTTTGAAGTCTATAGCTAAACAATACATATTGAGTATCTCTTGTCTGAAATGCTTGGGACCAGAAATGTTTCATATTGCGTATTTTTAAATTTTTTGAATACTTTAATATACATAATGAAATAATATCAGAAATTGGATCCAAGCTTAGACATAAAATTCATTGATATTATGTATATACCTTACACACATGTCTGAAGATTATTTTATACACAACACTTTAAATAAATAAATGTGTGTACATTGGACCATCATAAAACAAAGATGTCTATCTAAGCCACCCAGGCAGACAATTTTGGATTTTGGAATTCTGGATAAGGGATACTGAACATGCACCAAGAACAGACTTAAACCAAACATAACATAATACAATTTAATAATAAAATTAAAGACACTCACAGAATCATAGAGTTTGTGGAAGAGACCTCGTGGGCCATCCAGCCCAACCCCCTCCCAAGAAGCAGGAAAATTGCATTCAAAGCACCTCGGACAGGTTGCCATCCAGCCTCTGCTTAAAAGCCTCCAAAGAAGGAACCTCCTCCACACTCCTTGGCAGAGAGTTCCACTGCTGAACTGCTCTCACAGTTAGGAAGTTCTTCCTAATATTCAGGTGGAATCTCCTTTCTATAGTTTGATGCCATTATTCTGCGTCCTAGTCTTCAGGGCAGTAGAAAACAAGCTTGCTCCCTCCTCCCTATGACTTCCCCTCACATATTTATTTAGCTTGGTAAATTGTGGGGATAGTGTTTGGACTGCAGTATTTTGCAGTCCAGACCTGGAAGTACGGAAAACGGAATGTTCAAGGACGGAAATGAGATTTAAAGATGGGCTTGAAGACAGCCCCAAAAACTGTGGCATAGACACCAAGAACTGGGAAGCCCTGGCCCTTGAGCACTCTAACTGGAGGTCAGTTGTGACCAGCAGTGCTGCAGAATTCAAAGAGGCACAAATTGTGGGTGAAAGGGAGAAATGTACCAAGAGGAAGGCATGTCAAGCCAACTCTGAAACAGTTGTTATTTTACTTCGATGTGACCAGGGCTTTTATACTTTGCTGCTGGTTTGAACTTGATTTTATGGTGTAATCTTTCTATGGATCATTTCATTGGCTTGAATCCTAATCATAACTGTACCTCGAATATATGCACCAAATGATTTTCTGATGCAGATTTTCTGATTTGATATTCTGGATTAAATGGCAGTGTTGAATTTATCAATCTGAAATGTAGTTTTTTCTCTTTTTCTCATTGCCTTCCAAGCATTATTGTATTTTTTAGCGAGTCACGTCTTCTCATGATATGACCAATGTACCACAGCCTCCGTTTGATTAACAATGTTAAATAACAATACTAAATAAACACAATCTGTTCTGCATTTTAAAATTCCAGGGCATTCTGTGATCTGTCTGCACTACAGAACTACCTGGCTGAGCCATAAGGAAGGCAAATTATTCCAACTCTCCATAGCAGGGCAAATACTCTTTTCTATCCAGCTGTGGACTCACAACCTCATCCGCAAAAGCACACATCCATGCATGTCTTCTCCACATTGTTCATTCTGCTGGTTTGTTTTTATTAGCAGGAAGAAAGAACAGGAAAAATCTAGGGAGAAAAGGATCTCACATGTTATTTCAGCTGGATTTGGATGGAGGGAGTGGATAATAAAAATGCCCTGGAAAGAAAAGTCCTGAGAATTCACATTGCAATCATGTTAAGCATGTGAAATATTTTTACTAGGGCAGGTTTGTTTTTATTCCCTGTTTTAGATTTAAGGGAAGACGGTTCAACCAAATACAGCGAAGAGTGTCCCAGAATATTAATGCTGATAGACCACATTTAGGGCTGCATTCTTTGATTATCTAAATTGTGTAGGGTTGAAGGAGAAACCTTGTCCCCTTCCACACATTTGAATAAAATACCACATTATCTCATTTGAACTGGAATATATGGCAGTGTGGACTCAGATAAGCCAGTTCAAAGCAGATATTGTGGGATTTTCTTGATATTCTGGGTTTTATAACTGTGTGGAAGGGCCCTTTGTCTGTCCTAATCAAGGTCAAATCGGAAGACCAAAGTCCTTGATGGATGGCAACCTGGAGGAGATGGCAAATTGGGCATAGTTTCTTGTCATTCTGAAAGGCTTTGCAAACAGTCAGAACTCTGTGTATGTTGTGATTTTACACAAGTGTATATGTTGATAAGCTTCTATCAACATATTTAAAACAATACTTAATGGTAACATTAATACAGTTTAAAGCCACTTCTCCTGTCATAGGTCAATACTATGGAATCATGGGAATTATAGTTTTACAAGGTCTTTAACAGTACTGGTGCCTCAGCAAAAGGCAACTACATCCTGTCCAAGCTTGAGCTTCATGGTATAATTAGTCTATATATTTCTTATGCATTTGAATTATTAGTCAATCCATTTTGAAAATCACTAAGCTCTATTTTAAATGTTAACAATGAAAAGTAGAGTGTGGTTGTGGTTGCAGGATGATAGCTATTCATCTCTCAAGAAACAAAAGAGTTACTTAAAGGTTGTAAGGTGTTTGCAAAGTGTTTGATCCTGAAAAGTGATTTGCTGACAAGCTTTCTTTTTATGAAGATACCAGATAGTCTATGAAAGAACCTGTCTTCTCCTTGTCAAGTCGTACACCCTAAACTGTGCTAAAAGGGCATATTGTGATTGATTTTAGCCAACTTTGAATGTCACAGCAGAGAATCTTGGCTTCCAGTGAAGCAGCTGATCGGAAAAGGGGGCAGAAACATTTGAAAATCAAATCCTAAATTCATCTAGATTTTCATAAAGATTAGGCAGGGATCTATAAGTGATGAATTATCTATGCACCAGTGAAGTATCTGCTATAAATCAGGGCCCATCCAGACAGCCCCTTTTAATGTGGGAGTTCCTGCAATTAAAAGGGGGTTGTCCAGATAACCACAAATTAATTCGCCACAAACCAGGAAAACCCTGGTTTTCTTGGAGGGCACGGGATAAACCCATTATTTCTGCTGTCTGGACTGCTCCCTCAAAAGTTCTAGACTGTTGAGAAGGCGGTCCAGGCAGTAGTCCCATGTTTTTCCGGGCTAAATTAGCCCAGAAAACCGTGAGAACACCAACCTCTTCTCCAAAATCCCCCTAAGCTGTTTAAAAAGCAAAGAACTTAGCCACCCTCCATTCGAGTGGTGTCGGAGCTCCCCTGACACATGGGAATGATGCATAAGTAGAAAAAAGGGGGGGGGGGAGGAGGAGAAAAAAAATCCCTCCTGCCCCCCCCCCTTTCTCCTGATGCATCATTTCTACATGCCAGGAGAGCTCCAACACCTCTCTAATAGAGGCTGAGTAAGTTCTTTTGTTTTTTACAGAGTGTGTCTGTTGAGACTCAGCGTTGGTTCTGCTGGACCTCTCTTTGGCCTTCGATACCGTCGACCACGGTATCCTTCTGGGGCGCCTTGCAGAGATGGGTCTCGGGGGCACTGCTTTGCAGTGGCTCCGGTCCTTTCTTGAGGGTCGCTCCCAGAAGGTGTCACTAGGGGACTCCTGCTCGACTCCTCGGCCATTGTACTGTGGAGTCCCGCAGGGCTCAATACTGTCCCCTATGTTGTTTAACATATACATGAAGCTGTTGGGAGAGATCATCCGGAGTTTTGGGCTGCGATGTCATCTGTACGCAGATGATGTCCAACTCTATCACTCTTTTCCACCTACCACTAAGGAGGCTGTTCAGGTCATGAACCGGTGCTTGGCCGCTGTCACGGACTGGATGAGGGACAACAGATTGAAACTAAATCCAGACAAGACAGAGGTACTCCTGGTCAGTCGTAAGACCGAACAGGGTACGGGGTTACAGCCTGTGCTGGACGGGGTCACACTCCCCCTAAAAGCTCAGGTACGCAGTCTGGGAGTTCTCCTGGATTCATCGCTGAGCCTGGAACCCCAGGTCTCAGCGGTGGTCAGGGGAGCATTCGCACAATTAAAACTTGTGCGCCAGCTGCGTCCGTACCTTGGGAGGGCTGATTTGGCCACGGTAGTACACGCTTTGGTTACATCCCGCTTAGATTACTGCAACGCTCTCTACGTGGGGTTGCCTTTGAAGACTGCCCGGAAGCTGCAGCAAGTCCAACGCACGGCAGCCAGATTACTAACGGGGGCTGGGTACAGGGAGCACACCAGTCCGCTGTTACGCCAGCTCCACTGGCTGCCAATTAGCTGCTGAGCACAATTCAAAGTGCTGGTGTTGACCTATAAAGCCCTAAACGACTCTGGCCCTGTTTACCTCTCCGAACATATTCTCCCCTACGAACCATCAAGATTATTAAGATCATCTGGAGAGGCCCTGCTCTCGGTCCCACCGGCCTCACAAGCGCGCCTGGTGGGGACGAGGGACAGGGCCTTCTCGGTGGTGGCCCCGCGACTCTGGAACTCTCTCCCTCTGGAGGCCAGAACCGCCCCATCCATCCTAACATTTAGGAAACGGGTGAAGACGTGGCTGTGGAGTCAGGCCTTCGATGAATGAGACAACACTCTGGGACCCTGGATGGAAGATGATGTAGATCCATTTTTAATAGGACGACTGACCACTGTAGTTTTATACATAGTGTTATTTTAAAGTTGTTTTTGTAATTGTGATATATGATATTTTAATGAGTGTATATGTTTTTATGGCTGGAAACCGGGCTGAGTCCCTCAATGAGGTTGAGAAGCTCGGTATAGAAAACTGTGAAATAAATAAATAATAATAATTTTGAGTCTTAGGGGAGGGGGGTTAGAGTGTCTGGGTGTTCTCCTGGTAAGTTCTGGGAGAACATCTGGACACCTGCCCTAGAAAGCATGTGCTTTCTGGGGTTTGTGTAGATGGGACCCCGGGAACATTCACCTTTTTAAAACACAAATGTTCCCAGGATAAATGCCTGTCTAGAAGCGCCCTCAGATTTCTAGCAACTATTACTCTGATTAAGGCAAATTGAGGAAAGTATGCAATTGTGCATGTTTTCTCTCACTACTCCTCTTTACAATCCAGGAGAGTTCAGAATTAGGACATTATCCCACGCAGCCTGCCCTCCCCATTTCTAAACATTTGTAATACAGAAAGGAAACCATGTATATCATGTATAACAGCAATAACTTCTCTAATTCTTATTTCCTCTTCCTCTTTCTCCATTCAAGGATACTACTTAAACTCTTTGCCCATTCTGCATAAAGACAGTCTCTTTTGAGTGGCCTTGGCCTATCCAATTACAAAGGTTTGCATCATGTAAGAAAATGTTCCGTTTCAGAGAAGGTGCTTTTCTTCTTCTTCAAGGGGAAGATTGGATCCATATGTTACAGGTTCTCTTCCCTTGGGACAGGCCTTCAGGGAGTTTCATGAAATCGCAAAAAAGGAGAGGAAAAAATAGAAGCAGCCCATTAGATTTGAAAAAAATTACGAAGATCCCCCCTCCTCCAGTGGTTAACAGGGGAAAAAGGGGGCCGGCTTTAGAATAACAGATTAATCACCAGCTCCAGTAAATCTTGCCAACCAAAAGGTTGACAGTTTGAAGCTGGGTCAGAGTAAGCTCCTGACTTTCAGCCGAGCTATCCTGCCCACCTAGCGGATCGAAAACAACAGTGTGAGTAGATGAATAGGAACCGCATTAAGCAGGGAGGCATTTTAGGCACAGCATTTGGGGGGAAATTTACAAACAAAGAAAGCTCTTCAGCAAGGAGATGAAGCAACACCATCTCTCTGTGGCCAGAACCAAGCACAGCCTCCAAAAGATGCCTAATGATGAGAAAAAGCCTAAATATGTATCTGTTGTTTGTCTTGTCATTGTATAACTGGCATTGAATGTTTGCTGTATATGTGTTCTGTGATCTGCTCTGAGTCCCCCTTGGGGTGAGAAGGGTGGATCTAAACCATAAATACATAAATAAATAAATCTCTGCATTTGTCATGTCTCATCAGGGAAGTGTTTCTGAAGTGTCTGGAAATGGGGCCGGGGGGGGGGGGGGGGGGGGGGGGGAAGAGAAGGTGGACAGATATAATCTTCTGAGCTCAGGAATCACTATACAAAAACACATGGGAAGGGGCCTGTCAAATTTTCCCATGTTGAATTGCTTCAGTGACGTGGAGTAAGGGGCGCTATGGCTGGTCTCCTACCAAGCTTTGACAATTCTCTCCCAAATTCCTGCTTCATGAGCCTGGCATAGTCATTTTCAAAAATTAATTTAATTTCAAAATATCACTACTTTGTTTTTCCTGTCACTTCTCCTTCATAATATTCTTGGCTTTTGAAATTGCGCTACGGCTAGTTTGTGAGATTGAGAGGAAGGAGAGGAGCCCAGAGAAGAGGCAGGGATGCAGATCAATACCTCCTGTTTTCTTGGAGTTGCAGGATTTGTAGGGAAAGTTTTAATCCTCAAATTGGTATCTATCTCCTCATATCAATGCTTCCTATCTATTCGGTAGTTACAGAATGAAAGGGAAAGCCTAGTATCCCCAAAGTTTTTTTTCCATTTTTAAAAAATTGACTGGGCAGGATCTGCACTTGCTCATGTGATAAACCTGCAAATGAGTGATTTCAGGAGAAAAGGCAAGAATGAATGTTTTATGGGATCTGAGAAATGATACAATTTGCTTTTTAATGCAACAGGACACATTGCCGCAGATATATGATGCTCCCTGTGCCATCACACCCAGATACTATGAAGTTAAAACTAAGATGTGCTTCTCTCTTTATCTGGGTGTACTGCGGGTACCTTTCTTAGAAGCTTCAAATTCTCAGCAACTGAGGCCAGTCCAGAATTGAACATCAACAGAACATTTATTTTTCAAAGTCCTTGACAGACTTGGCACAGCTTGATAAAGTTACAAACAAAACAATCAATTTGGGAAACCATATAGATGTTCTTTCTTTCCTTTTTCCTTCAGTTACAGGGTTAACTAATCCCCAATGGTAGAAAAATCCTGGGATCTTTTACCCTAACCCTGAGCTGTTACCTTTCAGAAAGAGCAGGTCTTCTCCTATCTAAGCTCAAGATTAGTTTTGGAGTTGAAGTAATGGAGCCTTTCTCAATGACAGAGAACTCCAGAGATATTCCCTGTCCCAGCACTGAGCTACTGTCTTTTAGAAAGAGTAGGTCTTTCTCTATCTGAGCTAAGTGCCAGTTTCTAAGGTGAGAGGGTAACCTCAACCCTCAATCTCAATCGTACTCACAATGGCTTGTCCGAGCTGCCTAGCTGGCCACCAGCACATCTGAAGCTTTTTCTATACTAAAGAAAACAGGAGAGCTTTTCCAAAAGGGAGATCCAAAAGGGAGATCTCATCCCCAGGAAAAAGGACACTTTTTAAACCAATAGCTGCAAAAGGCTTGCAGGCTGGCTTCCACCCTCTGTTAATTATTAACTTTCAGGGTGCTGCTAAGACTGCAGCAACCCTGGGGACACAGCAAAGGGGTGCTATCTCAAGCAACTAAAGGGCAATGCAAACCAAGGAACACCCCCCCGCCCCATGGGGTAACTTCCTTAGTCTCTAATTGTATTAAATTGTATTAAACAAACCATATTCCCCATGGGATAAGCAAATATAGGGAAAGGCTGGTATACATTATGCAACAGGGCATAATGCCATGGATACATGATGCTCCCTCCCACATGGGATAACATCGTTAGTCTTCAATTCAGTATTCTCCATTAGATAAACAAATATGGGGAAAGGCTGCTCTATGTTAACCAATCATCGCATATTCACCACAATCTTCATAATGCACAGTGGCATCCAGTGAATGTCACAGGGTTTCTTGGTTTTAACCAACTCTGACAGGGCATACTCCAGAGTTTGCCAGAAACTCCAAAGTATCTCGGGACAATCCTGTATCTGTATATTTCATTTTTTTCTGCCTAAGTGTAGCCTTTCTATATCTCCTTGTTCAAATGCATTTTGTTAGTTTGGGGCTCTCTAATCTGTTCAGATCATTTTGGATTCTTATCCTATCTTCTTGAGTGTTGAGTGTTGACTATCCCTCCTAATTTAGTGTCACCTTCAAATTTGATAAGGATGTCTTCTATTCTGTCATCCTAGTCATTGATAAAGGTGTTGAGCAGCATTGGGTCCAATCCTGTAGCACTCCACTAGTTTATTTTGTCAAAGATAAAGATGAGCCATTGATGAGAACACTTTGGATTCTGCTGATCAACCAATAATGTGTGTGATGTATCTGTGAGTGTGTTTTTTTTATTCTACTTTTCTTCTGATATTATTCTGGCATGACTGTTTTTAAGAAATCCATGTTGACTTTTAGTGATCGCAGCAATCCTTTCTAAGTGCTTACAGACTGTCTGTAAATCTTCTCAAGTTTTCTTCTACTTAAAACCTATGATAGACTCAAGGTTGTTTTAGACTACAACAGCTATTTACAAAAAAGGCTGTAATTTTCTTCCAGAGCTGGTAAATATTCCTATAAAAAATTATTTCATTAATAGCGCCAATGGTTTATACAGCATAATAGTTTAAAATTCTTAGCAGGATTAATATTCTGTAGCGAATACATCAAGGGTTTAGAGAGATGATATGCATTTTGTCTTGAACATTTTTGACAGAATATATTTTATCCCCATAAAGTCTTTAACAAAGCTGTCGGCCACATATCTTGACTGATGGCAACGGAAGACATCTGACAGGAATAAAAGACAGAAATGACTCAACCTCAGAGGACAAAGATATCCAATGGCTGTTTATCTAAAGCTTGTAACATTTACTTTTTGGGTCTGGAACTACCAGAATCCCCAACCCAGATGGCGGTGGGTATACTGACTAGGGGATTTTGGGAATTATAGTGATTAAAGGAAATTCTCCATACTCTGATATAATAATGTGCTTTATTTATATTCCGCCCTGTCTCCCCAAAGGGACTCAGAGAGGATTAGAGAACACATATATGGCAAACATTCAATGCTGTTATACAATGAACAAAGACAGACAGTACATAAACAGAGGTAAAGGTTTCCCAGTGGAGCCCCCAGTGGTGCAGTGGGTTAAAGGGCTGAGCTGCTGAACTTGCTGACCGAAAGGTTGGAGGTTCAAATCTGGGAAGTGGAGTGAGCTCCTGTCGTTAGCCCCAGCTTCTGCCAACCTAGCAGTTTGAAAACATGCAAATTTGAGTAGATCAATAGGTACTGGTCCGGCGGGATGGTAATGGTGCTCTATGTAGTCATGCCAGCCACATGACCTTGGAGTTGTCCACGGACAATGTCGGCTCTTCAGCTTAGAAATGGAGATGAGCACCAACCCCCGGAGTCAGACATGACTGGACTTAATGTCAGGTGAAAACCTGTACCTTACCTTAAAGGCTTCCCATCTTTTTCCATCTATGGCATCTCGATGCTGTGCTCAACTCTGGCCATGGGAGGTGCTGTTGTTTTATTTTTATGCAAAGGAGCTTGTTGTCCGTGGACACCTTCCTGATTGAATTGCTGGTATGTCTTCATGGGTGCCTTTTTGACCCTGCCAAAGCTGTATCGATTGATTTACTGACATTACTGTATTCAAACTGCTAGGTAATCAAAAGCTAGGGCCGATGGCGGGAGCTCACCCTGGACTACGGCTTGAACTGCCAACCTTCCAGTCAGCAAGATTTTCTGCAGCTGGCTATTTAACCCACTGTGCTAACCACGGCCCCTATACTATGTGTATACTATTTTGTTTCATTATGCAATTGCAGAGAACACCAGGAAACGGACATGATTGGGAGGCTTGGGGTGCATATACACTGTATAATAAATGCAGTTTTTATCACTTTAACTGCCATAGCCCAAAGCTATGGAATTATGGGAGTTGTAGTTTAACACAGTCTTTACCCTTCTTTGCCAAAGAGTGCTGGTGCCTCACGAAACTACAGCTTATAGGATTCCAGTGCATTGAGCTATGGCAATTAACGTAACGTCAATTTACATTAATTTTACAGTATAGATGGATCCTAGAACTTTACCCATTTGCTATTTCACATTCTAAATATAAAGAACTTGAGATGAGACAGTTTCCTATGACATTGGTGTTTTTCAGGGTTGTCATGACAAAATCAGGACAGCTGGAAGAATGACATGTTGTGCTCCATCCCTTCTAAGAAGATGCTCACCTGGTAGAAATATAACGATGTTGTGATGTTCAAGCACTCCTTTGTTCAAGCTTTTTCTTGGAAATGTGACCAAGCCACCAACCTCAGTGCTTTCCATTATGTATCTTTTATTAAGCTTCCATTGCTGGCTGAATCACGCAAACTAGAGATCCATTTAGTTTACTTGAAAGGCTTTTAAATTCATCTCCTTTAATTTTTCTTCTTCTCTTCTTTTTAGATCTCTCATTCGGGATTCAGCATTGCTACAATCTTCTACCCATAATTCTTCATTCAATTTGCAAGTTTTCAAAGTCAATCCTTTCAGCATTCAAACCAAAGCAGTTTATTTATTTTTCCATTTGGAGACACACAAGCTTGCCCATACGAAATGTTCTTCAATCTACAGGTGAACCAAGGCATGCTAATGGACTGGTGATATTTTTGACTGGAATGGGAGAGAAAAAGAATTATCTTCTATTTATGGTGTAAAGTGTGGCCTTGGGCCTCACTGTAAGATGTTTTGGAGGAGTCCAACATCCCCAGATTTCCAGTGCTGTCCTTTCTCTAGGAAAATGGAGGAAATTGACTCTTCTATACACCTCCATTTGTTCATGTCTTTGAAACCCTAGAGAGGATCACAGTAACAGATAACTCATGTAGATGAGTAAGATGCTGCCTACAAAATAATTCCTCTGAATCCGGTCTGCTTTCTTTTTCTCATTTTGAATTTTTCCATGTGTGGCATTCCTTTGATGATATGTAGCCTGCTGAGAAAATCAGAAGAACACATAATTTTGTGTGTATGTGCAAATACTGTTTTGACTGCATCTTTAATGTATTGAGTTCATATAATTCTCTGTCTGAAACAACAAGTTCATCCATTCTTATTTGCATTGTGTGTCTGGATGAGAAAGAAAGTGACAAACCAAAAAGGTTCATTACAAGTGAAAAGAAGTTTGAACTCTGGCTTTGATTAAAAGGCCTATCAGTGCAGCACCATGAACCTCTTGGTGCATATTTCCAAGACAGAAACCTGCTGGTTAGTTCCATCTAAACTGACAATATCTTCCCACACTTCACAGAGGAAAATCGGGACACATGTAGCATGAGCATGTGGTCAAGACGGCAAAAGGAAGAGTAGACGATCTTTGAAAGACAAAAGTGGTCCCATAGTCTCTTCTTCTTGCCATGTTAACTAAGTGCAAACTCCTCCTGCAATATGAACTCAGTTTGCAGAAGTTGAAGAAAGCTGATGACAAAGTGGGAATATGTGAAGAGGGCAGGAAGACTGGGACATTTTAAAAGTAGTGGAGAAGTGGGGCGAATGAAGATTAAGGACCTCATCAGATGGGCAAAATTGCCTGTTATAAGATGTTTGGACTTCAGTTGAGACTCAGACCCTGCGGGCATAGATCCACATGATGTAGATCAACTTTTGGCAAGACTAAATGCCTAAAATGAAGTCTAAGCATCACAGGAGGCAGCAGCAGCAACACAGGAGGCTTCCTGTGTTGTATAAGAAACAACGGGGGGAAGCCATGCAGGTGATGGGGGTGCTGTGTTCCCCATGCCCTGAAAATTGGCTTAGGTGTGGAGAGATCATCCCTGTCAGCTGCAGTGAGAGCAGAGACGGGAGTACCCCCAATCTCCACCACAATTCTGAAGAGGCAGATCAATTGGTGGTACAAAATAAGACAAATGCAACCACACAGACTCCCAGCCCTATGCCTTCTAGAACAAGAAAACCACAAAGAGTGGTCATCTTGGCTTAGCAGATTTGGCCACACAGTTAGCAGGTTAGGTTTCGCCCCCCACGAGTTAACAAATTTTGGGGCAAATGTATGCTCAATTGTATACCAAAGAGCTCTCGACATTGCTGCACAAAATGATCTAATGAACATAGCGCAAGCTAGAGCCACTCCATACCTGGCCAAATTTAAATGTAATGTGGGCATGGAACCTTACCTCTCTTTTATACTTCCATTCTATCTTAGAAAAGTTTTTACCCGGGCTAGATTCGAGCAGCTCGACATTAAGTCCAAGTTGGGACGACATCAGAATATCCCCTACACGATGAGAACCTGTGGGTGCCGTGAGGTAGATGCAGAAGTGGAGGACTCAGAACATTTTTTCTTAAAATGTCCCTACTACAACAGGATCCGGTCTTACTACCTAGAGCCTCTGCTGGAGAACCATACTTATTCAGAAAATAAGGAGAAATTGCGCATCCTTCTTCAGGGTTCAGATAAAAACTCTATTTTAAAATTGACCCTTTTTACCCAAAAAGCGCTGGCCATCCGTGAGAAGATGGAAGCAGAGAGAGGCGACCTTGCTGCCATCAACAAAACTCAAACTTAAAAACTTAATATGGACACGCCACTAGTTTTACCTACCCATGCCCCTCACCCTAACCCTATTTTAAGGAATTAATCAAGTTTTAATCTTTTAGCCTCTTTGTCTTGTAGTTGCTCAATTATTTGGGAGTGGGTTGACAGGCCAGTAGGCCATGATGCCTTGTGTTCATATGTGGTTTTACTGTATGTGTATGTTTTGCATGTTTTGATATGGTCAAAATTGACTAATCAATAAAGAATTGTTGTTGTTGTTCCCCATGCCCTCACAGGGCCCAGCTGAATTTGCCATAATCCATGGTGAGTCGAGGAGTGAATGCAATGAGGTCATAATTCAATCTGTCCCTACCAGATCAGGGCAATTGGAAAGTATGGAGCAGACTCATTGAATCTATTATCAGATGGAAAGTCATTGTAAAGATAAATTGGCAGTGGGTGGGATAATTCAAAAGAAACTATACTTACTCTAGTGTAGTGGTCCTTAACCTGTGGGTCTCCAGATGTTTTGGCCTTCAATTCCCAGAAATCCTAACAGCTGGTAAACTGTCTGGGATTTCTGAGAGTTGTAGGCCAAAACACCTGGGGACCCACACGTTGAGAACCACTGCTCTAGTCCAATTCTCTGAGAACATAACACAGTCTCTTTATGTAATATGAATATGTTTGAAAGAACTAAAATTTTATGAGTTGATTTCCACAATCAATAGGATATTAATGCCCAATATATAAATGCAAGTGGATAATGTTGGGGAGTTGTAAAGTCCAAGATAAGGCTGCTTTCTAGAGGTTCACACTATACACAAGCACTGAAACAACATGCCTTGCTCCCTTAGCTCCTTGTACTGTGTTGATGACTGAACAGCCCACCTGAAACCACCAACTATGAATCACCATTATGCAAAATAAAGCAATACTGTATTGAAATGCCATTATTATTTTTTAGAAAAACATAGATGCAAGCGGATGAGTTTTTCTTAGGGCAGCAAGCAAGTAAGTCATATCCATGCTATGGCTGAGTAACTGAAATGACTGCTTTTGTGGTTGGACACATTCAACTGATTAAAGACAAACTGAATGTTTCTGGGACTCATCAGATACAGAAGGAGCTTCAAAGTTGGAGCTGAGATGATTCCCTACATCCTGAGCTCTACTGATTCATACAAAACATTTAACAAGTCTTTGCAGCCAATGTGAATATAGTGGTAGATCATGTTCATTTCCATAACATCTGCTCAATCCACATAATCTATTCCTTGCTCCATTGTGTTAAAAGCAAAATAAACAAGGAGCAAAACAGCATATATACATGGCAATACTTTTATTGAGCTTATCAGCCACTATAAAAAATTATGGTATATACTCTTCTATGTTGATCTCATGTAGAAATTGTGTAGAAGTTTCGGGGCCAAAATTATTGATTTTGATATCACCTATGGATTAACTGGGGGTCATTCTGTAGAGAGGAGAAAGCAACAGCATTGCCTCAAAAGGCTAGCAACCCATAGATGTGGCACAGTCATTTTCCCATCAAGACATGTGCCTGCCTCTTTTTCTGTCCCTGCAAGGTCAAGGCAGTGGCAGCTGGCAAGGGGAGTTGTGTCTCTTCTGTTTCTGAGCCTAAGCATGATGGAGCTGTGCCTGTCTCTTCTTCTATCCTTCCAAAACTAGGGCAGTGGCAGTTGGGATGGAGGGAGAGCCTGAGCGTGAGCCAATAGTGAGGAAGATGCAACATTTGAAGTGCTGTGTAATTCCATTTCTGCTAGAAATGCTTAAAAACAGCACAAATGTGCTAATTTTCTTTTAGGTAGATACTCTTATTAACACCTTCTAGTCTACCCCAGTTATGGGCCTCCTGAGTCCCATCCTTCTTTCAGCCTAGTTCTTTCTATGCAAACAGCTCTTGTGGGCTTTCCCTTAGCTCATAATGGCTGTCATTATTACTGTTGTTATTATTATTATTTATCCAAAAGATTAATTAGTTACTGGAACAAAATTACCTTTTGCAATTAGAAGCATAATTTGCTTGGAATGATGGAAGCGATAGAACACATTCATCATTTAACTGCTTGTAATTCCAAAGTACTTGCACTCCCAAACCCAGCACACTTTTCAAAAACTGCTAGTGGTGGATTGATGAGAAGAAACTGATTAAAAGAAACAACATAAAGTTAATGTGTTGCTTTGAGTGACTCACGCTTGTCCTTTAGCATTTCAGGATGATGAGGAAAGACTGCTATCTGCATTATTAATAAATATCATCTTTGGGAGGTGCTGAATGGAATTCTTTTGATACACAGTCGAAAGGGCAACATGGGAGAAGAAGATGTTGTTCGAAGTGTCACATGATTCTATTTTTCTTTTACAAGGGAAAGTGAAATATGGGACCTTAAAAGTTGTAGTTTTCATGAAAAGGCTGCATGAATCATCTCTTGCCAGGATGAGATATCCATCAAATTACTCCTGACTGCATATGTGTAAATTTCAGAACGCTGCCATGTATACAGAACTAAACCTTTTGCTGCAGAGCAATCCAATGATTCCGAAGCCCCCTGGGAATTGTGGGATTTGCAGGAGTTCACTTAGTGACACTGATGGGTCAATTTTCCCTGCCAGAGCAAACAAGTCATCTTCATCATCATCTTTGCAACTTCACATCTACTAACGATCAGTCCTGGTAATGAAGGCATTTTTCACCCTGTCAGGAGTCACAAGGAGAAAAAAAAATGATTGACAGAGTTATCTGGATTGTAGTAATTAAATCAGGGCAGACAAATCCCAACTCTCATTATATTTCAGACATGCCTGCACCAGGAAAAAAAACAGAGGTGAAAAATGATGGGCTGCTCCTTGCAGTTTGAAAAGCACTATAAATGCAGGGAGAGTGCTATAAATGCACACGCACACACATTGCAGCAGCTGTTTTCTTAATGTGGCATCCTCCACATGTGTTGGAGTGCAAATCTCAAAAGTGAGGGTCAGCTGGTAAAGATGAGAATCCAGTGCATCTGGAAAGCTCTGCATTTTGGAAAGCTGTCATGTGTCCTTTCCTGCCTCAAGGAAGTTATAGCCTATCAAGTCTCCTTGAATGAAGATGAGGAAGAGGAAAACAAGGATGATGGACCCTAGTTGCCTGGCAGTCCCACTAAGGCACAGGCAGAGTCTGATCCATCCCAGACAAAATTTGCAGATCAGGAGGAGGCAGAAGCACCTCACCCTTTTGGGTAATGTGAATTAGAAAACTAGCATCAAAAGTTCAGACAAAGCCTTGCTCTACTTTAAATACAAGACTCCTAGTTAATAAGGCTAGTTGAATTAATTACCTGTAAATTGGCTCAGTTCAGGTCATTACGTTGCTGCAGAGCAATAGCACCCAAGCTTTTATGCAACCCTGTCTGACACCTCTGGCTTTCTTGCCTTCTCGCCTTCAGTGTATACTTTTGGGTTAATCTTTTTGACTACTCCTATCTTGGCTTTGGTCTCTGCTGAAGATTGTTTTCTTCGTTTGACTCTTGGAATGCCTGTGGGTCCTTCCACACAGCCATATAACTCAGAACATCAAGGCAGGAAATGCCACAATATCTGCTTTGAACTGGGTTATCTGAGTCCACTCTGCCATATATTCCAGTTCAAAGCAGGAAAGGTGGAATTTCCTGCCTTTATATTCAGGGTTATACAGCTGTGTGGAAGGGACCTGTGTCACGTTTCAGTCTATAACTCTATGTAAATCTTGGGACTGAAATGGCTTCCTGCCAATTTTTGTGGGCACTTACTGGACATAGCTGCATCTCCAACTGCTTTAAGTCTCCTTTGGAGGAGATAGTCCTTTAGATATTGTTGAACTGCCCTAGTTAGCATAGCCCATGGTAAAGAATGGAGGGAAATGCATTCTAACAACAATTTAGGTCTACCCGTATTTCAAAGCCACCTTATACTTCCTGTTAACCTTGAAGTTGAAAGGAATGTTGCACTAAAATACCAAAGCAAGGGTGGGGATAATGATGTGTTTGAACTGTAACTCCCATGGGGTGGATCCTGGGAGTTGCAACTCAGTAACACTGGGTAGGTCAAATGAGTCCTTCTCCTCTCTTTTTTTTTGGTACTGCATCAAGGAAACAGTGCATTACTTTATGTTCAAGGAGTTATGTATCATTTGCACTATGGATTAGTTGTGACATTTCACTACCAAATGTATACCCAGTGTGCAAAGTGCATCATTGTGCACTGTACCAGCATGTACAATAATACCACATGCGTAACTGTATTTCTACAACATAAAACTGAACATGAACATGCCATATATATATAAAAATCCAACCGCTTCCATAGGGAAATGTATGTATGAGTAAGACATCAATAGCATTTTGGTTAACATTTACTTTAATATTGCCAGGCGAATATATGAAACACACAAACATAATTATGTGATTTGCCACATTTTGAACATTCTCAATCCATTTCAACACATAATCTATCTAACCTGGATTGTTATAGCATATTTTGGAAGATGCTAGATTGAATTCTGCCTCTAAACAATATAGTCTTAAATATGCAGGATCGAGCCATGGGGAGAGGAGGGTAAGAAATAATAATAATAATAATAATAATAATAATAATAATATCATTTAGACAAGGGAACATTCCAACATGTGATTCTTCACTCATGTCTTAAAGCATCATATGAAAAGCCTTATTATTTGATTTTGCTGGATTTATACCCTAGTTGCTAATATGCCTCTTCATGAAAAAAAGAGCATAGGTGAGAACAATAATAATGTATCAAAGACTGGTTAAGACGAGGGTAATCCAAGACAAAGATTTTAGTTTTAGACCACTAGTAAGATACTGACAAAAAGGGTTGATCAATTACTTAATTTCATACATTGGGCATCCTTTCATGGACTGACAGCCAGTTACAGTTTCAGCTGGTTAGCTCCCATTCCTAGATCCTCATTAGATGTTCCACTCACATGCATAGCTGATATGGGCAGATCTGTGATTCACTCTGACATGAATCTGAGATATGGTTATGCTGCAATACATGACAAACTGCAACTGACATCTACCTGTCAATATCCCTATACACAGCCCATTACCAGCATCAGGCAGACTTGTCTGACATGCTCATTCTTCTAAACAGGTAGGGATGGCTCCTTATGGGGATAGTGGTAGATGAATAATAGTGTTCTATTTGTCTAGATTCATTTTTTGTTGAAGGATTGTCTGATTTATTAGAGGATCAACCTAAAACTGGGGGACAGGTTTTGAATTCATCATGTTGTTGTTATTATCTGTCAATCCAGCTTGAACTTATGGTGTTTCTATGAATGAGAGGCCTCTCCAACCACGTCATCAAGAGCTCTGCTAGGGTATTGCAAATTAAGAATTGGAACGTCCCTTATTGAGGGTGATTCAAGACAGGTTTTTACTAGAGGCATTCAAAAGCCAATTAATTCAGGGTAAAGCAGGTAAACCCTGCTTTGTCCCAAATTAAATAGATACCTGAAAAGACCCAGATCTTTGATAAGATCTGGGCCTTACTAGGTGTGGACCCAGTGTGGATTGGCCCGAAGACCTCATCCTGCGATCCCTGGGCCCAATCCACACAGCCCTCTTGTTTTTTGGGGGTTCCGTGAGCCCAGAAAACCAAAAGGGCACCCACCCCTCCCCACAAACAAGCCCTTAAACGAAGAAAAAAAATTAACTTACCCGGCTGCTATTAAGGTACTCCTGGAGTCCTCTTGGGACACAGAAAGGAGGTGGGGTGGGGGCGGTGATCGAGAAGTGAATTTTGAAGTATTTAATGGTGGCCAGGTAAGTTATTTCTTCTTTTAAAAGCTTTTGGGAGGGGGTTGCAGTGGCTGGGTGCCCTCCCAGTAGTTACTGGGAGGGCATCTAGGCACACCCCCTGGGAAAGCCTGGGATTTGGGGGGAGATGTGGCAACAAAACCCCTCTTCATTATGGGTTTATCCCTGTTTCAAAGTGTCCTGAGTCTATCTGTAACATGGCCTTGTTTATTTCTTATTGCCTTCCACTTATCAAATACCATCATATTTTTCAATGAGTCATGTCATCTCACAATCATTGCCTTAGTTTGATAATGTTAAATTTTAGTGAGAGCTAAGACTTGATTAGCTTTTGAATCCATTTATTTGTCTTTTGGCAGTCTGTGTTATCTACCGACCTCTTGTCCAGCAAATCAGTTGACTCCCTTCCTATCAGATTTCTTCACTATCCAGGTTTTACATCAGTATTTAGAATCTGAAAATACTATAGTACATATCTGCGTTCGATACTTGAGAACATGATCTAGTTCTTTCTTAGTTGACTTTCTAAGGCTTATTCTTTTTCTGATTTCTTCACTGCTATATTAAGTTTGATTTATGACTGAGCCAAGATGTAAAAAGACTTTGACAATGTATTGTCGAAGGCTTTCATGGCCGGAATCACTGGGTTGTTGTAGGTTTTTTTCGGGCTATATGGCCATGTTCTAAAGGCATTCTCTCCTGACGTTTCGCCTGCATCTATGGCAAGCATCCTCAGAGGTAGTGAGCCTTTGACAACTTTGGTATCTACATGGTTCACTTTAAAGCTATGGACATCTTCCATGAATAATATTTTATCTTCTTTATATCCTGCTGTAACCAGCTTTCAAAATGATATGGAGAAACTGGAAATTCTATGGCATGGATGTTTCCGATTTTGGTAGTGTGTTTATTTTTTCAGTTGCTTGGACCAGCCCATGCCAGAGCTCCCTGTCAGCCGTGGCCAACTCCAGCTCCTTCAAAGTCAAGGCAGTCACGTCAAGGAAACCATCCATCCATCTTGCCCTTGGTCTGCCCCTCTTCCTTTTTCCTTCTATTTTCTCCAGCATCATGGTCTTCTCCAAGCTTTCCTGTCTTCTCATGACGTGGCCAACGTACTTCACCTTTGTCTCTAATATCCTTCCCTCTAGTGAGCAGTTGGGCATTATTTCCTGGAGTGTAGACTGGTTGGATTTTCTTGCGGTCCAAGACACTCTCAGAATTTTCCTCCAGCACCACAGTTTAAAAGCATCTATCTTCCTTCGCTCAGCCTTCCTTATGGTCCAGCTCTCACATCAGTAGGTTGCTATGGAGAATACCATTGCTTTAATTATGTGGAACTTAATGTAATAGTGTACAATTACACCAGAAGATTTTGTCTCATTTTTCCACAGCTGCCCTTCCTATTCATCACTGGGGCAAACCAATTTTTCACCCAAGGGTTTATTGTTTTCAAAGTGTATGTTGTCATGCCGCTGTAGGTTAAGATCTATTATAAAGAGGTTTTAGGCATTTTAGTGGATCAGTGAGGAGAATGCCAGCCTAATGTGTGATGTTATGAAAAATTCACCATGGCCTTCAAGTTTTCATAGAGAAGAGGGTCCATTGCATTGAGTCTTGATTGGTACACTCCCTGAGCCATGGTGCTTGCTCAGCCAAGCTGTTGGACCTATCTCTGGACTTGTGAATGGGTTCAAAGAGAAACCACTGCAAGACCTTGAGAATGGAGACTCCTTCTTGTGCAGTCTCTCCATTGGCTTAAAGATGCCCTTGTCACAGGGTCTGGCATCTTTTGCATCAGACACAGCTCTCACAAATCCTTTGCACCATTTATGGTCTCCACAGGAATTTTCGAATTGTATTATGGGAGCAGGAACAAATCTTATATTTGCATGCTTTTTGCTTTCCCCGAGGTACAACCCATGTGTTTAGGGCATTGGTTTTTGTATAAGTTACGTTTAAAGTATGCCTGCTGTTGTTTATTCATTCAGTCGCTTCCGAATCTTGGTGACGTCATGGACCAGCCCATGCCAGAGCTCCCTGTCGGACGTCACCACCCCCAGCTCCTTCAGAGTCAAGCCAGTCACTTCAAGGATACCATCCATCCATCCATCCATCCATCTTGCCCTTGGTCAGCCCCTCTTCCTTTTTCCTTCCATTTTCCTAAATATCATTGTCTTCTCTAAGCTTTCCTGTCTTCTCATGATGTGGCCAAAGTACTTCAACTTTGCCTCTAAAGTATGCCTACCTGCTTTTTTTACTGAGCTGTTGACATTAATTGTTCCAATTACTGTGGTTAATGCATAGCCTCAACCTTTTCATTTCACTGGAATAGAAACATATAGCTAAACTCTTATTTGAAGGAGAATCTTTGTAGCATATTTAAAGGTGCCAGAGTCTTTTCAGAGTTAATATCAAGAGACCAATGTAGCATGATGTGACTTAGAGGGCCAATCATATCATAAATAGTCTCTCTTCCAACCCCAAAGCCACATTGTAAATTATAAATCATATGCAGAGCTTTATGGAAATGTTTACAGCGATGGTCCATTGATTAATGCTGCCAAGTTTGTATGTCCTGTCAAAAGAAATAGAGGGGAAAGCCACAGAATAAACGGTTCACCACAAATATTTACTCAGCTGTAATGGCCAATAGGGGAGTTGAAAGAGGTTCTAGTACAAATAGGAAATAACAAATGGAAATCTGCCTTGACTCATGGACTGAATATTTAATTATATTTTGAGGTGGAGGAATGAAATTAAAGGCCAACTGCCAGGCTTTAGTGTGCAACTTTTGACTCATAAGGAATTTATAGGAGTATGGGGATAGAGAGTTCCTTTGGAGATTTAGGTCTGATATACCTATATGTAGGGGCTGTGGTGGTGCAGCAGGTTAAACCCGTGGCTGCAGAACTTTCTCACCACAAGATTGGCAGTTTGAATCTGTGGGACAGGATGAGCTCCTGTTGTTAGCCCCAGCTTCTGCCAACTGAGCAGTTCGAAAACATCCAAATGTTAATAGGTCAATAGGTACCACTTCAGTGGGAAGGTAACAGTGCTCCCTTGAAGGCGTCTACAGACAACACTGGCTTAGAAATTGAGATGAGCACCGCTCCCCAGTGTCAGACCCAACTAGACATAATGTCAAAGGGAATTTTTTATCTTTATACCTATATGTAGGGTATAATTAAAATGGCTGCATAATGCAAGGTGGTACATTGCATTATTCAATTACCAATCTTGAATTTTTAACCTAATTACTTTTTTAAAGTACCAGATTACAATATAATCCAGCACTTGTGATACTCTTTGACCACCATTCAGTGAGGTCTTTCAATATTCCAGGGACCAATGGCTGTCCATCCTAAGTCAAATCTTCAATATAAGTGAAAACCATATACTAGCAAAATTCTGGGTATAACAGGGATATAAATAATATTCATATTTTTTTTAAAAAAATCCTTGAAAAAATGGTTTCAGTCTGGATGATGCTAAGGAAAAGTATCCTAGAAGGGAGAGGACACTCCCAAATTAGAATTTATTCTTCACACCCCAACCACCCATATTTTCTTGCACAGAAAGAACCATTTTCTGTTCAAAAATAGCATTTCTGTACACAAAAGTCCCAGAATAGAAAATTGTATTTTCTGTATCAAAACATCTCACAATAAACAGGAATTTTTGAACACAGAATAAGTCCGATAGCCTTTAAAAAACTTCACAGTTTTAGACTACTTTCTGGCAGCTTGGAGAAAAATAGTAAAATGGTTTATTCTAGCCTACAAGTATGAAGTTCACAAAGTTTTACATCCTTACAATAACAGCGTGGAAATGAAGCAATGTCCTGGATGTAAAGTATTTCCAGTTTTTTTAGAGCAGTCAGAAAAGCAAACAAGAGTCAGCGGCAACTTCTGTGGTTAACCTTGAAACCAACTCAGCAGTGGATTGTGTCTGTGTGCGCATTGTGTATGAATGAAGCACCAGATTCTTTGCCCTCTGGTCTGAATAGTTCAAACAGAAGAAAGGATGGCAAAGCACTCAAAAAGAGCGAGATGAAAAATAGCATGCAGCTTACTCACAGCCATCTCCATTTCAGAGGACCTTCAGAGAAGAGTCACTTATTTGATTTTTTTTGCCAAAAAAATCTATTTAGTCATAAACAGCTGAATCCTATAATAGCCTTTGTTTCCTCTGTGCAGGAGGTCGGTATTATTAATCAGGCCTCCTGTAGTCAATGCCAACCTAAACAGATGAATGCAAGACGCATCTGCTCTAGATTAAACATTTGGAAAAACCATTTTATAAATATTTTTTTCTCTAAAACAAAACATCCATATGGCAAGTTAACTGGGGTATATATTTAAATTCCATTGTGTACACCTCTATAGTCTGGTGCATTGGTAGCCTTGAGTTTCTTTCTGGACACATTCGTACAGTTTCCCTTCAACAGATAACTTTCTTCACTATGATTGGAATCAGGGGTGCTGGACTCCATGAAAGTGGAAAAGCCACAAATAAATAAACCACTATTTTTAAAACTTCAAAAATCTCTCTAGAAATCTTTATATCTTCCAGGTCAACTCTATAGATGTTGACTGTAGGGTCATGCTTAGGAACATATTAATCAAATGTGTGAATAATAAAATTCGGAAAAGTTAAACCTGAAAATGTGGAGACCTGACTGTATAGTAGTCCTGACTATAATGTATAAATACTTGTACAAAAGCAATGCTTTATTAATAGAAGGTGAACACAACAAAACCGATTTATTACATTTGAGGGGCTGTGGTGGCGCAGTGGATTAAACCGCTAAACTGCAGAACTTGCTGACTGGAAGATCAGGATGGGTTGCTAGCCCCAGCTTCTGCCAACCTAGCAGTTCGAAAACATTCAAATGTGAGGAGGTCAATAGGTACCGTTTTGGCTGGAAGGTAACAGTGCTTCATGCAGTCATGCTGGCCATATGACTTAGGAGGCTTCCATGGACAATGCCAGCTCTTCATCTTAGAAATAGAGATAAGTACCACGCCCCAGAGCCAGACTTGACTAGACTTAATGTCAAGGGGAAATACATTTGAAACACATTTCTCCTCTCTTATACTCCACTCCTAGCTCATTCAGGCCCCTTCTACACTTCCATATAATCAAAATTATAAAATCAGATAATCCACATTATCTTCTTTGAACTCGATTATATGAGTTTACACTGCCATATAATTCAGTTCAAAGCAGATAATCAGGATTCTATATGGCAGTATAGAATGGGCCTAAAACTCTTAAGCCCCACATATTTCTGTACCTCATTGACTCTTAGAGATTCTTAAATAATTAATATCTATACCTTAGAGATTCTTAAAGAATTAATTTTAGAGGAACTACTCCAAAATTGTGAAGTGCTGACTTCATCAACAGTTCAAACTGAAACATAATGGGAGGGGAGTAGAGAAACTACAGTTTTTAAAAAGATGATGTAGGCTAGAAATGCACAGCCTAAGGCCCCTTCCACACATCCCACATTATCCGCTTTGAACTGGAATATATGGCAGTGTGGACTCAGATAACCCAGTTCAAAGCAGATATTGTGGGATTTTCTGCCTTGATATTCTGGGATATAGGGCTGTGTGGGAGGACCCACAGTAGGATGGGATGAGACATGAAACAGAAAACTTGAAATCCATGGATACTTTTTTTTTTAAGTCAGAAGAAATCGTCACTGATGTGATATATTTCTCTGTCTGCAAACCTCTGGTCAAAGAAGTGACTGGATGATCTATTCTATGTCAGCAACTGGTCAAGACATGGCAAGATAGCAATCAAACATTTATAAATTATAGAAAAGACATTGGTCTGAAGGCAAATCAAATAGATGTTTTAAAGCATCATCATATCTACAAGCCAAACATAACATAAAAGATTAAAATGTATGACAGAGTGCTGCTCTTTCTTCCTCAAGAAAACTGTCACAGAATCTCAGAATGAAATAAAAGAAAAATTATGAAAAATATGCAATGAAAATCCAAATTCTAAATCAAAGTAGATTAATGGCATGAAGTAAAAGACCTCTACAATTTCAGCGGCAATGCAGATGTATGACCAGGGCCGAACCACTGCAGTAAAACGAGTGGCAGTCCTGGCAGGCATCGTTGCTTGGGTTACCAGTTTAAGATGGTTCCAGTCCATCAGCTTTCCAGGCTGATATACGAAATCTAAAGACATCTCCTGGTGATACCATTAAGTAGTATGCATTAAGAAACAGCTACAGTTGCTTGTAACCTGTCATTCAAACATATGCAGAGATAATATCTTTTCCTATTTGGAAATTAAGAGAGAAATCTCAGTTAAAAGAGCTGCTATCTAATGAAATCTAGAAATTTTCTAGGTCTTTCAGAATGCTTCTATGATAACTTCCAGAGAAGTCAGTCATTTCAATAGGATTAATTATTATCCACAGTCCCTTATTTCCACAGTAAATTCAGGAACATATATCTTGTGCATCTGGGAGCTGTGCTATATTATTATAGCCCATAATACTATGATATACATATGCCAATAATATTTGGATCTGTGCAATGGTTTTAAATGCTACCAGTCTTTCATAGTGTTTTATATAGATGTTATATAATACTTTTAATTATATCTAAATTGTCACATTAGTGGTCTGTGACTACACAACAAAGAGGGATATGTATAACTTTTTATACTCTTTTGAATTGTTGTGATAGTATTTACATTTAAGACAACAGACTTGTTATCATTTTGTTCTAATATGTACTTAATGTGTTGACTAATGGTCTGTTGACTGTAATAAAGGATTTTTTTATTGGTCATACTGCAGTACATTTGGGGTGGAAAATACAAGTACTGTATTTTCTGGTGTATAAGACTACTTTTTACCCCAGGAAAATCTTTTCAAAAGTCGGGGGTCATCTTATACGCTGGGGGTCATCTTATAGGACGGGTGCTGAAACTTCTGAACAGGACTGGAGAATCTGTGGTTACTGCATATGGTGGGGGGAGATCAAAAACAGCCATAGCCACATCCCTGCCGTATATGGCGACTGTATGAAAGCAGCAAAATCTACTCACCAGGATATTTGGAAATAAGTGACTTAACACAGTCATGATGAGGTGAGGGGGCACCTCACCGGGACAGTGTAAGTGAAGGGTGGAGCAAGCTGCAGGCATCAAGGATGGAACAAAGAGATAGAGTGGCACTGTGCCCAGAAAAACACAACTCTTTCACCCATCTGGCCCACCCTTGTATCCTTTTACCATACCTCCTTCTCTGCCACTCAGATCTTGCTCCTAAGGACCACAGTGAAGGCACGATTGTGCGAGATCTGAGAGGCAGAGAAGGAGGTATGATAATAGGAAAATTACCATATTGAAATCAAATCTGATTTTTTAACATTTTTATTTGGTGTGCGTTGGAAGAGGGGTAGTCTTATACAGCGAGTATATACCAAACTCTACATTTTAACTGGAAATGTTGGGGGTCGTCTTATATGCCCAGTCGTCTTTTCCTATAAGGCATGCTAATATGAGATGTGCAAAAACATGCTTCTCCCCTCTTTTTTCATCACCAGCAACACTTTCTTTCAAATATAACACAATGTTTTCCATAGGCATACACACAAATACTTCATGTTCATTGGTCCCTTCCCACTTTACCACAGATACCATTGAGACAATGTAGTCCAGTATCAAAAGCATGCCATCTTCTTGGAATTTGGTACCAGCAGATGATGATGATAATATTAATATTAATAATTTTATTTCTTACCCACCTCTTTCTTGCAGATGGCAACATAGCTTCTGAATCACCAGTACAAACCATGTCAGGATAGGTTCAAAGGTGATGCAATAACACAAGTCATTTGACATAGAGATTACATGCTGTCAGAATGTTTTCGCTATGTAGATAAATATAATCTGGTTTATGATCTATCTTGGAAACCTTTGACAATATCTTGATGTAATCTTATATTTTTCTCTTATCTGAAAGGATCAATAATCACAGTGCAAACTGCAAGGGACGATATTCCTGTGTACTTTTGTACGGAAGATGATCATCATTTAAAGAGCTGTTGGAGGGCAAGTCTTCATTAGAAGTCATCTTATGCTTTTATTGTGGACAAAACTACTTTTGAGGTTGTATTACTTTCATGTTGTCCCTCACCCTTTCTGATAAGCTACACACTGAGCTCATCCTAGGACCCATTTACACGGGCCAAATCACTTGTAGCAGGGATGAATGGACTCCATGACATCCACACGACACATGTGATCCATTCACTTTAATGCTACAGTCCAAACACAAAAGCACTTCAGCTTATTAAGTCTCCAAATAGGCTTTCAGTTCCTTAAAATGGGGAAATGGGAAGTAATTTTTGTTATGGTTAATTACTGTCAAGTTGATTTCATCCTATGGGAGACCTCCAAAACACCCTGCCACCAACAGCCCTGCTCAGGTTCTGCAAACTCAAGGGCTGTGGCCTCTTATCCCTGGTAAGTAAGCAGAACTTATAAAAGTTTCTGCTTTGGATTACAACTCTTGGAAACACCCAGCCATTGTCCATGTTGGATGGAGCTGCTGGAGACTGTAGTCCAAAAAAAGTAACTATTCTAGGTCCTAAAATAATGAATTGTTCTTTGCTCTAGCTCACTATCTATGTTCATGTGGAACAACAATTAATTATGTTGCCCCTGTGCTGACAGGACTGAAGACCGACAGGTTGCAGGTTGAAATCTGGGGAGAGCACGGATGAGCTCCCTCTATCAGCTCCAGCTCCTCATGCAGGGACATGAGAGAAGCCTGTTGGTAACACATCAAAACATCTGGGCATCCCCTGGGAAATGTCCTTGCAGGCGGCCAATTCTCTCACTCCAGGAGCAACTTGCAGTTTCTCAAGTTGCTCCTGACACGACAAAAAAGCCAACAACAAAACAAACCAATTTAGACCACTAATGGCTTTAGAACATTAATGGCTGTGATGCAACATCTCATCATAGCATAGACCACATCCATGGCAGTGACATTTTTCTTCTTGGTGTGTTCAGTGTAAGGCACAGGATCGTAGATCAAGTTGTCCAGGATGACCTTGAGGATGCCCCAAGTTTCCTTGTAGATCAACCCCAAATGTGCTTGACTCCCCCACAGTGAGCCAGGCAGTGAATTGTGGGCTAGGTGATGCCCTGGATGTTGTTCTGAAGGATCTTCTGGTGCCTCTTTGCCCAGACCCTTCCTGCAACCAGACATATCTACCAACAAACATCTCCTATCAAAGAACCCAGAAGCTGTCATCATAGCATAAATATTCATATACTGTACATACATTATGCAATTTACATGCCAATTACTGAGTGACATGGTGCCATATGCAATATAACCACAATGCATAATGCACAGCCGCAATGTACAAGGCATAGTATGCAACCATAGTACACAACATTGCTTCTTGTACAACTCTGCTTCCTTCAGTCAGCAGAATATATCTGTTGCATTATGGTGAATAATTTGCTCTGTATGTATAGCGGAATATAAAACCTGGCCTCCTGATGCTTTGGATTTCTGTTCCAAAATGGCACAGGCAACATGGGAAAACAACAAGACTATGGGGAGAATGTTCAAAATATGTGGCAGATCATATGTTCAGAAGATTTAGAAGATTCTAGCTGAAATATTCTCTTTCCCAATACTAAATGTGTACATTTATAGATAGATGTCTCTAAGAAATACCTTTGCAAGTCCTCTACTTTGAAAGGAACCATTCAGTAGCCAATACCTCTGGATTTTTTCATTGCAGGGGGGCAACAAGGAGCTGAGCATTACACCCCCTCATTCCATGCAGCTCTCTGAAGGGAGAAGCAGGGAGAGAAATATTTGCTTTGCAGTTTTGCAGCTTCCTGTATGGGGGTCAGTTCTGCTTTCAGAAGGAAAAGGTCTGTTTTGAACTCAATTGTTATCAGTGATAACTTGAACTTGAAAAACAAGAATGAAAAGAAAGGAGAGCAACATCCAAACATTAGGGAGCCATAGGGTTCTGAGAAAGGAAGTGCATGTTAGAAGCTAGATAAAATGTCAGATTTTTGTTACTAGAACTTAGAATTGTTTGGATCCAGACGTAAATATTAGCATTTCTCTCGGCACAATTATTAATGGAGTAGAAGGCTACTTTACCCTCCCTTGTCCCAGATATTTGAAAAAATAAAAGTAATGGGGCAGCAATGTTATTTAGGTCTTCGTCACAAAAGAGAAGAGGCATTACTGTTGGGATGAAGAAGAATCCTGTTTGGCTAAGGTCAGATCTTGAAAAAGCTATTTCTTTGGACCCCAGAATACACCATGTCTCAGAGTGTATCTACTAGTGTAGAATCAATGCAGTTTGACACCACTTTAACTGCCATGAAATCCTAAGATTTATAGTTCTGTCAGGTACTAGGACTCTTTGGCAGTGAATCTTGCAAAACTACAACTCAATGCTACCCCCAAGAAAGATAAATTTGTACTTACTTACTTAGGCGATCCCTCGCTTTCCGAGGATGATTGTCTTCCAATATTCTTGTGGGTCCGTATGTGGCTGTGGAGCCCTATTCTTGCTCTGCATCTTCTTCCGCAGTGAGGGCATTGGTTTCCAGGTGGAAGGCGGTCTCGGCGGGGTTGGCTTGATGCGCCTTCCTCTTGGCACGTTTCTGTTTTTCACCCTACACTCATGCCTCCTCAAATTCTGCAGCACTGCTGGTCACAGCTGACCTCCAGCTGGAGCGGTCAAGGGCCAGGGCTTCCCAGTTCTCAGTGTCTATGCCAGAGTTTTTAAGGTTGGCTTTGAGCCCATCTTTTAATCTCTTTTCCTGTCCACCAACATTCCGTTTTCCGTTCTTGAGTTCGGAGTAGAGCAGCTGCTTTGGGATAAATTTGTACATTTGGCCATCAAAATGAGACATTGGAGGCTTTTAAACAGCAACAACAAAAACTTAGATGTAGAAGTTGTAAAGTGGTCTCTAGGTGATTTATAAAGTTTTTGTCTACATATTCAAGGCTTACTTGACCTCTTTTTTTCTGCTTCATTTGTGTGTATTGTCAGATTGGATTAAAAACTAGCTGAAATTTGTTGAAGTGCTCTTCTTTTTTGAATCATAGGAACCTGGCTCCGCTCTTTCCATATTGTTTCTGCCTCTATTATCAATTATCTGTTAAACAAATAATGCCCAGGGACACAGCTACTTTATTAGTGGATAGATACATTACTGTACCACAAGTGGCCACGGTGGCTGTAGGTTTCTAAGAGCTAGAGTTCAAAAATGTAACCCCCAAGCTTTGCACCACATGTCTAATTTGACACTAAGATGAGGAGTGGGATACAGATTTCCTTTGGACCGCACATTGCTTTCAATTTTGGGATGAAGTTCTTAGCTTAGTTATTTCCTACAAAAATTATGTTTTGTTTATTATGAAAAGTGTACAAAACTATATATTAGGGGAAACTGCACTCATAATACTGCAGTCTTGAACAACTTGTGTCAAACTGCATAGCTTTATTCGATATATACTGATATGGTCAGTCAGAATATCTGAGGAGGCTATGTACCATGACTTTTAGACTTCTACATAGCAGCAACCCAGAAATACTCCTTGTTTATGGTAGCACTCGCCTTTCAGAAAGCCCTTCACTTTTTGTAGTCACCAACAATATATTGGGTATCGGCTGAAAACTGAGCTCCCCTCCCAGGAACTCCATAACTGATAGTGTAAATTGCTTGTGTTTGGAGTCTTGAGTTTCTGCTTTGGTAAGGCATCCGTGGCAGACTTTGTATTTCTAGGTGCAAAGATTACTGCAGATGCAAACTGGCCAGGAAATCAGAAGATGCTTACTTCTTGGGACGAGAACAATGTCCAGTCTCGATAAAATAGTGAAGAGTAGAGACATCACACTGGCAACAAAGATCCGCATAGTCAAAGCCATGGTATTCCCGGTAGTAACCTACGGATGTGAGAGCTGGACCTTAGGGAAGGCTGAGCGAAGGAAGATCGATGCTTTTGAGCTGTGGTGCTGGAGGAAAGTGCTGAGAGTGCCTTGGACTGCGAGAAGATCCAACCAGTCCATCCTCCAGGAAATAAAGCCCGACTGCTCATTGGAGGGAAGGATACTAGAGACAAAGTTGAAGTACTTTGGCCACATCATGAGGAGACAGCAAAGCCTAGAGAAGACAATTATGCTGGGGAAAGTGGAAGGTAAAAGGAAGAGGGGCCGACCAAGGGCAAGATGGATGGATGGCATCCTTGAAGTGACTGGACTGACCTTGAAGGAGCTGGGGGTGGTGACGGCCGACAGGGAGCTCTGGCGTGGGCTGGTCCATGAGGTCACGAAGAGTCGGAGACTGAATGAATGAACAACAAGGCATCACCTGGAATAGTGTGTCCTGTTCTGGGCATGATAAGAGTATTGACAAAATGGAACATGTCCAAAGGAGTGTGACCAAAGCAGGGCCTAGAAACTATGCCCTATGAGGAATGGAACTGGTTAACAGAGAATATAATAACCATGTTTAAATCTTTGAAAAAATGTTATAATTAAGATGGAGCCAACTTTTTTCCTGATGCTTTTCTGCTAGAGACTAGTGGAATTTGCTGCCTTGAAGTGTTTTGGAGGAAATGTTTAAGCAGAGGCTGGATGGCCATGTGTCAATCTGGCCCCATTCTGCTTGTCAGAATGGGGCTGGACTGGGTGGCCCTTGTGGTCTCTTCCAACTCTATGATTCTATGTATCTATGAGAAGGTCTGGCAATACCACGTAGTCATTACTGTTATGATGTTTTCCAGGTTCTTCAATTTACAAAGCCCATTAAAGGTCAAAACGATGTTGAGTGAATCAGTGAAAGCACAGAATAAATGATCCAAGACATTAACTCCTTCTCCCTCTCCATTAAGATACTTTCTAATGCTGCCACAAATTAATAGTTTTGAAAGCCTCAATTATTTTAAGCAGTGGGCTTCAGTGGGCATATTACAAATTAGAGATTTGATTACTTCCAACAAAGTAATCATAAGATACCAAATAGTGGACAAAGTACAAAATGTAAACATAATTTGAGTAAATTGGACTAGATATGGGGTTGTTGACATTTCAAAAAATATACTTATAATGGGGAAAAGAATTGGCTGAGTAGCAAAACCATATGAAGTGTTTATCAGAGAGAGAAAATTGGCAGACTGATAAATATTTAGTTACTTTGGGATGCTGACTGGGTCACGTGTAATTGGGGAGGAATCTCCATGTAGACAGGACAAGGACTCACATTTCCTGTCTTGAAATATACGGTATCTTAATATTAACCAAGGAAAATACACCCACACCCCTCCAAAGGTTACATTATACATTAGTGAAATTACATGAAATCAGTTATAGCATTTCTTCTTTGTGCTGTGGAAAGTGTGGATAAAGGGATGACTACAACTTCCAACAGTTTAAAAATTTGGGGTAAACATGATAATTACAGTGACAAAAATAAAAATCACAATATAACAAGGTTCTTGTGGGTTTTTTCGGGCTATAGGGCCATGTTCTAGAGGCATTTTCTCCTGACGTTTCGCCTACATCGAAACGTCAGGAGATGCAGGCGAAACGTCAGGAGAAAATGCCTCTAGAACATGGCCCTATAGCCCGAAAAAACCCACAAGTACCTAGTGATTCCAGCCATGAAAGCCTTACACAATATAACAATTTATGGGAAATAGCCACTGCTTTCAATATTTGCTGGAATAAACAAAAGCCTACAACATAATCTTTTTTATATAATTTTACTATTGTAGCTGGTATTGATTAGTAAAATTAGTAAAAACTGAAAAATATGGAGAATAAATAATAAATGCTAGTGGAATAAAATCTGAGGGAAAAGAATAATGGAAAAGTTAGCATGTACAGCAGAGCAATAGAAAGGACAGATAAAAGAAATGAATTCCAAAATACATGGTCCTCCTTACATAATCTTTGAACAAACATTAATAACCAAGAACTATCCAAAGATGTATGAATATTTTGGACGGATAATTTTTGAAAGTTGGATAGAACACAATAAGTGTCCTTCATTCGTGTAATGTAGGTAATAATTTTGGTCCATTCTCTTGCATATCTGCAGATTTCACAATGATCATTTTGAAGATGTTTTCCAGTATATACAAGTAGCTCTGCAAGTGATAAATGCATATTGGAGAGAGGAAAGGTCCTCTCTGAAGAATTGAACTTTGTTTTTCTACAACTGGTAAGCTATTTGAGCTAATGGAACCAATATGTGGGTTTTTAATAGTGTTAGTGAATTATATTATCTTTTCTGTTTTCATAACACATACACACATTATGAAAACTTCCATGATCTTTTATTGTATTGCAGTATATTTGTTGCTTGCCATGGCTCTGTGCTAACGTTAACAAAAATGACGCCCTCATGTTGTTGACTGAATAGCTATGAACCTTGACACAAATCTAGATGGATTCCTTCATTCCTATCCTCTGTAAATGGCAGATTCAAGTCACAGACAGTCTAGAGCTGTTTGTGTGTGTGTGTTTCAGAAGTGACTTGAGAAACTGCAAGTCACTTCCGGTGCAAGAGAATTGGCCATCTGCAAGGATGTTGCCCAGTGGATGGCTGGATGTTTTGATGTTTCACCATCCTTGTGGGAGGCTTCTCTCATGTCCCTGTATGGGGAGCTGGAGCTGACAGAGGGAGCTCAACCCATTCTCCCTGGATTTGAACCACTGACCTGTTGGCCAGCAGTCCTGCCAGCACAAGGATTTAACCCATTGTGCCACTGAGGGCTCCAATCTAGAGTTGTAATATAATGCCTTAGCCAGTCTATTCACATTTGGCCTTGCCAGATGAAGCATTCTGGGAATTATAGTTCAAAAAGTGACTTCCCTAAGATTTCCCCATATCTTGTTTCCCTACAACACTAACAATCAATAGAAAGAAAATATTACCCTTTTTAACTACACATATCTTTCCCCAGCCCCTTCCATAACAAGATTTTGTATCTTTGCATTGAGAAAACAACATCTTTGTGTTTGTCTAAGATTATGCAATAAGCACACTATGAACAGATGCTTTATACAAGATCATTGACAGAGTAACGTTCGTAGCCTGCAGAATGTCTCAGCCCCTTTTACTCTCAGTGTGATACAAACTCAAAAAATACACACGAGTCTGTTGTTTTAAGTAGAAACAAAAAATATAGTTCTATTCACTGTAGATCAAAAACACAAAGCAAAACAGAAGAATTGTTCTCACCAATATACAACAAACAATATCTCCAGTGAGTCTTTTTCTTTACACTATGATATGCAAACTTATAGCAGAATAATACAGTCTCTTAGTTATGAGTAGAATATCCTTATCTTGCCATAAACAAGCAGTTTCCTTGGCACTCCAAACTGCTTCACTCTTCAGATTCAGGACACTGTGTAACCACTCCCAGCAACAACCAAAGGTTTCTTCAGCTCAAAATAAGCCATTAAGCTAAGCCAAAGTGCAAAGCTGAAAGCTTGGAAACCTAGTACCTTGTTATATGCTGAAACAGAAAACACACCCAAATAACTTGTGGCAGCTGTAACAGTAAAGGTTCTGATCTTCCCTGCTACTTAGAAAAAGCCTGTTGTAAACCCCTAGTAGCAACAATCATGCTAATTTTTCATTAACACCATATACTAGTTTGTATGGGAACATAATTCTCTTGCTTGAACTAAGTATTTCATTTTGTTTTATTGGTAATCTTCTTTGGGATGTGCAGTCTGTTAAGGAATCAATAAGGTGTTTTTCTTAAAATGGCTAGGGCAATGCATTTTTGTCTGGCATTTTTTGATACATTTCCCATATCTGGGTGATAACTCAAGGTTTTCATTGAGGCTGGTACTACTTAATTATGTAGTTATTTACATGTTGCTTACATCTTTCCCATTATTTTCTTTTTTAGAAGTGCTTATATTTTTAGGTATTCTGCTCATGAATGCATCAGGTTTCTATTTCAATGGTGCTTTGAAAAGTTATCTTTTTTGTACTACAGCTCCCAGAATCCTATACTTGCATTTTCTAGTTTGCAATGATGCATCATGTTTATTTTTCACAGAACTTGGAAAATCTATATTTTGGACCATTATTCACAAGAGCCTATTCCTGCTGGGAAAACTTCAGGGCTTAAGGTGGCTAACCATTTGATCAGACTGTCTTGTGACAGTCTGAACAAATGACCCTAATCCTAACCCTAACCCAAACCTGAGAGGCATTGGTGGGCAAAAATGGAGATGGGTGCAACTGTTGGTCCTGTGATGTTAAGTCAAGATATCTACTTGTGATACCACCTTTACCATGACAATGCTCACCCTATGACAATGTCCACATATATTGAATCTTCCATAGAATCATAGAATCAAAGAGTTGGAAGAGACCTCATGGGCCATCCAGTCCAACCCCCTGCCAAGAAGCAGGAATATTGCATTCAAATCACTCCTGACAGATGGCCATCCAGCCTCTGTTTAAAAGCTTCCAAAGAAGGAGCCTCCACCACACTCCGAGGCAGAGAGTTCCACTGCTGAACGGCTCTCACAGTCAGGAAGTTCTTCCTCATGTTCGGATGGAATCTCCTCCAACTGGAGGGGTAACTGTATGGAGGGCTGTTTGTGTATGTGCATTTGTTTGTGTAGGTGTATATTTTTTGCAACATATATGGTTGGTGTATTATTTTTTCGAAATAAAAAAAATTATAAAAAGATGGAATCTCCTCTCTTGTAGTTTGAAGCCATTGTTCCGCGTCCTAGTCTCTAGGGAAGCAGAAAACAAGCTTGCTCCCTCCTCCCTGTGGCTTCCTCTCACATATTTATACATGGCTATCATATCTCCTAAAGCAGACCATAAGCCACTCCTCATGGGGCTTGTTCTCCAGACCTTTTATCATTTTAGTCGATCTCTCTGGACACATTCCAGCTTGTCAATATCTCTCTTGAATTGTGGTGCCCAGAATTGGACACAATATTCCAGGTGTGGTCTAACCAAAGCAGAATAGAGGGGTAGCATTACTTCCCTAGATCTAGACACTATGCTCCTATTGATGCAGGCCAAAATCCCATTGGCTTTTTTTGCAGCCACATCACATTGTTGGCTCATGTTTAACTTGTTGTCCACGAGGACTCCAAGATCTTTTTCACACGTACTGCTCTCGAGCCAGGCATCCCCCATTCTGTATCTTTGCATTTCGTTTTTCCTATATTGAATGAAAAGGGCTTTCTCTTCAAAAGATCCAGGTAATTGTCTTCCGGGTGGATAGTGCAAGAGGATAAGTTTTGCTCACCTGCAAGACATGTATGGGGCAAAAGAAGACTTGCTCAACAGCAAGACATGGCCACCCCAAAGGGACTCTGATGTGACAAAGATATGAAGGCTTCTCTTTAAATTGTAATCCATGGTGTATTCCTATCCATCGATAGGCCATATGTTTTATGATTATGTTTTAAATGGCATTGAATCTTGCTGAAATTGTAAGCCACCTTAAATCCCCCAAAACGTATTTGGCAGGGACACTCCCAATTAATCCTTTGTCATCTCAGTTTTTCAGATGCTTTCAAAATGTTTTAGTTTCTCTCTCTCTCTTTCTCTCAGTCACTCCCTTTGTCTTCAGCTTACTTCAGTCATGGCAAACTGAGTTCAAAATGCAAAAGTACTTCTAACTCAGTTGACTCATTGGGGTGGGGGAGGGAAAAAGGCAGACTGTTGTCTTTCTCTGTAAAGCCAAGCAATAGCAAAATGCTATCGCGTCTCCTAGTGTGTGCCTTTTATTCATTGTCATCATGACCACAATCTAATGTTGGTTGTGTGATGGCCTAATGGGGTTGAACTGGATGGTTTTTGTGGTCTCTGCCAAATCTAGGTTCTATGACAATTACTTAGACCGAAAAGATACTTCTGGTGCCACAACCTTTTAGAGCTTGGCATGCTGAGCTTGGACCTTGATTTCAGGTGACCAGATGTTCAGACTATACTGATCTTGATGCTCAGATTACTGCACATGGCATATTTCATGAAAAAGTACTACCCAATTCCATTAAAAATGTACAATTCAAAACGACTCAACTGCATTAGCATGAATATTAGAATTACACAATTTTTCTTCCTTATTTTGTTCTCTCCAAAATCATTTATGACATGGTGATGAAATGAAGTGAAAGTGAAAAATCTCCTTTAATATAACCCATACAATAAACATGTCAGTCTGGGGCATCATTGGATTAATGTGGCAAACAGATGACTGCAGGCTAGAAAGTGTAACCTCGCTCAGTAAATTAACATCAATAATTATAAGCTGTAAACAGTAGCAGATATAATTAAGATTGGAGGCCCAAGGGTTGTGTATGCCTAGCTGCTGTTGACATTCTTCAGTGCGGAGTTCTTAATGCTCGAGATCCCTCAGGAGACAGCGAATGTACCCATCTTGCATTAGGCTGAAATAATGTGCCAATGTGTTAAAAGAAATGGCAACTGGTATTTTTTTTCTTCCTCGTTGATAAAAAGTAGAAAATTATAAGTGGAGAAAAGTCTTCCATTATAATTCTTTGTGTTGCTAAGGGTCCCTTAGCGGCCAACTATTTGTCAGTAGTTACTGTAATCTTCACTATATAGTATGACACCCATGCTCATGGGACTGGTACCCACTGTTTTACCTAATGACATCTAATAAAATATATCTGCTTTAAGAATCTTCCATTGAGTTTCTATTTCTATTCAAACATATTCAGCACAAACCCCGGGGTTCCATATTTGCAGGTAATGCATCCCCAAATGTATTGTGGAAAGAGGAAACTGTGGATAATAGTGAACCCTATTGACATGAACAACTTCTGCTAGAAGAAGAGTAGCATTGGTGGAAGATTTTTCTAGCAGTCTTCAATACTACACTGTGATAACTTCCTCCTGAAGTTGTACTTTTCAAAAAGGTTCACTATTATCCATGTTTCCATCTGTAAGTTTAGGAACATATGCTTTGAAGATATACCATGTCATATAAGGGACACAATTTTACTATGTCACTATATTTAATGGCACTTCGGAATGTATCCATGTTGGTATTTATTTATTTATTTATTTATTTATTCATTTACTGTATTTATACCCCACCCTTCTTACCCCGAAGGAGACTCAGAGTGGCTTACAATTAGGCAACCATTAGATGCCGCACAAACATACATCCAATAAAATAAACATATATATTAAAACCAAAAAGTTAAAAATATTTTAACTCAACATTAAAACCAATTATCCAGTTATCCTCATTGGTATCCAGTGAGGGTCCTGGAACAGAAACCTAGCGGATTCTGAGGCTACTATAGGGCTGGACTCAGGGCTTGTCTGTGTTCCTATAGTCTTGGGTCAGAGATAACAGAATTGTCTGAGCTCTGAAAACAAAGACAAAAAAGGGTACACAAGCCATAGGAATTTATTCACCAAAACTAACATTTTCTCTTTCTCTTCTAACATGTAGAGATGCTTAAAAATTCAACATGTGCATATTTTTTAACTCTTTTTATTGTGAATTTTTAAATACATTAAAAGTGGGGGAACAATAAATCGATAGAACAGTAGGAAAGAAGGAGAAGGTGCATATTTTGAGGCAATTATCTGATCCACATTTCTTGAACTGATATGTGAGTTAGAAAACAATTTTCAGTTACACTGATACCCCAGTGGTGCAGTGGGTTAAAGTGCTGAACTGTTGAACTTGCTGACCGAAAGGTTGCAGGTTCGAATCCGGGGAGCAGCGTGAGCTTCCGGTGTCAAGGCCAGCTTCTGCCAACCTAGCAGTTTGAAAACATGCAAATGTGAGTAGATCAATCAGTACCACTTCGGCGGGAAGGTGATGGCACTCCATGCAGTCATGCCAGCCACATGACCTTGGAGGTGTCTACGGACAACTCCGGCTCTTCGGCTTAGAAATGGAGATGAGCACCACACCCCAGAGTTGGACATGACTGGACTTAATTACAGGGGAAAACCTTTACCTTTACTTTAATGTTACTTTAGGCATACAAAAACAAATCCACACAGTATTTTAGAATGTATACTTTAGGAAAAAACACAATAAACGGGGATGTAACTGCGAGGGTGGGGGGCAAAATGGGGGCACTGCTGTTCAAAATAAAACTCCCTCTCCCATAAAGTTATCCACCTGTTGCCTCATTTCTGTGTGAAGCAGTGATGTCTGGTAAATTTGCTTGCTTTAACTTGGTAAATTTGCCTGCGTTAACTACTGTATTTCTAAATAATGAAGTTTTCTACATTGCTGTAAAATTGAGTAGTGAAGGAAAATTTCATTTGAGGAGCAGAATTCTTATTAGGAAGGAAGACTTCTTCCCACCTCCCCTGGTAGCTAATGAACATGTGCCAATGAACACATGCAAAATTGACATAGTCTGGAAGCAGAATGATGAGTCTGCCTTATACACAGGCACATCTGAAAACTTCTGCACCTTGGGAACTTAGCTTTCCAGGACTGTGAACAAAGCTTAGCATTCTGGCTGCATTCAATTCCCATGGCATGTTAATTGTTCGTGAGTATCAGAAAAAAAGAAGAACTTTGCAAGTTGCTAGACTGCTGAATAAAAGATTCCCTGGCAGAGTTTCCCTATCTAGTGAACTCCAGATGTCTTGGATTACAACTTTCCATAATCCCTGAGCATTGACATGCTGGCAGAAGCCCATGTCTGGGCCTAAATTATATTGGTTAGTACCAACTAAAATAAGCCTATTGTATTGGCTCTCAACACATAAGTAAGTCCCATCAATTCATTAGACCAATTACATTTGGAACTACCAATAGATTCACACTCTGAAAGGTAGGGAAGGTTAGAGTATTCAAACTGATATTAATGCATTTTAATCTGAAGTCAAGGTACCCATATTATCCATGATATTTGGAGCTCATGGAAGATTAATTATTCTTATACATTAAGGGAAAGGTGGAGGCATCCTTTGTTTTGTCCTGCCTATGGAAACAATATCAATGTGAGGATATGGAAAGAACCTTCTCAGCTATTTCAGGTTGGTGGCCCTGATGGGAGCAGCTGTTGCAGTGGTTCTCAACCTGTGGGTCTCCAGGTGTTTTGGCCTACAACTCCCAGAAATCTCATCTGTTAGGATTTCTGGGAGTTGAAGGCCAAAACATCACAGACTGAGAACCACTGAGCTGTCAGCTTCCTTCTGGTGTCAAATTAAAACTTTTTTTAAAGCCTTGGGCTCTAATGATTTCCTCACAGTTTGTACAGGTTCTTGTTGTTATTTGCCCTCAAGTCATCTTTGACGTATGGCAATCGTATGAATGAGAGACTAACAGCCTTTGACCAGCAGGCTCAGATCTTGCAAATTCAGAACTGAGGTTTCCTTGATTCATTCCATTCATCTGTAAAGTGTTTAAAGTGTTTCAATCTATTCTAAGAGCTATAGTCCCTTCTTTCCAACAAAGAGCAGAGCTTGGAAATTTTCTTTTCTGAATTACAGCTCCTAGAATCCCTCAGCCAGCATGGTCACAAGCCACATACCTGGTAGTATTCGAGGATATGCAGGCTGGCATACTGTTCAATAATTATGATGTTGGAAACCAACATGGTGCAGTGGTTTGAATGTCAAGACACAACTCTGAAGACCAAGATTTGATATTCTACTCAGTCGTGGAAACCTACTAGATGATCATAAGGATCGCCATAGGTTGGAAATTACTTGAAGGCACACAACAACAACAAACCTGATTTACAATCTCATTGTTACACTACCGTGTTCCCTTGCTACTTCGAGGTTCACTTACCACAGACTCGCTGTTCCACGGTTTATATATGTGTGTGTTTGTGTGTGTGTGTGTAGAGAGAGAGGGGGGGATGCCCCAGCGTATGCCCCAGCGGCGACCAGGAGGAGGGAGGCAAAAAGGGCTGTCCCCCCCCCAACCTCTCTACGTCCCTCTTCCTCCTCATGGTTGCTGCCAGGGCAAACAGTGTGTTACCCCCCTCTCTCTACACACACACACACACACACACACGGCAGCAAGAGGTCCCAGTCGCGATCAGGAGGAGCGAGGAAAAAAGGATGAGGGGGCAGTTCTTCCTCCCCCCCCCTCTTTACCTCCCTTTTCTTCTTCATGGTCACCACCAAGGCTGCTTGGGCCCCGCGACATCTCCACCGCCTCCTCAATCGCAGGGGCCAAGTGGTGACAAGAGGCCCCGGAGGTGACAAAGAGGAAGATGAAAGTAAAGAAGGGGAGGAGGGAAGGGGAGGGTTTTTCACTTTGCGGTTTTTCACTTATCGCGGGTGGTCCTGGAACATAACCCCTGCAATAAGTGAGAGAACAGTGTAATTCAATTTTACAGAGGTTGTACCATTGCAATGACCCCAGGTACCCTTCCAAATCTATCTTGAAAGCCATACAGCTGCCCCAAGTGATAAATTTCTGAAGTACTGGACATGGGATAGTGCACAGAGAAGCTTAATCCAGACAAGATAGAGGTGCTCCTTGTCAGTCGTAAAACAGATTTGGGAATAAGGATTCAGCCTGTGTTAGATAGGGTAGACTCTCCCCGAAAACACAGGTTTGGGGAAACTTCTGGATTTGGCTCTGAACCTGTGGGCCCAAGCATCCGGAGTAACCAGGAGTGCTTTTTCACAGTTAAAGCTAGAGAACCACTGTGCCCGTTTCCAAAGAAGTCAAATCTGGCCATGGTGGTACATGGCTTGATTGCTGGTGTTGTAGGGTTGCAAGATATGGGTGAAGCCTATGAAAGTCACTTTTTGAACTATAATTCCCAGAATGCTTAATCCAGCATAGCTAAATGCTGATAGTTGGGTTAAGGCATTATATTACAGCTCCATACTGCCTGTGACTTGTAACTGCCATTTACAGAAGATAAGAATGAAAGAATTCATCTAGATCTGTGTCAAGGTTCATATCTATACAGTCAACAACAGCAGGACATCTTTTCTCTTTTTTTAATGTTAGCACAGAGCCATAGCAAGCAACAAAAGTACCGCAATACAATAGAACATCATGGAAGTTTTCATAATGTGTGTGTGTATTATGAAAACTGAAAAGATAATACAATTCACTGACATTATTAAAAACTCACATATTGGTTCCATTAGCTCAAATAGCTTCCCCATTGTAGAAGAAACGAAGTTCAATTCATCAGAGAGGACCTTTCCTCTCTCCTATATGCATTTATCACTTGCAGAGCTACTTGTATATACTGGAAAACATCTTCAAAAATGATAATTATTGTGGAAGCTGCAGATATGCAAGAGAATGGACCAAAATTATTACCTGAATTACACTAATAAAGGACACTTATTGTGTTCAATCCAACTTTCAGAAATTATTCATCCAAAATAATGCATGCATCTTTGGACAGCTCTTTGTCATTGATGTTTGTTCTAGAGATGAGATTAGAGTCTTCCTCTACCATATATATTTTATTTAAATTTAGAAGGTAGTTATGACATGTTTCTAATAGGCACAAGCCGTGCTGTCGCACCCTGGGCCTGAAATAATGTCTGTTTACAGGACGTGCCTTCTGTATGCCCAACGGGACGCCGGGGTGCCTCAGCTAAAGGGTCCCTTAGATTTCCCAACACAAAGTTCAATTGAGGCTCAAAATAAGTTCAACAAAGTTCTTTATTTGGGCTTAAATCTTCAAACAAATGAATTAAATGCTTTATAACCTTGGAAAACCGATAGCTTCCTCAATCTGGTATCAAGGGCAGGCAACTGGTGGTAAACTGTTCCTTTCTTCCTTAGGGAAATCTTCTGACCCCTCCCTGGGCAATCTTTCTTTACCTTGTTGGAGTAAGGCCCCTACTCCTGACTCCAAGCTGCTTTATGGATAGCCCGAGTGGTCCCTTACCAGACAAGATTTCTGTAGATCTGCCAAGCTGAAAGGTGTCCTTTAGATTACTCCACGAAGGCTGTAGGAACTGTCCTGTTGCCCCAGCAAAGGCTGGCTGTATTCCCCCAGCAAAAGCTGTGGAACTATTCCTTTACTCCCCCAGCAGAGCTGTGAGTAGTGAAGCCTTTGTGCAGGTGGGATAGAGAAACCCACACATTCTGCTGTTAGGCTCCAAACAGTGAGACTAAACAAAAGTCCTCCTTTGCCTCCAAAACCCTGGGGAAAGGGCGGGGGGTCTAAAAATTCTAACAATGATAGACAGATTGTTGGCCCTATGACTGCAACCTGAGGGAAGCTACCTTATTGCAAAATGCATGGCTTAAATAGATTCATGCAAACTAGCAGTGCAAGAAAAAGAAATTCAAATCTCCTGACTGCTGTGCCAGCACACGAGCCATGAAGTTTAGTGAACTTTTCATTATCAAATGAACTTTCACTTGTGGTAACTTGATGAATGAGAGGCCTCCAAGAGAACCAGTCATTTATTTCCTGCTCAGGTCTTGTAAGCTCAGAGTTGTAGCTCTTTTTGATGAGTCAATCCAGTTGTAAAGAAATGTTCTTCTTTTCCTACTGCCTTCCATTTTGTCCAGCATTACTATCTCTTCCAGTGAATTGTATCATCTCTTCATATGCCCAAGAGTGTAACAGTCTCAGTTTAGTCATCTAGTACATTTTATTTATTTATTTACTTACTTACTTACTATATTTATACCCATCCTTCTCACCCCAATGGGAACTCAGAGCAGCTTACAAACTATGGCAAAAATTCAATGCTGCATCATACACAGAGTAATGAACAAAGCACATCAAAATATAAAACATATAAATACAATAAAACAGATTAAAAACATTCATGATTTTCATACTTCTTGGTTTTCTCATAATTCAAACTGTTAGATTGAGGTCGAATTCTGTGCTACCCTACTCCCTAAAACGTCTGTGTACAAAGCCAAATCTTTAACCTTTTCCTGAAGACCAGGAGGGATGGGGTCAGTCTGATGTCACTGGAGAGGGAGTTCCACAGCCAAAGGGCCACCACTGAGAAGGCCCTCTGTCTCATCCCCACCAGTCGCACTTGCAAAGGGGGTGGGACTGAGAGCAGGGCCTCCCCAGCAGATCTTAAAGCTCTAGTTGGCTCATAAAGGGACAGGTAAGTTGGACCAGAACCATTTAGGGCTTTATAGGCCAAAGCCAGTACTTTGAATTGAGTCCAGATTCAGGCCTGGATTGCTCTGGGTGACAAATGGTGACCCCAAAGTGAAATTGCAATTAAAATTTTTAAAAGAAATTTAGGAACACTCATTTGATTAGAAAATGTCTAACTTAATAGGTAACTTTGCTGATTTTTAATTAGTTTTTTTTATCACTGAGAATGGTGTACAGTCACATAGGAAACCCAATTAATTGATCATGAAAATACAGAAAGGAACCTGCTACAAATGCATCTAACACTTGAAAGCCTGCCTTATGAATCTGGGAAATAGAAAAGAGACTGACTTGGTGAAAATAGACAGCTTTTGGCATTTAGTTTCAAAAGATTTCTGGAATAGCTGAACATGGTCAAATCTGCTAAGAAAGTACTGACCAATTTATGTATTAATCAAAAGTGATCACTTCATTACAGAAGCTCATGTTAATTTACAACTGACGACCATATCTTAAATTGGAGTGGGAACCATTATGCCCCTATAATGTTATCAAACTAAATGTCCCAACAATTCTAGCCAAATAACCAATGTGGAGAATGCTGAAAGTTGCATCTGAGCTTTATGACATTCCTGTATTCAATAATCATCTATCTATCTATCTATCTATCTATCTATCTATCTATCTATCTAGGAATTGTGTGTCCCTCCACATATTGTTAAATGTAATTTCCTAGCACATCTCACAATTCCTTATTTTGGCTGGGATTACACAACTCCCACCTTAGTCTTTCATTCTGCAAGGCTGAGTTATTGATAAATATTAAGGCTATTTTAGATATTATCCAATTCCTCTCCTCATGGCTGAATACTTAATGTGTCCTTTGATCCAGTTGCAGTTGAAAGATTATGATGAAAGTAATTTTTCCACCCATCTTGGGGGAAAGACTTTCCAAAACATTCAACTAGTAAAGTGCAAGTCCCTGTATGTAATAAATTTTACTTGCTCAAGCATACCAGCAAAATAATTACAGAAGCTATTGTACTCATTAAAGTCAAAGAAAGTGCTAGTTGAATTATTGTCAATTACTGCTGAAGGTTACAAAACTGATTAGCATGTGCAGTATTTGGAGGAAAGAATTATGCACATGTTGACAGTTAACAAATTCCCCTATCTCCATAAAACCTACACATATTCCTGTTGACTAAGGAAGGACTCAGACAAGATCACTGTTTCTTGATGAGTTTGGTTCTTGGAGCTGAGAAAAATGACAGCTACAGATATATGTAATGGCATAATAATTGTCAGGTGAAACAAAGAGTTATGGGGCGGTACTCCAGCTATCTTCATTGAAGGCTGGAATATCTGTGTTTTTGTTTCTCAGTATTTCAGTTATAATTTTCCCAGGATTTACTAATAGCCTTGGCTTACAGAGAGTTCTAGCTGTGAATGTGAGGCATTTGGAGGATGCCGAGAAAAGGAAGGATCAAATCCCTACTGTCAAGACAACTGGGATACGGCTGGTAACACCTTGAGTTTAGTTGGATCAGAATGGGGCCATGAGAACTGGGATTCCTAACCAGGCTTTTTTAATCAGAGTTTTCATGCAGTCATGGTGTTTATAATTTTTATTTTCAATAGATTATAGTTTCAGGGTGGGAGCCACAAACATATTAAAGAGAATTTAAGAACAAAAATCCAATAAATAATATCACTGACAAATGAAGACAAATGGGAGGTGACAACATATCCTTCATTAACACACTTTCATTAGGTCCCAACCCACGACCATCAGGAGGTAGGGGGTGGAGTAGAGAAAGGAAATAAGGTGAAATTTCTGGGGTAAATGAGGGTCTGAGAAGGAGTGCCACTCCACTCCTTTGGGTTCATGGAACCAGAAGAACTGAGATTGCAGTGAGAATTGACCCCTGGGATCATGGAAGTGGTCCTGGGAGTCAATCCGCACAGGGCCCATACCTGGAAAGATCCGGACCTTACATTAACATCTGATCTTTTTAGGTGTTTTATTAATCCCAGTTTACTCTAGATTAATGAGAAGTCCTGTGTTTTGCGCCTGCCCTAGAAAGGTCCAAAAACTGCTAAAACAGTAAAGTTATTATTGTCGATGTTACATTTCATGTGTTATACTTGTAAATGTTAGGAATTTTCTACTAAAAAATCTTTGCATATCTCCTTATTTCTGCTAGCGGGTTCCCTTTTTCAAGTTGGCCATAGATTTTGGCAGGACTCAATGGTGTGTGTTGCAATTTGAGGCAAGCTGTAGACCAGGAACCAAGGGGCTTAAACCAACCAGAAAATGAAACTGAAGAATAAGCTAGCGCGGCCCCACTAAGATTGGTGGTCCCTGGTACAGGGTTGATCCCTGAGCATTGGCACTTGGTTCCTGGCAGGTTTCTAGAAAAAAGATTATATCCCCTGGGCACAAATATAGTACCTATCCAAATCGCATTGTGAAGGGGGGGGGGGGTGCTGCTTCCTTACATCATGTAGACTAGAAAGCATTGAACTAGATCTCTCTCAGCTCTCAGATGATTTGATAGTTATAATATCTTTTCACAGCTCATGGTTTCAGCTCAATTCTGGGGGTGGAAGTGGGGGGGAGGGAGAAGGGTCTAGTCTGAATATTACAGAATAACGGAAGAAGCTGTGCAGTTTTCATAAAAGGCGCATAGCTTCTTGTCATTTTGGTGGGAAGGGGATATATTGTATCCCAAAAAAACAATTATTTTCTCCTGACACTCATCAGGAAATTCAGAATGACCATCTTCACTTTCTTAGGGTGGATCCAGACAGGCCTTTATCCCAGGAGAATGCACATTTTAAAACACACAGATTTTTCTGGGGGCATGTCCACACCCACCCCAGAAAGCACATGCTTTCTGGGGTGGGTGTCCAGATGCAAGAACATCTGGAGGTTCTCCCCCAAAGCTCCCAGACTCCTTAGAAAAGTAATGAAAACTTACCCGGCCTCCATTACAGGCTTCAGCCAGCTCTCCCAGTACATAGAAATGACATGCCAGGAGAAGGGGGCGATATCCCTCCCTCCTCCCTCACCCCACTCTCCTGGCACATTCTATGTGCCAAGAGAGTTGGCCGAAGCCTGCAATGGAGGCCGGGTAAGTTTTAATTACTTTTCTAAGGGGTCAGGGGCTTTGGGGGAGGGGGTGGATATTCCTATAGTTTACTGAGCTTATTTAGCCCAGTAAACTGTGAGAATACTGTCTGGACTGCAATATTCTGCAGTCCAGAACCGGAAATAGTGGCTTTATCACACGCCTTCCTAGAAGATACAGAATAAACCCACTATCTAATTAATTCGCTACAAGCCAGGGCTTTCCTAGTTTGTAGTGAATTAATTTGGGATTATCCAGAATGTTGTCTGGACAGCCCCTACTTTATTGAGGTAGATAATGCAATAAAGGTACTGTCTAGATGGGCCCTTAGAATCACAAACATTCATTTGAGTCTCTACTGCATGAGAAACATCATGGAAAAATCTGAAATGCTGGAACTTAAAGTAAAACAAAGTAGCATTTGCAAGCTTTAGGAGACTACTTCTGTAATAATGCCAGGGATTTTGAATTCACCATGTCTAACATCTATCTGCACCACATGAGCTTGGTTTTCTTCTTGTCACTATATATTTCTGCGTGAAATTTTCTGTAGACCAGGATTGAATGCTTGAGGTCAAGCATTGTAATATAATAAAATCACTTCACAAGGAAAGAGTAAGTAAAAGCTCTCAGAATTGATAGAGGTTGAATGTTATGGTGAAACTATTCTATTATGAAATAAGAATGTATATATTTATAGGTAGGAGTTACATCGAATGAAGCTTGGTTTGTCTCAATTCAAGGTGGAGGGCAGAAGACCAAAGTTGACAAATGGAAAATTCAACTTGTAAACAGTTGTGGTGTATTTTTCCAGCAAGTTTTTTTTAAAAAAAATTCTGGGAGTATTTGGAAGTAAACGTATGTGTACAGAGACAGACAGAAAGTGAGAGAGCACTTTGTTTGCATGGGTTTTCTAATTGGTATTGAATTACAGGGAGCGGTCAACCCCCCTGTTTAAGGAGCTCCATTGGCTGTCATTTATTTTCTGGTCCCAATTCAAGGTACAGGTAATCACATATAAAGCCCTAAACGGTTTGGGACCCACCTACCTTCGTGACCATATATCCCTTCATGAACCTGTCTAATCCCTCCGATCCTTGGGGGAGGCTCATCTTTCACCCCTACCATTATCTCAGGCCTGCCTTGTGGAAACAAGGGAGAGAGCCTTTTCCTCAGTGGCTCCCCGACTATGGAATACATTGCCCGGTGAGATTAGGCGAGCCCCTACTTTAGAAAGTTTTAAGAAGAATCTCAAAACCTGGCTCTTCCGCTGCGCTTTTGGAGATTAATCATATAATCTCATATTGCTGTTATCCCTCAACATCTGTCTTTAGTGCATACCCCTTCCCCTTCTGTACGAAGGCCCTTTCCGACCCCATTCCGGAAGAGTTCCTCCCCACAAATAATCTGCTCCATCATTGTCTCACCCCGTGTTTTTAGCCGTGTTTTTAGCCTTAGTATTTTACCCTGTACATGTGGCCTGCTCACTGTTCTATGATATGAATGATTTTATTGTAATTTTCTTTTTATATATATATATAATCTTTATTAAATTTCCGATTTACATTTAAAATAAGAGAAATGTAGCTGAAGCTACTAAAAAGTGTGGAGTGTGATAGCTACTAAAACCCCGAAAAGAAATGTGTTGGGTGAAAGGGAATGAGAGAATAAAAGGGAGCAAGAGAGTGCAGAGAGAGGGGAAAGAAAAAAAAGGGATAGATGTAAAGCCCAAAGCCTATTTAAAAGCAAGAGTAATAGTTGTTGTTGACTTCCTGGAGTCTTCTTGAGGTCTGCTCTGCCTTCTTCCTCCACTTCCTTTTCTTTCTCTTCTCTCCTCCACTTCTTTTTCTTCTCTTCCTTCTCTCTTTCTCTTCCTTAATTAGATCAGAATCTTTTTATTCCTGCATCTGAAATAGTCCATCACTTCTTCCCAATTAGTTTCTTTCATATTCATCCCTTTGCTTCGTGATATTAAGAAAGTAAGTCTATTGTAATTTTCTTTTGTTTGCTGTGTTCTTATGTATTATGTTTTATGTAATTTATCATGTTGTTGTTTGTGTTTTGATTTCATTTATTGTATTGCGTTGTTTGGCTTGGCCTCATGTAAGCCACCCCGAGTCCCCACTGGGGAGATGGTGGTGGGGTACAAATAAAGTTTATTATTGTTGTTCTTTATTAAATAGATGTGTTTTATATATGAAGGCAGTCTATTCTGCTGCGGAGTGCCCTTTTGTCTATGGACTCAGCAATTGCAGAACCATTTTAAAGACAGATGCAGCAGAAAGCCTCTGATGGAGGGATGTTTTTGTCAAATTATGTCTAGAGCTTTCATTTTTAATTCAGAATTTTGTAAGAGTGTCTGCAGTGCATCCGCCAGTAGAATTGCTTCAGAAATCACACCAATTGTATGCGCTCACAGGGCCTCAGGAATCTCACTGGGATCAAAAACTAGTCAAAGACTTTTGATTATGAAGATGCATGATATGGCAGGGGATCCAGCTCCGCCCCAATTCAACATAATTGTTTAAAAATAATGGAAGCGAGGTTACTCACACAATTGACTTGTTCCACAGGTTTTAGTCACTCATAATCATAACTAGAGCCCTATTTATGTGACACAACATGTAAGGTGAATAAGTTTGGAAAATTTACTTTTAAAAAATGCAGCTGCAACTACCCATTGGTTCAATTTCATGTTAGCTGTCCTCTGAAAATAATAAGATTCGCAAACTCTGCAATGAACATCTTCTGGGGCTATAGTTTTCGGAATTTCCCACTCGGGACTGAAATCTCTATTTTTTCAAAAAGGAGGAAAGATGGGGCAAATGTCTGTCTCTTTTTAAAAACAATCCCTTGAAACTATATGAGTTACAGATCTTTGCTGCCAAAGATACTCTGTGTCTGTGTCTTCTTTGATGCCAGTGGTATGTGGAACACAGCCACAGACCTGTGCTCACGGTTTTTTCTAGGGTGTATATACACTGTAGAATTAATGCAGTTTGACACCACCGTAACCATCAGGGCTCAATACTATGGATTCTGGGAGTCGTAATTTAGTGAGCCATGAGCACTCTTTGGCAGAGTATGCTAAACAACCTGAAAAAATTACAACTCCCACAATTCCATAGCACTGAGCCATATCAGTAAAAGTGATGTCAAACGGCATTAAATCTAGATACACCTTTCAATAAATGGCTGTGCCAAAACATTTGCTTGTCCTTATGTGTAGCTGTACTCAGGACAAACATTTACTGTCAGAACACAATATGGAGAAACAGAATGGTTTTCACTTGGTCAGACAAGCCTGTGTTTAACCATCTTATCTGTTTAATTTGTATGCTGTATTCAGTGTTCCCTCACTTATCACGGGTGTTACATTCCAGGACCACCTGCGAAAAGTGAAAATCCACCAAGTAGGGATGCTATATATGTATATCAAGTTCCAAGGGTGAGGCAAAAGTGAGGAGAGATTTAAAGGCACTGCACACCTTTTTTTTTTTTTGGCTAGCTATCTCTGCTTTGCAGTCTTTCTTGATTGGCCACCTCTCTCCTGAGGTGGAGGGTGAAACCCCCTTCCACACTCCTTTGTTGCCCGGAGGAGGGATTACAACGCTGCTCTGGGCAATGACAACCATTCATAAACCTGGAGAAAAAATCCCACGAAATAGAAAGTCTGCGAAAAGCGAACCGCGAAGTAGCAAGGGAACACTGTATATCTTATACACATGTACATATCATCCATAAAAATGATTAGACAGAGAGGAAGAAAGCATGAAAATTGGTGGAAGGAACATCATCAATTTAAGATATGCAAATAAAACCACACTACCATTAGAAAAAAATAATTGAATGATTATGGAAGAAAGTCAATGAAGAAAGTGCAAAAGGAGACTTAAAGGAAAGTAAAAATAATAGCCAAGCACGTGTGATTTACATAACTATAAACTGTGAAGACACTGAAATAGCTCAAGATTTTCTGTACTTTGGCTTAATCATTGATCAGAATGGAAGCTGCAGTCAAGAAATCAATAAAGGAACTAGAGATCCTGATATATAATTGAATACTAAAGTTAGATTTGTCCACATCATTTTCAGTTTTTATATATGGTTGTGAAATCTGAACAGTGAAGAAAACTGATAGGATGAAAATCAACTCAATTTAAATGTGGTTCTGGAGAAGTGTTATTCTTTTCCATGCAAGTTGGGGTAACCACAAATCCTCTCTGGAACTAATATTGGAAATGCATATTCTAGAAGGCAAAAATCTCCCATTAAGACACAAAGTTTTTCTTCCTCTCTAGAATCAATCAGCCAGAGGAAGAGGGAAATAGCAATGCATCTGCACATCCTATTATAGCCGAACGTATAAACAGAGAGTGTCATTGGAGTAGTAAAAACTGCAAAAGTCATCCACGAAGTTTGCCGTGACTTATTATGAATTCTACTTGTCTCACTGCTTTAGCATTTTATATATCCCCTATGAGCAGTCTTTTAGAAGGATGGTCTGCAGCAAGCAATGCCTACAGCAGGATGTGAAATAATTTCCTATTCTGGGCACACTTCCTTGTTAACTTCAACAGCTTGTGAAGGGACAAGTCAGTGTATTACCCAGTATATGTGGTCCCTGAGGATTTAGAGGAAAATTGAAAGAACTCCCATATCTATCTGATTTTCAAATATCATGAATTTAAGGAATTATTCCCATGTGAGTGGGCATAAGATGTCTATCTCAAGTACCGGCAGACTGAAGTTTAGTTGGTGGAGACCCATAATAACTGCAGTTTTTTTTAGAAAAGCACACAGGGACACAGAAACCAAATTTACTAATGCCAGCAAAAAAACCGGCAAATGTTTCAGTATGTAATCCAATTGATATATTGTTCTCAGATGCATACCCATATTGTCATAATTCAGCCTGTGAACAGTCACAGATTAATGCCCAGGATCTGATAGTTTGGCTGAGTAGTGAAAAACCCATGTACTTAAACAGCGATCGTTCTGCATCAACCTTTTGAATTCTAATGTCATGTAACTAATTGTTTTTCCCCCCACTGTCACTGCTTATCTTCCTGTTTTGCAATGGGAAAAGCTCAATGGGTGTTTCTTCAATTCCAGGGAAAAGAGTGGTACATTGAAGATAGTGACAAATAGCTATGTACCATCAAAGAATATACAAGTGTATCACTTGAATCTTGTTAGTTTCTCTCGGCTTATTAAACCAGACCCATTATATCAACTGTTGTTATTATTTGTAGTCAAGTTAATTTTGACTTATGGTGGATGCGAGACCTCCAAAAGCCCAGATATCAACTGTTCTGCTCAGGTCTTAAAAACTCAATGCCATGGCTTGACCCAATAATTCCTCTTTTCCTACAGAGTTACACTTTATCAAACATTATAACCTTTCCTGGTGGATATGTCCCAAATATGAGAGGCTTCATTTCATTAACTACTTTTGAAGTGAGTATTCAGACTTAATTTGCTCTTGCAGCCATTCATTTGCCTTTTTGACAACTCTTGTATCTATAGAACTCAAATGAAATGATCTTTGGCCTATCTGCTTTCTTCGCTGTTCAGCTTTTATAACTACAAACACATAGGAGTATTTGCCTACTCACCCCCAAAAAGAAGAGACCAAACACATGTATATTGGGGTAAAAATTGGGCAATGTTTATTAATTGTTACCTATTTAACTTTTCCTGTAACTAAACCTTGGACTGCGAGAAGATCCAACCAGTCCATACTTCAAAAAATAAAGCCCGACTGGTCATTGGAGGGAAGTTGAAGTACTTTGGACACATCATGAGGAGACAGGAAAGCTTAGAGAAGACAATAATGCTGGGGAAAATGGAAGGAAAAAAGGAAGAGGGGCCAATTAAGGGCAAGATGGATGGATGCGATCCTTGAAGTGACTGGATTGACCTTGAAGGAGCTGGGGTTGGTGGCGGCTGACAGGGAGCTCTGGCGTGGGCTGGTCCATGAGGTCACGAAGAGTTGGAAATGACTGAACGAGTGAACAACAACAACAACATAACTAAACTACAAATGTGCTGGACCTAGTGTAGTGAAGCCGAGGTAGCCCCCCTGCCTGGCTTACCCCTTGCCTTGTAAGGGTGAAACATCTGGGTCCCCTGGTAACCTAAAGCCATGCAACCCCCAGGGGAAATGTATGGAGAAGCCTCTCTCAAAGTTGTTGAGACCAGACTCCTCCCGTTCCTGGACCATTTGATTTCACCCCACCCCATAATTGGATATCTAGGTGACTGTATTAGGTAAAGGCCAACACCCCAGATGGGGGTGCCTAGGATGCACACCAACTCCTTTGTGTTTCCCTAGCTATTTACACTAGGCCTATTTAAACTTTGGAACCATCCCTCCTCTTCTTCAGGGGAGGAGGCAAACTGCTCTCCCTCCCCAACTTCGTCAGGTTGGAGAGGGAGAACCTGACTATGTGCCATAATAATCTGTTGCTGCTGTGTATCATCAAGCCATTTCTGAGTTATAGTGACCCGAAGACAAACCTGTGTGTGTATGTCCTTCAAGTTATCTGTTGACTTATGGTGATCCCTTGAATTTTATGGATTTTCTGAGGAAAGATATTCTCAGAGATGGTTTTGCCAGCCTCTTCCTCTAAAATATAGCCTGCAGCACTTGGCATTCATTGGTAGCCTCCTATCCAAAGACTGGCCCTGCTTAGTTTCCAAGATTATTTTAGTTAGAATCAATTAGGCCCATTAAATCAATCACGGAATGCTGACTCAATCACTAGATAAATCTAACTGATTGAATGGATCTACTCTGGTCAGGACCAACAATAGGGTTTTGGCCAATATGAGAACACTACAGTTGTGGAGCTCTGCTTACACAACATGAACTGAACAATTCTGTTACACAACACTAGAAAAGTACAGTTCCATGTGTAAGAGAATATATATGAATGACACTATCAAAGTTCTGGCAGATATACATGTTTTTGCACCTGAATGAGTGAGCAGACAAGTATCTGGCAGTGAATTTTAAAAGTATTTTCACATACCATTTTCATATGACATTGTGATTCCCCCTTTATTACATTGCATTTCCATCATTATTGGATCATATCTTTTCATTGATGAGAAAAACTTGTCAAGCATTCTCTGATTTTTCTTTTATGTGGGGCTAAACCAAATCTGATTGACTTTTCAATACCAACAGGAATCAATCTAGGAATGTCATGGGCACAACCAGGAAAAAGCTCACAGTGAATACATGTGATATTGCCTCTGTAGATATTATAAGCCTTAGGACGCAGTGGAGTCACACTCCAAGAAAAGAGATTCCACTTAAACATTAGGAAAAACTTCCTGATGGTAAGAGTTGTTCAGCCTTTGCATTCTTACTATATACTTACAGACCAATATACTGCATGCTTACAATTGCATGCTTAATATCTTTTTAAAAGCCAATATACTACATGCTTAACTTTGGTATGCTTACTGTCTATTTAAAGGCCAATATACTTCATACTTACCACTGCATGCTTAATATCTATTTAAAGACCAATATACTACCCACTTACATTTGCATGGTTACCATCTTCAGTGGGGTTTACCCTCAAGCAAAGATGCACTGCATTGTACCCTTCCCTGGAATACTAGCTTCGTCTTTTGTGCACAGAGAATCCCTTTTCATTTTCCTGTCACTTCTAGATAGTTCAGAGATTGAAATCAGCTTTTTGTAACCATGGAACCAAAAAAACTGGGAGGAGAGTAGAAAATTATTATTCAGAATTATTTGATCCTGATTAAACGGCGTGATTAAAAGATTCATCATCATGCTTCATGTCAGTTTGCTGTCAGTTGCAGTTGTGATATATGAAAATGCATTTTCCTTCTGTAGTTTTTGTTTGCACAATTGTCAGATGGGAACACCATATTATAATCCTTATAAAATTACTTCAAAAAATCTGGAAAGTGCAGCCCAAAATTGGTTAGTCACCATAAAAACTATTAGGCTAGTTAGCATCCCAGAAAATTTTTGGAAAAAAATTCATAATCTTTTTGAAAAATTGTGTCATATCTTTTTGCAAATGTGAATCTCCATGAACATTTGGAGACCACCTTTTGAAAACCTTTCATAAGATGTATACTTAAAAACTTTGGACTATGTCAAGGAAAGGCAAGACCTTATTAGAAGTCAACCCTTTGAAAAAAGTGATGTTCACAAGCCTTCATGTAATGGCACACAGATAAATCAGCTGCTCAACTGATAAACCATGTCTTTGAACTGCCAGGGACAAAGACATACCACTGAACAAAAATATACTTAGCTAGGAGAGTTTTTAAAATGTTTCTTTGAAGATGGAATTGCAGTTGCAGTTGCCCAAAACCTATACTTTCCCTTGAAAACTCTTAGTTTAAAATATGCACCCAGAGACCAAAAACAAAGTCTTCTTTAAAAAATTACGTATCTTGTTTACTCATAAATATTTTGTATTAATTCAGCATACAGGTACATTTATAGATATGCTGTAGTTTCTCTGTGTTTAGAACAAAGGGCATCATTCTTAATCAATAGTCCATAGTCCTAAGTTTTTAAGTATACATCTTATGAAAAACCAAAGTGTATAACTGTACACACTGCTTTTTAAAGCAAACATATAGTAAACTGTTCTGCATAAGTCCAAAAAGACATCTGCTTTCTTTGAAGTCCAAAATAATACTTCATCCACCTCCACTGAGGTCTAAAGTGAACTGTTAACACTGAAGTCCAAAATCATACAGATAACAAAATGGAGTCTTGAGTCTGAACATGCTCAGTACAATCTGTAGCCCCTGCCACACCAAAGGGGTAAAGTCAAACTGGCAAATAAATATATATACATACAATGCAGGTTAGCAAATATATACATTAACAAACAAATAGTGAAGGCTTGGAAGGTTGCTATTTCCAATAAAAATAACTTTTCCAGGCTGTTGTTGTCATAAAACTTCTAATCTTTGGTAGATTAATTTTCCAGGATCCCTTGGATATCACTGGGGATTCTGTTATTCTTGCCACTAACCTCTCTATTTTTTTCTTGTTATTCATACATCTCTGCACTACTAATTTCTGCTTAATGCTAGAAAAACCCAATATTTTCATTTTCTTTTCTTCTTTTAAATAGCCATTAAAGGGCTGCCATTCTTCTTCAAATGTGGAGGGAGCTGGCAATTGTGTAAGGCTTGTCAGTTTGTCCATCTCTTCCACGTCAAACATTTTGTAATTTTTGACACCACTAACCACACTCAAACATCCTCTGCTTGCTATTTAGTATCTACAGGCAGAAATGTCAAAATTACATTTTATTTTGTACAAGAACTTTACACTAGGTCTTGAAATAAGGCAGCATTACATTATCAATAGGGGGAATGAAACCGTATGTCTTCTACTTTCTGGAAAATGGGTAGTTTGTAGTCAATTTGATATGCTGATAACATACACGGGGATCCAGCTCTTCCTCTCCTCAAAAAAGATTTAGTACATGTGATACAGTTGTTGGATTGGCATTGGAAACCTTAAATTTTGGTCTCTGTTGCTATTGTACGACTTCAAGTCTTTCCAATTTATGGTGACCCTAAGTCAAACCTGTCATAGGGGTTTCTTGACAAGATTTGTTCTGATTGGGTTTGCCATTGGTTTCCTCCAAGGCTGAGAATGTGTTGCTCGCACAAGGCTGAGTAGGATTTGAACCCTGGACTCTCAGAGTCCTATTCAATCTGCTATACCATGCTCCTGGGATGAAAACCCTGTAACTCATCTTGCAGTTAACCAAGCCCCCTTCTATACTGCCATAAAATTAAGATTATCAAATCATATAATTCACATTATTTGCTTTGAACTGGATTATATGAGTCCACACTGCTATATAATCCAGTAATCTGGATTTTATATGGCAGTGTAGAAGGGGCCAAAGCCTAAACATGTGCATCTGAATGAATGCCTCCCTGCTCCATACCCCTTTCTCTGATGTTTTCGCACAATTGAATTTTAGACCTTTAACTCACTGCAAAGCGACTTGTTTGTACATGACACAGATGAACACATACCTACAAGCAAAAAACAAAATCCAACAAAGGCCAACACATCAACAAATACAACACACCTTCAGGACTGAACCTCTGGTTAAATGTTTTGTCTATTAGTATTTTGGGTCCCTCTTTTCTATACATTTCTGTGGTTTCCAAGGTTATCTATAGGTGGCAGCATAACATCTAACCTCCTTCTTTCTCTAAGCAGATCCAAATGTATGAATGTTTAAAACCATACTGATCTTTACCTTACAACCACATCTTAAAATGCAAAATAAAGTCAAATGTATAGTGTTTTTATAGCCTGTGCCTCATACAACAAATCAAAATATTGCTACTGTTGTTATTAAGATGTTCATCCATTCTCCTAAGGTTAAACTTAAATAAAAGTAGTATATAACATTTTAAATTAAAATACATAACCAAAACAATTGAAAGTTTCCTTCCTTGTTATGGCTATACCAAGATTGGTAGACTATATAAAACAGCCATGAAATCACTAGCTAGAGATTTCTGACATTATGGTTCAGAAAAACGAGCATTTTCTGCCTCTGCACCCACCTGAAATATTGTGGTTTGTGTGTGTTTATATATTCATAACTGTGGTGTAGAAATACCCTCTGTAAACAAGTACCCATTGTTGACATTAAGAGTTATGCTGAGTTTTCCAATGCATGCAGTGTTGATTTTGTAAAGCATAAAAAAGAGAGAAAGTTGTTTTCCATATATTTATTTGGAAAGCTTTGGGGGTATGTTTGCTCTTCCACTGATAGTGGTTCGGTTTTTAGTCTAGCTGGATGGTTTGTTTGTTTCCTATCCATTAAAAAGGGCCCTGCAGCTATCTGCAGAAGAAGAGTGGTATTATATTATTAGTTCTCCAGAAGGTAAGGCTATGAAATTTTTGTAAAAAAAATCATTTAAAGCTTTTAAAAAAACACGGGAGTTTTCCCTTACAACAAAAACATCCACAGCTCAGTGTGCAAACTTAGCTTTAAGTATTTTTCCTTCCTTAATTTTTGTACAATTTTGTGCCTGATTATGTTTTTGCAATGAGAATCATATGCCCTTGAAATACTAGTTTTCTTTGCTATTAAAATATGTTGGAGTTGCAAAGATTATATTAGGTTTATACTTTGGATCAGAGAAAACAAAATGAGTTTTTTGTTATCTTCTTACTCAACATGCATTGCACAGCGCTAACAAATTGATACCATTTTAACTAGTTTCATTCTAGGATGGGATGGGCAAATGCAATGTCTTGTGTCTCTTGTATCCCATTTTTTGGACCTTAATCAAATCCATTAATAATCAAATCTGCAAAAATCAAAACAACAAATGTGGAGGGATGACTGTGAAGTAGGCATGTGCAAACTTCAGCCCTACCGGCTGTTAGGAATTATGAGAGTTTAAGTCCAAAACACCTGGAGGGCTGAAGTTTGCTCATGCCTGCAAATGTCTGGATCCAGAAGCATTTGGGATGGCAAATGTCTGGGATTTGGGATGGCAAATGTCTGGGTCCAGAAGTATCTAATCGGATACCTCCACTTCTGGCAGATCATTGCAGAACTGGTGTTTTCGTGACAATGTAAGCACAGCAATGGTGTATCATCTAACCCAAGCCATTCCAGTTCACTATTGTGTGCATCTGAAAGATTAACTGAACTTGCTTTGAATGGTGAAAAGTTACAGTTTCCATGCTGAGTCACTTGAACTTCACCTTAATGCCAAGAAATAATAAGAAGGCAGTTGTGCCTAGCCTCCCACAAAAGGGTTTCAGAATGGACAAGGTGGTGCTATTCACCACTATGAACAAAACACAGCATTCCACTAAGCGGGTAAAAAGCCTGCAAAGGCTTTGGAATATTCATGTCTTTAATTAGAGAAACCTTTATGACCCACCTCCACTCCAGAGTTATTGCAAAGGGAGCTGTGACAGCAGGGTAGGACAGAAATGGTTACACAGCTTGCCTCGTATTGGTGCTGCTGCTGTTGTTTTGTGACCAAAAATGTGTAATAAGCCGTGTGTGTCTGTATATGTTTAGACTTAGAAGGCCCTCTGTGGGCAGAGGGAAAAGGTTCTTGGGGTTTTTTTTCTCTTCACACTATAGGTATAACTCAGTTAACTAAGTAAATGTGTCTGTAGGATTTAATTCTTCCATAGAAACGTTGGTACCAGAAGCAGAAATAACAGGGGGGAAATAGGTTCATACACTACCAAAAAAGAAAAGAAAAAAGAGGAACAGATCCACATATCTGAGCTAAACTTTAGTTCAAAACTAACATTATGCACCAGTGAAATGAAACAACCAGGTTCCATGCTGAAGCAAAAATATTTTTATTTTTTAAGAAAACCGCTTGAAAGCATCTTCCAAAATGCAGCATGGGATGATATTTTTCATTCTGTAGCCTCTGCTTTTCTTATGACTACCATTTGGGTGGTGAAATCTATGACCCTTTCTAGATTACCATACAAAACAGATTATCTGCTTTGAACTGGATTATATGGTAGTGTAGATTCATATAATCCATTTCAAAGACAATAATGTGGACTATCTGCTTTGATAATCTGGATTATATGGCAGTGTAGAAGGATAGCTGATAAGGCAGACAAATCTACTTTACTCTTTTCTTTCTGTTTTAGTCTTTACACATGTTCAGTAAATGATTCTAGAAGTAGCCTACAGTATGTAAGCACATGTACAATAGGAACACCTAAAGTACAACTATACTGTAGAATTGTTGCAATTTGGCACCACTTTAACCGCCATTGCTCGATGCTATAGGATCATGAGTATTGTAGTTTTACAAAGTCTTTAGCCTTCTTTGCCAAAAGTGATGATGCTAAACCAAACCACCCTTCCATAACATTGAGCCATTGCACTATAATGGTGTCAAGCTGCATTAATTCTACAGTGTAGAGGCACCCTAGATTGAGATATCATTTTCCCGCAAGTTAAGCTTCATTGCATTGTATACTGCAGACATTCTGGTGCAACTCAACAGTAAACAATTCTGTTTCTTCTCCAGTTATCGTTCACTCTCTTCCCAATTCACTGTAACAAAAGCAGTTCCAACAATACAGAAAAAAAGGAAATGGGGAGCCGGGCCAGTTTCCCATAAAAAGACTGTGTCAGAGATTTGAGGTATGCCTATACACAATCACAGCACTTTGATACCACTTTAACCACCATAGTTCATAGAATCATAGAATCATAGAATCAAAGAGTTGGAAGAGACCTCATGGGCCATCCAGTCCAACCCCCTGCCAAGAAGCAGGAATATTGCATTCAAATCACCCCTGACAGATGGCCATCCAGACTTTGTTTAAAAGCTTCCAAAGAAGGAGCCTCCACCACACTCCGGGGCAGAGAGTTCCACTGCTGAACGGCTCTCACAGTCAGGAAGTTCTTCCTCATGTTCAGATGGAATCTCCTTTCTTGTAGTTTGAAGCCATTGTTCCGGTCCTAGTCTCCAGGGAAGCAGAAAACAAGCTTGCTCCCTCCTCCCTGTGGCTTCCTCTCACATATTTATACATGGCTATCATATCCCCTCAGCCTTCTCTTCTTCAGGCGAAACATGCCCAGCTCCTTAAGCCGCTCCTCATAGGGCTTGTTCTCCAGACCCTTGATCATTTTAGTCGCCCTCCTCTGGACACATTCCAGCTTGTCAATATCTCTCTTGAATTGTGGTGCCCAGAATTGGACACAATATTCCAGGTTGTGGTCTAACCAAAGCAGAATAGAGGGGTAGCATGACTTCCCTAGATCTAGACACTAGGCTCCTATTGATGCAGGCCAAAATCCCATTGGCTTTTTTTGCCGCCACATCACATTGTTGGCTCATGTTTAACTTGTTGTCCACGAGGACTCCAAGATCTTTTTCACACGTACTGCTCTCGAGCCAGGCATCCCCCATTCTGTATCTTTGCATTTCGTTTTTCCTGCCAAAGTGGAGTATCTTGCATTTGTCACTGTTGAACTTCATTTTGTTAGTTTTGGCCCATCTCTCTAATCTGTCAAGATCGTTTTGAATCCTGCTCCTGTTCCATAATATAGGAATCCTGTAATGTGTAGTTTTTTCTGGGGTTCTTAGAATTCTATGTCAGGTACCTCTAGTGCAGTGGTTTTCAACCTGTGGGTCCCCAGATGTTTTGGCCTTCAACTCTCAGAAATCCTAACAGCTGGTAAACTGGCTGGGATTTCTGGGGGCGGTAGGCCAAAACACCTGGGGACCCACAGGTTGAGAACCACTGCTCTAGTGCTCCACCAATCCACATTTCCTGAGAACCTGCAAGATGCAGTCTTGGACATGAAAATGATCTGAAAGTGTTACAATCATGCAGTGTGAAAGAGGTCCTTGGTGTGGTTGTTCGTGGCATGATTTAGCACATGTAACAGGCAGGAAAGGAAGGACCAAGGAAGGAAAATGAAGAAGACTTAAATCAGTCTGAATAAATGTGCCCTTTGTTTCAACTACTTCAATTTTAGCCTTCACATTATTCATGGTTTTGATTAAGTCATGTTTCCTGCAGTTTGGAATTCATTAATTCCTCCCCCTCCTCACTTTTTTTTGTGGGGGGGGGGGGGGAGAGATTCAGGAACATGTGGTTCAGTCTTCATTGCTTAATACTCCTTTACCCTTGCAGAAAGTAAGTAGGTGGTTTTGCTCAGATCTTACTCCCACATTGCACTTACTTTGACAGGTGTAAACATAGTTGGAGGCTTCTTACATGAAAATCTGCTCCCCCTCCAAAAAAGGGAGGAAAAATCAAATAATAATAATAAAAAAAGAAAATATAAAGCAAAATGAACACAAGTTAGTAGATAGGACTTGATCCAATAAGCCAGCATCTTACGAAGGATGCAAATCTATCTAAAATCAGCTTACAGTCAGTGAGGAATTGAATGCTTTATGGCACAAAGAAGAAGCATAAATGCTCGGAAGAGGTAAAAGAGTAGTTTGCATCTCCCTTAGCAACTGCCATTCCTTCTCAGGGACCTTCACACTGAGCTCTGACACTGGCTAGTCAGTCTGTGTTGGTACAGAATGTTCTCATACATCTCAAAAATATAGTAATAATGCTAAATAGTATCTGGTATTCTGTACTGCAGTTATAGTTTTGTAACCTAGAGATACAGACCCATAATTGTTCTAAATTCCATAGGACTATGTACTTACTGTAATACTATAAATACCCACCAGTCCACCTTAACATTCAGTGGTACTGGGCAAAGGAGATGTAAATCAAAGGTCCCTTCCCACTAGTGAACAAGTCTGTCACAATCAGAAACAGGACCCCATCACAAGACCATATTGCAGCCTCACTTGCTGGTGGGAGGGGAGCTGGAAATATCCTCCTTATATCCCAATCAGCAGTTGAATGGGTCACCTTTTCCCAATGTTGCTGTTGGTTTTTAAGATGGGCTGAAGCGGGGATGAACCTGGAGAATATTACGAAGATAGGCTGATGTATGTGATTTTAAAAAATATTTTAGTGTTGATAAGTTTTAGCAGGTGTTTTAACGTATATGGTTTTTATTTACTGGATATGTATTGTATGTAATGTATAGCATCTAATTGTGCCTTTGTGTGCTATCCAAGTTATATCTCACCTGTCATGCTCAGCATTATTTTTAAAATTTTAATTATTACATTTGGCCCAGCCATAGGATTTTAAACGTCGTTGTGTTATTGTTAATGTTTATTCCTTATTTTCTGCTTATGAGTTTTATTTACTGTTTTGTATTACTGTTGTTATTGTTTTTACTGTTGTATTGTGGGCTCGGCCTCATGTAAGCCGCACCGAGTCCCTTGGGGAGAAGGTAGCAGGGTACAAATAAAGTTGTTGTTGTTGTTCTTGTTGTTGTTGTCTGAGTCCACTTCAGGGTTGAGAAGGGTGGGATATAAATATGTCAAATAAATTAGTAAATAAATGTAGAATATAGGTATATATTTTTAACTTTCTTATGATGTGAATTTTAAAGTTGTATTTGTTTAAGCCTATGCAAGCCACCTGGAGTCCTAGACTGGGGAAAAGAGAAGATATAACCAAACAACTTAATAATAATAAGTATGCATGCAAAAAAAATTAAGAGTGACTATGGAGCAGTGGTTCTCAATCTTCCTAATGGTGCAACCCCTGAATAAAGTTCCTCATATTGTGGTGACCCCCAACTATAAAATTATTTCTGTTGCTACTTCATAACTTCAATTTTGTAACTGTTATGAATCATAATGTAAATATCTGATATACAGGATGCATTTTATTTACTGGACCACAAATACCCAATACATCCAAATTTGAATACTGGTGGGGTTGGGGGGGGGGTTGATTTTGTCATTTGGGAGTTGTAGTTGCTGGGATTTGTAGTTCACTTACAATCAAAGCGCATTCTGAACTCTACCGATAATGGAATTGAACCAAACTTCCCACAGAGGACCCCCATGACCAACAGAAAATATGGGATGGGTTTGGTGGGCATTGACCTTGACTTTGAGAGTTGTAGTTCACCTACATCCAGACAGCACTGTGGACTCAAACAATGATGGATCTAGACCAAACTTGGCACAAATACTCCATTTGCCCAAATGTGAACACTGGTGGTGTTTGGGGAAAATAGACCTTGACATTTGGGAGTTGTAGTTGCTGGGATTTATAGTTCACTTACAATCAAAGAGCATTCTGAACCCCACCAATGATCTAATTGGGCCAAACTTCCCACACAGAACCCTCATAAACAACAGCAAATACTGTGTTTTCTGATGGTCTTTGGCAACTCTTCTGACACCCCTCTCGTGACCCTCTCAGGGGTCACAACCCCCCAGGTTGAGAAACACTGCTATAGAGGAAGGAAGAATGTGGATATTGTATTAAGCATATTAAGTTAGGGATTGCTTTCCTGGGCCATTCTGAATAACTGTTGTAACAATGGAAGTTAGTGGTTCTGATAACACAGGGGTGGCAAATCTTTGCCAGGATTTAGTCCAAACTTTAAAAGAGCTATCCAAGGTGTTGAACTCTATCTCCAAAATATACTTGGCTTAGAAAAGAAATGTTTAAAGGCAGTGGAAATACGTGAATATGGGTAAAGCAATGTATCTACACCCAGGATTTCATCCACACTGGATCTCTTTTGAAGATAGGGTTTGAATTTTTTTTTCATGTCTGGACTCACAGCTTAAGGTTTGAGATGGTTGTTTTCTATCTTCAAAATCTGATGGGCTGCAGACAGAAAACAGACAGGAAACCATGGAGCAACTATGATATGAAAGGAGCATTGTGGAATGGTGATCATTTGATCCAGTCGGAAACACTAAAAAACTGTGCATTCAAACAGTGTGAGATTTGTGTGTGTGTGTGTGTGTGTTAGGAGTGGCTTGAGAAACTGCAAGTCACTTCTGGTGTGAGTTAATTGTCTGTCTGCAAGGACACTGCCCAGGGGACAACCAGATGTTTTATCATCCTGTGGGAAGCGTCTCTCATGTCCCCACAGGAGAAGTTGGAGCTGACAGATGGGAGTTCACACCGCTCCCTTGATTCGAACTGCTGACCTTCCTGTCAGCAATCCTGCCATCACAAGGGTTTAACCCATTGCACTACTGGGGGCTCCAGGATTTGAACTAAAACCCAAAGGAGATTCAATGTCATCTAGGTCCCCCGCCCAGCAATATTTAAGAGAAAGTAGGATACACGGTTTTCAGCAGAGCGTTGCATTCTTGAAGACTACAGCAGAGGGAGGGATGAAATGGGAAGAAAGGCTATTCCACCAGTCTTCCTGAAAGGTCACTTACTTTTGTGCCTCTTCTTCCCTCATATAGCTCTTTTCCTTTTAGACTGCAGGCTTGGATCCTGGACCTATCTTGTTTATGGTGATTTGGTGCTATAGGGGGCTTCCCAAGTGAAAATATCACCTGGTATATAATTTGTGAGTTATGGGAGCTATCATAACCTAACTTCATTGCAGAGGCTGGGATTTTTCACCAACAACACAATGATGAAATCCTACTCAAACTACCTTGTAAATAATGAAGCCTCCCTCACATCTGGCCATTTCCATGTTGTTGGAAAGCAGGGGGATTGGAAAAAATGCTATTTTTGTGCAGTGGGACATACGGTAAAGACATCAACTGCAGAAACCTTCCAAAGATCAGGTAGAAGGGAACAAAAGGAGAAGTAGTTTTGGTCCCTCTGCAGAGGTCGAGATAGGATGGGATATAAATGTCCTAAATAAATAAATAAAAAAGTAGTGGTAGAATCATAGAATCATAGAATCAAAGAGTTGGAAGAGACCTCATGGGCCATCCAGTCCAACCCCCTGCCAAGAAGCAGGAATATTGCATTCAAATCACCCCTGATAGATGGCCATCCAGCCCCTGTTTAAACACTTCCAAGGGTATATTGTTTAAGTCATTTTTTTCTTTAAAACAGTGTTTTGAGAAGGAAATAAAGAGGGAACAGTAGAAGGAATGTTTTTGGAAGGACCATCCTGATATAAGTTTCTTATCTCTCCTGATCTGTGCTGCCTATTCCTGCCGTTGCTGCACAAACATTTTACATTTCCAGCAAAATGTGCATGTGGCCACTGTAGTCATTAACTCTCCACAACCTCCATTTGGGAAAGAAAGGTCAGTGGGATCATTCCAGTTTTACATAATAACAGTCAACTGAGCCTGGGAGACAAAAAAAATCTTTCTAATTGCATGCATTGAAGCCAGGCTTGCACCAAGACTAAAACACAGGTTTCCAACATCCTTTCTCACAATTTGAAGCTGCGTACCTTAGCTAGTGTCTGTGCAGGAAGAGGAAGTCACAAAGACATTCTGTCATTCACCTCCTCTCCCCACACTGACCAGATCATTCATAATTTATGTTTGTCCTGGCCTGACGTCAGCTATTTTTCTTTTTTCAGATCACAGTAAATAAACATAAAGGCCATTTTGGTTCATTGTTCACCTCAGCGTTTCCTTCCTCTGTTCCTTTCTCACTTTCCCCCTTCGCACCAACACTTCCTCAGGAAAATGAGTTGTAGTTACATTACAGTGTCTCTAAACCAATATGTGAGTGGACCTCAGGTCTGATTTATCGTACACAGAATGAAGCTGTTCCTTTCCATGTTGATTTCTGTGCTTCTGGTTGCCAATTGTATTATTGACCAGTTTCTTTCATTGTTTTTTAGGTTTTAAAGGCATATGCTGAGCTTGAGGAGCTGGTTGAAGGAAACTGTTATGTTTTGCAGTAGATTTGATCTGGGTGGGGTCTAGCATGAAAAATAGCTTAGGTTTTAAGTTTTTTTTTGTCAAAAATGTGCATATTTTCCTGGGAAATTGCCAGATGGCACAAGAATACCCTTCATGAAAATTTTGCACATAAAACAATGTATTGTCGAAGGCTTTCATGGCCGGAATTACTGGGTTGTTGTAGGTTTTTTGATCTGTATGGCCATGTTCTAGTTCAATGGGCAAATCATGGGGATTTCAATGGGGAAATCATGGGGACACTTTTTCTCATAGAGGGTGGGGATATTTATGAATATTCTTTACATCCCTAAAGATGCATGGGATATAGGAATAGATGGTGAGGATAATGAAGCACAGTGGGGTTTTCCTCCCTTGCAAACAATTGGGAGGAGATTCCCTTCTGGAAATCCAACCATTGGAGCTCAATGTGCATTTTCTACCCTTTAACCCACCAGATGTGGAAAGTCCCATGGTGTTCATTACAGTCAGCAAGGACTGGTGGCACAATGGGTTAAACCCTTGTGCCAGCAGGACTGCTGACCAACAGGTCAGTGGTTCAAAACTGGGGAGAGCAGTTTGAGCTCCCTCCATCAGTTCCAGCTCCCCACGTGGAGACATGAGAGAAGCCTCCCACAAAGATGGTAAAACATCAAAACATCTGGGCATACCTGGGCAATATCCTTGCAGATGGCCAAATCTTTCACACTAGAAGTGACTTGCAGTTTCTCAAGTCGCTCCTGACACACACATCCCACACTGTTTGAATGCACAGTTTTTTAGTGTTTCCGACGGGATCAAAGAACCACCATCCCACAATGCTCCTTTCACATAATAGTTGCTCTGTGGGTTCCTGTCTGTTTTCCATCTGCAGACCATTGGATTTTGAAGATGGATAACAACCATCTCAAACCTTAAGCTGTGAGTCAGTATCATTGTGGTTTTTGTGTGATGGATCGCCAAACTATCCATCCATCTGCATTTTGTTCCAATTGCTAGTGATGTGTCATCATGCAGCATTCTCGGTTCTTTGCACTTCGATCTTTGATCTCCCATTTGTTTCGTCAGAGAAAGAAAGGTGATTAAATAATTACTGCATTTATTTCCAAGCAACCTTGATTTCTTTCAGTAAATTTGTCATCACACCATGTGATGACAAAACAGTGCAGTGGAAAATTTAAGACAGGAGGAGGGGGATTTTGTGATGAGGTACATTAAACCTTCCACTTTATTTCAACACTGTTTATAGACAGATTCCAGATGAAACACTATGGGATGCATATTCAATGACGTATAAAGTGATGAAGTCCCAAGAGTGAGGGCTTACTTTGTTGCCCACCTTTCCCCTGCCCCCTTTGTGTTACATCAACTGCAGGGACCATCTAAATACTCTCAGTGTTCCTATGAGGATTGATATGATCTCTGAATCCAATGGACACCATGCCTCTTTATTCTGTGCTGCCTCCAAAGACATATGGTCTGAATGCAAGCATCCAGTTAGCATTCCCACGTATTAAAAACAAACATAGTGCTTTATTTGTAGAAGTTAACAAAGCAAAATACATACTTTTAAAACATAGCACCTTCTCTAACACACTCCTCTCTCACTAACTCAAACCCTTACTAAACCATTCATTTATTCCTAAACCGCCTGATTTTTCACCCTATATCTTCCACATCTTTTCACTCAGTTTGTATCCTCTCCCTTAGGACCTCTTCACACATCTGACTACGGCAATTATGGTGGTACCCATCAGGGGGTGCGGGGACCTGTTACCCCATGCCCCACACCATCCCAGCTTCCCCCCCACCCCCCACCCCATCTCATCGCAGGAGGGAAAGCATCAGGCAGCTGTCTCTTCCAGAGATGCCTCCCATCTTTCCCTTCTGGCTATTTTTTTGGCAATGGCAGGTGTTTTTTGGGCAGTTTCACCACAGAGCTGTCCCAGAAGTACTTCTCTGGAGTGTGATGGGAGCTGGTGGACTTCATGACAAAACTGCAAAAACACTCCTCCACCACTTGCTGAAAAATAGCAAGGAGGAACCTCAGAACCCCCCCCCCCTTTCTCTCTCTGTATATCTATATAAAGGTCAAAGTATGTAAGTTATTCTGTCTGTATCACAAAGGCTGTTGCTAGGTGAAGTGACCCTCTATGATATCACTGGGCTGGGCAATGCTAGGTGAAGGATTTAAATTTGCTAGATGAAGTGGCCCTCTGTGGTGTTGCTGGGAGAGAAAGATGACATGTGTATGAGGGTAAGGGAGGGAAGAACTACAAAGAGAGCCATGTTGCCATGGAGGCATTGCATAGTAGGCCCTGTCAGAGCTGGAGAAGGGAGAAAGGGGAAAGGAGAGCAGAGCAGAGGAGAGGGGAAAGGAGGGAGGGGGGATGAGGGGAGGGAGGGAGAAAAAAGAAAAGGGGAGGGAGAGCAGGGAGTAGAAAGAAAAAGGAAAYAAGGAAGAGAAAAGAAAGAAGAAAAGGTAAGTGGGGAGGGAAAGAGAAAGAAGGGTTGAAAGCAGGGGAGCAGTGGCACCTCTAACGATCATGGAATGCTGGGTATATATACGCTCATGTGTATGTGTATGTGTACATTTGTACATATACATAATTTCCTAGAGTTGGTGGCCTTTTTCACTGCAGCTGATGCTTAAGGTGTCATGCTTAATGACACCTGACGGTCCTTGTAATACCACCTTTGTGACACCATGGTGACCTGGTGACATCAAAAGGACTCATCTCTAGGTCTCAGGTTTTGGTGTGGAAATCTTAGGCTTTGGGATAGTCCTGGCTTACCAGACTTAGTCTCCAAGCCCCCTTTTGATTCTTGACCAGTTCTCTGTTCCATGTTTCTCTAAGCCTGTTTTGCAACCTTGATTCCCTGACTCCAAGTTTCCCCATTGCTACTTTTTGTGCTGCACTTTGTTTTTCAAGATTTCGATGCTCCCCTTTGTTCAACTTTTCTTCACCCTACTCCTCCTTAGACTTGTCTGCCTCCTTACTTGCAGCATTTTTCTCCCTTTGTTTCTGATACAGATTTCATTCTTTGATTTCCTTCATTAGAAATTCATGCTGTACTCCTACTCCTATTCATCTGCTCTATTTTCTTCTAAGCAATTTTCTCTCATTTTATCCAACCTTCCTCTTCTATTCTTTAGTATCAATTTGCTGCATTCACTCACAATTGTTCATCAACCTATTTTGCCCAACATTTTATTGATAAAATTTCTGTTATTCACTCCTCATTATCTCCTCCTTCTTTTGATTGTAACATTCCACCCACTACTTTTTCCAGTTCACTAGCTATTTCTTATCCAGGACTCATCCTTCTCCTCCCTCCCTTTCTTTTCCAGTTTCTATCACTGTAATGTTTTGACTTCTTTCTTCAACTAAATCAGGAATGGGAAACTTTGGCTCACTAGATGTTATTAAATGGTAGATCCAAGGTTTCCTAACTACAATAGCCTATCACAGTGGTTCTCAACTTGTGGGTACCCAGATGTTTGTCCTTCAACTCCCAGAATTCTAACAGATGGCAAGCTGGCTGGGATTTCTGAGAATTATAGGCCAGAAATACCTAGGGACCCACAGGGTTGAGAACCACTGGCCTATCATAACCATCATTATCATCCCACCATTTTGCAGTCATAGGGCTCAAGACAGATTGCAACAATAGAAATGTAGTTAACAAATAGACCAAACAGAATAGTTAAAAATATCATTAAACTATCCATAAAATTAAAATGAATTTAAAACATAACTATTCTGAGAATGTCTTGGACCACAAGAAGATCAAACCAGTCCATACTCCAGGAAATAATGCCCGGCTGCTCATTATGTTGCCAAAGATGAAGTACTTTGGTGACATAATGAGAAGACAGGAAACTTGGAGAAGGTAATGATGTTGGGGAAACAGAAGGAAAAAGGAAGAGGGGCCAACCAAAGACAAGATGGATGGATGGTATCCTTGAAGTGACTGGCTTGACCTTGAAGGAGCTGGGGGTGGCCATGGCCGATAGGGTGCTCTGGCATGGGCTGGTCCATGAGGTCACGAAGAGTCAGAAGCAATGAATGCCACAACAACAACAACAACAACAGGTTGTCCTTCCAGATTTGTGGGTCAAGCCTTCATCTATTCTTTTATTTGTGGATTACTGCATTATTGTATTCAAAGGATATGAATGCTATTTTTTAATCAGAGGCAACACTTCTCTATGCATTTATAGGTCTTTCGGTATGATTCTATGCTCAACATCTAGCAGAAAGACATCTGCCTTTTCAAGGGCCTTGTGTCCCTTCTCACTTCCTTCTCTTCTATTTCCCCATTAGAGCTCCTTGAGGAAAACCTATGTGGATGCTGGATGTATGAGTAGCCCTCTTTCTCCAAAGGCAGAGGTGGGTGGGTGGTGGCAAACATTATTGGTTTTTTTAAATAAGGGAGACTCAGCCTGTAGTAAATAATTAGTTATGCTGCCATATGAGTTTGTTCAGCTAACCTAGCATTGTGTTGTTGAAGGTTTTCATGGCCAGAATCACTAGGTTACTGTGAGTTTTCTGACATCAGGAGAGAATGCTTCAGGAACATGGCCATAGAGCCCAGAAAACTTACAGTAACCCAGCATTAATATTTACCCAGGGAGCATGTGTCAGGGGTCTCAGATAGACTTTTTCTCTCTGAAGTGACTATTTGATTCTTCCCTTGTATGCTTGTTTTAATCTTTGCTTGAAAAAGACCTGTGAATGTTGACAGCACAATGAATTTTGTGCATCGTTGACTGGTCCAATAAAGGCATCACTACAACACAGATTGTGGAAATTGGTCAATATGACTATGCCTGCATTTGGTTTTTTAAAAGTGAAAATACCAGGGATTGCACTGGGAATTTTTCGAAGCAGAGGCTCTTTGTATGATATTTATAATGCTGGTGGTATAAAGACAATGAATTTCATGCATATACAGCTATCTAAGGGAAAGTGACTTCCTCTCGTCTTATCCTTCCCACCCACTCCTCTTTATTGTTTTTCTGAGCGGCTATGTTCACATATTTTCAGCAGTGATCAAAGATGGAAAGATCACTTGTAAGAAGCTTTGCAGTCTTCTGTTTATTCATTGGCCAACTGCTGTGCATACAGACACTTTTCCTGTTCTTATTTCCTCTGGGTTTTTGTTTTTCTTTTTTGTGTTTTTGGCAAAAAGAAATATGCTGAATTACAAAAGGCTTGTTATGGGGAGTGAAAGAAATGGGCTTGGTGTGCTAGACAAAGGAAATGCCTCTTCTTCACTTGAGGTTGTGCAAGTCTGACATATTTATCACAAGACTGTGCAAGTTGCTGAAACAGAGGTTCAATCTGCATCCCATGTCTGATACATACCATCATGCTATAGTGTCTCTTTTTCTTTTCTTCTAAAGGATAAAGGAGAGAGAGAAATGGTTCTGCCTATGGGACACAATTGACTCACCAAGCTCCATAATTTACATTTATGGCCAATAGAATTCAAATCTGAATTGAGATGTCAAATTTCAGTTCCAGAATTTGTATGGGACTGTTTTTCTGATTTCACCATTAAAATTTGATTTTCAATTTCAATTTAATTTTTTTATTTGCTGAAATTTTAATTTAGCTAAAGTGATTATCAACCAAGAACATCTGAAAAAATAAAACAGTGGCTAATAAGACAGGGAATTCCTTGAATACAGTCATGCTCTGTACTATACGACCATGCTTCTTAAGCTATATGCCGCTGTCCACAGTGTCCACAGTAACTGGCATCATATTCATGCCATATTATTATCGTATTCACAGAGGATCCTGAAAACTCTTTGGATGGGTGGCTGATGGTTTGTTACTCAACCATTTTGAGTAACACTGCTATGGCAAATGCAGATCTCTTGCTTGTTCCTTCCTTCTGCAAACTGGAATTGCTAACACAAATTGAAATCATGGCTAGGTTCCAAGCTACATGAAAAGAGGAAAAGAGAAGCAGGGAAAGATTGGGGCAGTGAAAGTTATATGCAAATATATTTAAAACAGATCATTCTAACTGGAGTGAACAAATACATTTTTATTCTATTTCAAAATGGATAGCTTTAATCAAAATTGATAGTTCATACATCTGTTCTTTGAAGATAAGCCTGTAGTTACACAAAATACTTTTAAGCTGTGGCAAACTGAGGACCTCCCTCCACCCTTAAAACTCATCACTAGGATTATTAGAGTCCAGTTCCTTCAGTGAGTCTCTAATTCTGAAGCATCAGGACAAGTAATTTTATCCAGACTGAGGATGAAAGTGGAGCCTGTTGATTGTGCCAGAGCAATTAAGATATTTTACATGTTAAATAACTTTTGAAAACCAGGCATACTTGCTACATACTAGTTCCTATATTTCTTCTTCTTTCAGCTGTCAAGTTCGGCTCAAATGTCTGGCCTAGAAAATCAGTTAGCTATCATCTTGGTATATATTTCAAAACTGAACATGGTTAATAAAAGTTAGCTGGCTCGAGAAGGGAAAGCCCCAAACCCCAGTGAATGTGAAGGTATGAAGGACCACTACAGTAGTATATTGGCGATCACTCCTGGCCAAGTATGCTTATCTTATCTTCCAAGGTTAGAGTTGTGGCAGTGATTCTCTAAGCGACTGTAGCAACCTATTCTGGATCCACATGGTCTTTCACACCAAGGACATAGATTTTCAGATGGAAGGTGGTCCTGACAAGGGCTTGATTGACATGCCTTCCTCTTGGGATGTTTCTCCATTTTGCTTTCTATACATGCCTCTTCAAAGTCCATGGCACTGTTGGTAACAGCTGACCTCCAGTTAGAACAGTGGTTCTCAACCTGTGAGTCCCCAGATGTTTTGGCCTTCAACTCCCAGAAATCCTAACAGCTGGTAAACTGGCTAGGATTTCTGGGAGTTGTTGGCCAAAACATCTGGAAACCCACAGGTTAAGAACCACTGAATGTGGTCAGGATGGTAAATGTTATTAAGAAGGTAGAATACACAAGTACTGGAGAGGCTGCTACAGTTTCCTTTTGCCCGAGTCTGTCTAGACTACTGGGAAGGACAAGCTGGTGCCTTTCTTTTCCGCCCCTCCATATAAGCGAATTGAGTGCAAACTACTTTATCATTTTGAACTCAGTTTGTAGGGACTGAAGTAAGCTGGGGATACAGTGGTAGGAGAGAAAAACCTGGGATATTTGAAAAGTTGGATGACGGAATAGCAGAATTGTTATTGCCCATTGGAAGGGATGGACTTCTATTCAACTTGGAGAAGCTAAAGCAAGAAGGTGAAAAGGTAAAGGAAGGTGAGAAGCTAAAGCAAGAAGGTAAAAAGAAAGAATAGTTTTGCTTCCCCTTCCAATACTAGCAAATTATTTTCAAGAGCAGTTTCTTTTTGAAGCCACCACAGTAGGTGGCAGGGTGTTTGGTCAATCAAACATTGATGTTTAAACCACAGTTTAGAAATATTATTCCTTATAGATTAGATCTCAGAGATTCTGGGAATTCTAGTCTCACTGTGAACCACCCTGAGTCCCCTTCGGGGTTGAGAAGAGTGGTATACAAATATAGCAAATAAATAAATAGTCCAAATGCAACATTTCCAATCTTCTCTGCCACATGTGGTGGTCCTGATCCAAACTAATCTGACACTTTGTTTAGAACGACCCAAAACAAGATTGTTTTATACTGAACTGCATTGTTTTATATTGAACATCTTAAGACAGCATTTTCCAGTTGAACTCCAATACTTAACACTACTCCATGATTTTTAGGAATTCCTAATTAGTGATTCCTAATTTTGGGTCACTGTCATATTGTAGTTTTGGGTTTTATGTCAGTTTTCAATTGTTATTGCCTTAAGCGTTCATTAAGCAGAAAGAGAATCTAAAGATAGACTGAAACAGATACGGAAGCCTTTGATAATAAACTTACTGTTAGCTATTAATCACAAAGAGGTAAAGGGCAAGATAAGATAAAGGTAAGGACTACAATAGAGATGATATTAAAAGCATGGAAATATAGGATCATACCCTGGAGGCTAAGTTTGTTTTTAATTTTCCTTCATACAAACTGTGTTACCAGGAAAGGACACGGATTCTTTAAACTTGGCTTCAGATCTATAAATATTATATGATTTTATATCATTCTAAACCCTGTGAGACTGGCTTTGAATTTTTGTTTTGCCAGCTTAAAAATACTTGTTGTTGTTGTTGTTGTTGCTGTTGTTGTGGTTGCTGTTGTTGCTGTTGTTGCTGTTGTTGCTTTATGTAGCGGAAAAGACCGACTTTGGGGAGACTTCACCCTTTCAAGCTCTTAAGACTATCAGTGTGCATGTTAAAATCCAGGGTTGTCCCGAGGTATTCCGTAGCCAGAGAAACCAAAACTATTTAAATCATCCCAAACAAGTCAAGATAATAGAAATAAAGAAAAGACTCAGTAAAAGTAAATTAAGAAATTAAAATGCCACTTGCAACCAGTCACATGGAGTCATAGTGCCTAGTTGCTCCCACAGCATTGGAATGGTAAATCTATTTGACACCTCATGTACACAGGAGAAAACACTTGCACTCACTTCAATCCTGCTGTGATCAGTTCAGACTAGGTACAGCAGTCCCACAGCATAGCTGCTTTGTCTGGCCTTTATTCCATCCTAAGATTTATGCTACTCTACAGCTTTGAAAAATCTCTGGGGTGGCTCCTGTTATTTTTGATGTCTGAACATCTGGATCAGGTAGGATTTGGAGTGATCCACATGTCAAAAACACCCATTGCTATCTTGTCTGGCAAAAGCAGTACCTTGGCAAAGGCTGACTGGAGATGTTGCTTCTGGTGATGTCCCAATAGGGCACCTAGCAATGTGATCCATGAGGGCAACCTCTTTCATTCATCACATAGTTGGGCACCCTGTTCCTGGGTTGTGAAACGGTGGAAGAGGCCCATGGGAGGAAAGGACACCTGTGCTGATGTGCTGTCAGTGCAACTGAGTCTCTGGACTACAAAACAGAATCAGAGCTCTTCCTTGGGTATGTTTGGTGCTGCAATGGTGAATGTATTGTCGAAGGCTTTCATGGCCGGAATCACTGGGTGAATTTAAGGAGCTCGAGAGTGGACTACTCGGGACTATTACCAGATAATTTTGCTTGAGATGCCAAATTTCTTAGATGAATACAGATAGTTCCTTTAAAGAGCAGGCAAAAACCTGGAATGTCATCACCATTGGTGATCACTCGTGGTCGAGTATGATTGTCTTCCAGAAGTAGAGTCTTGCTAGTGGATTGAAGCCTGACTGTGAAGACCTATCCTGGAATGTATTCACTGTGCCTTAACACCGAAGCCGCCAGTAACATGCACCATACTTTCATGGGTATGGATGCCTCCTCTTTATGTTGTCACCTCACCACTCAGCAATCTTAATGAATGTCATCTAAGTAACAAGATTTGGGGCTTGTTTAGGCCTCAGCTACAGCATCTGACTCCCCAAAGCAAAACAAACAGCTATCATCTTCAGCAGAGAAAATGCTAATTTGGAAAAAATAAAGCCAAGCGTATAAGAGATAAATACAAAGCGGCATGCTTATTAATGCATGACCCATCTTATATCTTCGATGCTGAAGACTATAAAACAGGGAGCAATTTTCAAATAGTTATTAGTCCCAAGCCGTTAGTAACCTATTTCAATCACGTATAGTTATGCATCGGCTAGCAAACAAAATTTTGTTTTATCTGCTTTTGTACATTGTTTTGTGTATGTTGTGGCATAAAAAAGTAAGAGACACATTTATTAATCCATCAATCAATAAATCAATCAACCTTATGGGTATAATGTTACTTTCATTGTCACCGTGGGTATCAAAAACCAATACAAATTTTTTTAAAAACTAGGAATAGAAAAGAATTTATTAGATTCATATTCTTGACAGAGTTTAGATAAGTTTCTTTTTGGACCGCAACTTCCAAAATCCCTCTAGATGAGCAATTCTGAGAGTTGTAGCCACCAGAGTAATATTTTATTTTTTGGGGGTTTTAAAAAATTATCTCTGTGGGGAACGTGACTATTGAAACTGGAACTTGTTAAGAGTGATAATGTCACACCTATTGATTCCCAGGTTTCAATTTTTAATGGGTTTTCATCAGCCAAAAACATACCTCTGCCTCTGATTAGGAGAAGGCTTTTTGTACCTAATGGTTTCACGTCTACAGGTTGTTCATTTGCGTCTTTACAAAGGATGAGGCCTCTAATCTTGTGACTGACATTTTAACTGTGCAGCGTGTATATATTATGCCTGTTTAGGGAATCAGGCATAATATCCCTTGCATATTAATGGAAACTTTGCCAAATGTGCTAAGGAAAGCAGGACAAATTATTGGTATTCACAATTTGTGTCTGCGTGTATGCTGCGTAATATTGTTATACAATAATATAATTCTGCAAGCTACACAATGGCCCTGTCAGTCATAAGTCACAAAGGTGATAATTAGTTTTACATCCTGTCAGCAACTGCCACACTTTTGCTCCTGCAAACATGTGCATTGGATTTTCGTTGATGCATTTGAAAGGAGACAAATTGACATCAGTGATTGCTAATTTCAGTGTGATTTACGTGTAAGTTTTATTGCTATCATCTAAAAATAAGGAGGCAGAACTTTTCAGGAGTCCAGGCCCTGCCAACTGGCCCAGATTCAACCTTGAAAGCAGGTTCATGTGGAAGAAGAGTCCAGTCTTATTATTTGGAGGATTGGAACAGCTGCCTCTATCAACAGATCTTGAATGCCATGGAAGAACAACCACATTTTGCTCAATTATTATAGAATCTGAGTAAGGCAAATGTCTCATTGATTTCATCTGATTTGCTTAAAGTATGAAGTCTAGAGACTGAGCCAGGATACAATGCTGAACTAATTATGGATTTTCTTTACTGAAATGCAGTGAAATCAGGACAGGAGCTGCCTTTCCTCCTCACTGCACTCCTGAAGCACTAAGAAAACTCCAGGCTTGTTTTCATGTAGTGCAGAAGGCCTTAAGGCAGTGGATCTCAACCTTTGGGTCCCCAGGTGTTTTGGCTAACAACCCCCAGAAATCTCAGCCAGTTTATTAGCTGTTAAGATTTCTGGGAGTTGAAGGCTAAAACATCTGGGAACCCACAGGTAGAGAACCACTGCCTTAAGGACAGAGGAGGGAAGGGGAGAAAGTTGTGAGTTTGTGTCAAATTCAGCTTCAATGGCATATATCTTTAAAATTTCAAATGCATGATATGTGTGGCTTAATGTAAAATAAGCCATGCCCACTCACTACCTTGACAGAGGAAGAAAATATGCCATGAAGATGAACAATAAAGAAAAAGTACTTTACTCTTCGTAGTTCAGAACAACATATGTACAATGTGATCAGTTGCATCAACTCACATAATGTCCTTTTATGAGAGATTCTAAAATTGTCTTTCTTTTGTCCATGTGGATAAACTCCTTTAGCAGCTCATGAAGTGAGACTGCACTCCAAACTCTGTCTCTCTCTGCTTCTCTCTTCTTCTCTCTGAGCACATGCATAGCTCAAGCCTGAACAAAAATATAACAGTATCCAAAAGTCCCAGGCTCAGCCTGCTCCCTGGGCATTACTCAACCAATCAGCTTCATGCATCTTATTTTACAGTTGAGACACCCACATTAACTGATTTCATACATGCCCCAACAATATGTCCTTCTGTACCCCATATTGTTATGGATGTTTCAAACCACTTGTAGTCATTCTGTTCCTCAAAAAAATCATTGTGCAGTTTCAGGAAAAGAAAACTGAAAAACTTTTAAAGATACTTGTCAGATTAGTAATTACATTTCATGCACTAGCTTGATGGCCAGTTTATACTACATTAGATCCTAGATGATCTAATACTGAGCTTGCTAACTTAAGGGTGCAAAGGTGATGGTGGCAACTGTGTGTTTTATGAAGTGAGAGAGGATTGATCGGTTGATTTTCTGGTTGTGGTTTTTATTTCTCCACTGTTGGTTCTGTGTTTGTTTCTCCACAGTTATTTTATTAACCTCTGAAGGAATTCACCTTTTCTATAAATACTTCTAAAAACCTTTGAAATGCTTAATTTGAATTTCTTCACAGTCGTAGGTTTTCCGTGAAGGGCATTACATGGAAGAAGGAGAAACACCCAAAGTCATACATGAGTTACATTTATAATAGTTATTGATTTCTGCCTTCCACATATTAGCTAGCCGGGATGCAACTGTAAAATGACTTTTAGCTTTCTTAAATAAAGTAAAAGTTCAAGGACATTATCCATATCTTGTAATGAAAAAAGCTTCCCATTTTCCTCTATGTGGCGAAATGTTCCACATATACACTGAAGAATAAACAAGATGGCAGTGGACTCATTTGTCACAGATGGATTCCCACCAAACCTATATGAAAAGGATATATTTTAAAATACTCAAGCATTCCGGTTGAATAGGGGTCTATGCTTAGATTAGGCTAGAAATGTAAATCTTTGGCTTGTCTCATTCTTACATGCAAGAATTGAAAGTTTTGAAAAAAAATGTGTTTCAGCAATAGAAGGTTATAGGAGATTTTGTCCATTATTCTCTTTTTTCACACTTTAGGACAATATTTTTTTTAAAGGCATGGGTTTTCCTTTTCCCTTCTAAAACCCATTTGTGAAATATATGATGTTTGTGCACCATACACTGTGTTGGAGAAAAGCCAGCATTTTTGTTTGTTTGTTTTATTGCTGCTGGTGCCATTGAAAAGAAAAATGCTGGTCTTCTTTGCAGTCGGAAAGTGTGGGAAATAACTGTGGTTGAGCATTTCTTCAGCAGGGTATGGAGACATCCTTTCTCATCAAGGGTGAGAAAATTTGCATCCTGTCGATTAATTTATTCTGTCAGAAGTGCATTGAAGGTACATTTGTAATGTATTTAAAAACACAAAGTTAAAAACTTGGCATTATACCAAATGTCCTCTGACTAGTAGCTGGCCACTTGGAGTGCCTCTGGTGTTGCTGTAAGAAGGTCCTCCATTGTGCATGTGGCAAGGCTCGGGTTGCATTGTAATAGGTGGTCTCCGCACTCACATGTCGTGGACTCCACTTTGTAGCCCCATTTCTTAAGGTTGGCTCTACATCTTGTGGTGCCAGAGTGCAGTCTGTTCAGTGCCTTCCAAATCGCCCAATCTTTCGTGTGCCCAGGGGGGAGTCTCTCATTTGGTATCAGCCATGGCTTGAGGTTCCAGGTTTTAGCCTGCCACTTTTGGACTCTCGCTTGCTCAGGTGTTTCCTGCGAGTACCTCTGTAGATCTTATAAAGCTATTTCTTGATTTAAAGTGTTGGCGTGCTGGTTGATATCTGAACAAACGACGGGCTAGAGATGTTACTGCCTTGATCCTTTCATTATTGGCTGCTACTTCTTGGCAGATGTCAGGTGGTACAATACAGGCAAAACAGTGTAATTTCTCCATTGGTGTAGGGCATAGACATCCTGTGTTAATGAGGCATATCTCATTAAGAGCTACATCCACTGTTTTAGCATGGTGTGATGTGTTCCACACTTGGTATGTGTACTCAGCAGCAGAGTAGAAAAGCGCATCACTGTATCTGGTTGTGATCCCCAGGTTGTGCCAATCTGCTGTCATATGACATTGTTTCTAGCACCCACTTTTTGCTTGATATTCAATCAGTGCTTCTTGTATGTCAGAGCACGGTCCAAGGTAACTCCCAGGTCTTCGGGTGTACTGCAATGCTCGAGTGGGATTCCTTCCCAATAAGACCACTGAATTAGTACTTTTCCTTAAGTTTATTTTCAAAATCTGAATATATCTCAAACCTCTAAATAGGTGTCTTTTGAGAGGAAATACAAAAATTACCACTCACTGGTTGAAGAAACAGCCATCTCCAGTATTTTCTCACCCCCTTCTCATTTCCTCTCTGACACTAGCACAGAGATACCAATATATCTTTTTAAAATGTACAACTAAACTGTTTACTGGGGATTCCTCTGATGAAAATTTATTCTCATTAACACTAGGACCCAACTGAAATAATCAGATTAATTCATTAAAATTGAATAGATTGAGCTCCTAATTCATTTTGCTAAGATTTAAATGTAATTGGTGAAGGCAAATTTAGTTGATTAATGGTACACTTTAGAAAATGTGACTGTTTTGGATTAGCCTGGATTTCCCAGTCGGAATGGCCACTTGCCATGCTGACTGGAGGACTCCGGAAGCTGTATTGCAGAAGAATAATTTACAAGATCAGATTGCATAAGGTTCTAGCTTCAATTCGCAGTATCCCGGCTGAAAATTTGATGGGAAAGACCCTGATCTAGAAACTGGGAAAACCACTGACTGAGCAAACAGCAATTGGCTAGAAGACAAGTTGTCCAGATCAATAGAGGGCAGCTTTTTAAAGTCTTTATGACCTTGGTGCATTTTCTTCATAAAGTCTTTATGATCTTGATGCACTTGTCATGTGGTGGTGGGGAAAAAAAGCCAATGCATATTCTTTCTCCGAAGGCTCCAAAGATCTTGCAGTCCTCATGGACAGGAAGTTAAACATGAGCCAACAATGTCATGCGGTGGCTAAAAAGCCAATGGGATTTTGGCCTGCATAAATAGGAGCATAGTGTCTAGATCAAGGGAAGTCATGTTACCCCTCTATTTTGCCTTGGTTAGATCACACCTGGAATCACACTGTGTCCAATTCTGGGCACCGCAATTGAAGGGAGATACTGACAAGCTGGAATGTGTCCAGAGAAGGGCGACTAAAATGATCAAGGGTCTGGACAACAAGCCCTATGAGGAGTGGTTTAAAGAGCTGGGCACGTTTAGCCTGCAGGAGAGAAGTCTGAGAGGAGATATGATGAGGGCCGTGTATAAAGAGGTGAGAGGAAATCATAAGGAGGAGGGAACAGGGTTGTTTTTTGCTGCCCTGGAGATTAGGATGTGGAACAATGGCTTCAAACTACAGGAAAGGAGTTTCCACTTGAACATGAGGAAGAACTTCCTAATGGTGAGAGCTGTTCCTCAGAGGAACTCGGTGCCCTGGAGTGTGGTGGAGGCTCCTTCTTTGGAGGCTTTTAAACAGAGGCTGGATGACCATCTGTCAGAAATGCTTTGAATGTGTTTTTCTTGCTTCTTGGCAAGGGTTGGACTGGCTGGCCCACGAGGTATCTTCCAACTTTATGATTCTATGATTCTTGATTATGTGAATGTTCTATTAACAGTCATTTTTTTTGAATTGGCAAAAACAGCAGTTTGTTCAACAGGAATACTTAATGTCAAATGATGAATTTATTCCTCTTTTATCTGAAATATAAAAATTAAGATAAACTACACTATACCAGGTTAGAAAATACAGTGTTGGTGTTGGTGGTGGGGACCTAGTGTTTTCATGTCCTCTCTTTGATACATAGGGCACTTGGGAGAAAATCTTAGCCTACCCATGACCTCTTTAGCCATAGACAGTACAAATTAGCTTTCCTAAAGTATAGCAGCATACACATTCTGACTATTGCTCAACCATCTTTCAGATGCTTAGGGGCAACCCCAAATGAAGCCTTGGTATTTTTAGTCACAATTGTACTGGGTGGTATGGGAGAACTGGTTTCCTCCCTCCATGAATACGTCTATGGCTTGAAATAGACATGTTTGCAAAAGGCAAGGGATGGGTGGTATTTAGGAAACCTAACACAGTGTTGATTCATGGGGTTTCCATTCCCACTTTTGATGGCTGTCCTTTGATAAACCTCAATGACTGTCCTGCAGTTTTCTATAGATGACCTAAGAGGACCACCCAGTGGAAAGTGTTTTAACTCTTGGGAATGACAGAACCAATCACCATTTTGTCTCAGAAAAAAATAAATAAGATGAATAGCATTACTTGACCCTGGACTATTCAAGGAGAGGTATGCTGTGGTCTTCTCCCCACTAGATACTGAAATCACAAGAGTTGTGTGTATGTCTAAAGGATTGGTCTGTTGACGATGGAAATAATTCCTGAAAACTGACTTGTTCAACTGTACAGATATTTAGCAGGAGACTATTCAGAGTAAAAAGCGTGCATCGTTTCAGACTGAAAAATTGGGAAACCATATTTAGGACTCTTAAATTCTTCCTTGGCTGTGTAGGACTTCCCAGGTCCATTATACATAACGGGGCAGACAAGAAGTAGCTCTCCAGATCTTGTTGGATTGTTTGACTGCTATGCTCATCATCTCTTATATATATTGCCTAGGGCTGATGAGATTAGCTGCCTGACCCAGTGTGGAGGGTTGGAATTCCTAAATACTGATCTGTACCCTTGAAATTGCTCAAATTAAATCCGGCCATTTGCTTTATATAGGCATGTTTTGAAAAGCCAACGATCTGACTTTTGACAGTGGTGAAGAAAATAAAATCTTATAGTATTTTTGGACAAAGCCAAATGGTGGGAAATGGGTTTTTCACCCTAGGGCTCCTGTGGGTCCAATGTGGGCCACTAACCTTTGTATTCTCCATCCTATTACATGCATGTGTGAATGTCTCTGGTACAGCAAATTAATTCTTCCTATGAATTAACAGCCCAAAGAGCTGTTAATTCATAATTCTCTTCCAAAGAGATCATTAGACAGACAGACAGACAGACAAGTTTATGGCACCATTGATATTGTGGCATATTTCTGCTTTTCCTCTGATTAAAAAATATATACATTTTCTTTCAACCAAATGCCAAGTGTTTAGAACTTGTATCTTGATCTGAATATGGTGCCATATGCTCTTCTGCTTCAAGTAGCAAGTTCACTTGCACTTGCGCCTATGTATGTCTGAACTGTACATGCAGCATTATCACAGGGTGTTTGTCCCCTACAAGTGGAGAAGAGCAAACCACAGACCACCTATTACAATGCAGTCTGAGCCCTGCCACATGTACAATGGAGGACCTTCTTACAGCAACACCAGAGGCACTCCGTGTATCCAACTATTGGCCAAAAGACATTTAATATAATGCCAAGTTTTCAAACTTTGTGTTTTTATGTTGTTGTTTGCTTTTTAAATACATTACAACTGTACCCCTTGGTTCGCTCCTGATATGATAAATAAATAACTGCTATGGGTACATCCTATGGAATTCTGGGGTTTATAGTTTGGAGAGGCACTGGAGCTCTCTGACTGAGAAATGGAAATACATCCACCTAAACAGCAAATCCTGGGATTCCAAAGGACAGAATCATGACAGTTAAAGTGTAATAATAGTGCTATAATTGTTTGGTGTGAATAGGCTCCTGATGCCACTCTAGAACTCCTTGTCAGGGGAGGCTGTGATGGTACCTTTCTGCTATCCTTCAGCCAGCCAATAAAGGCTTTTTAATTCAGATAGAAAGTTGAATTGTTTGATTGTGGAAGGGGATGCTTGTTAACAGCTGGGTGCAGTGCTTTAAAATTCTCTACTTCTTAACATAACTTGCCAAGAAGGACATGCAGATAAAGGTAATCAGAAAGGGATAAATGAATCAATCTGTTTCTGCCCTATGTCAATTTTGCATGTATTTACTCTTAAATCTACCCACTTCATTTTCACATCCCACCTCCTCCCCCTAGTTGTGTGTATAGATTTTTTTTTTAAAAAAAACCCTCAAATCCGGCACTAGTAGCCTTCAAAATGCTTGATAACTTCCACTAAAAATTTGAAGTTTTTAATGCTTAAACATACTCTTCTCTGCAATAAGTAAAGTTTCCTGCAAACTGGCATATCCTCAGGGTTTGTGTCAATGTAATCAGCTGGAGTGGGTCCAGTATGGCCAATCCATTGGTCACATGCATACCATTGCCACCACCCTTCTCCTGTGCTCATCAGCACAGGAGAAAAAGCACAAAAACGTTGTGCTTTTCTCTGGCCACAAAGTTCCCTGTGAGGGCCCTTCCACACAGTCATATTACCCAGACTGCAACTCCCAGCAATCCTTCAGATAGATAAGATAGATAGATTAGATAGAGATAGATAGGTAGGTAGGTAGATCAATCAGGAGAACTGCTGGGAGTTGCAGTCCAAGAATATGTGGAGAAGGGGGAAAGGAGAGAAAGAGGAAGAGAAAGAAAAGGGGGGGGGGAATGGGGAGAGGAAGAGAAGAAAGGAAAGAGAGAATGAAAGAAAAAAGGAAAAGAAGGAAACAGGGAAGGAAGGAGGGAGAGAAAGAAAGGAGGAGAGAAAGAGGGTATAACTAGTAAATAAATAAATCTGCTTAAGTCAGAATGGGATGCCTGTGCATTCAACAAGGAGAAGGGGAGCCACTGCCAGTGATGTGTGTCTACCAAGATGATGGGTCAGCAGGGCTGATGCTGTCTTGAACTGACTGGACATCAATGTGTCCTGATGGAGATTTGTCCTGATGAATGTTGCCACTATCTTGGGAAATGGGGAAGTGGAGGAAAGTAGGGGAAAGCATCCTTAATAGTGGGACGCAATCTACCATGGCAATAGCCATCTTCAAGGATGGCTGACCATCCCACAATGTTTCTTGGCTTTCCTTCACTTCCTACTGCTGTCTTCTAACAGGAGTCAGGGGAACATTCGACTTCTGAAAATTGACTTTTCTCTCCATCTTTTGATGCTGGTGAGACGGATTTCAATGCACAGCCACTGAAAGTGGCTATGCGTTGTGGGAAGACCTATGTTGGACTCTGTTATGCCAGCATATGAAGACAGTGAGAAATGGGGAAAATTAAGGGTGCGATAAGGTCCATGGCCAATTTGTGATCAGACTGGCCCGAGATTAATTTGCCGGTATAATAGACATAGACTCTCTCGGTTTTTTAAAAAATTATTCATGAAATCTTACATTTAATCCATATTTGACTATGGGTTTGAAATGGCTTTCATATCCATGCATTTGGGGATGAACTTTCCCCTCATTCCCCTCCCTCAGACCTCTCCCCTTTATTGTTTTCATATTTTATCCCCATAAATAGAATTCTGTACACATTTTTATGACTTTATGAAGGCAAGAAGTGAAAAATCCAATAAATATCTATTTTCTTGGGAGGTGCCGGTCAGTTCTCTTTGTACTGGAATATCAAAAGATCACATTCCTGAGGCGACCACCTCACTCTATTTAATTATAGGACCAGCTGGGTAGTTATCCCTAACCCTTTCACTGTCATCAAAGATGGAACAAAATAGAAGATGTTTTAATATCGGCTTGAAAGCAAGCAAGTGAAAGCCCAGTCCAACCTCCACATAGAAAAAGTTGCACAAGTGAAGTGTTGCCAGAGAAAAGTTGGACTCTGGGGTATTTTCTTGCACCTTTCTTTAATCGCTGAAAAGGTCAAGCCAAACAATAAAACTGAATGCAAATTGTGGAGACCGTATCAGATGGAACGAGGTGGGTATTTTTGAGAGTCTAACTGCAGAGCTTGAAAAGAGCCTTGCTGTGAAATTCTTGGTATTGAATTGGCAGGATGGAAGAGCTCCCTTCCTCTCCCTGTGCTAAATTCTCATTTGAGTGTTCGTCCAAGAGAGATGTAGGAATGGAATTAATTACCAGCCATATCAACCATTTTAAGTTTAAACACCAGACCTAGCAAAGACTCTCATGAAGTCTTGCTAGCAATATAAACAGGATTGGTGCCAAACATAGCACCAGAAGTATTCGGTAATAAAACACAGCTGTCTCCACTGGCATTCACCCACAAAACTTTGTCATTTTTTTAATGGTTAGAAATGCTGACAAAGGGAAATCTGGGGAAGGAAAACATTTATTTTCCAAGGGAGGGAGGTTTTTGTGAACTGCAACCTAAATATTCACTTAACAACTGAACATTCCATAAAAATAATTTACAACATAATTTCTTCTTAGAAGTACATTTCAGCAGAGGGCTTTTCAAAGACTTTGGCTGAGCTTGGAGGTGCGAAGAGCTTTTGCCTTTGAATCCATAATTCTTAATTACTAAAATGCTTTATATACTCTTTGCCAGGCCTTTTAGCAAAGCACATCAAAGGAGCCATCTCTCCCCTTCAGCTTAAGACTCAATATGCGGGGGAGTTGAGAGGGGGAAAAAAAAGAATGACATGATTTAAATAGAAATACAATACATCTCACCATGGCAGGAAAAGGCTGTGGCCAACTCCCCCTACTGTATGTGATCTCCGGGTGCTGAATGCAGAAGGATGACTTGAAGTCCCCTATATGGTTCTTTATATTTAAGACAGAATTCAAGCAGACCAGCCTAACATTAGAGCAGGGGTGGCCAAAAACAGGTATGGGGGTACAAACAACTCCCCATTTTCAATCATTCCACATTCCCCATACAATTCCCTTTCTGTCCTGCTAAGAATAGGATGAAATCCTGCCTGGGCCTAGTCAAAGGTGCCAATTCTGTTTTTGTTTTTTTTAAGTTGCAGTGAGGCTGTGCACTAAATTTCCATTTCTGAAAACCAGAAGTGGATTTCTAGACACTTCCAGGTGTTATGTTTTGACATTTCAGGCAGTTCACGCAGCCCTGGAGCAATGGTTCTCAGATATTGGCCTCTGGGTATTTGACACCAAGGGCCCTTCCGAACACAGCCCTATATCCCAGAATATCAAGGCAGAAAATCCCACATTATCTGAGTGTTGATTCAGATAACCCAGTTCAAAGCAGATATTGTGGGATTTTCTGCCTTGATATTCTGGGGTGTAGGGCTGTGTGGAAGGGACCCTAGAATCATAGATCTAGAAGGTACCAAAAGGGCGTTCTAGCCCAAATCCCTTCCAGGAATATACAACTAATATAATGCTGAAAAATGGCCACTGAACCTCTTTTAAGGCTACTTCCACACATTGAACTGGATTATATGGCAGTGTGAACTGGATTATATGTCATATTATGGATTATTTGACTTGATATTCTTGGTTATAAAGCTGTGTGAAAGGGCCCTAAAGCAGTGGTTCCCAACCTTTGGCCCTCCAGTTCAAATCCCACCCAGTTTACGAGCTGTTAGGAATTGTGGGAGTTGAAATGCAAAACACCTGGAGGACAAAATGTTGGGAACCACTGGTTTAAAGACATCCACAAATTCAACTCCCAGAAGCCACAGCCAGCTCAGCGATTCTGGAAGCTGAAGTCCAAAACACCTGGAAGAGCAGACTGTGAGAATTGTGGAAGCAGAAAGCTAGCAGCCACACCTGCTGTAGCTGCCCACACCTGATTCAGAAGATACCTTCAAGTAGAGAACATCCTCTGACAGGTCTTCAAACAGAGAACTCAACTCTGTCAAGTAAGGCATATGGCCACCATGATTCTGCTTTCCTCCTCCACACATTCACTATACCTTGTTTGGTCATAGAAACAAGGCTGAAATCCTTCTGTATTCACACTCCTGCTTTAAATATTTCAAATGTCTGAAGAATAGACAACATGTGAAAGCTGCTCAGATGATATCTCTTTCCTCTTAGTTTTAGTTTGAAGTGGATTGATAGTTTGGTGTCAAACGCAAGGAGATTTTGATGTTGTTAAAAGTTGTGAGTGTGGCTTCTGCTGCATCATTATTCCAACCTACAACTGTGGACTTTTTTGGGCTACATCTCCTATTGGCCACAATATTGTTGTATGATGCAACTCTGCCAATGTTGTTGGAAGCCAAGCAACCTGTGTAAAATGGCTATAGACACTGTGGCGATGGAGGGGTGGAAAACAAAACAGGAAGTCGGCTTTTCCTCCAACATTTCATAAATTGAAACTGGGACACGTGTGCCAAGCAACATCACAGTGTTGTCAAGATGGCAAAAGTTATTAATGAAAAACACACATGCCAGAAGAGCATGCAGCAGTTTGCTTTTACCTCAACCTACAGGGAAGAAAAATACTCCACCCCATGTTTCCCCTTCCTGCTACTGTGTGAATTTACTGCAAAATACTTTAGCACTCTGAACTCAATATGCAACAAATGAAGTAAGCTGAGGTTGAAAGCAGTGAGTGAAAGGAGCAAAGGGGAATGGGGACAAAGGAATTGAAAAAGATGGGAGAAGATTAACTGGGATTGTCGAAGGCTTTCATGGCCAGAATAACTGGGTTGTTGTAGGTTTTTCTCATGTGTATGACCAGGTTCTAGAAGCATTATCTCCTGATATTTCGCCTGCATCTATGGCAGACATCCTCAGAGGTTGTGAGGTCCTCACAACTTCTGAGGATGCCTGCCATAGATGCAGGTGAAACGTCAGGAGAGAATGCTTCTAGAACCTGGCCATACAGCCCGCAAAACCTACAACAACCCAACTGGGATTGTTTTTGCTAAACCAGAACAGTTGAAGGGTATACTTTTGTAGCTCTAAATTCTCCTGGAGCTCCCCTGGAACATCTCTATTTCTGACAAAAAATAAAAGACGAAGCCTTCAAGCAATACTCCATCTAAATAAGTCACAGTCCCCCTCAAACTTTTAAAAGCAGTTTTTGAAAACCAGAAATGGACTTTGGCCATTTTAGTTTCATTATTTTTTTATGGAAAGGGGACAATTTGTGAAGGAACTAAAAGCCTTATAGGGGCAGAAAAACTGGTCCCCCGTCCTGCCAAAGTTACCCACACCTCTTTAAAATGAATTTCTTTCCCTTATACCTTTTTTTTAAAGCTAAATTAAATTTCCTTGCCCTCATCTCTTGTTACTGCTCTTTATTTAAAAGCCGCCATATAACATTTACAATGGTTCATAAGAATTAATTAGTTTTCCAAACTTATGATGATAATGGGGAGACATAACCCTTGCTCTTCAGATGCCCTCACTTGGCTGCACAGAACAGGGTTTCTTCCTCACAGACACAAAGGCCTTTAAACAGAGGAGTTCTTTAACTGCCTTGATTCCCCCAACTAGTAATGGAAACAAAAGACAGTTGTAAAAGGACTCTTGTTAAAATTATAGCCAGTCTAGGGCCCGCCTCTTTAAAATACTGCATAGTCATAAAAACCTGCTTGAAAATTATATGACCAGTCTCAATACTGCTGCCATCAACATTTCTCCTTGTCAAGGCCTCTGCTGTTTAAGAGTTTGACTAAATTCCACAGAGCAGGCTAAAACTGACTTCCCTTTCTTTAAGAGAGTTACTTTCTGGTTCCTTTGGTGCATAATGTTGGGTGCACACCCTGGGTTTTTCCTACACCTCAGTAAATTGGTTTCCTTGTACATTCTATCGCCGGAATCCTATCTGACCTGTTTCTGTCACATAACTTTATCTATACCTAGATATGTAGCAGAAATGCTAAGAATCCCCTTTATTGAAATGGGAAGATGGATAATGGGACACCAGTAAGAGTTTCCAGTGTGCATTAGTGCCTAAAGTGCATCAAGACTAATCCGAGTATAGATTGGGCACGGGTGTGCATAGGGAACTTTGATGGCTCTGCAACATAGTGTCATCTGTGGTGTAAAAATAATGCAGTTTGACAGCACTTTAATGGCCATGGCTTAATGGTAAGGATTCATGGGAGTTGTAGTTTGGAGAAACTCTTTGGCAGAGAAGGCTAAAATCTTTGTAAATCTACAACTCCCATAATCCCATCACATTGCACCCTGGCAGTTAAAATGATATCAAACTGCATTAATTCTGCAAAGCAGATGCACTCATAGAAACCAAATATTATATGCATACTAAGTAATCCTGATTCCTCTATATTTAAGTCATGGATATGCAAGTCTCCAATAGAATTCCTGACATTTTTCAAAGGTGTAATACTCAAGGGTGGCACATCATGAGAAGCGTCTGAAGCAAAAAGGCAACAATACATGTGTACAATATAATGGTTATCAAGAGAAAGATGGCTACATAATGCCTGCCCTTGATTCATCTGTCTGTCACTTTCTTTGGCCTTGTTAGGAAAGCTTTTGCTTCCTTTTCATCTATTGGATGGTTGTTCATTTACAAGAAGTTTGTCTCTTTTCCCCTCTTGTCTGGGAAGGGAGTGTATGGGAATCCAACCCCCGGGATGGCTGCTAGGTTGCAGCCACATGTGAACTCCAGTTTAGAGGCTTTTGTAACCAACTACAGGTCAACTTTCTTTATCTATTTCATTTCCTATTCTAAAATAAATTTCCCAAGACAATACACACATTTTCTTTTTCACCTTACATGACCATCCAGAGCAATTACAGCTCCCTTATTCAGAATTCCAATATCTGAAACACCCCACAATCAAACACTGCCCACATGGGTAGCTGAGATAGTGACACCTTTGCTTTCTGATGGCTCAATGCATGTGAAAATCATCACATGCACAAAATTTATTGGAACATTGTCTGAAATTTTATTCAGGCAATATGTATAAGGTATATATGAAACATAGGTAAAGGTAAAGGTTTTCCCCTGACGTTAAGTCCAGTCGTGTCTGACTCTGGGGGTTGGTGCTCATCTCCATTTCCAAGCCGAAGAGCTAGCATTGTCCATAGACACCTCCAAGATCGTGTGGCTGGCATGACTGCATGGAGTGCTGTTACCTTCCCACCAGAGCATTTGCATGTTTTCGAACTGCTAGATTGGCAGACACTGGGGCTAACACCAGGAGCTCATGCCACTCCTCAGATTTGAACCTGCGTCCTTTCGATCAGCAAGTTCAGCAGCTCAGCAGTTTTAACTCACTGTGCCACCGGGGACTCTGGTGAAACATACATGTATTTAATTTTAGACTTTAGCCTCATTTCCAAGGTATCTCATTCTGCATGTATATACAAATGCATGCACTTCAAAAAAATTAAAATATATATCCAAAATCCAAAACACTGGTTCCAAGTATTTCAGATAAGAGGTTTTTTTTTCATGTTAGGAGCAACTTGAGAAACTGTAAGTCGCTTATGGCGTGAGACAATTGGCCATCTACAAGGACATTGCCCAGGGGGCACCCAGATGTTTGATGTTTTACCATCCTTGTGGATGGCTTCTCTCATGTCCTCACATAGGGAGCTGGAGCTGACAGAGGGAGTTCAAACCGCTCTTCCCAGATTCAAACCACTGACCTGTCAGTCAGCAGTCCTGCCAGCACAAGGGTTTAACCCATTGCGCCACCAGGGGATAAGAGATGCTAAACCAGTATGTCTGTTTCTACCATAAGTTCCTATTTCACGAGCCCTGGTGCTGTCCTCTGCTTAAATATAGATATCAAATATTCTTACATGGAGTAGAAAACAAAAAATGATATCCATGCATAGTTGTAGTGGCATCTGGTGGCTTCCATGTTGTTTAGGCAATTAATCCACTTTTGGATTTTATCTTGAATTTAGGAGAGCTATCCAAGGTGCTGAGACAGGCTCAAGGTTTTCCTTGAGATTTTGGAATGAAGCTTGGCTGGAATTAGTACCCCACTAATATAGAAGCCACCACTGCATGGATGCCTCATAGTCAACTGGATTTTTAAAATATACTTTATTTTAATCCCACCTTTCTCTTGACATATAGACTCAAGGTGGCTAGGAAATGAGATTATTAACTGAAGTCCTTACATAGATAACTAGAGATGATGTTCATTAAAAAGGCATGCACATGTAGTGGGGGAAGGTATCTTGTTTCCAATCACCCTGTTAGTTTTTAAAGGTAATGTCATTAAAAATGAAACTCCCACCCATCCTCAGTAACCAATTACAAGTAATTAAATTTAACCAGTTTTACTTTTATACATTTACTTGTTACTTTAAGCTTGCTACTTCTAAAGTCTGGAGCCATTGTACAGATTTCATTCAGAAACCTAGTCTATGAAGTTCTTCAATGCTCTCTGTTTCAAATTACCCCTCAAAAAGGAAGTTGCTATTTCTGTTTTACATTTTTTTCTTTCCCAAGGTTTTAAATCCTTGGCTTCTTGACTCTGTTTTTTATTTATTAGCTTACTTTATCGGAGAGCAAATCCACAGACTAGAAATTTTCAGCAAAATCAATACAGGATTGTCTAAAACAAACTGAGTTAAGTGCATTATCGGTCCATTACTGAATTGTGGTTGGCCTTCAATTGTACGACTGAGACAGAGGTCCCCACCAAACAAAATCAAAATGGCACTTAGTTTAAATTCTGATGCACATAGCAGCCCAAGAACAATACAGGGGTGAAAACACTCTGGGTTGGTACTTCTCAGGCTGTCTGATGTGGGCTTCAGCAATTGTTTGTTCCTTCTGTTGCGTCAAGAACCAGTGCCATCACTGTGCCCATTGTCTACGATTATTTATTTATTTGTTGTTGTTTTAAACCTGTTTATTTCTTTTTTTTTTAAACTATGAGGATTATCAGATGTTAACTCAGAGCAATGGTCCAAGGACCAACCACTTTAGCGCAGCTCATGGAGATTGTTCCAACTCAGTGGTTATGTAAAAACCAGTAGATTGTTCCTTTCTCAGTACAATCACCTACCCACTTATTTACCCTAGGTTTGTCTGCAGAGATTTGGAAACTTGAAAGAACACATTAGAAAAATTAAAAAGGGTCCTTAGTTTTAAAGTGTCCTGGGGGTCCCAAAGGTGAGAAAAAGAGGGGTTCAGAGCTGTACTTTCCACATTCCTAATTTTGTTGAACAAACAAATCTGGTTTGCATTGAATAATGTAGAGACACTTGTTCTAATCTTACCCATAGGGACAAGACTTCTGAAAGTCATTCTCGCTTTCATTTTTGCAGGCAAGAATGAATGAAAGAAAGGAAAATTTGCATATCACATGAATAGATCCATGCTCTTAGTTCTTTTGGCATCTTTCTCATTAATGCTTACCCAGTTGTTGCAAAGATAGACGCACTAGTTGAACACTTGGTTATATTTACCCAGTTCTCCAAGTAGTGAAATGTTTCAGGGGTGCCACACTCACTCATACTTTTCTGTTTTGGACATTGGTAACCAATTGCTGATTAGTTGATCTATGTAGATAACAAATATATTTACAAATGTATAGTTTGTACCAGGGTGGAAACACACAGTTTGAAAATTGTAGCTTTCATCCAAAGTATACTGCTCCCACATCAAATTTCCAAAGAGACAACCTACGCCTTGAGATGTATACAGCACCTGATTACACTTCTGTCTCTTGCTTGATATTACAAAACAAAACCCTGCACTTCTTCATATATACCAGAGATGACATCACCCTTAGTTAGGATTGATAGAGCTAAAAATGTATGCCTTTTAATTAAAGATGGTCCCTTCAGAGGAATGGCCTGTCATTTACCTCTAATTTTCATAACAATAGAAAGGTTACTAGACAGTTTTGTTAGGATGGTTCAGCTTCCACCACCATGAACCTTCTCCTGTCTGACTCTAAAACGTTGCAATATTTCACACCATGATGGGCAATATCCTAGGAGAGGGATTGTACTTAGCTACTAAATTTATTGTTGTACCACTGAATTTCAATGGCACGATGGCAGCAGCAAAAGAGGTTCAATTGGTTTGAAAACAAGGCATGTACCATGCATGTACCTTGTTTTAAACAGTATTGAACCTCTGTGATTTTTCAGGAAGGATTTTTCTCCAAATTGTGTGGTTTGTTCTGTATGGGTTGTATGTTTGTTTTGTTATTGTTATGTGCCTCCAAGCCATTTCTGACTTATGTCGTCCTGATTACAGACTTCCTCAGCAATATTTTTTTCAGAGGAGGTTTGCTATTGTCTTCTCCTGAGAATCAGAGTGTAACTTTCTCCAGAGTCACACGGCTTCCTTGGGTGAAAGGAGATTAATACTCTGGCCTGTAGCATCAAGACTCTTGAACCCCTCTAGCTAACATGGATCTTTGTTTATCCAAGGTTTTTGACCCCCTTCTTTAAATCTAGCAGCAAAGGGGCTATGGGGAAATAATAAAATTTGTGGGCCAGATGTTTGTCACTCTTGCTCTGCACAAAGCACAAGAATATTAGAAAGAAACCCACTCTTTTAGGGTGGTTCTACATGACTACAAAAACAAATTCAGGAAGTGGATTCAAAGGAACTGTTTCCTTTGTGGAACACCTACACAATTACCCCTGGAACTGGTTTGAGGCTGGGATGAGAGCCACAAATATCCACTGATGGAGGATTTAGCAAAACCAAGGATGTGCTGATGTGTATGGTCATGACCATTGATGTTCAGCACTAGACCAAGCCAGAGTACAGGAAAGGAAGATAAAGGGGCAAAAAGCCAGTGTCCCCATGGTAATAAAGTGGTTTTCTCTCTCAGGGGTTGTTTATTTACCTTCTGGCCAGCTGTTTTCCTGTGTTTTTAAAGTTTGCATTAGAGTGCCTGAGTAGAAGCACCCTTAGGGCCCTTCCGCATAGCCATATAACCCAGGGCCCTTCCACACAGCCCTATATTCCAGAATATCAAGGCAGAAAATCCTACAGTATCTGCTTTGTACTGGGTTATCTGAGTACACACTCAGATAATGTGGGATTTCCTGCCTTCATATTCTCAGATATAGGGCTGTGTGGAAGGGCCCACAGAACATCAAGGAAAAATAACCCACAATATTTGCTTTGAACTGGATTATCTGAGTCCACACTGCCATATATCCCAGTTCAAAGCAGAATATGTGGGATTTTATTCAGCTATTTGGAAAGGGCCTCTGTCTAAGAGTCAGGCAATGGTATTCCCCCTCAACTGTTCAATTGTATTTTCACCTGGTCTGATCTATTGCTCTCAGAGATCTCAGTCACCTCACATAACAACAACAACAACAACAACAACAACAGTAACAAATTTATTTTATACCCCCACCTCCATCTCCCTGAAGGGGCTTGGGGTGGCTTACATGGGGCCAGGGCCCAACAATACAGTTAAAACTTAGCACATTAAAATGTATAACAACAATATAAAATAAAACAAAATAGAACAACATTAAAACAAAATATATAAAAAATCATCAACCAACAACCAATAGCAAAATTCAATGTCTAGTTTGGAAATGCCAGGCTTGAATAAATAATACACTTTCAATGAACTATGCAGCTATTTAAGATTTTCATGGGGCCAACATGAGAGTGTGTATTATTTAACAGCCACAGAAAAATAACACTTGCCCATAGAGCAAGGAAGATGGGAGGGAGGGAGCACAGACTGTCTAGCATTATGCCTGAGGTTTGCAGAGGAAACCGCATTGACATGAAGCCAATACGTGGCAGACGCTAAGTCATGGTGTTTAAAAATACAAGCATCTAGATAATGATGGGGAACTTGGAGATCTGTCTTCATAGAGTTTCTAGCGGGATGACATTCTCAGCTATTCTGTTCAGTATTGATTCCCTACCTCTCCCCCTCCCTAGTGCAGTTATTTCCAGACTCAGTCTCTGTTTCTCATCCCCTACGCAGCACCCTTGTTTCGTCGGTATATAGAAGCAATGAAATTGGATAAAAACTATTGATTTTCCCAGGCTTTGCAGGAAGGAAAAGTGTCTGTAACTTTTCTATGTATTGTAGCACTATAACTGAAGCAGCAGTAGAATCTGAGACGAGGCCACAGTGCTGAGACGGGTGTGTGTGTTGTGTTTGTGATATGTGTGAGGGAGCAAGAGAGATAGAGATAGCAAGAGAGTGCTTCAGTCAGCAGGATGCCTTAGTTTTCCAACTGTCTTGATACTGTTTATCAAATTTTAATCTGAAGGTTATTTCTCAAGAGGGTAAAGTTGTGTTCTCTCTTTTTTTCCTCCTCTTTTCCATTTGCTTCTAATTATTTTCCAGAAAGGAATTTCAGCTTCATAAATAAATACAAATCCTTGCGCACACACTGCTTTTTCCCCTTTTGCTTTTCAATTCCGTATGAAAATGGGTTCGTTTACAGTAGCATAGTTATTTGTTTCAATAATTCAGGGCTTTTTTGTTTGCCTTTTGAACCTTACCCCTCACACGCACAGATCTTCCCACGGCTGATGCATTTGTTATAAGCCTTCCTCTGTTCAAAATAAGTTTAATGAGCAGTTTGGAGGAGAAACTGGAGTTCCTTTGGTTTCGAACTAAGTGCAGGAGCCTTTGATTGAAACTGTTGTGTGAATGGAAAAGGAATGAAGGGCCTGGGTGATTTGAAGCACAGCCTAAACAAGCCACTGATACGCCATCCTGTTACAAAAGAGAGCAAGCACAAAAGTGCAAAGCGAATACAGCAGCACAATGCACACACAGCATCCTCAGTACCAAATTGCATGGTGGGATATTTGTCACAAAATTACCTAGAGAAAGAAAAGCATTGCTGTCTTTTGTTATACGAGTAGATGCTTTCCCACCTTGGGGAGGTGGTGGTTTGGTGGTGTGCCCAGTTCATATGGATATGAAAACTGTACACATTTGAAAAGCTGAAGAAATTTTCCTTAATCGATACTGGATGAAGCCCAAGGTAGCTGGTGATCCCACTGGCAGCGAAGTCACTTTCACGCTGAACTTTATATTGCTTATTTCTTTCCCCTCCAAGAAGGAAGTAGTTTCCTTGAGGATTTTATCTAGAACCTCTTTTGAATTCTAATCAGTAGTCTATAGATGGATGGATGAGTCTATTTCCAGCCCATGCCAGTTTTCTATGTGCCCTTTTTCTATATCAATTGACAATATAACCTCCATATCCACAAACTCGACATTCATGGTTTCATTTATCCATGCTCCCCTATAAAAATCCCATCCTTCAAAGTGTTTGTAGGCCTGTCTAATGGCCTTATAATATGGGCTGTTGGAATTGCCACACATTGTGGCAAATTCAACGGTGCCCATCGGGGGGGAGGGGATGGGAAACCCGTCGCCCCATGCCCCGCATTGCCCGACTTATGCATTGCCCCATCCGACAGGGGAAAGTGTCGGCCGCCAGTGTCTCCCCCCCCCCCCCACCCGTTGATCCAATACGGCATGGGAAGCCTCCTGAGTTGCCATGGTGGTGGCATGCTCTGGTTCATCTTTACTTTTGTGATGGAGTCCCCCTGGAAGTAGCTCTATGTTGTGTGATGGGAGCTGGTGGGCTCTGTCACAAAAGTAAAGATGAGCCGGTGCATGTTACCAAAAAGGACCCGTCTGATGAGGTCGTTAGTCATTCAGTGTGAATCTCTTGTGTTTTTAGGTCCCAGATTACCATAGAAAAGCACTGGAGAGCCCATTTAGTTCAACAAATATTTCTGTTCGTGGATGTCTCTAGATGTTCCAGTGAGATTCTATAGTATTCTTCCTCTCGAAGCATACTATAAGATAGCATAGGTGTTTGTTGGCATCTCTAGCTTCTCCAGTGCTATTCTATGGTATGCTTCCAAACTAAGTGTAATCAAAATATAGGGTTCACTATTATCGGCAGTTCCAGGTATCCGTGTGTGTGTGTGTGTGTGTGGATATGACGGTTGTACCTTACAATATTTCACTTCACAAAGAGCCTGAAAATGAGCCTGAAAATGTGAATCATTTCTCATAGTTTTCCCTTCAAAATATGCTTTATGCATGCTGTAGGCTAAATTTCATGGGAAGGACTTGGCAAACCACTTTTGAGTATTTGTTGCCTAAGGAAATCTACGGGGTCACCATAAGTCCACAGACAACTTGAAGGCATACACACACACACACATGCATTGTATCCTTAAACATGTAGACTTGTACATATTTGGCAGATGTCTTAAGCCATTAACAATAATTTGAAAAAGTGAAAAAACAAAAACAAAAGGTGGCTCATCTTTAAAATGCAGACAACAAAATCCTGGCCCATGGAGCTGCCCTGCTATTTCTAGTGCACAGCAATTTGAGTAGGTCCTTATTCTGGGAGAGGAAAAGGTAGACGCAGATAAGAAGCTTTTCCTCTTCTCCTTTTCCCTCTACCTTTATCTCTCTCATTTGAAAGAGGCTTCAGTCATTTAAAAACCACTCAAACAGCATTATTTCATTTAGTGCAGTGGGGGTTGCAGCGTCTTTGCTATTGGAGTAGAAATTTATTAAGAAACGAAACAAAGGAGAAGAGCATAAAGGTAGGCGGCCTTTTGATCTTGAGAGTTAGCCTGCCAGCATAATTGCTGGGCTTCTTAAATGACATGCAAATGCTACACTTGATACTCATATTAACATATGAGTTAGTCAGCAGTCTTACAAAGTTACTAGAACAAAGGTTCTCAGAAGGAAGATTTGAATCCCTGTAAGGGCAAAAAATCTAACACACAGCCAGTTTAGGTGCTGTTAGTCTTAGCTGATAGGACCAAACCATAATTGCCAGTTTTGCTGGCACAGATAATGTAACTGGGTTGCAGAAGTTTTCCTTGCAGAAAAAGTGTCTCTTGGAATGTATTTACACTGGTGAATTAATGCACTTTGACACTACTGTAACTTCCATAGCTAAATCCTATAGAATATTGGGATTTGTAGTTTTAAGAGCCAAAGAATGTTGATGTCTGACAAACTACAAATCCCAGAATTCCATAGCATTGAGCTATAGCAGTTAAAGTAGTGTCAAACTGAATTATTTCTATTGTGTAAATGCATCTGTTATCTCTAAACTGTGACAATTGGATAGGAATGGGATAACTAAGGCTTTTATCCCACTGCTTTTGAAAGTGCTTGATTGTAATGTTTCAAATGGGATTCCATGGTAGCCATCCCACACGTTCTTGCCTTACAGTAGGCACATTGTGGCTTGAAACGTGCCTGCTGCCCATCCAGGAGAAAACCAGGCAGTAATGGTCTTCAGCACTCTGGAATGTATGCAAGTTATCCCTGTTTATGGTGGGATGAATTACATCTGTTGCCTGCCTCCATTTCATCCCTTTCTCCAATGATGTTTATGGTGGGTGTGCCAAGGGCAGACTGAACCTCCAGCTGAGTCTTTTCTTGACCACCATTATTCACTCTGTTAGCTTTTTGATTGTGAGTGAACTACATCTCCCACCAGCATGGCTCAATTACCTCCAAACCTCCTCACTATTCTAATTTGGTCATGTTGGATCTCTGTGCCAGTTTTGGTCCAGATTCATCCTCGGTTGGGTTCAGCTTTTTGATTGTGAGTGAACTACATCTCCCACCAGCATGGCTCAATTACCTCCAAACCTTCTCACTATTCTAATTTGGTCATGTTGGATCTCTGTGACAGTTTTGGTCCAGATTCATCCTCGGATGGGTTCACAAGACTGGGGAATGTTGGAAAAGGAATGTAATTAGGGATATTGCACAAGAGAAAGACCCAGCTGGGTAAGATTACTTCCAATGAATTAAAGTCTTGCAGTCTTTAATTCCTGCAAGATTTCTTATAATGAGAAAAAAGGAAAGGGGGCAAGATGAGGGACATGACCAGGAAAAACAGAGGAAGTAGCCATGGGAGTGTGTGATACCAGTACACACATATTTATAATTTACAGAGGGTTCAAAGGAGATGTTTGTGAAGGCCAGAGTATTCATACTATCAGATTAACAAACAATTTACACACTTAATGTGACAAGATGACAACTCTCTCCACTTCAGTGGGATAAAGTCCCATAACAGATCTATTCCAATTTGTCACTTGTAGCATTCATTTTGTAAGAAATGAATACAGAACTTAATGGGAGTCCACTTGACTTCCTTTCCTATTAATCTGTTACATCTTATTACGGATGATATAAGGCCCGTAAGGAACAGGAAGATCAACTCATAAACTTTGGGAGTGACTGCAGAGGAATGTGAATTCCTTATCAAAGAGGACTTTCCTTGCGATGTATCTTGACATGTTAGGACAGACAATTTGAGAAACATCCCAATGTCAACATTAGTTGACTGTCTTAAGGGGGGGAAATATACCAAAGGCAAGTTGCTACCATTTTGTCAAAATGATCTGTAGAATATTTTTTATTTTCCCCCTGAGGAAGAGTGGAAGCTTGCCAGTGGAGTAACTTTCCATTGCTCATAGCTGCACTTAGAATGCTAAATCCAATCTTTGGTGTTTATCTTTAGCTTAAGAAACAATTCTTTCTCTAAATACCTCTGCTAAAAGCCACTTCTTTCATGCCTTATTGCCAATCAGATGAGGCTAACATTTTTTTAACTCCAAGTATTTTGATTTGCAATGTGTACTTTGCAGTTTCTCAAGGCACTGGTTAAAACATTCAAAGCTTGGAACCTCTCAGTACTTGAAGTAATGTCTTCCCTCTGAAGACAGAGAGCTGGTACAAGGTCCCTCCTCTGTGACCCACTAGTGAGGTTGATACAATGGTGGAGAACACAGGAGAAGGCCTTCATGACTGTGTCCGTCCTTTTGGGGAATGCCCTTCCTTTGGAGGCCTTACCAATGCCAGCATTGGAATTGGTTAGATTGCTTATATGTTTTTGAGGGTTTGTCGGCCTGAAATGCCATGACAACATGTTGGGACAGAAATATTTTAATGAATAAATATTCTACTATTAAGAGGACTTCAAACTCAGAAGCTGAACCCATGCTTTAGCTACAGAAGAGAGTTCGATACTTTACCATTGTAGGTAATGTAGTGGAGAGGAGAAAAAAAATTGAACTGAAACCCTTGAGAGCTGCTTGCCAATCAGTGTAAGGCATGGATGGGCAATTTCCTTGCAAAATACAGCAGGCAGCCATTTTCCATCCATGTGAAAGAGAGAAAAGTGTAGGGGTGGGGCACAAATTTTACTGTTTAAAAAAGCACATGAGACAATTGAGTGGTTCTTGTTTTACCAAAATATTTGTTATATGCCTTCAAATTATTTCTATGTTATGGTGACTCTGTCTTAGAGGATTCTTGGCAAGATTTGTTGTAGGGAGTGCCTCCCTTTGAGACTGAGAGAATAAAACTTGACTAAGGTCATTCAGTGGATTTCTATCAGTAAGAATTTGTAATGTACCATCCAAAGTCCTAATCCAACACAAGTGTCATCCAGTCCAAGGCATGGCTGGAAGTTGGACTCTATGATCCTTATAGTCTTCCCCAACTTTGTGATTCTAATATTCAAACCACTGCACCAAACAGAAAGTATTTATAATGGTCTCACTGATACACATCCAGAGTTGTAAAGGTCAGGATTGGGGGCACTATGGTACAGATAGTGATCTAAGTCTATCTAGGGACATATACCCTCACTATTGGATTTACTTGTGCTGAAGTGTTTCAGAAAATAACTTCACATATGCAAAGAGTAAAGTGGGAGAAGAATAGGCAGGACATAGGGGGAAAATGCTGCTTCTCCTAATAAGAACTTGGAGAGGACAATGCATGCACATTGCAGACATCAAGAAGCTGCCTTTTATTGAGCCACATGTTGCAAAGGACAACATTTGAATTCAGGATTTTAGTCTCCAAAATGGGAAAATGTAATATTTCAAGCAGTAGCCAGACCATGGGTCCATCTTGGTCAATACTGCTGGCACTTGATGGCAGGAACTCTGCAGTGCTTTGTGCCCTACCTGGAGATATACAGTATGAGTATGAGCTCTTTTAGATGCATATCACACTTTTTCTTCCTGGAAATCCTTTTCCTTCCTTTGAGTTACTCAACAAATAGAACATATTGGAAAGGAAATCTGTTCTGTTAAATTTACCTCCACTTTGCTTTGAAATATTTCCTGACTGTATTTATGCATTCGCATTATTAAACAAGACTTTATATTTTCTGGAGGCTATATAGCTTCAGCATCTAGCCACACACTACTAGTGAGAGAAGAATTTAAATAATGTTAACACACTGAGAAATTAGAAAGTCACATTCAGGTGTGTTTGGCAGGGAACAATTCAGAGCTTAGCATTTAATTATTTGCCCTTAGGACTTTCAAAATACGTAATCTTATTTTTCCCCTCCTCATTTGAAATGTAAACTGAGAATTTTTCTAGGAGATAAAGAAATCCATCTGCATATAGTGATGCTGGCCCTGGCTTCATACTTCTCTCCCTCTCTCTCCACACCCATCCCTCTCATTCTTTTTCGCTCTCTCTCTCTCTCTTTTGGCAATTTGTTCCTTTAATTATGATGATAAATCTCTGGCATTTGGCAGCAGAACAAAGGATTATACTTTTGCATGTCTTTGTTCCTTGGGGAGGGGAACAGAAGGGGAAAGGACTGCCTTCAAAAGGAAATCTAGCTACCTATTTTCATGGTTCCCATAATTCACTCGATGCAAGTTGAGAAGCATTCAAGATTCAGGTAATGGACTCAATAGCAGGATACAAACTGCACCGGGTAACACCATCAAAGTGGGTGGTACCAAAACAACTCCCTATAAAATATTTGTGAAGTGTTTCCACATATTTTTTTATTAAAACATCTTTATAGTTAGATATAACCACAAAAACATTTGTCATAAGCATAGCTTACATGTACTGTACTGATATACCCACAAGGCTAAAACTCAATGCTAATTTGCTTTTTGAACTTTCTCATGTGCACATACTCTGGATGGAAAACATTTTTCATAGCCCAGCTTACATGTCCTTTTTCAATCTACCCAAAAGGCTAAAACTCAATACTAATTTACTTTTTGAACCTTCTAAAGTGCATTTGCTTCTATAAGAACTGTCATTATTACCTATGAATCGTGTGATTTCGTCAGCACATGCAACAAACATGCAGTTATTGTAGCTGCTGGTTGTTGATTTTGTCAAAAACATAACCATTTTATATACAATGTTCTGGTATGGTCTGATATGAGAGGAAGTCCATGAACTGCCGCACAAGGTGATACCAATGCTCATGACATCAGTGATTTCAGGAAGAAGACATCTTGTGGTGACTCACAGGGTGTTGCCTTCATGAGTGAAGTCTACCTCTTGAGAGTCCAAAAAACCCAACTGGTCTAATGTTAACAAAGAAAATGAGAAGATTTATTTAATGTGGCATAGGACAATGTCCATCCAACAGCACCCTGAAGTTTGCAAGAAGATGAGTAAGACACTATCAAATTTCAGTTTTGCTTTGTTTCCTATTTTTTTCCAGGTCTTGACCAAGATTCCTGCATAAAAAACACATTTGTCACGATGTTGTAGTTACAGTTTAACTTCTATTTGGTCCCTGAAACCCACCTTAAAAACCAATGTGCTACTTATGTGTAGGATGCTGAAAGATGACGTCAACAACCTCATCTTGCCAATGAACAAAGCTGCAATGAAGAATTCCTTGTGCTTCTGTTCCTTCCAACATTGATCACTGGTAGAAGGAGGACTTATTGTGCCATGATTCCAAATGAAAATGCAAGGTAGACACAATGTCTTTCGTTTAATGCAGGCCATTGTAAATGGTGAACATGAGGCGATCCTGTACAGTTAGATCAGTGTGATGCTCTTCAACTATCTTTGCCCCATTCTGTTTTTATTTCATTTCAAAAGCATTGCATAAATAAATAAGTATAAAACTGATAAAATAAAGGGAGCAATAGCAGCTAAATAGTTTTGGACCAAAAACAGGCAACACTGAATGCATTGTCTATAGCTTCAAACAGTTCTTCCTTTGTCAATGAGGCAGGGCATTGTGGGCAGGCATACATATGCTGAGTTGTTCTGCTCCACAGTCACATGAGGTGGTGGATTCTTCTAGGTCAGGTATGGGCAAACTAAGACCTGGGGGCTGGATGTGGCTCCCTGGGTCTTACATCAGACCCTATTAATTTTTCCTGTTCTCTTAACATAAGGACATGGTGGCGCACCACATCTTTATGCAGAAAGGATGGGGAGGAAGGCATGCAGCAGCTGAGAGCCCTCTGGAGTGCTCTCAGGGACCTCATGTCTCACCCTTATTCTTCTAGGTCAGGCATGGGCAAACTAAGGCTCGAGGGCTGGATGCAGCCCCCTAGGTCTTACATCAGACCCTATTCATTTTTCCTGTCCTCTTGGCATAAGGACATGGTGGCCCACCACCTCCTTATGCAGAAAAGATGGGGAGGAAGGCATGCACCGGCTAAAAGCCCTCCAGAGCGCTCTCAGCCGTTGCCTGTGTAGCCCTCCTCCCAGCATAATGCCAAGAGGACAGCCCAAAGATCGGAGGAGGATTGTAGCAGTTGTTACATGTCTTTGGTTTCCTCCTGGCATAAAGATGGGGTGAGCAGCCCCATCCTTATAAAAGGAGAAGAACTTGAGAATGACCCAGGCTTTGCCTGGCCCTTCCCTCTCCCAGGCCCTCCCCCTCCTGGATCCATCCCAACCAGCACATGCCTGGTTGCCCTCCCTCCCAGCCGACCCTCTCAGCTGGGCCCACAATGTGGCCCCAAGAAAAAAAGTTTGCCCATGCCTGTTCTAGGTGGTGCCATTTTTGCCAGGTTGTCTTTTGATCTGCCAACTCCACTTCTGAGTCTGTTCAGGGACTTCCCAGTTGCCCATTCTTAGTTTACTCCATTCTGTAAAATCCTGGGATTTATAGAGACTGGATAGCCACCAGAAATGGAGGCAGACTGCACTGGTCCTCCAGGGACCTTGGAAGCCTGCAACCACCTGAACTATGTTGTGATGCACCCTCACTCCCTGAAAAATCTGTTGCCTTATGGACATTTATAATGTCTGTTTTTCAGAAGCCATGGTTTTTATGATCTTATGGGAATTTTCACTGTGGAAAAGCTCAGAATGTCTGCAAAGCTCATCAATTTGAATTTCAGTTGCTCCATGCAATACTCTTACAGTTCATGCTAATCTGAAGCCATCTCATGCAATAGCATAGAACATATTAATGAAGATCAGAAATATTAAAATGCAGTGGTATGTTATCATTTTATCCAAATGAGCTGGGAAGCAACCAGAGATTGTTGTGTAATGGGAAACTGGAATAAATGCAATTTTCATGTAGGGTTACTTTGGAATGGGAAATGTAGAGTGGAAGCAATACAAGAGAAAGATAATTGCAAACTTCCAGAAACTGATACTGGCAAAATAGGAATCCCATGAGCATTAGAGAGGAGGAGAAAGAAGACAGGTAGACCTGTAGAAATTTATGATGAAAAATGGACTTTATAGATCTTGAATAAAACAGTACAGTGTCAAGGGTTAGGGATGGATGAATCTGTCAGTTCACATATTTCTTAGTTTCAGTGTTTTTCTCCTAGCTTTAAATTTATTTCATCCTGATTCTTGAGGATTTTTAAAAGCATAAACATTTTTTGTTAAATTTGGTGTACTTTTTTCTGAAATGGGTATGTATATGCACAATTTTACTTAACATACACACTTTTGCAAGTAATGGTGTTCTAATGTGATGCATTCTTCATTAATGTGCACGTGTTATATGTTTTCAGCCCAATACATGTATCTCTCTATGCATTGTTTTTTTACTATTATTTTATTTATTTTATTGTAATTTGATACATTTGTTATACATTGCTTGTTTTACATCAGATACATATTATTCAATACAACCTACCATACATTAACTTTTGGCATCTACTGTTATTTTTATGCTTATACATATTATCTATCCCTCACCACTATGCTTCCCTCCCCCCCCCCGGCCATAACTTTTACATATTATCTTTCCAAAATTTCAGTTCTTCTTGTGGAGGTAACTTTCCATCTTTCAATAAATTTTCTCCATACATCATCAAAATCACTTTGTTTCCATATACCTCTTTTAACTTTTAGTATACATGTCAGGTTATGATTTATTGCCAATTTCCATCTTCCTTATGTTTATTTCTCTTTTCCAACCCTTACTATAAAGTCTTGCCATTGTTAATAAGTTTGTTATCGCATCTTTATCCTCTTTTTTCAGTTGTTTATTATTATATAATGATAGTAAAGCTACACTAGGACTTCTATTTTAATGTTCATTATATCCTCTATTTCTCTAAATACTTTCCCCAAAAAATTATTTACACCTTTACATTGCCACCACAAGATGAATGGATGGTATCCTTGAAGTGACTGGCTTGACTCTGAAGAAGCTGGGGGTGGTGACATCCGACAGGGAGCTCTGGCTTGGGGTGGTCCATAAGGTCACGAAGAGTCAGAAGTGACTGAATGAATAAACAACATTGCCACCACATATGTATATTTGTTCCTGATTTTTGGCATCCTCTCCAGCAATTTTTTGAATAGTTTATATTTGTTATTTTTATTGGTGTTAGGTATCATTTCCATATTTTTTTTAAAAAAAATTCTATGCATTGTTTATAATTTTAAATTTTCACAGGAAACAATCATTTTGAAAGATAACTTAATTTCTATTTGCATATTCATGCAGAAGTGCAAATCTGGATATACTCTCATTAAAATCCTCTCCCTTATAAAAATGCTGCTGAAAATATCGAATGTGATTCATAATTGTGCAATAGAGTGAGCAGCTTCACAAGCAAAACTTCTGCTTGTCAAGGCAGAATGCTTGACAGAACTGAATTGGGTTTCTTTTTTTTTCCATCATGAGTCTTTCTAAATAGTCTTGTTCCCACCTTGATGTGGGTTTGGCCCACAATGAGTTATTACTCTTTAAATAATCATACAATTACATCAGCTCTTGCAAACAATACGAACATGCATATGTTTCAAACTGATAGCAGCACACACCTGCGTTTGGAGGTTTATGCTTCCAGCCATTCTAATAAACACACCTTTCACATCTGGTTATGAGGACAGTCTTGTGTGCAGGTGAAGCCACCCCACCCATAGGGGAGTAGTACTGGTTTTGATTGAACCTACACATGGGTGTGTGCAGGCATTTGTAGTTGCACAAAACTGTTCAGACAGGTAAATCTCAGAGCTCACATATTCTGCCTCCAATCAATTTAATTTAAAATATTTCTATCTTGTTTTTATCCTGCATTTTAAAAGGAAGCACACAGAAGAAAAATCATACTGCATAATAAAAAGAAGACTTTTCATGTAACCAAGACAAGGTGAATTTTGCACACAGTAACACATACCATGGGCCCCTTCCTCACAGCTGAATAAAATCCCAATCATCTGCTTTGAACTGGAATATATGGCAGTGTGGACTCAGATAACCAAGTTCAGCACAGATATTGTTTGGATTTTCTGCCTTGATATTCTGGGTTATATGGCTGTGTGGAAGGGCCCCTAAATTACATCCCAGTGGGATTACTAGAAAGTGTTCTACATTGGTCTGCTTTTGAGCAATGTTTGGGAACTTCAGTTGGTCCATAGAGGCAATTGCTAATTGACTATGACCAACAAAATCCAAATGATTCAGGTAATGTTCTTCAAACATTGTTTGAAGAACCATATTCTCCATTATGAATTAGCTCATGCTTTGAGATCTGCAGGGGAGGCTCTTATCTCTGTTTCACTACACAGGTATACCTGGTGGGAACACAGGAGAGGGCCTTCTCAGTGGCTGCCCCAAGTCTCAGGAGCTCCCTTCCTAGAGAAGTTAGACTATCACCCTCCTGACTTTCTTTTTTCAGACAAATAAAGACTTCCCTGTTCCAATAGGCATTTGATGAGTGACTTTATTCATTGTTGTAAGTCAGTGAATTTTGATCTGGGAAAAAGATGAGATAGAAACAAATATCACAATCACTACCATCATTTATAAGAAAGCCCTCTCCCTTGTACAGAGTCAGTCAGGGGAGCTTTGTTAAGACCTCATAATCCTCACTGGTCCATCACCTCATTGCTCATGTCACTATCACCACTCCAAGCCAGCCTCAGAGCTCCATGTGAGTTCCTGGATATTGTGGGTGCTGAGACATCAGTAAAGGCATCCATGATGGCTAGGAGGTTACACAGAGCTCTGAGGCTAACAGTGATGGTGGTAACATTGATATGATCCATCCCCCTTTGTGCCCCATGTAGACAGGAGACTAGTCCACCATGCCCCAAAACCACAGGCATATTTCAGAGTTTCAAGCAAAGATTGGGACATCCCTCCTGTTTTATCATGTCAGAAGCAACTTGAGAAACTGCAAGTCACTTCTGGTGTGAAAGAATTAGCTGTCTGCAAGGACATTGCCCAGGGGATGCCCAGATGTTTTACCATCCTGTGGGAGGCTTCTCTCATGTTCCCACAAGGGAAGTTGGAGCTGACAAATGAGAGCTCACTCTGTCTCGAGGATTTGAACCACCAACCTGTCAGCAATTCAGCCAGCGAAAGGGTTTAATCCATTGTACCACCGTGGCACATCCCCTGACTTTTACTAACACAGGGCGAAACTAAATTAACACGAAATGGTTACCAGTGGTGGATAAATTGTGGGGACAGTCAGGCGGCAATTCAAGGTGAGTCCAGGTTTTAATGCCCATATAGATGAGTCTCAATTCCTGTCCTGGGTTGAATTTCCCTGCATCCTTAGCATCATCCCTCACACACCATTTTGGAACTGTGAGCTCTGAAGAATGTCGGGGATCACTTTTTCACTTTCCAATCTTTCTTTGTCTTTCTTAACAGCACAGACCTCCAAAAAAAGGTTGGGCTGTTAATGAATACTGCTTTGACTTCCACCCACCTTGGCAGTCTGCTGGGAAAATGAATATACTTCAGGCTAGTTAGCAGCCAGGCATTCTAGAACTGATAAGGGTGACATGTGATAGATGCCTGACTGTTTCCTCTTATCTCTCCCGACTCTTTGAAAAGTTCCTTGAGCAAAAAACAAACCAAAAAGAGCCGAGGTGCAGGGGAGTAAGTTTTTCTCTCTTAAAAGAAAGTGATATAAAAGGTTGGATAATTCTTAAGGGAATTTTCCCTGGGGAGATCTTTCTTCACATTTGGGTCACAATCCTTGTATTGCAGCTCGGACTATCACCTTGAGCTTGGAAAGTAACTTTTCTTTAAAATGATAAAGGAATTGACCTCAATCCTATTAGTTAGTGCCCATTAAAGTAGACCTATTGAATCCACTTTTGAATGGTATGTAACCAAATATTGGGTCTATAAGTAGTGTTTCTCAACCTGTGTGTCCCCAGATGTTTTAGCCTAATAGCTGGTAAACTGACTGGGATTCCTGGTAGTTGTAGACCAAAACACCTGGGGACCCACAGGTTGAGAACCACTGTTCTATAGGATCTACTCTAGTCTTCTTCTTCTTTAGCATTTGATCTGCTTGATGGTGGGGTCCACTTTACCAGTTTGTTGGAGCCATTTCACCCAGTTGTGCACCCGATCAGAGTGTATGCCAGCAGTCTTCAAGTCATTGTGCAACATATCCAGTCAGCATTGCTTCGGTCATCCTTTTTGGTCTCTTGCCAGGCACCTCTAAGTCAAGAGTAATCTCACAGATGGACTCATCTTCACCTTGGAGTGTATGGCCATACCATCTGAGGCATGATTCTTGCCATTTGTGAGCAACTGGAGCAATGCCAAAGCGTTGCCGGATGTCATAACTGTGGATGTGGTCAAGGCGTGTAATGTCAGCTGTAAATTGCACCATCCTCATCTCCATAACACCAAGGTGGCATTCTGCTTCATTTGTTATCACCCAACATTCAGCTCCATATATTGTGGCAGGCCCTACGATAGTTCGATAGATTTTTGATTTTAGGTGATCAGGTATTTTGTTGTCACAAAGAACACCTGCTACCAAGTACCATTTCATCCAACCCACGTTAATCTGGGTGGTAACTTCACCAAGAAGGTTGCCATCTGAAGTTATTTGTATGATTGCTCTAGGTAGTTCAGTATTATTGTGCATTGAAGGAATACAGATGGGTCTATTTTTCAGTTTTGTTTTGAAGAAGGGATGTTTGCTTTGCAAAATCCTGGGTGGTTGTAAGCATCTGTTGTTGTTTTTTGTAGGAATCACTGCTTGTTGTTTATTTTTAAAATGTCCATTTGAATGGAAAAGAAACATTTCAAGTGTAGCTTCTTGTCGCTATGAATAGCTATATTATAATTTAAATTATCTGTCTGTTTTGGATGCAGGCCCGTAGCCAGGATTTCGTTTCGGGGGGGGGGGGCTAAAAAAATTTCAGGGGGGGTTTCGGGGGGGGCTGAGTTTCGGGGGGGGGCTGAGTCTGAGTGAAAGAGGGTCTAGCCTAGCAAACCTTTTGTATCATTACCCCAATACCCCCATACATATGGGATATATTGAGAATGGTGATCAAATCATGATATTAATAAACATAACAGTTTAAATAATGCACCAGTAAGGCCTTTTCGCGAACCACCATGAGAATTTCGGGGGGGGGGGGGCTGAAGCCCCCCGAGCCCCCCCCCCCCCCGGCTACATGCCTGTTTGGATGCAATACAAATAGGCATGCTTCATCACGGAATAATTAAACTTGGTATGTTATGGATCAAAGGACATTCCATATTCTTTCCCCCCATTATGACCTATTTTCAAAATCTTTGCAGTCATCTGTCATTTTCACTGTACCGTTTTATGAGGATAGTGTTGGTTTCCACTTGGACATTCAGACTGGGTGATCTAAGATTTGTAATTTGCAAAAATAACTTTTCCAAGCCCTTGTTTCAAGCAGTAGTATTTTTCCATCCACATTCTCCTGGCTCCAGTCACAGTTGATCCATCCATGAACATAAGAGTAGCCTGACCACTGCCAACAAAATTAATTTCTCCTAACTGCTATTGTCCAGTTGTACAATGGAGTTTCTCCTAGATCTAGTTAGCTATTCTCCCATGCATACTCTTTCTCTTGGATCTTGGAGTCCTCATAGACAGGAAGTTAAACATGAGCCGCCAATGTCATGTGCCGGCTAAAAAAGCCAATGGGATTTTGGCCTGCATAAATAGAAGTATAGTGCCTAGATCCAGGGAAGTCATGCTACCTCTATATTCCGACATTGATCAGACCACACCTGGAATCACATTGTGTCCAATTCTGGGCACTGCAATTGAAGGGAGATGTAGACAAGCTGGAATCTGTCCAGAGGAAGGTGACTAAAATGATCAAGAGTCTGGAGAACAAGCCCTATGAGGAGTGGCTTAAAGATCTGGGCATGTTTACCCTGCAGAATAGAAGGCTGAGAGGAAACATGATGATGGCCATGTATAAATATGTGAGGGAAAGTCATAGGGAGGGGGAAGCAAGCTAGATTTTGCTGCCCTAGAGACTCGGACACGGAACAATGGCTTTAAATGACAGAAAAGGAGATTCCACTTGAACATTAGGAAGAACTTCCTATCTGTGAGAGCTGTTTAGCAGTGGAACTCTCAACCCTGGAGTGTGGTGGAGGCTCCTTCTTTGGGGGCATTTGCACAGAGGCTGGATGGCCATCTGTCAGGGGTGCTTTGAATGCAATATTCCTGCTTCTTGGCAGGGGGTTGGACTGGATGGCCCACGAGGTCTCTTCCAACTCTATGACTCTATGATTTTATGATACACAGTTGCTCCTCTGCATCCATGGGCTCTGCATCCATAGATTCAAACATTTTTTTTAAATCCGTTCAGCTCTTATTTGAGTTGTTCACTACACTATATAAGGGATGCCATTTTATATAATGCTTTTGTATATAAAGAGACAGGAGGAACCCCAATGGAGATCAAGAGCCCATTGCATATCAGGAATGAAACACTGCTTGGAGCTCAGAGCCAATAATACAATAACAGCATGACCAACAAAACAATATCAAGAAGATACTGTCACCCTTTTATTTTACTTTTTAAAAGAGCAAGGCTCTCCTTTCCTCTTTAAAGTGGTTCCTCTGTGATCACGTGCTACACTTTGTAATTTGTAATGTATATGTTCTGTGTTAGTTCTTTTCATCTGTGAATTCTTGCTACTTGTTGTTTAGAAGAGGGAAAACCTCCAGTGATGTCTCTTTTCTTGTGAAATGAATAGATTTCCTGCTGTCTTCGCTTAAATGATTCCATGCCAAGTATAAAGGCAATTTTTCCCCCTTAATATTTTCTGGGCTTGCGGTTGGTATTGTTAGTGACTCGGGGGAAAAATATTAAGTGGTTCTTCCTAGTTAGTAAAATTGAGTTCATCATCAGATGCAATAGAATTAGATGCTCCTCTTTAAAGCATTTATGATATATCATTTGCAACCTGCCCAGCCTTCTCTATAACAATCACCTTCTGTTTTGATATTGGCAGAGGCAACTGCAGCAGTCAGGGGCTCAGACAGAGCTCTGTGACCAGATCGGGGTGACAGTGACAGTAAAATGAGTGTGATCCATTCCCTTTTCATCCAAGAAAAGGATAGAATCATAGAATCATAGAGTTGGAAGAGACCTCATGGGCCATCCAGTCCAACCTCCTGCCAAGAAGCAGGAATATTGCATTCAAAGCACCCCCTGACAGATGGCCATCCAGCCTTTGTTTAAAAGCCTCCAAAGAAGGAGCCTCCACCACACTCCGGGGCAGAGAGTTCCACTGCTGAACGGCTCTCACAGTCAGGAAGTTCTTCCTAATGTTCAGATGGAATCTCCTTTCCTGTAGTTTGAAGCCATTGTTCTATGTCCTAGTCTCCAGGGAAGCAGAAAACAAGCTTGCTCCCTCATCCCTGTAACTTCCTCTCACATATTTATACATGGCTATCATGTCTCCTCTCAGCCTTCTCTTCTTCAGACTAAACATGCCCAGCTCTTTAAGCCGCTTTTCATAGGGCTTGTTCTCCAGACCCTTGATCATTTTAGTAGCCCTCCCCTGGACACATTCCAGTTTGTCAATATCTCTCTTCAGTTGTGGTGCCCAGAGTTGGACACAATATTCCAGGTGTGGTCTAGCCAAGGCAGTGGTTCTTAACCTGTGGACCGCGGACCACCAGTGGGCTGCGAGGACAAAAAAACTGATCCACGAGCCTCCTTTCTCTTTATTTTATTTTATTTATTTTATTTCCACTTCTTTCACACCACCTGCCACCCCTTTCCTATTGCTGACCATGGCATGTGTTCTGTATCAGAATCTAGAGCTGATGTGGTCTATCCAAAGCAATTTTCGGAATCAGCACCCCGAACCGAATCAAAAGTTGACCAAAATCTGATTCGTAACCCTTTTGGTACTAATGTTGGAGAGTGGCTCCTGGTCAGAGTGGCTCCTGGTCAAGTGGTCCCTGGTCAAAAACAGGTTGGGAACCACTGGCCTAAAATGAGGCAAAGTCAGACTATGGCTGGATAATGCAACGCCTGATTCACCAGAAGCCATTGTCCATCAGAGGCTGGATGGTCATCTGTTGGGCATGCTTTGAATGCGATTTTCCTTCTTCTTGGCACAGATTGGACTAGATGGCCCATGAGGTCTCTTCCAATTCTATGATTCTATGATGATGAAAACACGTTACCAAAGTTAGTAGTCCATTCACCGTGAGTCTGGGTTTTTGGCCCAGTGTATATAATTCGTTCATCTTTTTCTTGCACATTTTCAAAATAAAAGAAATAATTTAATTGGAAAGGGTAGCTTTAGAGTTGTGATTCCCTCATAAGACAACTCTTTTATGAAGGTGAAAGGAATAACATATAATCAGATGAACATTTAAGTGAGCTAAATGTTCGTCACAGCTGAAGCAGCCCTCTGCTTGGACATTTCAACAGCACATCCACATTCTCGGCAGGTGCTCTCTTAAACAGCAGTGTATGTAACTTGTACAGAACAATGCCTGACACAGAGCTTGAAACCAGATAAGATCCTCAGTGTTCAGAAATAAATCAACCTTTGTATCAGGTTGCTTTCACAGTACCAGGCATGGATTTTACAATGATAGCCTTCCAATCTTGGTTCTTACAACATGTAGCAGATAACTCAATACAATCCCACAGTATAGAAAATTGCAATGCTTCCCCCCATTTTTTCTTTTTTTTCAAAAGAATTGTGTTGTGGTAACCATTTCCAAACAAGGAGACGTTGAATGTTTTATTCTCTTTGCAAAATGCATGTTTCTGTAGGATAATGGATTGAGGGCCACATTTGTTTTTATATTTACAATACTGGCAGCAGAATGTGGTGGTACTCCTATCCAAACTGGCCCTATAGTTCCAACCCTTGGGCCTCTATCACCCACATTGCTTTTTTGCCACCACGATTCCTCCCTGGGTATGGGACTTGGGCTCAAGGTGATAATGGACAAATTGCCCTCTGCAACCCTGGAGTTTGCCTAGCCCTGACTTACATCTCTGTATCATGGAAAGGCAGTATGGCCAAAGTATGCGTTCAAGGAGCAATATCCATATAAACTACTGTGTTTTTCCTAGAAGAGGCATAACATCTACTAGGACTTTGTGCTGTTCCCCAGCCATAAGTACTACAAGTCTTTGTGCCATCTACTTGAATATACCCAAGTCAGACCTTTCCCTCGAAGTTAATGTAGAGATGGGGACCAAATTCATTTGGTTTTCATTTTAATACAAACCAACTTGTTTACACTTCTCAGACTATAATAGGAACTGAAATGTAATTATTCTTTCTTTTTTTTACAGGTTTCCAGATAAGTCTACTTCTGAATAGAGTAGACCATTTGCATCCATGGAATTTATCTAAATATTAACTTAAAAGATAAAGGTTTTTCCCTGACATTAAGCCCAGTCGTGTCCGACTCTGGGGGTTGGTGCTATCTCCATTTCTAAGCTGAAGACCAGCATTGTCCGTGGACACCTCCAAGGACATGTGCCTAGCATTACTGCATGGAGTGCTGTTACCTTCCTGCCTGCCTGTTACCTATAGATCTACTCACATTTGCATGTTTTCAAACTGCTAGGTTGGCAGAAGCTGGGGCTAACAGCGGAATCTCATGCCGCTCTCCAGATTCAAACCTGCAACCTTTCGATCAACAAGTTCAGTAACTCAGTGGTTTAACCCACTGTGCCACCAGGGGCTCCTAAATGTTAACTTAATTGAGTCAGTGAGTCTACTTTAGTTTTGAATAGGAATTGGATTTATGTCTTTGCACCCACAATAGGGTCTCATGGAACTTCAACAATCAAAGGATCCAATTTACTTAAGCTGGGGGACAGTGGGGCAATCTGTCAGGCAGCACGGCAAATCAGTTGGGCAATGGGGGAAACGAGCATTAAGCACCCAGCATTGCCCGTATTGCCCCTTTCCCCATCACACAGTGAAAACTGTTGCTGCCCGACTACCTCCCATGCCATCCTCGGCTTAACTAATGATAACACGGCCCATGTTCTCATGGCTCCATCCTAGGAAGCTTCCTAGCTCTGCATAATGTGATGAGCTCCACCCTGCCTCCATCCTGGAAGCATCCTAGGACAGAGCCCAAGCCCCATGTGATGAGGTTCCTAGAAAAAATGTCCAAAGCAAGGTTTCTCCTCCCCTGACCTGTTCACATTAAGAGAGAACACACTGAAGACTAACTTTCAATTCAGTCTGCCTTTTAAAATGTAGAATTCAGGAAAGAAGCTGAAAATTAGCTGATACTGTCTTTGAGACTTAAACGTGTGAAAAGAAACTTAAATGTGTCTAGCACCCTCAGCATCTATTCACACCACAATCATGTTTCCATTTTTGCTGTGTCCATCTTACACAGGAAGCTTAAATTGCCAAAATGATACCCCAGACAATTTCTCCTTGACTACATTGGCTTAAGAGGGGTAGCTGGTTTTTAAAATATCACCAACCTAGGGAACAGGGTCCTAATGATTTGAAATTCTCAAATGCTGCACCTATATTTATTTTAATATCATGCATCTTTTAAAATACTGGTTTATTTAGAAAAACACAAGAAAAAGCCAAAGCAACAGGGAGCTAGAAGAAAGTTAGTACTAAAATGAAAAAAAGTAAATATTTTAGGGATGTGAAAATTTTTTGGTTCCATTTTGGTTGAATTTATGTGTTTTGAGAGGGCACTAGGGAAGAATAAGAAATGATTGAGGCTCCTTCTTTGGAGGCTTTTAAACAGAGACTGGATGGCCATCTGTTGGGGGTGCTTTGAATGCAATTTTCCTCCTTCTAGGCAGGGAGTTGGACTGGATGGCCCACAAGGTCTCTTCCAACTCTGGGATTCTATGATATATGATAATGGGTATGTGACTGATCAGAGAAACAACAGCTGAACAGTTGCGGTTGGCAATGGGAAAGTTGTGGGTAGAAAGGCCAACAACCACCTAGCACCTGGTAAACTGGACATGTACTCAACAGGAAAAATCTTGCTTAAACTTCTACAGCCAATAATAAGAAAATGCTAGATAACAGTTCCCAGTGGTGCAATGGGTTAAACCCTTGTGCTGGCTGGACTGAAGACTGAAAGGTCAGAGGTTTGAATCCAGGGAGAGCGCGAGGGAAAGTGCGGATGAGCTCCCTCCGTCAGCTCCAGCTCCCCGTGTTATCAAACATGAGAGAAGCCTCCCACAAGGATGGTAAAACATCAAAACATCTGGGCATACCCTGGGCAATGTCCTTGCAGACTGCCATTTCTCTCACACCAGAAATGACTTGTAGTTTCTCAAGTCACTCCTGACACACACACACACACACACAAAACCCCAAACCAATGGATAGCTAAAATGGGTATATAAGGGACAAATGGGAAAAAGCTTGTTTGATCCACCTTAAACCTATAAAAAGGATCTAACACCGCTGCATGTGTGTGACAGTTCTTTTACTGCATGAGCAGACCATTCACTTTTGCTAGCAAATAAACTTGGTTGCCTTCACCTGATCCAGTTTGTGTTGTCTCCTCTCTCCTGCACCCTTAGATCCTGGTAACAGATCTAAGGGTGAAGCAGGAAAGGACCCTCGCTGTCCCCCTTCAGTTTCACTTACTGAAATATGTTTTAAATGCATTTTCCTTAATTCCTGATTTTACAAGCAGACTTTAGGCTCATTCCCACTACACAATTAAAGTGCTTTTATTTAGTGTTGACTGCCATGGTTCTGTCCTATCGACCTCCTTGGCAGCCCTCCAGAATGGCTGTTTCATTCTGCAGGTGGCTGCAGGGCCATAGTTATGTAGCTGCCTGTTGTCCTCCCAACTTCCTCCTCATTGTGGAAGGAAGATCCCCAGCCTAAAAATCAGGTCAGTCAAAAATGCAAGGCGCTGGAAAGACATGGAGCAAATCACATTCTTTTGGCCCTAGAGAATGGCCATGGCAAACTTACTGTCAATAACTCTTGCCAAGAAAAGTATTTGATCTGATAATCTTAAACTGAAATTGACTTGTACATGTGTAAAAACAACAAAGTATAATGCAGGGTCTCAGATCCCATTTTTGCACTAATGATTTTTTTAAAAACAGTGGTTCCCAACCTTTGGGCCTCCAAGTGTTTTGGACTTCAGCTCCCATAGTTCCTAAAAACTGGTAAGCTGTCTGGGATTTCTGGGAGTTTGTTGCACACCAAGGCTTTTGAACCCCCAAACCATACCAGAGCTCTTATAAGCAAGCAGTTTATTGAAGGTTTAGCAAAAATAATAAAATACTTTTTAAAAGGTGATAGTAAATTGCCCATAAAAACAGTTAGTTGAACAAAGTAAATAATCCAGTCAGCATTAAATTCAGGAAACAGGAATGTCCCAAGGTCAAATACAGAAATCCACAAGAACAAGAAACTGTAAGTCCAAAATAGTCCAAGAAATCAAAGTCTCACAAAGATACAGGAACAAACTTGAGCAATTAAATCCAAGGGCATGAACCTATATAGATCCAAGGCAGGAAACATACAGGAATCTCTGCATGAACATGAAAGCATGAATACAAGGCATGGAGCATAAGACATGGTTACACTTCAAATCTAAATGTTGGTCTCACTGAAGATTATAGTTTCACAGGCCCTATATTTATTCACAAAGCCATAGCAAAAGACTTCCCTTGGGAAACCTCTCCCTGACCCCTCTTCTCTCTCAATCTTTCGGATTACCTCCTCCCTATCTCCAGGTGGCAATGTTGATGGATCTGACTTCTGTCAAAGACTGAGGTGCACTCTCGTGACCAACATTCCCATTTCCAAACCCCTGAGAGTCAGCAGGAACTTGGTCATTTAATACAGGTATTGAACCCTCTGCAGACTCAGACATTGAATCCTCTACAGAACCTTGATTATTTTCCTCAGGAAACTGTGGCAAAGAAACAATTACAGGCTGAACCCTGATAGAGTTGAAGTCCAAAACACCTGGAGGCCCAAAGGTTGGGAACCACTGTTCTAAAAGAAAATATCCAAAATTTGAGAGGGGGAATTGGAAACTTTATAAAACCTTTTAATTTTGCTCAAAAGGAAAAGAAAATGTTTTTGAAATTATTTCAATTCTTTCACATAATAACAAAATAAGCAAATATTTATATCACAAAACTGGATTACTGCTGATGTTCAAATTACATAATCTTAGTGTTAAACCAAAAACCAAATGAGGTTGAGCCGCTTAAAGTGTGGTTGCCCTACATTGGCATAAGACTCTAATGATGGACTTTGACAACAGTATGCTTAATGTATTGTCGAAGGCTTTCATGGCTGGAATCACTAGGTTCTTGTGGGTTTTTTCGGGCTATAGGGCCATGTTCTAGAGGCATTTCTCCTGACGTTTCGCCTGCATCTATGGCAAGCATCCTCAGAGGTGAGGTCTGTATGCTTGTTTGCAATAATGGCCAGCCAAATACCTCCATGAAGCTTGTAAGAATATATAGGAGACATCAAATGTTGCTACTTCTGCTATAAACAAGTTCAACTGCTTTGAATATGGAGGCTTCATCCAGCTATAAAAAAAAATAACATAAGCAGTTCAACACTCTTGGAATAAGGCAATAAACTGAAAACTATTCATCATATGATAATTGGAGGTTGGAGACTGTTCTTCATATGACTACAAGTGATAGCTGGCATGTACCAATGGGCCACCAGTAGGATATCTGGTGAATAACTGCATAAAGTGTATTGGGATTTGTTTCTGTTGATTTTCTATAATGCTGCATCTGGGATATTCACAATTCATTGCCTGTGTGTTGCATTTATTTTTGCATTGATATGATGCCATTTTGTTTCAAGGGACTCAAGGTGACAGGACTGATTTTGCCTCCAACCCATGCCTGAATTTCCCCATCCTTATATCCTCTTGGGTCGATTATGAAGCCCAGGGTTGATTTTAGGCTTTGTGGGAACCAACCAGCCAATCAGCTCTTTTGAAACAATTTTCTGAGCATGGCTCTTTGCAGACATCTGGCAAAAACCACATCTGGCAAAAACCAATGTGCAAAGTGTGCCAAATTCCAATGTTTTGCAGAATACCTTTTCAAGCAGAATGGAAACGAAATTGTTTGCCATTCTATCCAAAACCATTAAATTCAACTGTCCTCCCTCTCTTAATTTTCTTCCTGGATTATAGCATTCCAGCAGCTGTTACATTTTAGAAAGTGTGAATTCTTGCATACAAATTCAGCCCACTCTTCAACTAGGTGTGACTTCATGCTGTTCCTGGGTGTGCGGGGAGGTGATTTCTCGCTGTTATCCGTTTAGATTCAGGTGATATTCCTTTTGCACTCATATCTGAATAGATCTCTGTGTCTCACAAATATATTATTCTGCAAAGAGAGTTGGCCCAATAAATGAACCTTTGCTAAAACCTGAGTGCATTGACCAGGCTTACCTGCATTTTCAAGAAACACAAAACACACAATATATGTTTGGCTAGTAGATATATATCTAGTATGTGTCTGACACTGAAAAATGACAGAAAGCCTTTCTTACAAACATTTCTGTGCCCTCTTTCAGCTCTGACAATGATGTCATTTCAAACAAAACAATTTAAACTATTAGCACTGTGGAGCCAAAATGTTGAGGCCTGTGAAGCCTCTGAGGATGAAAACAAAGATTTTCTGGTTCAGCCTGGTGTTTCTGTGGGAGAAAGCGAAAGTGTTTTTGAGAGAATGGGAATGTTTTGGGTAGATTTGATGTTGGGGAAACAGGCAGTGATTCTCATGAGAATTGGCTAGACATTGACTCTGAAAGGAAGGAGGAGACAGGAGGGTTACAGATAACCCAGCATTTACAGATCAGATGGGATAGTGCAAAACAAAGACAAATCTGTTGTTCCCTAAGACTGAAAGATAAACAAAGGGAATGCAGTTGTGAGAAAGGGTGATGCCACCTTGAGTCCCCTCCAGGGTAGAAAAAGGTGGGGTAGAAATGCCATAAATAAATATCATGGGCAAGAAGGAGCATTCTTAGGAAACTGGAGTCAATGTCCGGTGGGGAAATCAATGCTGGATTTTCATGAGTCAAGTTGCCTGTCTTGGGAGCTCCGAGTCTATACCTTGTTCTCCTGTTCAAATTCCATGCCACCTGTTTGGATTACAACTCTTGTTTCAAGTTTCAAGACTTTGGATTATGATCATGTTCAAGCTTTTGGATATAGTTCTAGTTTAAGTGTAACCATCCTTGGATGACAGTTTCTTGCTTTTGCCTTAAGTTGTTTTTTGAATTCCTATTCAGAATTGGTCTTTGCCTTTTGTTATGCTTTTGGAAATCTAGTTTATGGATATATTTTGAAACTGTTTTATATTAGATACTCTTTTCTTAATAAACCTACTATTCTTACTCATCTGTGTGGTGTTTGGGTGAAAAGGAGGATCAAGTAAACTGTTGGGCTGCAACAAAAATATTTGATTCCAAAAATAATTCTGCATATAAGACAAACAGACTTAGTGATACCTGTTTCTGGACAATCACATCAGGTAGATTTGTAATATAATCTGTAGTACTTCTTCCTTTTCTGGATGCAACTGGAATATTTGGCATTACTAGTTCCATATGTGGTATTTTCTTCATCTTGGAAGTCTCCCTTTTTTAATTTCAGTTTTTCAATTAGAAATTGGCCACTGCAGCAAAAACTGTCATATCTTGAGGTGTCTACCATGATTTTCTGATGAGTTGATCTCAATTGTTTTTGCTTCTCACAAGACTCTCATTTGTAATATTGACTTGAATCCTAGCATTGCACCTTGAATGATAACTGTGAAGTGATAACTTAGATCAAAACAGTTACTCACAGCTCAAGGAATGCTAGAACTTTAACTGTAAAAAGATTGGTGTGGATGGAATAATGTTAGGGAGTCAGCAATAGAGTTTGGAGACTAATTAGGAAAAGCTGGATGAGAATACCTGAATTGGATTTAGGGAACTGAGAATATGGGAAGAATTTAGGGAAAGGTGAACTAGAAGAAAATTTATGGGGTACTGGATGTATGGAGCATTTCATTTATGAAATGATAAATCTTTACTGGTATCTCTTTTCTGAATGTTTTATTTTAATAATTAATTTTAATAATTGAATCAAGTCTCGCTTTACCATATTAGACCAACACAGCATTTGTTCATTGAGGTCCCAGTACTAGGTCTCTGGAGAGATCTCAAGGGAGCCCAAAGATTGGAACTGCAGGACCAGCCTGGAGAATGGTTAAGTCACAATAAAAACACAACAAACAAACACAAAAACCCCAAATATTGAGATACTGATCAGTATGTTCCACTGTCTCATGGCTTCCACAAAAATGCAAGCATTAACGTTAATATTATTGATTTATTAGCTTAGGTACCTGGCAATGCCCGGCTTAGGGATTCTGTAATCCCTATTTCTAGTCTTTGTTTGGATTTTATGGATGATCCCAATCAAAAATGCGTAAGGATGTTGGCAAACTACAACTTCCATCATCTGTCTTTGCCCCCAAACTGTACCAATTAGTTGGTCCTGATTAGTATATGTGCCAAGATGGGCACAGATCCATCATGGGTGGGGTTCATGGTGCAGGTGTGTTAATTCCCCCCCCCCCCCGGGCAATACTTAAAGTTGGTCATGATGGTTATGTGTGGCAGATTTGGTCCAGATCCATTGTTGGTGGGTTCACAGTGCTCACTGGATGTGGGCAAACTACAACTCTCATAATCCAGGGTTCAACCTCCTCCCCCAACCCTCCAGTATTTTCTGTTCATCATGGTGGGTATGTGTGCCATGTTTGGTCCAGATCATCATTAGTGGGATTCACTGGTCTTTGAATGTGAGTAGACTCCCATCATTTTCTGTCACTGCCAGCCCCCCAAACCACACAGTATTTAAAGTTGGTCATGGTGGGTATGAGTGCCAAGTTTGATCCAGACCCATCATTGGTGGGGTTCTCAGGTCTCTCTGTATGTGGGTGGACTGCAACTCCCACAATCTCTGTCATTGTCCCTCCAAATCCTCCCAGTATTTTCTGTTGGATATTGGGGGGCAGGGAGAGTTTGTGTGCAATGTTTGGTCCAGATCTGTTGTTGGAGAAAGTCACCGGGCTTTCTAGAAGAGGGAGCCATCTTGGAAAGCATACAGAAACATCGATACATACATACAAATAAACAAACATACAGACCATAGGGAAGGCTGTGTGAAGCAAGATAGATGCTTTTGAACTGTGGTGCTGGAGGAACGTTCTGAAAGTGCCTTGGACCGCAAGAAGATCCAACCAGTCCATACTTCAGGAAATAAAGCCTGACTGCTCATTGGAGGGAAGGAGAGTAGAGGCAAAGATGAAGTACTTTGGCCACATCATGAGAAGACAGGAAAGCTTAGAGAAGACAATTATGCTGGGGAAAATGGAAAGAAAAAGGAAGAGGGGCCAACCAAGGGCAAGATGGATGGATGGCATCCTTGAAGTGACTGGCTTGACCTTGAAGGAACTGGGGGTGATGACAGCTGACTGGGAGCTCTGGCGTGGGCTGTTCCATGAGGTCACAAAGAGTCGGAAACAACTGAACAAATGAACAACAACAAAATATGCACACACACACACCATGAAAAACCCATTACTACTTTTGGCATCACTTCTTTCAGTTGTGATGGTTTATTTTAGTTAAAGCTAGCATTTCCCTCATTGGGCATATGACTATTTTTGTTCAAGAATTAAATTCCATTTTAATTTACTAGTTTGTTCATTGGTGATGCTGCTGAACTGAAAGATTAAATACCTTCTTCCTGGAAGGTTAATGTACAGTATGCTTCTCTATGATTAGGAACAAAAACTGCCGGCAGGTGGGCTACCAGAACCAAAACCGTTCTGACAATTTCAGGCTTGAAAGAGAGAGAAAAGGCAATAAATTCAGCAAAAGTGCTTGAGACTGTACAAGGCCTCCTGCTGAAATGATCTATATAGTACAAAGGAAATCTCCATTGGAGCAGTCCTGTTCTTCTAAGAATGACTACAGCCTCAAACTTGCAGAACAATTTACCAGTGGGGGGTTGTTTTCATTGGTTAGGCCTGCACAACTTGTAACCTACTAAGCTAAATGTAGCCCACCAGACACATACTGGGATTATTAGCTGCTTGGCAACTTCCGCCCCAGTTTTCAGTCTTAGGCATCCAAGCAACTATAAGAAGAATCCTGTTGGATTAGACCAGTGGATCTCAACCTGTGGGTCCCCAGGTGTTTTGGCCTACAACTCCCAGAAATCCCAGCTAGTTTATCAGCTGTTGGGATTTCTGGGAGTTGAAGGCAAAAACAACAGGGACCCATAGGTTGAGAACCACTGGATTAGACCAAAGTTTAGCCATTGTACATGATGATGATTATATACCCACTTTTTCTAAGACCTAAAATCCATTCTTTATCTGAAAATGTCCTGATCTGATAAGGAAAGCCCTCTGTCAAACCACTTTTCCAGCTGCGTTTAAAACACCCCTGTTCCTTTTGCCTACTCCTACTTTCTTAATTTTCCCTCAGATATTTCAACCGCTTCAAAATATGTGTAAACTAAAAGTAGTTCTCACTAAATGCACTCAGCAAGGAAAAGAGAGAAGAGGTAGAATCTTGCCCTGCCATATAAACTAAAGCAAAAGCAAATTCTACAGCCTATTCTAACTAGTACATTCTGCTTCATTACTAACTTTTGCCATCTTTACTACACTCTAATGTTGCAGACCCCAATAGAATATATCCTGCCAAGAAAACTCCATGATAGGCTCCCCACAAAATGCCGTCGGCTTGAAGTCACATAGCAATGCCAACACAGTCTACTCTTAGAAGTCACAATCAGAAGATGTGGAGAGGGGGAGAAAAGAAGAGGACAATGTGGAGAGGATAACCATCAACTTAATTTGCTTAAAGAAGGGATGAGACAAATTCAGAGAGAAATATTTTACCTGTGGCTAGTAGTTGTGATGGCCATATATTATGCCCAGTATCAGAACTAGTGTGGCACTTGTAGGGGAATCCCAGTTGTAGAATGTCCAATGTGCCTTCTATGAATGAACAATAATGCCTGATCTTGACCAAGCCCTGCATAAAATGTCCTTGGAAGCACTTTACTCTATCTTCTAGTGCAATTAAAATTTACTTTCCTCCCTCTGATCCTCTGTCTTGATACACTACATGGCCTGCTTACCCAGTGTTTTGAACTTTTAATCCTTGCAACTCATCCTGCCCAATTACTGTGGTTTTATATTGTTTGGTGTGTTCATTTATATTGTTTTTGTATTTATTTTTATTTTCATTATATTTTACTGTTTGTATTTTATGTTGTATATTTGCTGTACTGTTGGGCTTGGCCTCATGTAAGCTGCCCCGAGTCCCCTTGGGGAGATTATTATTATTATTATTATTATTATTATTATTATTATTGCTTATCTGTTCTGCTTATGGGATTTCCAGAAGCATCTGACTGACTTGATTCGACTCTAACACTACTGCTCTCTTCAGAGAAGCACAACATCTAAACAAGAGGATGTCCCTCATCTGTGTCTAGAAATCAGCATTCTAGATTTTGTACTAAATGTCCACATTTAGAGAAAGTTGGTTTTCATAGGATGAGAGAAAAAACCAAATTACAGTAGGACAAAGACAAATACCTTAGCGAGGGTGAATTTACATCACAGAATTAATGCAGTGGCTCAATGATATGGGGCTATGGGAGTCGTAGCTTTGTAAAGTCTTTAGCATTCTGTCAAAAGGTTCCTCACCAAACTTCAAATCCAGTTCTTCCATATCATTGAATCATGGCAGTTAAAGTGATGCCAAAGTGCAATAATGAGATGCACCTTGAGTCTCTGACTTAGAATATTTTACATAATTCTCTTTCTCCATTTTCCCTGCAAGCCTTTGTGTGAGATGTTCAGTTCTCTCCTTTGCCTCCACCTCTCTTTCACTCTGTGTACCATTTGATTGTATACCTTACCGGTTAGCTAGAATTTCATTAGGAACAAGATGAAATGCTGTTTTCAGAAACATTTTACTTCTGTTATTTTGGCTTAGTGATGTATGTCTTCAGGATCTTCTTTTCCTATTGACGTAATGGATTTTTTCTACACAGGAAGCTTGTCAGGCAAAAATCATACTGAGTAGCCAAAAAACCATCTGGTCTTTCCCCTCTTCATGTTTCAGAGTTGGAGATTACATATAATCTATCTATTCTCTTATTTATGTCTTAGAATAAACTCAAAAATAATTCTTCGTTGTTGTGGGCAGATATTGTGAATGTCCTTCTGCATGTTATTCATTTCAGCTTAGGCCAGTAGTTCTCAACCTTCCTAAAGCCGCAAACCTTAATACAGTTCCTCATGTTGTGGTGATCCCCAACCATAAAATTATTTTCATTGCTACTTCATAACTGCAAGTTTGCTACTGTTATGAATTGTAATGTAAATATCTGATATGTAGGATGTATTTTCATTCACTGGACCAAATTTGACACAAATACACAATACGCCCAAATTTGAATACTGGTGGGGTTGGGGGACTGATTTTGTCATTTGAGAGTTGTGGTTACTGGGATTTATAGTTCACCTACAATCAAAGAGCATTCTGAACTCCACCAACAATGGAATTGAACCAAACTTGGCACACAGAACTCCCATGACCAAATAGAAAACATTGGAAGAGTTTGAGGGGCATTGACCTAGTTTTTGAGTTGCAGTTGACCTTCATCCAGAGGGAACTGTGGACTCAAACTTTTAAAGCCACAGAAACCTTTTTTAAGGCAAAGTTTCTCGTTAACTCCCAAGAAACTTTTCAACACAGTCACATTGCATTAAAATTTGACAAATGGGCCAGGTCAGTGATAGATGGATGGATAATGTTTGTGTCAAGTAATTGCGAGAAAAAAATGAACAAATACCTATTTTTTTATTTGCTGCATTTCTATGCTGCCTCTCTCAGCTGGAGGTGACTCGAGGCGGCTTACACTGGCACAATTCAATGCCACAATAATCATAAAGCAAAATTAAAACATTTTAAATACATCTAAAATAAGGGGTGAGTGAGCTTCTGCTATCTCTGCTGGCCATCCAGAATAATTTGGGATTCTGAAAAACTAAAGCAAAAGGGAGTGCTAGAATTCAGTGGTAGTGAGTAGACTATATGACACTCTTGGAGAAAAATCACACCAATTTCCCATATATACCAATGAGATCTGAACTGGTAGTGACTCACTGTGGTTCTTAGTAAGGGAAGTCAATGTAGAGCTGCCCATCTTGTACCACTGTGTGCCCATCTGTGGTGCAGCCATGCCAAGACACAGTTCCACTTATGGAACCTAAATGAGAAGATGGCAGAGCTGGAAATGGTGAAGGAAAGGGTCAGCAGCAGGATCAAGGGGTGAAATATTGGGGGATGCTTATCATCAAGATGGAGGAACGCGAGTGAGATGGGAAATCAAGAGCTACTTCTTTGGGAGTCTTTAGGCAGACTCAGGAGTGCTTTTAGCTATGTTTTCCTGCATGGAAGAAATGAGTTGGATTAAATGGCCCATGTGGTCCCTTCCAACTTTTGGATCTTGTGATTGTCTCTAACATGAAATTGGCACATCATCTTGTCTCTTTACTTCACGAATCAAAATGTCTTGCACAAAATATTCTGCTTAACTTTCCCACAAAAGTGAAAGAAAGGGGAAATTTTAAGCTAAAAGACAGTTAGTGTCCCAGATTTTTACAGCACACAAAAGATTTGTGTGGGAAAGACATTTTCTTCCTGTCTCTGGACAAGAGACTGGTTCTGATTGTGTTCTATCCAAAGAAGAGAAATGAGAGGCGACAATGCTTTGTAACAAATTACTGCCAATCGAACCCCTCATACTGAAAACCTGATAAGGGTGTTGAAGTGATCTTTATCTACTGACAGTTGTGATGGAAGAGGCTATTCTGTATGGAAATGCATATTGGGTGGCACTTCTATTTTTTTCTTATGTGTGATTTGCATTGTTTGAGGCATTGAACTCCAAATCAATGTTAATTCAAATGTCGCTGGGATGACTGTGCTCCTTGTCAAGTGCCTGGAGACTAATTTAGGCTGCAGACAGTCTCAAGTTTGAAAATGACAGGACAACTTCAGAGTGTGCATGCATCAGACTCAAAAAATTGGAGCCACACATATAAATGCCTTAAAGTATAGCCTATATTGCTGGTCCATGGCCTGATCAAGTGGAAAGAAGTCCTCTTGGGCCTTCATATTCTTCTTCGAGCCTATGTCAGAGTGACAGTTTCATGGTGAAGGGAAAGGATCCCCATTTCATTGCCCCTCCAACTATTTTTATAGACATTCTAAAGTTAACTAAAGGAGAGCAAATGGACACTGTACTCACTAAGTATTCACTGTAGTGAGTCATTACTTGGTGGAAACTTTTTTTGGTCACAATTGTGCACATTCTTAGATAAATCTACATCAGTTTTGCATATTTGGATTTGGTAATTTTTCCCTACCTTTCTTTATAAAACTATTTCAGCTTTGTCAGATTAGATGGGGACCACTAATGAATGGATATTTTCAAGTCATACCAAAGAATGTTAATTATGTATAGCTTTAACTGGGCCAGTCTAACTCAACTTTTTGTTTTAAAGTCATTCCAATGTACGTTTAGGGTCATTTGTTTTGCTGGAGGTTGAATCTCTGCCCCAGGCCCAAGTCTCTTGAAGTATGAAACATTTTTTTTTTTTTGCTGTAGAATCACCCTGTATTTTAAAAAATCCATGTTTATTGAAATACTGAAAAATCATAAAAAGGAAAATATAATAACAACAGCAATAAGAGTAAAGAGATTGGTGGCAATCATTCGAACTCAGAGGCCATACACACACAGGAAAAAGGAAAAACAAGGAAACAGTAGGGTCTTGGTGTGGAGAAGGCGGCGAAATGCTAATGGGGGAAAGACAGAACTGCTCAACACCTTCTTTGCCTCAGGCTTCTCCTAAAAGGGACAGGGTTAAACCCCCCCCCCCCCCCCAAATATGTCAGGTTAAAAAAACCTGGTTTACTCATGAATTGGTTAAATAGTTAAAATTAATCAGTAAACCAAGTTTTTTTACCTAAACATTTGGGGCTGCCCAAGGGTATTCAAAGAACTAGCAGAAGTCATTTCAGAACCACTGGCAATAATCTTTGAGCTTCTTTGAGTATGAAAGAAGTCCCAGCAGACTGCAGGATTATTATTATCATTATTATTATCATTATTACTGTTATCTTTATTCATACCCTGCCTTTCTCCCGATGGGGACTCACTAGACAAGTTTTAAAAGAGAAAAACAAAGTTTTTTTTTTTTAAAAAAAAACAAATAGTAATAGCGTGGTAAACTAATAGGTTTACCTGTTATATATAGGTGTATAGATATTCCTTGCTATCTAAAGAGCAGCCCATTGCTTAAAAGTAATCTTATTCAAACCTACCTTAGAGTATACCCTATTGAACTCAGTGGAACTTCTTTGTGATTGGAAAGATTACACGATTTATCCTTCTCTCTCTCTCTCTCTCTTTCTCACTCCCCATCTCTTCCTGTACAAATGACTATATCATCATTTAAAGCTGTGTCAAGTAAGTGAATTAAATTTGCACGAGATTAATGTTCTCTAAGCAAACTACTGGAAAAATATATATTGGTGGGGATAGTAAATAAACTAAGCTCCATGACATGTACATCTATTAAATCTGCAATTGCTATGCTGGCAAGAAGAGGCAACCTGTCCATTGGCTATATGGGCAGTTTGTCTAAGAAACGATGGTGTGCAACAACCAGTACCTTCTCTGGTTTTCCAGATATGTTATTGGGTCTTGCTGAGAAGCAGGGGGTGTGGGATAGAAATAGTCTAGCAAACCCTAAAACATGTGTTGATACCTCTGAGCTCAGCAATATGCTCGGCTGAATTGGGGTGTAGCTCACTGCAGGCAGCAGACCCATCCAAAGCAGAAATAGAATAATGCAATGATTTAAAGATACTCCGTGACAGAGCCTTATGCAAAAGACAGAGGACTTGCAGGTTTGCTTTCACAGTGAATATATAATCTAGACAAATATTCAGGCCCCCCACCATCACCTCATTATTCTTTCCTGTAGAAAGCTTCCATTTGCCTCTGTGGCAAACTCAACTGAGAGCTAGCAAGGACAGAAGTTTTACAAATCATATGAAAGTGTTTGAAGAAACAACTGAGTGAATGAGCTGTCTGGTCCACGTGGAGTGAAAGAACAGACAGCTGAGAATACATTTAAATGTGAGGGAGAACACATACTTTGAATGAAGAAAGCTCCAGGTTGAATCTCTTGCATCTCCAGAATACCTCTACAAAAACAAGATGGTTTACATAAACAGGACTGCCACTGCATTAGACAGAGGGTGGGATGGTGAGGAGTTTGAAGTTAGTAGTAATTGCAGAGTTCTCTGTTTAAAGATACAGAAATAAGTGGATAGCTACATACACCAGTTAGTGAATTGGGAGTAGAGAATTCTTAATCTGAGTTTTTTACAAGTCACTGAGCATATTTCTCTACAGAAATGCATCACTGTTTCCTTTCTCCATTTCCACTCCCCATCAAGAAGTATGGTCTGCAAAGACAGGTTTTGCATGCAAGATGAAGCAAGGGATCCCAAATAAAACCTGTGGTACCTGAAGTTTTAATGATCAGGTATCAAACAAACAGAATCTCCTCTGCACCTATCTTATCTTAACTGTATAATTAAAAGGAACAGGGAGAAAGAAGGGGAAGTGAAACAAGGCATGGTTCTCCACCACAATCTTTTAGACTGAGGATTGGGTTGTTGTAGGTTTTTCAGACTAGGGATTCTTTGTCATTTATCATCTGTAACTGTATGGAGATTCTTCTTAATATCTCTTGGTGGCTGGGCTCCCAGTGTTAAAGAAGGATATCATCCAAATTGGAAGATATAGGGATCTTTTAATGTGGGGCTAAAATAGCTCTGTTTTGCCACTTTTGGCCAGACCTGGATGGGGACTGCCAAGTGTCACCAGGGGGAGGAAAGTGTGTTTTGGGTAGCTTCAATGGAGCTACCCACACTTTCCTCCCCCTTTCCCCATATGATGGGGAAAAGGGTGGCGGGGCAATGTGTGTTGCCATGAATTGCCTCCCTTTCTCCCTTCTGATGGGGACAGGGAGAGGGTACCAATGCACCTTATCCTGTCCCCACCATATGATAGGGGAAGGAGGGAGGGTTGCCAGTGAAACGGTATGGCCCAGAAGGGCCATGTGAAGAGGACCTTAGCATTAACATTGCATTTAAGTACTCTTAACTACTGGACTTTCAGGATATTTTATTCTTGGGAGAAAATAAAGTCAGATTAATAACATTTTGAGCTATTTTAATAAAATGGATAAGCTGACAGTCATGCATTTCCCTTTGGAAAAACTTCTAATTGTCTAGGCATGTAATTTATTTTTTGTCTGGAGCAACTTGAGAAACTGCAAGTCGCTTCTGATGTGACTTTATTGACTTTATATTTTCATGACTTTATATTTTCATGACTTTATATTGCATTGACTTTATATTTCATGTAAAGCATCACATATTGTATGTCATGGCATCTTAGCAGACATCACATGGCAGCCATATAGTCTAACACTGGGAAATAATTGAACCTTTTATGGCTTCTGTGAAGGAAGCAATACTTCTCACAACAGACATACATGGTAAATAATATTCTTCAATGGGCATTGTGATCTATTGCAGTATCTGCTCTATATTCCTATAACAGGCATTTTCAGTTCATATAAGAAGTATCCACTTAACATAACCTAGTCTATCTTGAGATAAGAGCTTCTCTCTCCCACTCTCTTACCAGCACCTTGAGGATATTTACCAACAAGGAACACCATTGGCAGGATAAAAAATGTCATAGACAGTAAGGTCAGATTTCAAGAGCGAGCTTCTATACCATCTCTACTATCTGACTGTCCAATCAGAAATTAATCCAATGAATCCCCATTAATGTCAACAAACATTCTTCCTTCCAGTCAGATATCTGAAGTCACTGGCCCTTTATACAAGACCATAAAGTGACCAACCACTAATCATAATAACAGGTTCCACACCCTGGAGAGTTCCTTTAAAGTTCAGACTAGAACTCAGAGCAGATGTATACCTCACTGATAAAGAAAACACAAGACGGAACAATTCAGGTGAACTTAGCGCAATCTTTCACAAATGGCTGAATGGTTGTATCTGAGCTGTGGATTCAAAGACTGATGATCAAACTGCATAAGTATGAACCAAATGTCATGAACACCCCAGCTAAATTTATGTCTGCTGTGGATACCCTTTCCTGAGCTGTAGACTTGACTTTGAAAGTAGAAACAGGCCTTTGAGCCTGAGGTACAGACCTATATAGACTGACTTGTCAGATCACTCCCTGTACCAGACAAAAGGCTGGTGCAGATCAAAGTGGAAACTCAGAAAGATGACTCATGAAGAATTCTAAATGATGTGGTCATTCAAGGAAGCCTGGAAGACAAAGGCAACTCTGATCTCAACATAAGAGACTATTGGAATAGCAGACAGATCTGGAATAGCATCAGCACCTGCACATAGTGCGACAAATACCAAAGACCTAAAGCTGGCCTATTTTTCTGTTCTTTTAAATAGAACTCTATTCGTATAGCATTTCTTCAAATGCTAAATCTACTGGCCATATCCCAGGGCCCAATCCTGAATCTTTCATTTTCATGGATCTTCTGCAGGTAAAAGACAAGGGTGAGAATTTTCCAGTTTTGGGGCCTTATCTCCAGGCAGGATGAAAGGGCTGCATGCAGATCTCCAACTCAGCTTTTAGAACTGAAATTCACTACAATGTGTAAGTCTTAATGGATTTGTGGCTGCAACTTGCAAAGTCTCTCTGAAGAAATGGTAACCAATGTGTTTTTTAATTAGTTTCTTCTTTCCCTTTTAGTGATTATAGCAACTAAACATCAATTCTGTTGTGCCCCATCCTAGAAGTAGATGCCCTTGCATATCCTGTTGTCTCATCTCTGTTTGTAACTACGATGTGAGAGGTTGTAGATATAAATAAATAGAAGCTTTACCATAGTTTCCGAACCAAAATGTACCCTGCAGTATAATAAAATACTATAAAATGTCACTCGGGCTTGTGTTAACAAGCAATAGTATCTTCACTTCCATTCAAAAGACAAACAGGATAACAATATATACAGCAGGCTCTCTGAATTCACACAGAGAACAGAGGGAATAAACAGTGCTTTCAAACAGTCTTTAAAAATATGCTTCATGCCTTAGAAATGATCAGGCTTCAGAGAGTTGGCACCATTTCCTTCCTGGCTGTTTCCAGTCAGCGCTCTCTTCACTCTTCAAGGTGAAAGTGGCAGTTAAAACTGTTTGTCTCAGCAGCAAGCCAGAGACAGTACCCAATCAGAATTCTGGCTCCTGATATGCTCAGCCAATCAGTCGCTGACACATGTCTCTCCAGTCAACCCACAACATCATGGTACTTTTTCCCAAATCCCCACATACAAGCCATATGTAAGTTCGATGTTTGTAATTCAGGGATTGCCTGCATATAACTACAGCTCCCAAAATGTTCCAGTCACCATACTGACACCTCCCAGAATCCACTACTCAGCATAACCACAAGCAATGAAGAACAAAGAAAAGGATGTTTGTGTTTTCCTCAGGTGGCAAAATGAATAGGGTGTTGAAGTAAGACCTCTGACTTTGAATTATTGTTATCAAGCAATTTACCCCCCTCCCCCAAATTAATCTGGACGTGTGGAAGACTGCACATGAATTTTTCTTAATAGTCAAATCAAATGTACTGTGATGGCACCCTTATACCCAGTCCCGTCTATTAACATAAACCCCTGGGAATTGAGATCATTGAACCATTAAGAAATATCCCTTCAGTGATCTCCCAAGCCTAAAGATGCAATTCTTTAGTGTGTTAGTGAAAAGTAGATAATCTCTTTATCCCAGGGCTGGATTTTGCACTGTTTACCTAATCAGATATATCCAGGGGCTTACAAATGCCACAGAAGACAAAGCTAAGAAGGAAGGAATGAATCAGCCTTATGAATGGGTAACCGAGCCTCTGAATATCTGGCATAATCACATTTTTACTTTCTGTGCTTCTCACCATTGTCTCATTCAGAACTAGACATTAAGTCAATCAAGGGCACATTTGCACACCCACATTGTCAAATTCCTTCATTTTGCACCCTTCACTGGGGCATCCCCAGCAACGGACTGGACCTTGATACCCACCAATGACCAGCTGTTGTTCTTCCTGGCCAATCATGGCATGGATCCTAGCCAGCTTGTTTCTCAGCCAATCAGGGGGAGACAGGGGAAGTCTGAATAGCTGTCAAAGTGTATTTAGTGTCATGTATTTCTCTGTGATGTAGGTACAGAGACTGTGCTCTAAAATGTACAAGAATGCTTGTACTTTTTAGAGCACAGTCTCTGTACCTACATCCCTTTTGGCCCAATTATAACAAACCTCTGCTTTTTGCTTTCACACCCAGAGTGCTTCATCCACTGTCCTGGCCTATCTGGTTTAGCAGAGGCTCACCAAGCATTGACCTGCTATCTACAGTTTCTGCTGAAAATCACAACATTGTGTAACATAGAAAGACACGAAAAGAAAAAATCCCTTTCATAGCAGCCTGGTTTGTTCTGGGCCACACAAAGCTTTGCCTTTTACACAGTCCGGAAAAACATATGAAACCATATGAAAACAGATGATGTGGATACTCTAAACCTAAAAAATAAATAAATAAACCTGTACAAGTAAATTGCCATTATTATGCTATCTTCTACAAATCTGCAGCTTTAAAAGCAGCCTATAGTTAAGATTGTTATCTCTCAAGGCACTAGCAGAAGTCTTAGCGGTTTGCTATGCTTCTCCAAGAAGGGAAGAAACCTCACAGAGAACAGCATCAGAGAAAGATTTTTTTTTAAATGTCATGTGGCTTTAAAGCTTGGCCATTCATCTCTACCCATTCAGATTTTTGCAATGATAGCTCCTTTTTGAGGAGAAGATGGAAACTGGTTCAATTAAGAATCCGTCTTCTACAGTAGAGTATGCAAGTAAAACCACTAAATCTATGAGACTAGCTTTGACAAAGTAAGGCAAACAGGCAGTATGCACATTATTTAACTAAAAACTTCATTAGTTCATTGAAACACAATATAACTCCCATATCTATAGGCGTATGTAAGCCCATTTGCATATGAAGGTCTCACACTGAATTCCAACAATATCATTCAGTATGGGACTTCTCTACACAAATCTCCAGGAAACAGAGTGTCTATGCATTTATTTTGTGCACTCAAATAGTTTTGATAGGTGTGTCTGTCATAGAGTTTTCCAGGGCTCTGAGACTGTGACTGGACCAAGGTCACCCAGTGGGTTTCCATGTCCAAACAGGGAATCAAAATCTGGTCTCAAGAGTCATACCACAAAGTTCAAACTTCTATACCACATTAGCTCTCATATGCTTGTCTGTATGTATGTATCACCAAATTTCAGTGATTCTGTTCCATATCATCTGAAGTTAACTAGGTTCCTTACTGCCATTAATGCTCCACCTCACTCCTGGTAACTGTTTGACATATTGTTTAACATCAAATGTTACTCGTGTGCTTTTCTCAATATTGATATGCAGTGTGTTAATTTGGTTGGCTGCCCTCTAGCAAGAACTGCCTAATTAGACATGATTACTTTTCAGATCACATTAAAGGTGATGCCCACCTATAGAAAGTACTCATACCAATTGAAAAGCCTAGCAATCATTTAAGAGCACTGAAAAGGTGGAAATGTTTACCAAAACATGCCCAGCAGTTAGTTTAAGGGAAAATTCTGAATTGCAGTGACTTGGCAATGATGTCAAATTCTTCTAATTATCTACTTCATCACACTAGAGGGGGAAAAAATCCACTTAAAATCTGTTTTCTTCCTCCTGCAGAATTCTGGGGTTTGTAGTTTAGTGAGGCTGTTCAAGGCTCCTCCCTAAGACTATAAAGCTTGGGTCCAGCCTATGTGTGGGGTGGAAGGGGAAGGGGAAGGGGAAGGAAAAGGAAAAGGAAAAGGAAAAGGAAAAGGAAAGGAAAGGACCTAAACCTTTGGAAATGTGACATATTTTGGAGTGGAAACATTCAACAACTTAGACTTTCATTGACTCAAATAACCTATTGGGAGGGGCACCCAATCCATACAATTTAACTGTATTGGAGAAGAGCTTTTGTGTTTTTACAAAAGCTTACAGCCAGAGATATGGCTAAGGGAAGGGCAAAATGAGATCACTGCCCCTCACATAAGAATTCTTTACCTCAATAAAATTTTCCTTCAATCTGCAAATTTCAAGCATTGCAGGAAACTAGATATTGAAAATTGCCGTCATATTTGCTGTTTTTCATTTCCTTGGTAACAGCACCCTTTTCTAATGGACCTCATCACACTAGAGAATCAATCCAGTTTAAATCCGGTTGCTGCCTCTTGCAGAATCCTGGGGTTTGTAGTTTAGGGAGGAGCCTTTAAACTACACTAAACTACAAATCCCAAAATTCTGCAGGAGGCAGAAACCAGATTAAAAGTGGATTCATTCTGTAGTGTGATGAATAGAACTATTTTTCTAAAAGACAAAAGTTTAAAGTTACTGCAATGCTAGAAATGTGAAGACTGAAGGAAAATTTGAGGAGACAGAATTCTTATGGGGGGAATGCCGTCATCTCCCCCCAAATAGCTATGGCTTTGTTTATACTATTCAATTGATTTTCTCTTCCCCCTCCTGCTTTCATAAATTATCTAGAATAAGATTGATCGCACCATTATAGGGCAACACAAATTGTTTGGAGCTCTGAGGAAAAAATGCAGCAAAGTGTGTCAGAGATTAATAAGTGGAGCAGATGTTATCAAATATCAGATGGTTCCAATTCAAGGTTAAGGCAACACCTGCAAACTTCTAAGCTGGAAAGGCACCTTTCATCAGCTCCAGAATTTCCTCTGTCATCTTCATTTATTTTTACGGCTCCCTTTGGATGTTAAAGGCAAGCCTTGTTGCAGAACCATACCAAGATATTTTATTGTTTAGAGATAGGAGTATGGCTCCCATATGTGATTGCATGATGCAGTACCTCCACCTTGGTTTTCTTGATTTACTTTCACCACATCATAAGTGTTTCTAGTTCCCGTGGGTGCACTCCCTGATGACATGAATCTAAGGCCATGCCTCTAAAACAAATCATACTGGAGTTAGCAATCTTCACAATGCAGAATGACTTCTGGTAAGAATCTCAAGATTCTAGACTGTGACTTGACTTTGCATTAGGCAAAGTTGGGGAATACTCTGGAGTTTGCACAAGACTCTGGAGTGTTCTATGGATTTGTGACTCTTTGAACAGCTGGATCTGTGTCTGTTAAAAGAAGAATTCCCAGTAATGCCTTTCTGAATACAGTAAAGGAAATGTTTCCTCTTGCAGGCAAGTCTGTAATGATCATATTTTAAAACTGTTGTCTTTCTTCCTCCTTCTTCTCCTCTCCCATGCTTTTTTCAATCATCATCACCTTATCAGAGAAGTAGAGTCTTAGGGAGGAGGGAGCAATCTTGTTTTCTGTTGCCCTGGAGACTAGGAAGCGGAACGATGGCTTCAAGCTACAAGAAAGGAAATTCCATCTGAACATTAGGAAGAACTTCCTGACTGTGAGAGCTGTTCAGCAGTGGAACTCTCTGCCTCGGAGTGTGGTGGAGGCTCCTTCTTTGGAGGCTTTTAAACAGAGGCTGGGTGGCCATCTGTCAGAGGTGCTTTGAATGAAATTTTCCTGCTTCTTGGCAGGGGTTGGACTGGATGGCCCATGAGGTCTCTTCCAACTCTATGATTCTGTTGGGGAAGGCAATCTATTTTAAAAGGGCTATTTAAGGTGCCAAATGTACTTTAAGAATAGGGTTCAGAACCCAACTCAGCTCCTTTAAAATTAAAACTAGAACCTAAAAGGTAAAGGTTGTCCCCTGACATTAAGTCCAGTCATTTCTAACTCTGGGATGTGGTGCTCATCTCCATTTCTAAGCCAAAGAGCCAGTGTTGTCCATAGATACCTCTAAGGCCGGCATGACTGGCACTATCTTGTATACTGACCATTTAATGCAGTTCGAAACTAGCCTTAAAATGTGGCAGCCAGACAATAAACTCCCACAAAAGCATAGGAAAGAAAGCTCTTAATGTGCACCAGTGCTCTGCTGTTTGTGTAATCACCATCCAGGCCTCAAACTGTTTCAAGGATTTCCTGTGTAATCATCTGCACAGCAAATAACTTCCTTCAATACTGGTTTAAAACTGCATTAAATAGTCAGTGTAGATATGTAAATTGTCAGTGTAGATGTGGCCTTGGATTACATCTTGGACTGCAAACTCACTAGCCGACCTTGGGTGCGTCACATACTCCCAGAAAGCCCCATGACAGGTTCACCTTCAGGTTTTCATAAGGTCAAAAACATCTGGAAAGCACACAATGACAAAAAAATCATCTCACAGACATGAAAGCTATCAGTTACCAGTTTGCAAGGTATCCAGTGGTTCAAATCGGGAGGAATAGTTCACCCTGAACTGGCAAGGTAATGTTATCCCCTAACTTGGCCCACAAGCCACTGAGGCAATTGACCAGGTAAAGAACACAACAGCTCAAATTGGAAATGAAAGGTACTTTTTCAGTAGTTGTTCAGATAATAATGGGGGAAAAAGAAACAAGTGTAATCCAGTGAGCAAAAATGTTACAGTGTCTAGTAGAAATGCAGAAATAATGAGCAGCTTGAATAGCCTAATACTGTGGGGGAAAGTCTAGAACATTTTGGCTGGGTACATCCAATTTGGTGAATGAACTCAACACCTGCTGTTCTCAAGTAATATGTTTGCCAATCACTCACATCCCCTTGTTTGTTTTATTTGTGTATTGACTGGGGTAGCCATCTAGCTCGAGCGGACTCAAATTAAGTACAAATTCCTCTTCACTGAGCCCTCAAAGTGCTTTCTTGAGCAAACAAAAATCAAATACATCATCTCGACAGAGCTAGAGATCCTGCCTTTCAGACAAATGTGAAGCACGAAGGAAGGAGAGCACTTGACATACATCCACTGCCAGTATATCTCCTTGACTTCTAATTAGTTCCTAATCTATCAGGTTGCCTCATCAAATGAGCTTCTGGTTCATCTCAAGATCTCCCCTTCACCGCCGCCTCCCACCTGTAGGCACACATCTATTTCTGCTGCTAAACATTTCAAAGACTCTCAAATAAAGGTCAACTGCAATACTTTATCTCTAAGAACAAAGAAATTGATCTCAAATGATTCTTTTCGTTTGTACTTTTGGAAGAATATCTCACATTATTGTAGTCTCAGAAAACACCAGTGTTTCATGCAATAAGCCAGCAATATTTGGACATGATACATCCAAGCATGTGCACATCTTTCTGCACACCTCAGTCCATTTTCCAAGCAGGTGCACATAATTGTTTAAAGAAAACTGTGACTGAGATCCTGATATTTGATAGAGTACCTCAGCCTACATATAAGATCTGCCCAGTTCTTCTTTGTCTCACCATTGGGAGTGAGGCCTTGCTTTCACTTCCACCAGCATCGCAAATGCATCTGGTGGGGATGAGAGACAGGGCCTTCTCAGCTGTGGCCCCCCACCTATGGAACTCACTTCCCAATGAGATAAGATCGGTCCCATCCCTCCTGTCTTTTTTTGGACAAAATTAAAATTGTGGTTCTGGGACCAGGCTTTTGGACGGCAGGCTTAATGGCACTTTGGATGTGGAATTCGACTGGCATGGTGATACGGCTGACATTACTGTTTTTATGGTTTTAATTAATGCTCTATTTATCGTTTTCATTGTTGCTTTATTGTATTTGTTATATGTAACGTCATCGAATTGTTGCCAAGTGTAAGCCATCCTGAGTCCCCCTTCGGGGGATTGAGAAGGACGGGGTAGAAATGCTATAAATAAAATTAAAAAAAAATACAACACAAAGTGGAGACATGGAAGAGGATCTCCTTGACTTCAGTGTCCCATGGGAACACCATGGGACACTGCAACCAATTTTGATGCTAAGTTACACCTTAGCTGTTCACCCAAGAATATGAAAATTACTAATAATAGATCAGGGTTTGGTCTAATGTCTACAGGTGTTATTTTCTGGACAGACTGTCTGTTCATCTATCTGTCTCCCTGTTTGCCTGCCTGACCTAATCCCACCTTTCTCCTAACATGGGAATTCCAATTTATCATTTTGAATTATTTAAAACTACTTCATTGGTAGTGTCCATCCTAGAAATCTTTAAATATACAGCAAGCTAGGAATAATTTAACAAGTTCAAAATAAGCAATAAAGGTGTGTGCACACATTTTTTTTCATGTCAGGAGTGACTTGAGAAACTGCAAGTCACTTCTGGTGTGAGAGAATTGGCCATCTGCAAGGACATGCACATATGATGCCTACATTATGTTTCCAGCAGGACTTACTTACAAGAAGAAATTAGTGGAATTTTGTACTCTTTAATCGCACTGCAATTATATGTGCATGTTGTGAGATGACACAGGCAACACCTGAGACTTCTTTTAACCTTCCCCATTTCTTCCATATTTTCCCCATATTCCACAGTGGAGGAGCAGTTCTGTAGTGGAACAACTAACCTGATGCCTACAGCTAAAAGTAATAGGTAATTTGGCATTCTTCAACTTGGGGCCCTCCTGATTTTTTACGACAATGCATCTCATTTCTAGTTGCTTGTGTGGCTGGCAGGGCTCAATGGAAGTTGATACCCAGAACATATAGAAGGCATCATATGTGGGGAAGTGATCTTGCTGGTAATATGGAAAGCTTCTGCCAAAGAGGCTGAATAAATGGTTTTTTCTCATTCAGCAAAAGGTAAAGTTTCCCTTGACATCATAGAATCATAGAGGTGAAAGAGACCTTGTTGTTGTTGTTATTTTATTTATTTTTTTGCCCTCTTTTTATTTTATTTTATTTTTCAGGACTTATTTCAATATACATTATTCCAAAAATAAATATTCCTTAAATGACATTTTATGCATTCCTTAGTTATGCATCGCCCAACAAACCCCCCTCCCCCCCCATTTTCCCCACCCCCCAGAACAGCAATTCTAAACCATGTCATTGCTTCAATTTAACCGTATGGAAAGCCTGGTTCATAATGCTGTATCTGCCGTCTCCGTCTATTTTGTCAATTAACACAGACCATTTCCTAAACCAGTCTTGTTCTATTTGTCTATTTATATACTTGTTTTTCCTTTGATTGATAAAATCATTAATTATATATTCTGATGGATAGGTCCACCAGGTTTCCAAATCCCATTTTGTATCATCTCTCCATCCCCAGGCTATTGTGGCCTGTATTACGGCTGTCATATATTTTAAGATTTCTGTCCAATTATTGTTATCATCCTTTACCTTTATGGTGAGGGACATGAACCTGGCTTTATCCCACATTAATTCTTTCCCTATTATGTCTTCCATTACCATCCTTATTTTACCATAATAGTTCTGAATTTTTATACAATCCCACCACATGTGGGAGAATGAACCGATCCGCCCCACCGTTGTGCCAACATTTGTTTGAGACATTTCCCATAATGTGTGCTAATTGCGTGGGAGTTCTATACCATTTGGAGATTATTGTTGAAAGAGACCTTGTGGGCCATCCAGTCCAACCCCCTGCCAAGAAACAGGAAAATCGCATTTAAAGCACCCCTGACAGATGGTCATCAAGCCTCCAAAGAAGGAGCCTCCACACACTCCAGGGCTGAGAGTTCCACTGCTGAACAGCTCTCACAGTCAGGAAATTCTTCCTAATGTTCAAGTCTAGTCATGTCATTTAGCAAGGTGGCCAAAATTACACAAAGAAAGATGTATATCACAATAAGGACTGTGGTTCACAGAATCTCTGTCACATAAAACTTGGTTTTTTTAAGGAGCCACAACACTATAGTTGCTATATCAAATGGAGGTGTAGCCTGTGCAATAGATAGAGCTGTAGACTGAATTTAAAAAGAGAGGAAGCAATCAACTTTTCTGGGATTTAATTAGCAAAGACTTCTTCACTGAAACAATTAATGTTGATAAATTCAGCATAGTAACATTGACAACTTCTACTTGTGAAGGAACCTTGTTTTTATTGATTTGTACAAAGCCAATTGTCTAGGGCAAAACATCTGTGTAGTGGGGAAGAAATAGCTGATACCGCTTTATGCTCTCCTCGAAACGCTGTGATAAGTGTCAACCCATTATTCTCTCTGGCAATTTCTCTGGCTATGCAGTGTTTGACTGCAAATCCAAACTAAATGACACTCCTCAAAATCAGATAAGGGTGGTGGAAAGGAGGGGTGAATAAAGAAGGTAATTTCAGCATTATTTGCTTTAGCATTTAAAATCATTTTGCGTCTGAAAATTCTCCAGTGTCTAGACAAGATGGATTGCTTGCCTGCTGAAAATATTAAAATTTTATAGTGTATAGTCAACAGTGCTCTGGTGGTAGTAAACATACAGATTGAATTTAAAGGTGTTCTGTTTTTAATTTGCAAAGGCTCTTTTAAAAAACACCACCACCAAAATGATACGATGATTGATGATGACAATGGCGATGATGACAATGAAGATTACTGCTGAGAGCTTCGGCTTGGGTCGAATGCAGGTAGCTAGATCTGCAGTTCAGGCTGCTGTGATTTTTTCCTCTTAAAAGCACGTACAGTTGTCTTTATTGTGCAGCCTCTGCACTTTTCTGTCATCTGGCCCTGATGTGCACCAATGATGCGACATTAGGCATAATTCAAAAACCACAGGGGATGCCATGTTTGCATTAAAGAGAGAAAGTGAGAATTTCTTGCTTCCCAGGTTTTACCAGGATTTTGTGCTTGTATAGCTTTTCCCAACGTGTCTTGTAACACAAAGCTTCAAAGGTTTAATTGTGTCATCTGCAAGCTTTTCAGAATGGAGAATTCACTTTTAACCCTAAAGTAACTGACAGAGAGAATCAGTGTGATGGAGGGGTTTGTGTGTTAAGCTAGGACTCGGGGAGACCAAGGTCTGAGACCCAACTCAGACATGAAAAGCCACTGGGTGGACTTTGGACATCATACATGGGCAGCTTCAGGAGAATGCAAAGGCAACCCCCCCCCCCCAATATCATGCCAACAAAGGATCATCTTAGGGCCACTGAAGTCAGAGATGAGTCGAAGGCACACAACCAACACAACAATATGTAACTGATTGGAGTTGCATCAATCTCGTCTTCAGTGGACAAATGGCAACAACCTTAGTGTTAGCTTTTACTGCATATTGTCTAGTACAGCAGTTTCCAAACATTTTTTGACCAGGGACTATTTGACCAGGGACCACTTTGATCAGGGGCCACTCTCCAACATTAGTACCGCTTATGAATTGGGTTTTTTTTGTTAACTTTAGATTCAGTTTGGGGTACTGATTCAGAAAATTGCATTGGACGCACTACATCAGCTGTAGTTTCTGATCCAGGACAGATGCTATGGTCAGCAACAGGGAGGAGTGGCATGAAAAGAGTGAAATAAAATAAAATAAAATAAAATAATAAAGAGGAAGGAGGCTTGCGGACCAGATTTTCATCCTCATGGTCCATGGCCCACAGGTTAAGAACCACTGGCCTAGTATCTAGTGCCATTCAAAGTGATGGCTTTAGCCTATAAAGCCCTAAACGGTTCCAGCCCAGCCTACCTGTCAGAATGTATCTCCTCCTATGAACCATCACGGAGATTAAGATCTTCTGAGGAGGCCCTGCTCTCAGTCCCACCTCCTTTGCAAGCGGGGTTGGTGGAGACGAGAGACAAGGCCTTCTCAGTGGTGGCCCTCTGGTTGTGGAATTTCCCCTCTAGTGATATCAGGGCAGCTCCCTTTCAGCGTTTAGAAAGAGAGTCAAAACCTGTCTCTGGGAGCATGCGTTTGAAAAATAGAGCAGTGCAGGAATGTTAGTATGGAATATATGCAATTTGACTATGGATTGGCCTTTAGACTATGACTCTGGATGTGATTCATTGAAATGTATTTTTATTATGCTTATTATGTTTTAATGTTTAACTTATGTTTTAACTGATGTGGTATGTTTTAAGGCACCATGGAGGTGTGATTGTAAGCTGCCTTGAGCCCCCCCCGGGGTAGAGAAAAGCAGATATAAATAAGGTAAATACATAAATCAAATAAACAATACATTGTCTCTTTTGCAATATATTGTTTATTTGATTTATGTCTTCTAACTCAAAGTTAGGGATTGTGTGAAGATACTCATCAGGATATAGAGATAAGTTTCTTAAATTTTGAATCACTCAATGACAGAAAGGAACCAGGTTAGGGAAAGGGTCTATAGATCTGTTCCATTGGGCTAAATATGGGAGGAGGATAAATTCATCCAATTATCTAATGTGAATTTACCTAATTTTAAAGTTTCAGATCAACAGATGAGCCAGAGATAATTTCAGTAGTAATTTCACTCACTAATCATTTTAAATCCAAGTGTCTTATAATTTTGTAACAGTGTTCACCAACTAAAATGAACAGGCAAAAATATATCTGTCATGGAAAAGGAACACCTAAACAAAAATAAGTGAAATTAATTATATTAGGGAAATTCCTTGAAAACAATATTTGCTGTTGGCTTTGACAGATGGATAAATAAGCCAAGCCCTTTGCTCCATCTCACTGGGATAACTTGTTCTTTGCCATATCCAACATAATTGACACAATAACAAGTGTTATCTGAACGATTCTATAATGGTATTTGGCATATGTTCATAGAAATTTATGGAAGGTAGGTCTGTCAAGTCAAAACCGATGATAGAGATGTAATTCATCACTAATTTTATTCTCAAAGAAAGCAATGAATAATCCAAGCCATTTTCTTCCTGCTGCAAGAACAACGTTGAAAAGTGGACAGTTTTCTATGCAGTTTTCACAGATGATAGGCAGTTTTGGATTTTTCTGTGTAAAATGTGCAGATGGTATTTTCGTGTAGAAAACAGTCTTTTGCATAAAAAGCACTACATGCAAAATTTGTGCAGAATATGTTCCAAACCACAGGTTCCCCTTAATCCAGAATTTTTTCCCCAGGGTTTCCTAAATTTTGGGAACACATCTTTTGACTATTGTTTGAGTAGTCTTTCCATCTCTAATGGGCAAATCAAACAGACAGTTGGCCCTCCATATTTGTGGGTTTTTCTGCTGTGGATTTCATTATTCATGTATTTGAATAATATGTTGTCCCTAGGAATCTCTAGGTCCCCCAGTGTGACTGTAAGATCAACCTCTGCTGAAAGTTGGTCACAGAACTGCATTGGACAGGCTAGAGTTTCCTAGAGACCTATTTAGGCATTTGTAGGTCATCCTGCATGATTCCATGATTAACTTCCAATAGATGACCACCAAATTAATCTGAAGAACCCAGAGAGCTGCTCTCTCAGGTAAAAACATTGTTTTTTTTATTCATGTCTTGCCCACTTTCATGGGCATCCTGCACTCCTAGCCTCTGTAAATGTGGGTAACTGACTGTATTTCCATGGCCAGAATCTTTGTTTTTCTAGGCACTGTAGAAGTAGGGGCCGCAAATGACAGGACACAATTGGTTCTCTGTTGCTTGTTATCTCACTGTCTTTAGAACTAGAATGGCTATGATTCTTGTTAAAAGCTCTTTTGTAACAAAAGCCTTTGAAGAACTATTTGACATTGGAAAATGTACACAAACCTGATCACAGCAGAAATGTTAATCCAGACAGTTTGACTTCACCTGCAAAGAAAAAGTGGTAGGGGTGGGGGTGATGGTATTGAGAGAGATGTTTCCTCCTTTTTCCTCCCTGAAAGAGGTCAAACCATTAGCTGCAATAAAAACAGTCTTTCTCAAATAATAATTTAAAAACCCTCCCTTGTAATATTCAAACGACAAAACTGATAGAGCAATTAACTGGCACTCCTTATAATAGCTAGATCCAGCGCAAATCCTCAAAGGACATGCAGGTCAGCTCTTCAGAAATGTTGCCGCAGAGACATTTAATAAGGATCTTAGTTTATTTCCATCATTCGTTTCATGTTCACCCTTTCACTCATGAAGATCAATCCTCATTATAACATGCCCTCCCCCTTATTGTTCTCCCTGCTGCTCTATGATAGATTCTTCCTGTCTCTGTTCTCATTTTTGAAAGAAATAAATGCATTCTTTGCAACAGCAAGGTATAAGTAAACAAAGAAATCTTCAATGCGGTTTCCATTTTTGAGCTGCTAAGGGACGAGGTGGCAAACGTCGGGCACATTTTCACAGGAAAATGCATGGCCCACCTGCAGTGGATCAGGTTGTTCTATTGGCCATGTTGCAAAAGAAACCTTCTACCAAATTCTCCCATAAGACACTGCCGTCTTCCTAGGTTAGAAGTAGCAAAGCACTGTAAGATTTAATATATAAAGAATATCATTTCCATAACACAAAACAGCAACATTAAAAAAAAGATGCAAAATCAGACTAAGTTAGATCCAATGGGGCTCCCATGTAATTAGTGTGAAGCATTAGTTATGACTAAATTAAGTTCTATTTCCAGAGAGTTGGGCACATTAGGCTGTTGCAGCAAACCTGACAAAGAGATATGTAGTATCTTAAAGCCTATCAATTTATGGCAGAAGCTTTCATGGACTCAAGCCCACTTAATCAGATGCATTGATTTCCCTGGGAATAAAGTTCACCTAATATAATTGGGATCCAACCCATGACATCACGAAACATAAACATAAGCAATAGATCAAGGATCAAGGAATAAGAGTAAAATTTGCGGAAAAATACAGTAGGTGGACAGAAGGAAAACCTCTCAAAGGAGCATGATTGGCTTGTAGTAAAGCACAAATTTCCCCATCCCATCCAATATGCAGAACATGATTAGAGTGATGGTTGCATCTTTCTCTGGTACAGACAACGATTCCCAAACTCCAGATGTTTTGGATGTTTTGGATGTTACCTCCCAGAATTCCTATTCCCCTAGCAGGCTGGAGGTGTGGAAGTTGACGCCCAAAACACCTGGAAAACTAAAGATTGGGAACCAATAGCATAGGGAAGGGGTCCTCAAACTTGAGGACCCCTGGCATAGGGGATAAAACTTTGTATTTCACCAAACCTGAAAAAAATATTCCTGAAAATACCAGTGTCCTCCAACACTTTGTTCTTGCCTCTGCTGCATGCTGAATCAACCTAAATGTGCTTAATGGTAAAACTGACCTTACAAAGGAGTGGGTTACAAAATGTAGGCCTCAGAGTTGAGAATGCTCTGCCCTGTGTGTTTATTTGCTGCATCTGTAGCTTCTCTGATGTGAGGACAGGGTGAGGAGTACAATGCAATTTTCTTCCGAAATGATGTAGCACAGAAGTGGACAACTGGAAATGATATGAAGGATACCCCCCTTGATGACTTCACTCTAGGCCACTCAACATTTCTAACAGTCACATCATGTCACGCATCCCCGCCCCATTTTAGCCACTTTTTGCTATTATTGGGGTCATTTGAGAGGGTTTGTTTTATGATATTTGATGTATACAAACGTTGTTTCATTCACAAAATTGCCACATTTCACCAAATCTAAGGCACCATCAAATGCAAAGAGCACCCTGCTTTTGAAGCTTCAATGTTAAGAAAAAATGTATTGCTTTCATAGCCGGAATCACTGGGTTGTTGTAGGTTTTTTTGGGCTACATGGCCATGTTCTAAATGCATTCTCAGGGTATTTTTTTACAATTTCCTCTGCATGCACAAACATTTTTTGTTGTTTCAATGTGGCTTTGTAGAGCAATCTTTCCAGTTAGGCAAGAAATATAAACAAAAAGAAGAAAAAGAAGATAAGTGTGAGGAAAAAGTGTGAAAAAAACCACTTTAAATTCTTTCCAACTTGTGGTGACCCAATGGGGAACCTATCATGGATTTTCTGTGATTTGCCCAAGGTCATCCATTGGGTTTCCATGGCTAATGACTTCATCACACTAGAGAATGAATCCACTTTAAATCCAGTTTCTGCCTCCTGCAGAATTCTGGAGTGTGTAGTTTAGTGAGGCTGTCAAAGACTCCTCCCTAAACTACAAATCCCAGAATTCTGCAGGAGGCAGAAACCAGATTTAAAGTGGATTCATTCTCTAGTGTGATGCGGCCCTAAGTAGGGAATCGAAGGGAATTGGAGGCTTCTTCCACACAGTTGTATAAAATCCCACATTATCTGCTTTGAACTGGGTTATTTGAAAGTGTAGACTCAGACAACCTAGTTTAAAGCAGATATTGTGCATTATCTGCCTTGATATTCTGGGTTATAAGGCTGTGTGTAAGGGACCAGAGTCATAGCCCAGAGCTCAAGCGACTATGCTATGCTACAGGTTACTTTAACTCAGATTATTTGGGTCCTGTTGATTTTTTCATCACAACTTGCCATTTTGTTGGTGATTTCGGTTACTGAACTGATTTTTTGCTCTGTGTATAGAGGAACAATTCTTGCCTAAATAGAATTTTGTCTCACTGTGGGAATCAACCCACTCAGATTTCAAAAGAACTCTGTGCCCACCCCAGTTTTGGAAGCCTCCCACCTACTAGCTAAAGCTGGCTTTGGGCCACAACCTGCCGGTTATGATGTTGCCAACAGGCCTCTGCGGCAGTGCCCCAAGCTGGCAGGAAGAATAGCTAGAACTGTTCTGGTAGAAGGATTTCAGCCCTGGACTCCAGCCCAGAGACAACTGATGAGGTGGGCTGCAATATGTGAAAGTTAGTGCCAAATAAACCTGTTAATCTTTAAAGTGCCATAGGAAGAACGGTTAGGGGTTTGTGTGGGGTTTCTCTTTCTCTTAATGCTATAAAAAGGTTTACTCTGGAAATTCATTTGATAAAATGATTTCCAACCTGTTACAAACCTATTCCCAAGCACTTCCGTGCACTTGTAAAGAAGCAAAAATTAATTGATTAAGGGAAAAGAAGTAGAATGTGTGCATGTGCCTTCAAGTTGCCTCTTAACTTATCATGGCCTCATGAATTTCACTCCGTTTTCTTAGGCAAGAAATACTCAGAGGTGGGTTGCTGAGTGTTTTCTGGGATGTATGGCCATGCTCCAGAAGCATTCTCTCCTGACGTTTCACCCACATCTATGGCAGGAATCCTCAGAGGTTGAGAGGTCTGTTGGAAACTAGGCAAGTGAGGTTTATGTATCTGTGGAATGTCTCAGAGGTGGTTTTCCTAATTTCTTCCTCTGAAATACATTCTACAGTATCTGCTATTCATTGGTGGTCTTCCATTCAAATACTAACTAGGGCTGTACCTGCTTACAACCTCATCAGACAGGGCTATTTTCATCAGCATACACTGGTTCAGCTGTAGTTTAGCCATGGAGCCCATAGGCTCCAATTTCACAATGTACAGCTACTTTCGGCGGGGTTCTGAAGGTAAACTACAGCTGAACTGTCATATGCCACTATGGCAGCAACATGGGAGGATTCCTGTGTTCTGCTGACAACAATGGGTGAGGGGAGAGAGTGAGATGGCAGCCCCTTCTCCCTGTGGGATGGGGTTTCTGGTAAGTTGGGTGATGGGGTCCCTCATGCGACCAGATGGACACTGCCGTATTTGTCACGATCCATGGTGATTCTGGCAGCCAATATGATGAAGTTATTAGTCTCCATTATCAGATTGGATCTGGTACTTCTATGATATTTAGGCAGATGAGATATATTTAAGTGTTAATGATACTTGAGGTCCTCTCATACCTTTCAGACATAGCATTATAATTTCACTTTGACTGTCATGGCAACTTTTTATGGAAGCCCATAGTTTGTAGGATTGGGAGCAACTACAGCTGTCTGGCTGAGAAATCAAAAAATACTCCCTGAAATGACAACTTCCAAGACTCTATAGGAGGTTGGTCAGAGCAGTCAAAGTGGGATTGTAGTGCTATAAATGGGTATCGGGAAAGGACCCAAAGACCAGTACAGGAACCAGGATGGAAAACCAAGGGCTCTGCCACACAGCCATATATCCCAGAATATCAAGGCAGAAAATCCCACAATGGGTTATATGTGTCCACACTGCCATATATTCCCGTTCAAAGCAGATAATGTGGGATTTTATTCAGCTTCGTGGAAGGGGCCCAGTTCAACTTTAATGATTAGGTGAAAGAGTGACTTTCAGCAAGGTTTGCTAGTCATGCAATCAGGTAACAAGCAATATTTGCTCAAATTCCCTCATTTGCACAACCATTAAAAGCAGTTTTCAATCTGGGGAACTTAGAAGAACACACAGAACATGTAACATTAACTTTAAAGCGCAATGGTGGTATCTACTGGGACAGGTAAACAGTCCAGTCCAGCTTACCTGTATGAATGTATCTCCTTCTATGATACACCTCAGAGAGTATGATCTTCTGGGGAAGCCCTGCTCTCGATCCCACCTTCCTTGCTAGCACAACTAGTGGGGATGAGAGACAGGGCCTTCTCAATGACCCCTCAGCTATGGAACTCCCTCCCTAGTGAAATGAGAGCATCCCCCTCCCTCCTGATATTCAGGAAGAAAGTAACAACGTGGTTATGTGGCCAAGCTTTCAGACAGCAAAGCTCGTAGTGCAATAAAATAAGGAATAGTGAACGAACCAATGGAATGACTACGGACTTGATTTTGGATGGCGTGATTTTAATAACTGTTTTTAAATCATGTTATTTATCGGTGGGTTTCAATATAAATGTTATTTTATTATCAGTGTTTATAACTTTTATGCTTTATGTCTAAATGTTATTTTATGTTTATGTTTTAATGATTAGATTAATTTTTAAATTATATTTTATTGTCTTGGTATTATTTTTTGGTTTTCACATGTATGTATGGCATTGATTTTTGCCTTTATGTTGGAAACCGCTTTGACTTCCCTTAGGGGGAGGAAAGCAGTATATAAATGTAGAAGATACATAAATAAATAAATAAATAAATACTAAAGAGACCTTGACAGATAGGAATTATTATTATCTGTCCAATACCATAGGTCTTCCAATAGCAGTCTGAACATTAACCCAACAAAATTGGCATTATCATTAGCCAGATGAAGCCAACTGCTTCAGATAGTAGATTTGGAGGGAGCCAGCAGTGGTTGTTTCTCCCATTTCTCCTGAACTCCCCTTCCCAGCACTAAATTACAGTCTTATCCTTTGCCTCAGGCTGCATAGGTTTGCTATAAAACTGGAGAGGACTCCTGTACCTTTTAAAGCTCTGTTGATGGGGAGGATTTCAACAGGTGTTGCTTGCTACCAACCAGGTAACAACCCTTGCTGAAATTTCCTCTTCTGTGAAACCATTTAAGGTATCAGAGCCCTCTCCTGTTTTCACTCTGACAACTTTTACAAGAATTGTTGTAACATTCACGACAGAGTCAGACCAGCTGTGAGTAATATTTATCTGCCAAGTGTTTTGCACATTGGGTGCAGCCAGCTGGCAAGAGGCCACCCATCTCCTCAGGTAAACAAGGATGTAATCATGTCTGGCTGCCATGGTGACCTTTTCCTTCCCCTTTATAATTCTCGGCTCCTTTTACAGCTGTGATGACCCAATGGATTTTTATCTATTGGTATTTTCGTCTGTTCAACTGCTTATGATAGTCATTTTCTTTTAATTGTTGATTATAACACTGTCTCATTGGAAATCAAATAATAGAAATCACAGACACACACCCTGGCTAAATTTAACACAGAAGATAGCTCTACCAGATGGCATGGAACAGAAACAGTGACAGAGTAGGACGCCCTTTTGCCCACCATCTCTGCCATAGCATAGAGTTAGTCCCTGAGAGGTGTTTAGTTGGATACAGCCATTTTTTCCCCTCTACCATTTATACTCAGACAAAATGATGGCTGGTGGCTTCCATATCAGTTGGAATGTGGGTTAATTCCATGTTTTGGCTAGCTTGAAGATGCTGGACCTTTTAAAGATATTCCACCTAAATACTAGGTAGAACTTCCTTGTGGTAAGAGCTGTTTATCAGTGGAATACACTGCCTCAGATTGTGATGGAGTATCCTTCTCTGGAGATTTTTAAACAGAAGCTGGATGGCCATCTGCAAGAGAGCTTTGATTGTGTATCCCTGCATTGCAGGGGTTTGGCTCTCGGGTCGTCTGCCCACTCAATGAATCTAACTCTAAACAGAATAGCAAATTCCTTGTGATTATAACTGATGCTTGATGTGTTGTGCTTCATGAGCAGTGGCTGAGGTTCCTAACATAATTCTTAGACCATCCCCAGGACCTGCCTTTCCATATATCTCAGAATATACGAAATCTCAGAGCTTAGAACAGCCCAACCTGACAACCCCACCTGCATCTTAATGACAACAAACCCAAAAAGAAATATGTCTATCCTTGCTTGACCAGAGAAACCACTAGAAGTGATCACTGACAGAGATACACTAGCCATTATTTGTGGTTGCCTCCAATGCTCTTTCTTCTTCCTGATCTTCTTATACATATAAAGAATTTAAGAAATATAATGTGCCTCCTTTTGTTTATGGAAAAGGTGAGAAACTGCACAATTGCTCAGAAAGGGATAGTGCCATTTTTACTCTCTGCAAATGGCAATGGAGATGTAATCTTCAGGAAATGAATCTGCATTATACTGGGCAATCATATTTGTCAGATTGTTGGGGGAACTCATGCATGATGATGTGGTGCACAGATTTGTGGCATGTTTGATTGGTAGTTTGGATCAACTATTGATTCAATAGATTGACCAGGTCATAGAATGTAAGACTTACAAAGCCAGATATCAAATTTTTGATAGTATTTGTGGATTTGAAATAATAGAATATCATATCAGACCTCTTATCACACATGGATGTTATGACTCTATAACATGCATCCTAATTAGGTTATGATCTGTCAATTATGAAGGAATTACTGACATGACAAATGACAGATTTCCAGTTCTATAGTGAGTGAAGTACGTATCATGCAACCAGGGTGGAGCCACTGGTAAACTGCCAAAAGTCCAGTCTGACTTGATATCTGTGAACTCTAGGGTCACATTTCTTGAGTCCTTAGACTTGTCTCCAGAATAATCTATATAAATAAAAATGTAATGTTTGTTTGTGGGATTAACAGAACTCAAAAACCACTGGACGAATTGACACCAAATCTGGACACAAGACACCTAACAACCCAATGTATGTCCTTCACTCAAAAAATTGATTTTATCATTTGAGAGTTGTACTTGCTGGGATTTATAGTTCACCTACATTGAAAGAGCATTCTGAACCCCACCAATGATGGAATTCAAGCAAACATGGCACACAGTTCTCCTATGACCAACAGAAAATACTGGAAGAGTTTGGTGGGCAGTGTCCTTTGGTTTTGGAGTTGTAGTTCACCTACATCCAGAGATCACTGTGGACTCAAACAATGATGGGTCTGGGCCAAACTCTACACGAATACTCAATATGCCCAAATGTGAACACTGGTGGAGTTTGGGGGAAATAGAATCTTGACATTTGGGAGTTGTAGTTCCTGGGATTTACAATCACAGAGCATTCTGAACCCCATTAGCAATAGAATTGGGCCAAACCTCTCACACAGAACCCCCATGTGGGCCACAGCAATGCGTGGCAGGAGACAGCTAGTAATAATAATAACTTTATTTTTGTATCCTTCCTCCATCTCTCTGAAGGGAGTCGGAGTGGCTTACATAAAGCACAATGTGCCTAAATCAACACATAAAATAGACACACAATACAATAAAAGATAAAACCAATAGCATATAAAGCAATAATTAAAGCTGAAAACAGCGCCCAGTAACCTTGCCCCTTAACCCCTGAAATAACGAGACAGACAACAAAGGTATGGATTCAAATTGGGCAACTTTTATTGATGTCTCTACTCTTGACTATTTTATCGAGACTGGACATTGCTCTCCTCCCAAGAAGTAAGCGTCTTCTGATTTGCCCCTTAACCCCTGAAATAACGAGACAGACAACAAATGTATGGATTCAAATTGGGCAACTTTATTGAATGTTACCTATTTAACTTTACCTGAACTAAACTAAGTGTCAAGGAACTTGGTGGCAAGCTGAGGCAGCGTCCCCAGCTACTTAGTGCGTGATGTCTGTGTGCCCTGGATCCCCAACCGGGCAACCTGAAGGTAAGATTTTTGAGAAGCCTGTGTCCGATTATTGATATCCGCTTCTCTCTTTACTGGGCCAATTGATGTCCCCTCACCCATTTGTTGACATCTAGGTGAGTGTTTGTTGTACAGTGCCCCCCACCCTTAATGGGTGCCATGTGTATACCTCCATGTCAGTGTCTTCCTGAACTATTTATGCCACAGATTGGGGGCAAATGTCCATTTCGCCCCCATCCCCCACCAAGCCCCTTAAAACTTCCTGAATGCCTAACTGCAAATCAGCTAAAAATTGTGCGTTACCCAAATTTGTTAAATGTACACCATCAGAATGGTAAAACTGTGTTTTGTCATGTGTGATGTCTTTATGTGGAATGTAAAACCCTCTGCCCCGTGCTAAAGCCGTGCGCATGGCCCGGTTCACACGCTTTCTGGCCCTCTCGAGCTTCCTGACGTCACCGCCTCCTGGCCACCGAAGGCGTGGAATGATGGCCGACCAAGCGATGTGAACCCGGGGCCATGCCTGCCAGATCTTCAAAATGTCAGCACGGGCTTGAAGATACAAGGCCCTGCCGTTAAGCAGGCCAAGATCGTTACCTCCGATATGGAGCACCAAAACATCAGGAGTGGGCCTGCTCCTGTCCTGGAACAACAAGGGAACTAAACCGTCCCAACGAAGGCCCCGAACACCCTTCCACTCGACCAATGCAGTGGAAGCGCAACCCAGATGCTGGCCAAAGGACGAGTTCCTGGCGTATCTCTCCACCCAGTGGACATAACTATGCCCACAAACAAGGATTCTCCATCTATGCGCCAGCCTGGCAGTCTCTGACAGAGAAACAACAAACTCAAACAAGTACCGAGCGAACATATCGCCTATAAGCGCCTGATTTCCACCTGCCAATTGATTTAATGGCCTCCTCATTGTAACCCAAGTGAGCTGCCGAAGATGCTGCTCCTATTCGGAAAGAGTGAGTGCCAAATTTGTGAGAACCCAACCCCAGCATCTTCAACGCCCTATCAGTGATGGCCCAAAACTGGTATTTCGTAAGGGGGGTGGAATCCTGATGGCAAAACAAATATCTCCCCGCCTGAGCCCTAACTTGAATGAACTGTGCCATAGCCGAAACAGGGCAAAGCTCAGAGTCGCTGCATCTGGCCAATGTAAGCACAGCGCCCTTAGCTTGCTGGTCCGTCTTGGACGAACGTACTAAAATTTGGAGGGTGTCATGCTCTAGCTTTATATCAGGCAACAGCAACGCCCGCAGGGAGACATCTCTTTTTGACATGGCCAATAACTCGCTTATCCAAAGAGCAGCAAAAAAGGCCGTCAAGGCCGCCGCATGGAATAACCGCTGCTCATACTCTGACCTACACACTCTGGGGCCATGTTCCCCTTAACCCCTTTAAAATTGTGGGCGACAAGGGCTCCCTTTTATCAAGCGAAGGACCCCGTTGACGTGCCCAACCAGCAATGATTTTATGTAGGCGGAAATCGTTTGTGGGATCCGAAAGGCCCTGCGCTTTTGACCAGTAGGCCAACGCCGAC
>NW_026847438.1:21964235-22072975 GCF_025583915.1 Anolis sagrei ordinatus
AATGCTGCGGGCTGACTGGGTCCGGCCACAGCAGCCGCCGAGGAGCCAGACGAAGCCTGCACTGGTGGAAGAACTTCGGGGCTGAGAACGGCAGAGTCTTCCGTAACTCCTGGGACAGCCGGATGGTCAGGGAGCCGAATCGCCCTTTCCGCCCCTGCAGCTGAGGTTGACTCTATAATGGAAACCCGGGACAACAGAGACTTAAACAGCTGCTTTTTACTTGCCCTGCGAGTAGAACTTGCTCCAGCCCTATCCAAACCAATCCCCCTATTTTGTTCTATCTGGTTAACGCGTTGCAGGAGGGCCTCCAAATCCTCCCTAGACACCCCCTCTTCGTCCGACGACGAGCCATCCTGCCGCAAAGGCCGCTTGTGACCCGACTTCTCCATAGGACCCTTCCCTTTAGGGCCCCCTTTGTTCTTCTTAGACGGCATCCTACAAATCAAAGAAAGGGGAGAATGGCAGTGAGAACCAGGTCTACGCAGCGCACGAACGCCTACTTACAACCTCTTCTCCCACCACACCCCTGAAGCATAGAATCAAGAGTTAGAAAGGACACCCATTGCACGTAAAATCCGAGAGTTGGAAAAGGCACCCACGTCCCTTTTCCCTCACATCCCTACGCCGCCATATCCCGCCAGATCCCCTATGGCCAATAGAATCAAAGAGTTGAAAGTGACGCTTAAAGACGCGGTAACATACACACATATTGACTCCAAACCTCCCTTGTCCCCCACATCCCTATGCCGCTACATGCCATATGGCACATAGAATCAAAGAGTTGAAAGTGACGTTTAGCACGCGGTAATACACATACATATTAACTCTAAGCCTAAAGCCAATGGGGAAAAGGAGGGAAGGGGGGGGGAATCACATACATAATTGAGAAGCAGAGCAAAAGATGCCCCTCGCAGCGCACCGTGCAAGACAGGGCCTAAACGCACCCATAACAGCATAGGGAGGTGCCAATGCATTCACTTGCAGTGGGAGGGGGATGAAGTATTGCACATTTACGTTTATATGTACCCACATCCCCCAGGCACGCTCCCCTTTATTAGCCACTCCCTATGTTGGGAGATGTTTTGCTGCCACCTTTGGTGTGATTTCATTCATAAGTTCTATCGCCAGCAAAGTACTCATAAAGCATAGAGCATGTCTGGAATCCTTGGGTTGCTGTAGATTGCCCAGTAGGAAGAGACCCCCAAGGGTCATCCAGACCATCCCCTTCCAGCCCTTCTGGCACACGGCAGAGCACAATCTGACCGCTCCTGAGAGATGGCCTTTGATCTACGAATCATAATAATAATAAAATAATAATCACCATCCAGCCCCCTTTTGGGAAAATGGGAGAATCACCAACTAACCCCTCCTGACCGATGGCCAGCCTGTTAAATAAACTAATAATGGACAACATGGGGGGGGGGGTGCAACGTTCCACCCTGCCTCCCACTATAAAATCCCCTGTAGCACTGACTAGGGAAAGGGCAATTCTTCCAAACCAAACTGCGTCACTGACGCAGACAAAATGGCGGCCGCAGCCACCAAAGGAAAAAACGGCCCTAAGATGGCGGCCAATCCCGCCAAAAGCACGTAAATGCGCCACCGCGTCATGTCTCTTGCCAAAATGGCGGCCGCCGCAAAAGCTCGCGCAACGCGACCATGCGCCGCGCGCCGCCCGGCTCTCGGACCACACAGCGGCCCCAGGCGGCGAGCGCTGCACGCCGCTGTCGACGCGGCCTGTATCGTACCGCGCCCAACCCCGAAGGGCAGGCAATCAAAGCATGGCGGCAGCGGTGGCCACCAAACAAGCCGCGGACAGCACGCCCCGCGCCTAGCCGCCGAGCGAGTCGCACGCCGCCTGGCCCTCGCTCATGCCGCCGAGGCAAACGGCGGAGGAAAAGGGGGGCGCCGATCTCGCGCCCCGCAGCAGCCGAGGCTCTTCATCTTCGAAGGGAAAGGAGCAGCGACCCCCTCCTCCCTTCCGTGCTCCAAGACCGACCTGGAGCACACCCGGTGAGCGTCCTGCCTTGTCGAAAGGTCTGACTAGACTGAAGGACGGAGGCTGGCTGACGTGGTTAGCCAGCCCCGCCCTTCTTCTCGGAGGTTCTAACAGGAACCTCCCATTCTCTCTCTTCAGGGGGTGGGGCAAATCGCTCTCCCCCCCAACTTGTTGGAGTGGAGAGTCCCTATGGTGAAAACTGTTGTAAAACCTGGCTGACTATATACAGTAACAAGGGAATAGGCTAGTTTATTAAAGAATAAATGTAGCTTCAGCAAAAAGAATGAAAGTATTTTAATAATACAAAAATATAGTCCATGTTAAAACAGTCATTTGAAAGACTTGCAAGCAATAATCCAAAATACCAAAATACAGGCTAAACTGGAGTCTTGGCAAGCATAACAATCCTGAGGATCAAAAGTACATGACAAGCATAGCAAAAATCAAAAAATTTACATGAGTCCATGAAACCACTCGATACAAGAAACTATGAAAAACACTTGATATTCAAAACACGAGTCCATGAAAAACCACATAGGAAAATCCAAGGCTTGAGTCCATGAATCTTGAAACAAGAGTGAGGTACGTAAGCATATTCCTTTTACCTAGACTTTGATTCCTCTAAAGGATAACTCCAAATCAATCCCCATTTATACTTAAGAAACTATGTCTTTTTCCTTGAGAACACTGAGGAGGGCCTCTTTTAGATACCAGCCTCTGTGAGCGGTGCCTCCCTTCAGCCACCTGTCTCTGCTGACAAATTTCTTTCCTTCTATCTAACTCAGGTGAGTCAGATGGATGTACATCTCCAATTAACACATTCCAATCAAATTCCGGTCTTGGTTCTTTTGGAAAGGCTAGCTCAGGCCTGTCAGCCTCTGAATCTGTCTCTAATTGAACATCCCCCATTGGCCTAACAATTCCAGAATCCTCAGCTCCAACAGGAACAGCACCAGGCTCCTGCCCAGAATCTCCAGTCCCAGAATCCCCAATCTCAGGCTCCTGTGGGTCTGCAAAAGCTTGTTCACTGTTCTCTGAAATCTCAGGCAATGAAACAATCACAGGCTGAACCACAATAGTGTCATTAATTGCAGACCATTGCATCTGGACGTTCTGAAAGGCTTGTCCAAATCTTCAATTCTTTCTGGAAAGAGGACAGTGTGAGGGCCTGCCTAATCTCTCTAGGGAGGATGTTCCAAAGTTGGAGTGCCACCATCAAGAAGGCCCTCTCCCTCATCCGTCCCCACCAACTGTGCATGTGATGGTGGCAGGACCATGAGGAGGGCCTCCTCAGCAGATCATAATGCTTACGCAGGAGCATTTGGGGGGAGGGGGGTCATGAAGAGAGGCAGGGCCCAAATGAAGAACTTCCTGAACTTCTATGCTATTCCTATTATCTCTAGGCTCTTGCCCAGAATCTCCAGTCTCAGAATCCCCAATCTCAGGCTCCTGTGGGTCTGCAAACGCTTGTTCGCTGTTCTCTAAAATCTCAGGCAATGAAACAATCACAGGCTGAACCACAATAGTGTCATTAATTGCAGACTACTGCATCTAGACGTTCTGAAAGGCTTGTCCAAATCTTCAATTCTTTCTGGAAAGAGGACAGTGTGAGGGCCTGCCTAATCTCTCTAGTGAGGATGTTCCAAAGTTGGAGGACCACCATCAAGAAGGCCCTCTCCCTCATCCGTCCCCACCAACTGTGCATGTGATGGTGGCGGGACCATGAGGAGGGCCTCCTCAGCAGATCATAATGCTTACGCAGGAGCATTTGGGGGGGGGGGGGTCATGAAGAGAGGCAGGGCCCAAATGAAGAACTTCCTGAACTTCTATGCTATTCCTATTATCTCTAGTAGCCCAGGATTCTACTAACACTGGGACTGTTAAAACATTAACATTGTCCCTAACTTTTACCTAACTGCCCACACTTCAAAGGTTTGATATAGTCATATATTAAGAAAATTCCCACAAGAATGAGCCCCTACAGAGTAAATAAAACACAAATTTTAAAAAAATTATTTGTGATCTAATGGATCAGTTCAGTGACATTTTCTGACACTAAGTTAGTAATTGGTGACTTTTCTGAGAACTCAGATATGTAGAATCATTAATACTTCATAGAGGAAGTCTTATATAAGAAGGCTCTCAGCAGCTTCCAGAAGAGAATGGCAAATTCATTTATTAACGTTTTTGAAAAATAGATAGCTTTGGGGATTTGGGAATAGCTACATTCTCGTGGTTAAATAATTCCATTTTAGAGAAGAATTATATGCAAGTGTGTAGAACAGTGTGGTCTGGGTTCATACAGGCACATTATAATGTTTTTACTCTTTTGGATCTTATGTAATTTGTGCTAGTTTTGGCTCTGTTAGATTTCTTGAGAAAATTCAGATCTCCCAAACTGGCCCTGACAAGCAGCATGAAAGGACCCAGAGCAATACTAGATCCAAGCCAAAGGCCAACCCAGTCCAGTATTCTGTTCTCACATGGGCCAGCAAATGGAAAGTCTACAGCCAGGAAATGAATTTTCCCAGTAAGTGATACTATATTAGTCATAAATGGTAGTCATTGCTCACTTTTATCATCAATAGGTTTGTTGAATGACTTTGTAAAGCCATCCAATTTTATTTTATGCAAATGTGAAGGAATATATTGTTTATCTGTTGTGAATCCCATGCAATTCTTCTTCAGGGAATGACCCCGAGTTCTAGGATGAGGAGAGAGAGCGCTAAACTCTCGCGACAACATGTATAATTGTATACACATCTCCTTTTACTCCTCTTTATTCTAAGTCAAGGGTGGGCAAATATTATAGCAGAAGTTTGCATAGTATGGCTCATGGGTTACTGGGCACCAGGGTGTCAGAAACCATGCCAAACTGCTCCAGATTTCCATCAGCTTGAATGAAGGGCATTTTTACTCCCCTTGGGGCATTTTAAGCCATGAGAGGACTTTGTCTAAAACAGAAAGTGAACAGCTACTGCCATCCAATTACCTCCTCTTGCTTAAAAAAGATCTCTCTTGGGTCTCTAATGGCCCAGGAAACCAAAAATGATAGTAAAAATGGACTTGTGCCTCCTAGAGGTCACACAGAAGTACAGATGTGTTTTGTCATAAGGGGCTGATGTGGCTTGCTAGCTTTGCACAGCTGGCCACCTCTGAGCTCGAGTCTGGGGAGCTGAACTGGCCTCCAGAAAACTTTTGCCAAAGATCTGTGAAATGACCTCCTTCAAGCACCACTCTCCCAAAATATTTAACTACAAGTAGCTGGCCAAACCTGCTTCATTTTAGGTTCTTGTGGGGTTTTTTCGGGCTACAGGGCCATGTTCTAGAGGCATTTCTCCTGACATTTCGCCTGCATCTATGGCAAGCATCCTCAGAGGTAGGTAGTGAGGTAGTGAGGTAGCATCCTCACTACCTCTGAGGTTGCTTGCCATAGATGCAGGCAAAACGTCAGGAGAAATGCCTCTGGAACATGGCCCTATAGCCCAAAAAAACCCACAAGAACCTAGTGATTCCAGCCATGAAAGCCTTCGACAATACACTGCTTCATTTTTTTCTGAAGCAGAAAGATGGTGATTTGTATTAACTGGGACAAAAAGCTTTCTCAGTGGGAAGGGGAGAAGGATCATAATCATTGTGTTCATATGGGGCCTTTTCACGCTACTGAAATATAGGGCCGTGGTTCCACTTTAATTTCCGTAGCATCATCCTATGGAATCCTGGGACTTGTAGTTTGGTAAGCGACTAAAGCTCTCTGCTTGAGAATTCTAAATGCCCCTTTCTCAGCTACAAATCCTAGAATTCTATAAGATACGTACCTTCCAATTATTTTGGTTTGGCAGGGAGAGTCTTGAGTAATCCTTTCTCAACCCACCTTTCAGCTGCTTTTACAGTTGTCCCAGTTCCTCTGTCTTCATCCCATTTTCTCTCTTTGTCCTCTGCTTTCTTCAACTTAGCTCTTTCAGTGGTTTGCTGATGAAGATTGTTTTTGTGCGGGCACATATTAGAAGCTTTGAAAAACCACAGAAAGGAAGCTGGAGGATACATTTGTCCTATGAGCTACACTATCCTCATCCCTGTTATAAGTCCCAAATGTTAATATTTCCTTATCCTGCTTATGCTTCCTAGTCCCTTCCAGCCCCTTGATCACTTTAATTGACCTTCTGTGGACTTTTTCCAGCAATACAGGTTCTTTGTTAAGGTACGATGGATTTTTATATTATAGTCAAAGTGTACTCATACTACAGATTTATGTCACCAATAGGAGTATGATGGCCAGATCTAGGGAAATAGCAAAATACCATTTTCTTCTTTAGCCAGACTTCATCTGGAGTACTTTGTCCAGTTCTGTTATCATGGATCAAGAAGGATATTGATAAATTGGCATGTGTCCAAAGGAAAGTAACCAATATGATGAAAGATCTGGAAACCAAGCCATATGAAAAACAATTTAGAGACTAGGCATGTTTGGTTCAGAGAAGACTGAGAGCTAACATGCTAGCCATCTTTAAATATTTAAATGGATGACTTGCAGAATATGGAAAGAGCTTGTTTTCTGCTGAAACAAGTCAAGGAATATTTAATCTAAACATTAGAAAGAACTTACTGCAAACACTCTTTGATGGTAGAATTAATTTCCTCAGAGGTAGGTGGACTCTTTTTCTATGGAGGGATTGATTTGTATGCTGCTTTTATCCCAATGATGTTCTTAAATGTAAGTTGGATACACATCTCTTGGGAGTGCTTTAGTTGCATACAGAATTGCTACATGGCAAGGAATTCAGCTTGATGACTTTTGCAGTCTCTTTCGGTTCTATGAAGTCTATGAATTAGCTCTCTGTTGTAAAGTTTTTCTTCTTGCACTCTACTAAATTCCAAAGTTCACAGTCTTCAAGAAAGAATGAAAAACGACATACTTCACTGTATTGGTAATGCTCATTAAAAAGGGTTGTGCATTTTAATGACCATGGTAAAATAGCATGGGGTAAATGTAGTCTAAACAATTTTTAAAATTACATAAACATCTTGGGAGCAGAATAATTGAAGAACTCCCTTCTCCTGTTTCATCTCCCAGGGTTTTGTTCCAGGTGTGTTTCCCTCCCATTCCCTGGTGATATCTATAGAATGCCCTTCTCCAAAATATTTGAGTACCTTGGGAAAGCTGTCCTTTCTTCAGCCACAGGTGGGATACGACAGGAATCTGGTTTATTATTTTGTCTTCTATTTATTGTGCTTATCCCCAATTCTTCTCTCTCTGTAAGGCAGCTTAGAGACCAAATGCTGGAAATGTAGGTACAGCTATTTTAAAGAGAAAAATAAAATATGATGCATATCAGTATAGCTTGAAGAACAAAATATACAAGTAAATATTTTCATGGCATTGGCCTAACATAATCCATCAGTAGTTGAATGGAACTTTCTTTTGAGGAGGGGAATTATTGCTGTGCAGAATGATATCTATCTGATTTCTGTGATTCTTGGGGTGACATTTATTTACATAAGTAATGGGCACAATCTGTTGAGAATACTTTCTGTATCCATTGACCAGAAACAGACAGGGAGTAGCCTCAAAGCAGAAGCACCATTGGGAAAATCCTATCTAGTACCCCTGTGGAGTTTATCACACAAGGAAAGGTACAGTGGAAATGCCGCACAATGACAGTGTTTCCGTTTTCAGCTTACTGCATGACTTTTAGTCAATTTTCAGTGGTTGTCATACAAGACATGATTCTAAAAGCACTTCATTTTACTAACTGGAAAACCTATTCATGATCTCCTTTCCCACTTATATTATGTCAAAGTTCAATTTAATGTTCGATTTTGGGTGGCCAAGAAGGAGTCTACTGGATGTTTTTCAGGTGGGGAAATGAATGGCAGTGGTGATGCTGACCTCCAAAGGCTGGGTCTTTCCTCTGAGGCTCAGGGGGAGCTCTGGTGACCTGGTTTGTGAGATAAACAGGCATTTTTATGTTCCTCTGATTAAAGTTTTGAGAAAGAGTGGTGTTACAACACTATAATGCTGCAATTCTATAACAGCATGGTGTGTTATACATCTCTGTATGCTCAAAACAATGAAAAGGTGCCGGGGGAAGTAGTGAGTGAGGGCAATCCAAAATGCTTTGTGTAATACATTTCAGTGCACATGGATACTGCCATGTTGCAATGGTGCTGAAGGAAAGCAATCCCTCTTGAATGTAATTATATGGACATTGCAAGTGTAATGGGAAAGGAAGCATGTGTGATAGTATGTCAGTGAGGTGTTGAACCCACTCTACGTCTTTGAAAGACCAAGCCAAAGTTCTGAATTCTATCCCCAAAATTGGTTTGGCAGCTTCAATGCCTCCTTTGAATTTCAGATTAAGGCCCCGAACAGTTTCACCATTCCACTGACATGGGAGCCACCACCCAGTGCAGGACACAGAAGCCAATGTTCAAAGCTGTACTGAGCCGCAGAAAGAGCAGGATGACCCAGAAATGGAGTTGAGATGGTTTACCCCAAGTTGAACTCACTGAAGTAATATATATTACCACTGATAGACTTCTGCTGTTGGTAGTAAAACAATTAAAACCTAAACCGGTCTACTGTTCCAATGTAGCATTTGCTCAACTCCTAGATGCTTCTGTGGGCGATTTTGTGTGACAACTCTCTTTTGTATTAATATTTTAGAGTTGAGCCACTTTAGTCACTGAGAACTCTGCAAAGCAATAACAACATGAGTTCATTTCTTTCCCTTCACCCATGCTGCATTCTTTGTTGTTCTCCAAACCCATCTGAAGTAGAAGGAGTTTGGAATGTAAGGCTGAGACCTTTGGAATCTTGCCTTTTGCATATCTGTGGAAACATCTTAATTCTCTTTGTGCTTCAGAGACAATTTCACCCTCTTGGGCAGGGAACTGAATGACCTAGGGAGTAGGAAGGGTCTTGCTGTTCCAGTATTTTCAACCAGTGGTTGAAACGTGGTTGCTATGTGAGTCGGGTTGGTTGTTTTTCAACTGGAAGGCCACATTGAAGACCAGGGAGAGAAAAGAGAGGAGTGAGGGAGAAAGGCTCTCATTATTCAGCAAAATGTGATGAGATTAGCATCTTTTGCATTTGGAGAGGCCCTTGGCTAATCCAGCATGCAAATTATATTGTTAGGCCCTGAATAAGGGTGACCTGCGTGGAGCAGTGTTCAGGTCAATGACAGGGCAGAGCTGGAAAACCCGTAGAAAGTTCAATCTGTTCCGAGCTGACTTGGGAATAAACAAGAGAATCCCTTTGACAATGGCATTAGCTGTTTTGTCTTAACAAGCAGCACTAGGAGGGGAGTATAGAGCATTTGTGTATTGTGGGAAGGGGGAGCTCTCTCATGTTGTTAGGGAAGCTAAGTCTCTCCTGCATCAACACAGACGCTGTTTTGTCTCCAGCAAGTAAGATGGTTTAGACTGCAAAGCACTGCCCATTCCCTTTGATTAAATTCTGTCTGCAATTCCCAAGTAGTTGAGAGTTTTTTCTGGTGATGGTTTTTAAAACCCTATTAGCTTGAAATAGAATTTTATTTGATTTGACTCCAGTTTATCTTCAGGACAGAGGAATCTAGCCTTTCGACACACATTAAACAGTTTGTATTTTACACTAGGAGAGGAAGATATCCTGGCCTGAAATACTATACAGCCATTTTTACTGCTTGTATTCTCAAGATGAAAAATATAGTTCTGTCTTTGCAAGGTGAAGGAGGGGCTTGGAAACAAAAGCTGGAAAGATCTGTCCTTTAGCACATTTTTTTGGATAAATAATTTCATACTCCTTCCCTATATAAATATAGGAAACAGGCTTTTGGAAATGATTAACCCCACGCTATTAGTTAGGTCCCCTCTCTGTACTTACTTAGGCGATCCCTCGTTGTCTGAGTAAGATTGTCCCCAAGGTCGGTGTACTGGTGGTGGGTACATAGGTGAACGTTCATTTTTCTTTTTTGGCAGCTGGGTGGTGACCCCACTGGACATGGCAGTCCAATCAGGGATAAGAGAGGCAGACTATGTTCAGGGCACCTTTTCTAGCCCCTTCCCTTTGTGGGGTGAGCAGAGTGGATCCTCAAAAGGGCTGCACGGTCATGGATACAGCTGCCGAACTACTCAACTGCCTTGGACCTTGAGGTAGAATGACTGAGTCCATATCCACCGCCCATGTGCCAGTCTGTGACTAGGGGCTTCCAGATTTCACAGTCCTGCCCCCATTGCCACTCGCTTATTGCCATGGGACTTTTGTTGGTTTGTTTTTATTCAACTTGGAAGATGTCTGTGTTTGTTTTGTTTTTTTAATGTGTGGAGGTCAGTGCACAGCTGATCAACACACATTCTTCACAGAGGGATGTTCCATCTGGTGGCATAGTTAACATGACAACCATGGCTTCTCAATCTCTTGCAGCCTTCTTCCGCCTTCACAGCCACTGTAACATGTACCATGTTATCCTCTGCCTGCTCCACTGTCTTCAGACTGTGATGTGTATTGCAGAGATTATCCATTTCCCTTAATATTTACTTTGACCGTAATATCTTTCACATGTTAATTTAATGTTCATGTGTGTTGTTTTTTATATTCATGACAAATCAGTTAATGTTCATGTGTGTTGTTTTTTTATATTCATGACCAATCAGTTAGTATGGACTGGCCATAGCATTTTGCATGACACGGGGACTGATTGGGAAGGGGGGCTACATGTGTGTATGTGTGTGAGAGAGAAAGCAAGGGGGGAGGGGCAGAGCCAGATCTAGAGGTCTTATCTTATTACAAGCTAAATATGAATCACCAGTGTGATTGCAAAGCCCCAAAGCCAATGCAGTTCTATGTTGAACCAACAAGAATATAGTGCCCAGTTCAATGTGGTATACTAGTACTACTCTATTATGCTTTGGTCAAACCATGTCTGGAATACATGCCAGTTTGGGGCACACCAGTTCAAGAAGGATGTTAAGAACCTGGAATGAGTCCAAAGGAGGGCAACCAAGATTGTAAAAGGTCTAGAAAACCATGCTATAAAAAACATCTTAGGAAGCTGGTCATGCTTAACTTGGAATGTTTACCTAGGAAAAGAAAAGTGACCCTAGCAATTTGCCAGCTGGTAGATAAATTGCATAATGGGATAATGGAAAAGGAGAAAGCAAGGAAGTTTGAAAAAGCAAAAGGAAAGTTCCAGAGTTTGGTCAGATGTTCTAGCCATACGAACTAGCCAGATTCTAGGTATGCCAACTTCAACTGAAATCAAACTCAAAGTTGAAATTGCAGTGTCAGTCTTATAGAAGATGTGGTGAGCTTTTATTCTACCTTCCTCAAAGTTTGAACCAATGGATTCAAATTACAAAATATTATAGCTAAATTTTAAGAACTTGTTTACTGCTCTTCAAGAGGAGAAAAGACTACCTTAGAGGCTGATGGAATCTCCTTCTTTGGAGGTTACTGACCAGCGGTTAGATGGTGGTCTCTCAGGAGTATTTATTTAGCTGTATATCCTTGCATGGAAAGATGTCAGCTAAATGTCCTTTGCCTCCATCATACTATGTGCAAATATTTGATTCACCCCAATTCTGGATATTTGAGAAAGGGAGACCTGCCCTGTGGCTTCCCTTCTTAAAATACAAGTTTGACTGAGGAGCACACAGAGCATTTTTGCTCCATTTTGCTGCTTTTATGTGTGGCAAGAATGGGGCCTGCCATGCACTATTATTTATTTATTTCTATTCTGCTTTTCTCCCAGATCAGGACTCAAAGTGCAGAACAACATGTAAACAAAAACATTACAATCCATAAAAAAATAAACATAGCCATCACAACATAATATATCTAATAAAAATTATAAAAGTGTCATCATACGACACACACCAGGCCCTGCCCACATTCCTCCCAAAGTGGAAGAGAAGCATCAAAATTCCACTACAGGGAGGAAAGTGTAGTTTGGGTAGCTTCAACAGAGCTACCAGCACTTTCCCTTCAATTCCCCCATATGATGGCAGAAAGGGAGACAGGGCAATGTGCATTGCTAACCTTTCTGCCATCTGATTGGGGGAAGGAAAGGGTGCCAAAACACCGTCTCCCATCTCCATGTGATGAGGGGAAGAAAGAAGGCATGTGGGGCAGCACAAACTGCCCTTGCGTGCCTTCCCTTTTACTGGCAACTGCTGGCACAATGGCACATCCCGGATGGTCCGTGTGAAGAGGTCGTAACTCAGAATTGTTCTTATGCTCTCTGATCATTCTGAAGCCCATGTGTCTTTTCAATGGCATATCACAGAATACCATGTCAATATCGCCATTTTTCTCAACCAAAACATACCTCTGGGCACTGGTTTCAAGCTATGAAGACCACAAAAGACATTGTATTGTTCTTCATATTTTTATGTTCGGAAGCAACTGAACAAATACACAACAAAGAAGTGTTGAAATTAGCACCAAAAGTGAATAAAAGTCCATTCTAAAGATACAAAATTTATTTCACTAAATAGTGGTCATTACACTGACCATTTGGTGGGTAGGACACTGCCCGTTGGAATGCCATTCAAAGCAGACTTTGTCAGGTAGCAAAGAGTTTGAGCAGCATTCATCTAAGCTGTTCCCAACTCATCTTTTACTTCTTTTTTGTTTTGTTTGTCACACTTAATTGTGGAAAGCCTCTGGGCCGACATTTAGTGAATGCATTAATTACCAGAGTAGTGACAGAGAACTCCATTTGGGGTGTAGCTATTTTTCTACTACAGTCTAATATATGCCACATTCCGAGGAATAAGTGCCACCATTCTGCAATTCTTCTACCAGAATGCCACCAAGATAGGGAGGCAATTTGAATAATTTAAAGAACCGACATTGCTACAGGGTGATCGAGGACCTGGAGCTTGGACAGAACCGCTGGAATCAATTATTTCCTTTCCCAGCTCCAAGACATACTATGGTGATACAAATTAGAAGTTTATCTCTCTGTTCCCTGGAAGAAAAGGAATTTATTTTGTAATCTCGTCTGTCATCTCTTCTTTTTATTTCCCATCCCGACAAAGAAAAAGCTAGTAAGAAATGAAAAAAGTATATCCAGGGACTACAGCTGAATAGTGTTCTCTGCTCATATGGATGTCAAACTGTGGGTTAGATTTAGAATCATAGAGTTGGAAGAGACTCCAAGGGCTATCCAGTCTATCCTCTGCCATGTGGGAATACAAAATCAAAGCAGTCCTGACAGATGGCCATGCAGCCTCTGTTTAAAAATCAGAGAAGAAGAAGATGCAGAGCAAGAATAGGGCTCCACGGCCACATACGGACCCACAAGAACACTGGAAGACAATCATCCTCGGAAAGCGAGGGATTGCCTAAGTAAGTAAGACTAAGTACTCCCCCTTGATGGATTGTCACCTTGTCATGGTAAGGGGACTTGCGTTTTCCAATTAACTTGTGGGCGTAACCCCTGGAGTCATGCACTTCAAGGGGAAGGGACGCAGGGGAGGTTCCAGACCAAGCACAATCCGAAGACTTCAACAGTGGATCAAGGAGAAGATAACATGGTACATTTTACAATGGCTGTGAAGGCAGAAGAAGGCTGCAACAGATTGAGAAGCCCGTTATCATGTTAACCATGCCACTGGTGGAACCCTCACTCTGTGAAGACTGTGTGTCGATCGGCTGTGCACCGACCTCCACACATTAAAAAAACCCTCACACACAGGCATCTTCCAAGAACTTGGAGGGCCACCATACTTGGACAATGAGGGATCACCTAAGCAAGTAAGTAGATATTGAGTACTGAAAGGACAAGAAGACACCAGGCCCTATTGAAAGTAGATAAACATCTCTTTGATTAAAACTAGAAAAGAGTCTGTATATACCTCTTCCCATGTCCCTGTTTGGAGTGGCATTTGTGGAGGTTGCCACAGAGGCAGGACAGATGCTATTTCTGGATGTGTGACCCAGCTCAAACTGAAGGAGGGTCTCTTTCTGTTAAGAAGAATGGAAAACAACTTCTTTTTTCTCCGACACATGGAGTGTGTGAGACAAGTCCTCAGCACAGAGGACAATGCTTAAGGGTGGTTAAAAACAAGGAATCGGGGGACTCCAAAGTTACATAGGGGACTTTTTTTCTTCATTAAGTTAATGATCCAGTCTTGTAGATTGGATTGGCTTTTGAATAATTATTTTTACACCCTTCCCCTCCACCCACTGCGTGCTCAGGCCAGATAATTCTCATATCAGGGACATAACTATCATTGGTCAATTGAAGTCAGCATCACCCAAACTGTATCCTCCTCAAAGTGTGAAAGCACACATTGGACAAAAGCATTTCAGTGTAGAGTATAGACTCATGTAATCCAGTTCAATGCAGTTAATCTGCATTCTGAAACTGGATTATATAGCAATATAGAGCCAGCCGTAATTTGACAATTCCAGAGCTACCTATCCTCCTATTCCAAATAATTGATTTGCAGGGGCAAGCTCTATCAGGGTTTAGAAGTAACATGTTACAAATAAGGTTAGCAGTCACACATTATTTTATGAGCTAATTAAGGCATTACACGCTTTTGCAAAATAATATAAATATTGGCAACATGACTTCTTTTTCTGGTAGAGCCCCATATCCAATTTTTGTGCACCTCCCAAAAACAGGCAGGTAACTGGATAGCCTTTTTCAGTCCGCACCCAAAAAAAGATGACTAGATCTGGTCCATTGGTGGCAATGGGGAAGTTATGAGGCTCTTGAGACCCCTTCCTTTCTTCCCTTCAAGGGAGCCTGGGTTTCAGTAATGAGGTTAAGGAAGCACCCTTCCTGAACCCTTTCCTTTCTTCCCTTGAGGGAGCCTGGGTTTCAGCATCAGGGTTAAGGAAGCAGACACAGCTTGCGTAAGGTACGCCCCTCTTCTATTCTGATTGGCATAACAGGCAGGACAAACAGGGAAACCCCGTGTGAGGAGGAGCACATGGCTGCAGCCTCTTTGCATGCTATGTGTTCCTGAAAAAGGGAGGAGGAGATGTGAGTTGTTGCCACATGGTTTTGTTGCGGACGGGAAACCATGATGGCTGGACCCTTACCATTATGGCTATCTGATCAAGCCAAAGAAGCTGGATTGGCCAAATGAAAATGGCTAAAACAAATCTGTGCACAAGCTTAGCACTCTGGATTTTTCCCCAAATTGCAAGTGAAAGTGATCTTTAATAACCTTGTGTTACCATTTAGAGAAGGACTCCCAAGGGGGCTCTCAACATAATTTTTTGAGGGGGTGCCAGAAAATTGCACTAAATTTAAAAACAATGGGGTGTTAAGGAGCTTTCAGAGGTCTAGAGGCTTCATGCTTTCCTTAGGCTACATTGACATCCCTAATGTACAGGGTGTCAGAAAGAGTTTTATGCCTTCACCCTCACCATATGCCAAATTTTGCAAGAGAGTAAGTGTACAAACTAGACCATGCAGTCAGCAGGAACATCAGCTTTGCGATCAATGCTGCCAGTGGCAAAAGAAATCTGAGAGCTCATTCCCTATCTTCTGGCAAAAAGTTATTCTATGTGTTATAAGCTGAGCTGGAAGCAGAAATGAACACAAGTGAGTCAATATTTCCTTTGTCAACGTGCTTTTGCTATAACGTGTGTCTTGGGGCAAAATCTGAAGGAAGATGATGCAGCAGCATCGCAGGAACTGAACAGGTTTGGTCCATGAGTAATGCAAGGAAGACTGATCAAGAATTCTATGTAGGGACACACAAACGTGTTCATGCCAAAAAGTGCTTGCTCTTTTGTATATGCTTCAAATGCATGATGCACACAAGGGACTGATGTGTTATGAATCATTCAAGCTAACACACTGAAATATTCACAGGTGCTTACATTTTTGAGTGCCACATACCCCTTCTCTTCTCCCTTGCCAAGACAGCTCAGATCTATCAAGGGCATTCTTTATTGGCTGAAGGGTTCAGCTTATTGCTTTAGTATTACATTTATTTTGAGAATGTTCTGGGACAGGCAAAAATGTGACAAGGAGGTAAGGAATTATAAACATTATAATTCTTTCGAATAACTTTTTTTTCATAATGAGGACTTACTGAAATCATAGGCAAGATATTGTATAGGAAGATGTAGCTTCAAAGATAGAAACACTGAACTTTTAAGCTGTATAAAATGCCCTCAACATAGTAATTCCCAAGTTGCTGGAAAGCAGCGCCATGAATGATGATATACCTAACCCTCATCTTGAACTTGAGCACATATCATCAGACAACTGCAGAAGGTACCATACCCCCCCCTTCTCCAGATATTTGAAATGGCTATTTGGGGTGAGGGATGCACCTTTTAAAACAGTGGTTCTCAACCTGTGGAACCCCAGATATTTTGGCCTTCAGCTCCCAGAAATCCTAACAGAAAACTGGTAAACTGGCTGTGATTTCTGGGAGTTGTAGGCCAAAACACCTGGGAACCCACAGGTTGAGAACCACTGGTTTAAAAAGGTAGATTTGTGTGGGAGTTTGGGTCATTTGGGTGGTACACCGACCATAAAAACTCATTGTGATGAATTTAAGTTACAGATCAAAACCCAGAGTAGATCTGCCAGTACACTGATATGGAAACCACCAGATGCTACTCAATGCAACTATAAATGCAAAAATTTACTTGTGAAACACTGCAATGAATACCAGTAATGAACAGGTTGTGAACAGCTTAGCAGGTAGCAGGAATGAAATATATTTAAGAAGAAATTTCCCAGCACATGAATATTTACAAAGGAAAAGATTCCCCACAGTAGAAATGGTGCTTACAACTGGTTATTTTTCTATGGGGCATGTTCTCCTTTTAGCTGAAATTTAGGGAGCTGGGTGTGTTTTTATGTGCTGTTGATTATACTTATGTCATTGTATTTATACTTACGTATTGTTGTCTCCATGTGGCACTTGGAGTGCTTCTGTGAACCGCCCCAATGGTGGCAGGGTACAAATAAAGATTGTTATTATTATTTGAAACACAACAAGATGAGTCCATAGCAAACAAGATCACTCTGCTGACTGTTTTATTGGATCACACATTGGACACAGCTAGTAGGATGTTAGGAATTGTGGAAGTCAATGTCCAAAACACCTGGAGGGCTGAAGTTTGGCCATGCCTGGACTAACTACTGTGATTTAGATCATTGTCTTAGGTGCAGGAATATATTTGAACATCCAATGACATATACCTTCTGTAAAGACTGCTAATCAAAAGAATAAAGTTTGTTTTGCTCAGCTTGCTCTGCATGCAGAGTTGGCATCCCTCTTGGAGGAAAAGGAGAAGAAGCTGAAACACCTGCACTCCATCTCATTGCTAGTGTGAGAACAGGACCGATTCATCTGCATAATGTCACATTCTTTATCTCCCTTTCAGTTCTGGCAGCAGGAATTCTAGTGCGGAAACTGGCAGCATGAATGCAAGGGATGGGATTTCACATTCACAGACTGTGCCTGCCTTGATCACAAATCACAAGTGCCCTTTGAAAGCCGTTTAAGGTGACACGTAGCCCTTGCACTGTAACTAGGCACCAATATATTCACCAGCCTTTGACGTGGATGAATGTGGTTTGCTAAGCCATCAGTCTTTCTGTACGACTAATTGGCCTGACGCCCACAGAGTGAAGCTGTTCTAACATGTAATCAAGTAACTCCTGAGGGCCCCCTGACTGCTGCCTAATATAGCCGTACCTGCTACAATGAAGTGACGGCTTTCACTCTCAGCCAAGTGGAACAGTCTCCCTTTGGAGTACAGGTCTACTGGATGCCTTTTTCCCCCAGAGTGAGGTAGAAAGAGAAGCCTTTGGAGAGTGATAACCAAGTGGAATCTTACTACTGAAGTGATGAAGATGAACACATTTGAAATCAGCAGCCAATGATCCCTTGGCTTCAGGCTGCTCTCACCTATTCACCCGAGGCTGAAACATAACCCTTCAACCCATGCCATTTGGTCTCAGGAGGGAAAAAGTACCACCGAAGCAATATTTTATATAGATATAAAACTCAATACAGGTAGTATATCCCTTATTCAAAATACTTGGGACCAGACATGTTTTTAATTTCAGATTTTTGGAATACCTGTATTTGCAAATATGTACACAATGCATATAATACATATAATCGTACATGATGAGACAGGCCCAGATCTAAATATGATATTCATTTATATCTTATATGCATAGCCTGAGGACAATTTTATACTACATTTTAAATAATTTTGTGCATGAAATAAAGTATACTAAACCATCAGAAGGCAAAGGTGTCACAGTCCCAGCCAACCCATGTGGACAATTTTGGAGTATTTTAGATTTTGGAAATAAGGGATGCTCAGCCTGAACGTTATAAGAAGTCTTTATTTCTGAGGTGTGTTTTTTTTTGTATATAACAATCTGTATGATATAATCTGCCTTGCTAAAGGACTAGCAGGCAAAGTCCGATTAAAGCAGTTGTGGCCCTGGAACAATTAAAAAATAAGGCTTTGTTTGTGCCACATAGGTGACCCATTCCAGCATAAAATTGGCATAGAAATGAAGCAAGGAAATGACACGTCCTACATCAAGAGATCCCACATCAGGAGATGTATATATTACAAAGCTATGTCACTGTACACTTCCCAATATTACTCCAAAAAGCCCTCACTTTGTAAGCAGCTCAGCTTCCCCACATGTTCACTTATGTGTTGTTGGAGAGCAGGGAAATAAGTTGGGGTATCTTCAGTTATTTCCTGGCAATCTGACATATTGAAATAGGAATCTGTTGAGATCTCTGAGGGTTCTTGTGAGCTCTCTGAAGATAATGTCCAGCTGCAAGAAAAATAGCTATACTCCTGCTCTTTGGGAAAAGAGAAATCCTGGGGGAAGCTGCTTGCAAGGTGAGTTTTGGAGAGGGTTATTTTTGTTTTTGTGCGATAAGGTTGAAAAGAATTCCAACCTGCACAATGAACATAAAAAATGACTGGTGAAGGCATAAGTCCTAGCTTACATCACACTTATTCACTTACAAGAGGGCAGCCAAAAATACAAAGTTGTTGCTATGTGCCTTCAAGTAATTTCCAACTTACAGTGACCCAAAGGCCTGGGTCCGAGGATTTCTGACTTTCTCAAGGTCACCAAGTGGATTTCCATGGCTGAGTGAGAATCGAACTCTGGTCACTCAAACCACTACATCATGCCAAATACAATCAACAGCAACAAAAAAATCTTCATGCATTGATCCACCTTCAGCCTTGAAGCTTCAATAACCTGATCCCATGTGTGCATTTTTTTTAATTCAGCAAAAAAGAAAAGATGCATAGTAACAGAAACATCTGGATGTTCAGAAACAACAGAGGAGGAGGAGGAAATACTTTTCACTTTTTTCTTTCAGCTATGGGTCCCTAGACAGTGGTAGTTTGGCACAATTCTCCCAGTTAACACTGGTAATCCATCCGAGCTGGCAGGAAAGTAAAAATATTGCAATGAAAGACATAAATATAAAATTCAGAGAACCGAGACACAAGAATCCTGACCCCTGTCTCCTTTTTAAAAGGCCCTATTTAGATTACTCCATTTCCTTAATCTCTGAGGACTCCAGAGAAAGCATTAGAGACAATGATAATTTGTATTTCAGTAGCAGAATGCTGGAAACATGAAATCTTTGTAATATTTACAAATATGAAAACAGAAAATGGGTATTTCTAACTCAGGTAACAAAGCCATCTAAACCATTTTCTGTATTTACAATAGGTCCTTAGTATCTATTGGAGTTTATGTCCAGAAGCCCCCCATGGATACCAAAATCCATGGATGCTGAAATCTCATTATATACAATGACATAATAAAGATGTTCCTTATATAAAATGACACACTTAACATTTGTTTATTTATTTGTATTTTTTAAAGGAAGTTGTGGATGGTTGAATTCTTTAGAGCCAAAATCTGTGGATACACTGGACTAGCTGGTTATTCAGAACTGTAAGGCTACATTAGATTTCCAGAGAGAAAATGCATTCCTATCAAAATATTAGCTAAAACTCTGCCCTTCAACCTCAGATCCTCAAAGTGGTACTGTCCCAAAGATCTAGTGAATACCACATGCTAAAGATTGAATAGAGAATCCCATTCATCAAAGAACTTTAGCTAATCCCTGTCTCTCCTCTTTCAGAGGGACACATGCCCAAGAGTGTACAGCTATAACTCAAGAAACAAAGGAAGAAGCAAGCCTATCCAGAAGATCAGAAGAGTAGAGGAATGGTCACAGTAGTTCACAAAAAAAGCACAAAATGCAATCTAATTAGGACAAAAAGCCTATCAGAGAGTAACCAAAGTGATAAGACACAAAGGCAACCCAAGGCATGACCTAAAAGAAGCCTCCACCTTGTGTGACTGTGAAGCAGAACGGACAACTCCGCACCTGTATGCTTGTCTGCAATGTCCTGCCTCATGTACAGAGGAAGAATTGTTTGAGGGTACAGGCAATGCAGTTGCTGTTGCCTGTTTTTGGTCAAAAGATATTTAGCCGCTTGTGCTCTTTCTATTTTTACCTGTTTTATGCTAATTTATGCAATGCTTTTGATACACAATTAATAAAATAAACCCAAGGTCCAGGAAACTGGAGAAGAAAAACCAGCCCATTACCAAAGCTGACAGAACTGTAGTTCTGCAGCACAGTCACAACTGTGTCTGTGTTACTATAGGTAGCTAGCTACACTCAGCACAGCTAGTCACAATAATCCAATGTTTTTCTTTTAAGGTGGGTCATGGTCTGGCTCCTGCTTTTGTGTCCGTCATTTTTGCTTTCAGCCATCCAAAGTGGGGAGTAGAATATCCTGTAGCTCAGTGGTTCTCAACCTGTGTGTCCCCAGGTGTTTTGGCCTACAACTCCCAGAAATCCCAGCCAGTTTACCAACTGTTTGGATTTCTGGGAGTTGAGGATCAAAACATCAGGGGACCCACAGGCTGAGAACCACGGCTTTAGCTCATTCACTCCAAAGCCAGTGTATGATGATCCAGACTGTTTTTCCAAGACCAGGCTGCACCTTCTTCTTGGGGCTCCCTGGAGACTATTCTCTAAGCACACTTCCCTTTCCCCATCTGAGGAGACTTCCTTCAGGGAGGACATGACACTGTCATTCATTAATAGGACAGATATTCCACATTATCTGCTTTAAACTGGATTCCAAGGGCCCTTTCATACAGACATATAACCCAGAATATCAAGGCACAATATCAATCCACACTATCTGCTTTGAATTGGGTTATCTGAGCCCACACTGCCATATTATCCAGTTCAATGTGGATTTTATACATATGTGTGGAAGGGGCCTGAGTCTTCACTACCAGCTAATCCAGTTCAAAGCAGATAATCTCAATTTTATACAGCTATGTAGAAAAGACCCTAGACAACCTAACTTGTAACAATGTATACTTTCTGCATCAAGAAAAATTCAAAATTATTACTTATGGACATTTTACTGTGCATGTTAATGTGGATGCAAAGGGATCTTGTAGCACCTTGAAGTCCTTGGGCCAGATTCAGAATACCACATCATTTTAGGTGACCCACAAAACTTTCAACGCCAGGGCAACATAGCTACATGTATACAGTCTTATAATTATAAACAGCCCATTGATAGCAACCATAAGGCTGATGTGGCCCTCAGTGAAAATCAGTTGACACCCCTGATCTACACTGTACAATTAATGCAATTTGACCCCGCTTAAACTACCATGGCTCAATGCTGTGGAGTCATGAGAGTTGCAGTTTTGTGAGGCTACAACACTCTCCAGAGAATGCTATAAGATTTTGTAAAACTACAACTCCTTTAGTCCATGGCATGCATTAATTCTACAGTGTAGATGCACCCTTAGTATATTTCCTCAGATGTTAGTCTGATATTCCTGACTACCATAACTGTGCTGTTTTCATAAGGACTCCTTTTTGCCCCCAAGTGTATAGTTTGTAAATGCTATCAGTGCAAGACAGAAATTGGGGAGGGGAGATGATTAATCCTTATACTTCCTAAATCATACAACTCTAAATTCAGTTCAAAGGTGTTTGAAAGCATCTTTTAAAAGTGTCAGTTGTGTGATGCAGACCATTCCATCCAAAAGTATCATGAATCAGCATGGCTCCTGTGTGGATTTTGGGTACAGCATGTATCATATCAGCAGATCCCAATTCTCTTTTAAATTTCTTCTTTCCATCAGTGTTTGGCTGAATTATTATCAGGGTTTCTTATTCCAAACTCCCCACTCATCACTCTAGAGGATGACAGCTAATGTCTATGGGCTCCTCTGAGAAACAAAAAATCATTATTGTCTAGACTAGAACAATGTTCTCCTAAACACTTTTAATAAGCTTCCAAGACTTTTAATCATGGTTTCAGTAGAATAAGGTTCTAGAGATTTGATGCAATTCCCACTGCAGGTCATGAGCAAGGATGAAATGCAATTTGCATTAACTGAGCCTTTTAACAAACATGTATCATTCCATTTCCCTTCACTAGGAGGAAACCATGTCTGTCACATTCTTTCTTTCTTAAAATATGTGAAAAATATGTGCTCATCTTAAAGCTGTGTATATTTGAAAACTGCATGCAAAACATGATTCAATCAATAAAAAAAACATGTTAAATGGTCACATGATGAAAAAGATCTTAATGATTTATGTAATTTATTAGTTTAGTTTAGTTTAGTTTGTTGGATTGTATCTATCTTTTTCTCAATGCAGGAACTCAAGATGGTTTACAAAACATTAACACTAATACAGATATATAAATACACCTACACCATGTGTGTGTGTGTGTGTGTGTGTGTGTGTGTGTGTGTGTGAGAGAGAGAGAGAGAGAGAGAGAGAGTTAGAGTTGTGCATGGAATTTTCTTCTGTTTCCTCCATTTGTTTTGGTACCTTCAGTACTTTGGGAGGCCATAACGGTAAGGGCCGCCCAGTACAAAAACCCACCCAACACAAAACCAAGAGGGAACCAATCTTGGCTCCTCCTCTGCTTTTTGGCATCACAATTTAATCTTTTTATTAATCCCTCAGCAAACAAAAATAAAACCCTCATTCCCTGAAAACCACTACCAGTTACCTCTCCTCTTCCAGAAGGTAATCACTCTTCCTTACCTGAATGTGAGAAGTGTCACAATGCTAGGACTCTGCCAATATTTAGGCAGAGATGAACCAAATGAACTCTCAGTTTGAGTTAAACAATTTAATTAAAGCAGCACTTACTGTCTGGCTGTCTAAATAGTCTAAAATATAAAACATAAAAATAGCACTCAGTCACAGACTATAAACCAAACCTGACAGCAAACACTGTTGCAGGTTCAAGACAGCACTGTAGTCAAAAGTTCCAGTCCAGTGGTTAAATGCCGAGAGTTCAATGAGCAATGTCCAGGGATCAAGAGTCTATACCATAGTCAAAAGCCAGTCTAGAGATTCAAGGTTCCAGGGTTCCAAGAGTACAGGAAACAGGTCAAGATACTGAAAATCCACAAACCTGGGGAGAAACCAGCAGCATCTACCACCAAAATAAGACAAATACTTTTCTCCCAAAGATCAGTCCCAAGGCTAGGTCATTATATCCAGAAACACCAAGCTGCAACCTATCTCTGCATACCTCCACCCTTAATTGCTTTCACCTATGAACTCTTATTTACAGATTACTCAGCCCTTTAGAACTTAGGCTTACATTAACCCTTCCATCACCAACTGCTAGGCATACCACCATCAACTGCAGAACATGATACATGACAGGAAGCCTTAAAATGCATTGGAAAGAATGTATGGCTGCTGGTGTGGTGCATTCTGGGAGAGAAAGTGCCTGCCTGCAGCACTTCTCCCCTAAAGTAGACAGCTTTAAGAACAAGAATGCTCCTTAAAGTACACATGCCTGCCTGCAGCTGTGTACCTCTTCTCTGGAGTAAGAAACAGCTATAAGAACTTGCCTCCTTTAAATGCCTTGAAGAGTGTGTGTGGTGTGCACGCCCGGGAGAGAAAGCGTGCACACCTGCTTGCAACTGAGCATCTCTCCACTAGAGTAGAAACACCTTTAATGACAGGAAGAGGACCCTGGGAAGACTCCCCCCCCCCCATAATGGGCCAATAGAAATTGGATCTTTCAGCACTCCAGAGCGAAAATAAATATCTGCCCTCCCGAATTTGGGAGGCTCTCAAAAATGGATCGGGGCTCCCACTGATAGCCAGGACACAGAATTGGGTCAAGGTTTACTTAGATTGCACAAGCCTTATATGTATACACAGAGAGAGGGAGGGGGGGGGGAGAGAAAGGGAGAGAGGGAGAGGATATGACCCCTGTATCCATAGTTTCATTTATCCACAGTTTCATTTATTTACTTAGGGCTTCCTATATAAACTACACACTCTTTTCAGTACCTCCAGTGTTTCTCCCACTGGAAATAATATTCACTATTATCCACAGTTTCACATATCCACATAAAGTACAGGAACATATTCCCCATGGATATGTATAAATGTGTGTGTTATTTTTTTCAAAACAATAAACTATCTTTAGAATTAAAACCATTTAAAAGATCATAAGAAGACAGAATAAAAGAAATCTGCATAATAAAGAGTTCTGTTGAGATTCTGAAACACAATAAAAATGAGGCAGAGAGATTTTTACATTGTTAGTCCATTTCAATTGCTCTGGAAGTTGTATGCATGTTACCAAGTAAACTCTTTTTTAAAAGCGGGTATGGAACTGGGCAGCTGCATCCTCAGATAAGAAGAACTATCCAAATCTACAGATTTACAAGATACTCTCCAGGGGAACTTCCTTACCTCATGCCGACATAACATCATGTAATATTAATACCCATTTGAATATTTTGACAAATTAGATTATATTTGATGGATTTAACATTAAAACAATCATACTGTCAAACAGCAGTAGTTTACTGCAGTTGTCATTACAGCAGTAAAACACTTCACTTTGGTTGTGTGTAATGTGGCCAACTCAGCTGACTTCCCACTGAGATGGCAGTGTAGACAGTACAGAAATATGAAATTAATATTGCTACAAGAGAGAGCAGGAATTGGGACTTGAAGGCACATAACAAAGACAACAACAGGCAGCAAATCCAGCCATGGCCAAGATCCTGGATAAGGAAATATGTGGTGGTTGTGGTGGTGAGCAGGGACACATTCCCCCTACTGAAGCATAGCCACTAAAACAACTATAGCAATCTCTGTATCCTGCTCTGAAGCTCATTTGAATAGGTCTAGAAAGCTTGTTTCATTCAAGACTGCATAAAGTTGGAAGGCAACTGCTCTCCTGATCACCTTGCCACAAAATGAAAGATTGATGCTGGTCTGTAAGTGTAAAAAAAAATATGGACAATCAGCCAAGAAGGGCAGGGATCAGGAGGATACATTGTCATCCTCACTCATCCTAGCAATTTCTCCACATTTGCAGTACCAGCCAGCTGAAATGTATCCAATGTAATTCTGCTCATGGAGTTGCTGGCTCTTCATTGTCAGCTCTGCTAAAATGACAATATCTAAGTTGGTACTTAGAGATTTTATTGTGAAATGATTATTGAAAGCATCATAGTGAACTGCTGAACCTGTAAAATCAGGTTCAGGGGAAAGGTGCCTGAAGTATACCCTTAATCACTATAAATATTTCAGCTGGATATATATGGACAGACAACACTATATGCAAGAAAGGACGTTTTTGCATACCTTGTAAGAACAAAAATGTTCTCTCAAATATAAGCCATATATGTCACTAATAGAATACCATCCAATATCTTCTGTAGTGTCAGATGCAATTTGCCTTTATAATGATAATAAACTTTACTTATAACCCGCCACCATCTCCCTGGAGGGGACTCAGGGTGGCTAACAGGAGGCTAGGCCCAAAATAATATAACCTAATAAACACACAATAACAAAATACATCATAACAAAATATGAAATAACAAATAAAATCTACAATATAAAATAACATGATAAAATCAGACAAAAAAGGGCGGGCCAAATGTATGAGATAAAATGCTAAAATGTTAAAATGCTGGGTGAAATAGGGATGAAAGTGCATTTGTAAGAGAGGAGCCCAGCAGGAGGAGCAGTGAGATTTAGCCATTTTGGAGGGCAGGGGCAGGTGTTTTATTCTGAGGGCAGCTATAGGTTAAAACAACCAAATGGGTTGAATAGTCACTCTCCAAAGGCACATCGGAAGAGCCAGGTTTTTAGATCTTTCTTAAAAGCAGCTAGGATGGGGGCTTGCCTGAGCTCCCTAGGCAGCGAGTTCGAAAAGTGGGGTGCCACTTAACATTAAATGTGGAGCATTAAGTGGAGGGTGCAATTGCACCCATGCCTTTCTGGTATTTCCATTGGGAATTAGATGGCAACTGTTTGAAGAGAACAGCAGATTAGGCAGACTATTTGTCTGATCCAATATGGCTCTCTGTATCTTTTAAAGACCAACAGCCATTTCACTTTTGTGGCCTCTCCTTCTCGTCCACTTGGAGCACTCCTAAAGCCTGTCTAGACATGCTGATTCCATCACATCATGGCATCATTAGGGTGTGAAGTGTACAGATTGAACACCTCTAAGAGCTGCTTCCTAGAGATGAGGGTTGCAAGTGCGAGACTGACACCTCTGAGCGGTCAATGACTTTTTGTATTACCACTGTCTCAAGTGCGGTGACAAGTGCAACGCCTCCCAACCTGCTCCAAGGGGTTGCCACAGAATTTAATCAACACCAGATGCTGTGCATGTATGTCTGTTTTAAACTTGGTTCTCCCCGGTTTCCTATCTCTGAGCTTTCCTGAAGGCCGGCTATCAAGACCAAAGGCAGCTTTGCTTTTCAGGCTGAGCTCTTTACATTTTTCTCCCCATGCCCCCCTGCCTGGGAAATTTCAAATAAAATGTCAGCCACTGCAGCTCATGAATCTGTTATCAGTTCAGCGAGAGGTCTAAGTGCTTTGAAAATAGAAACACTGGTCTGGAATTCAAGGATGCAGTTCCCAACCTGTCTGCCCATCGATCCGTCTATCTGTCTAGCTTTGTGAAGCTTGAAAGGAGAGCTGAAACAAATATTGCTCTTTCGGTTTTTGCTTCATGGATTACATCTGCATTTGCAAAATCCTCCTAGGCCTCTTCAGGGTCATACCTAAACCTCCTTGGGAACTTGCTATTGATTCTGTCTTTGCTCTTGTATAACTAGATTTTGTCTAGAGGTGAGTTGTAACTTTATCTGCTGCTGGCTACTGGTACCTACGCTATGATTATACATATACTATTCTTCTCTCCAGGAACTCAAAGTAGTAAAATATGTAGAGTTAAATAGAGCCATACTATTTGGACCAGGTTTCCTTAGTTTCTGTAGCACTCTAAGCTTCGGAATCCTCCCTTTGTGTAGTCAAGCAGGGATTTTAACCATCAAGTGTTTATGCTGGCTTGATTGCTCATTTGTTACTGCAAAGTTGCAAGGTCTTTGGTTGTTTCACCAATGTATCTTCCTTATGATTTTTCCATTTTCTGTCTCACAATGGAATTTCCTCAGAGTTATATACCTCAACAATCAGATGCAAATGAACATGTCTTTAGCTTCTAGCCAGTGGCCATCCTAGACCTCCTCTTCAGCTAATTTGAGCAAAACACCTCAGTCCCCTAAGTACAACCCCACATGAGTTATTTCCAGGATGACCTCCTAAGGAATCTGCATAGAGTATTTCAACCACAGGTCACAAGGCTTCAATGGGACTAGAATTCACCCACAGCCCCAAGGCCATTCCCACACACTCCCACCTTGGTTGCCTGAACACACAAGTGGGGGTGTTCCTGGCCTTCACCAAAACTGGGTGCCTTAGGTGCATGCAGAGATGTTAACTCAGCCCAGTTTCCCATGTGACATCCCATTTACGGCTCCACCAACATCCATTAGCTCTTTTATGAATAGTGTAAGGTAGGCAGAAAAAAACTGTAACAATGGGGGGGGGGGATTTCTACCCATCCCCAAAGAGAGCCCTAAGTACACTTTTTTTCAGGGTGGGAGGGTGGATCAGTGCCCACAATGGACTGAAGGGGCTGGCGGGGCTAGCATCCAGATAATATCTAGTCCCACCCCCTAAAAGTAATCCCAGCTGGAACTACTTGAATAACTGGCCTTCTTCACTGGGGGGCAGCAAATCACCCTCCCCTCCCAACAAGCAGGGAATGGGAAAGCTAATTCTCATGGGCAAGAACAAATAATTTAAATACTTTTCTTTCTGCTGCAAGAATTTTCTACATACAAATACCATGTATGGTTTTGGCATAGGATAAGTCCTGGGCTATGACAATTCTCTATTTTCCTTGACACTATTTGCTGACATTCAGTAAGCCCCCTTTTTTGGTCTGGCACTGTGTTGTTTTAAATATCTACCAAAGGTTTCCTCGTTCTGCCTTACTTTTGAATGCTGAACATGTAACCGTTAGGAGGCACGGACAGCAGCCACTTTGGCATGCCTCGCATGCTTCTCCCTGCTGTCCTTTCCCATGTTCACTAAAGGTTTCAATGCCCCACAAAGCCAGGTTTAATTTAATCATGCTGTGAAGATGATCCAGCAGCAACTACTGCCATCAAAAGTGCAGTCTGATAAAGGCAAACTGCACTGGGGCATAAGCGAACAATTTCAGCTTGGAATAAACTTCGCTATTTTATCCAAAGAAGAAGATTTTCTGCGTAGGATTGCTTGACTTGACTTGCAATAAAAAATAATCACACAAGCAGTAAAAATTCATATCATGATCCCATTATTCATGGACATTGTTGGCATCGTCTTTTCAGCTCTTAAAAATGAGTGGCTATTAGTCTCCAACTTAAATCATGTCAAATCAAAAAGGCTGGTTGTTCTCAAGCTCCCCTTCAGCCCCCCATGGACCACTTGAAAACTGCCGGGAGATTTGGCCGGACACATAAACTTTTTGTTGTGGTTTGTTTCAAAGCAAACAACAGTTTTAATGTTTAATAATTGCCTTTCTGACATGATGGATGTGACTGTTTTTGTGAGCAAAGACCAAGAAGTTAAGAGTAATGCTTGACACCTGGAGCCTCAAGACATATTGAGTATTTATATAGTTCCTGTATTGGAACATACAACAGTGGTGCTACAAACCATTCCAATAGACCTCAAGAACCAGTGGTTGCTCATGGTTTCTGTGACAGTGGGGTAGTCAATCCTCTGGGCTTTAGGATGCACTTTAGAAGAATGTTGAGCCTTACTCCCTAAACATTCAGAACCTTGGACAGTTACTTCTTATAGATGTTAAACCAAGAAGGGATTCAGACCCCACTCACCTTTTTCATGAGCCACCAGGAGTATACACATGACAACTTAAGAAACATTGGGTGCAGTATATAGGGCAGTTTTTCAATTAAATGTCATCCAATGAGTAGCAGTTTTGAAGTGCAGTGATCAAAACTGTAGACTACTAATGTTCTAAAATAGAGAAAGATTGGTGGGGAAGTGCATGCTCAAATCCTCGGCTTTAAACCCATTAGCCCTCCTAATGTTATTGAGCTCTTATTTTCACCATCCGGACCCAACATGGCTAATGGTCATGGATGGTTGCCGGTGCAGGGCTGCTGACTTTTGATCCATTCTCTAAGGGCCTTTCCATACAAACATATAACTCAGAATATCAAGACAGAAAATCCCACAATATCTGCTTCGAAGCAGGTTATTTAAGTCCATACTGCCAAATAGTCCAGGTCAAAGCAGATGGTGGGGAATTTTATTCAGCTGCATGGAAGGGGCCTTTGCCTCAGACTAGCCTTCTTCAAATTGGTGTTCTTCAGGTGCATTTGACTACAGTTCCCATCATCCCCATACCCTACCAGCACAACTAATTTAGTCTGTTTGGAGACTACCAGTTTGAGGAAGATTGCCTTACTGTATAAGCCTTACAAGCATTATGCATATGGAAAAAAATAACCGAACAGCAAGATAAGAAGCATTACTAAGTTATTGCTTTGTGCTTTTGACTAAGTGCAAAACTGCAAGCCCAAGAAGGACTGGCCAATGTGGATCCAATGGGCTACAAATCTGGAATCTCTACTCTGAATTTCCCTGAGAGCAATCCAAGGAACTCAAGGGGGGGGGGTTGTTTTGTTTTAATGTAATTGACGGAGCTGGTATTTGACAGAAGCTGTGCAAAGTTCGCAAAATGTGTGAAAACCCCTTTCAACCTCTAGAATCTTGTCAATACCCCATTTTTGACTGTTTACCAACCAAAAAGGAACAGGAAGTGACATTGTGGTGTTTTGGCTGGATGGGTGTAGCTCATTTGTGGAATCAATCAGGGGATGCCCACCCTTGCATGCAGGAAGCACATAGTATGCAACTGAGAACATCCCTTTTCATTTCGCTTGTAGATAGAAGTACATGGTTCCTCAATTTGAATAATAGCCAGTGGAGTCCTTCAGTTATTATCTCTCTCTCTCTCTCTCTCTCTCTCTCTTTGAGATTTCTTTTTAATGACATTTATTAGTCAAAATAGAACCTTTTCCTCACTCATGCATGGAAAGAAACTTAAAATTACCCATAAATACATGGTGGCTGTATTTATGGGACTGAAGTCCTCCACACTTTTGGGATCCCAGCATGTAGCTTAGCACCATATTGGTATTGTTTATGGAGGATGGAACATAATAGATGGGAAAAGACAGGGACAAGACTGGTCTTCGGGTATGCTGATTGGAAAAATATGGAGGCACAGTCCAAAATCTAATGTTTCCAGGGTCTCAAAAGTTTATAGTCTAGATTTAGGAGATGGTGGGGTGAAAGAATAGAAGACAGCATAGAAGAAGCAAAAGCAAATCACTAGTGAGGGCATTGGGTTGCATGGAATGAGGAGGGAAGAAGACATAAATGTGAGAGCATGCAGCTTCATATACTGGAGTTATTAGTCTTCCTCTGGTCAGTATGGAGCTGGTGGCAAGCATGCAATGACATCTACATTATATCACATAGTTCCTTGGGTGCTTTACTAGCTCTTAGGCAGTAGCCAGCCATGGAGACTGCATCTAGCAGGGCTTTCTTTTGTGACTCTAAATTGGAAATGTCATTTGTGCTGAGAATACAGATTTTAATACCAGTCTGCCTGCAGGAGAATACAATAAAAGAGGCATCCTTAATAGCATTTCACTAAAGGTTTGCCACAGGAGATTGTTTTCCCTTCAACTCCCAAGTTCAGACTATTTCACGAGTTTCTGTCTTCTGCATCCTCTTAAGATCTATCTGGCTAAAATGGAAGCCTGAGATATATTTTGTAACTCTTTAACCAGAAATGATAAAGAATGAGGTAATCTGATGCAATGATTCATTAGCAGAAAAGAAAGAATATAATACTCATTTGTGGGGTTTTAGCAAATCTTTCCCACACTGGAATCCATGATACACAACTCAGATTCCCTTTGGAGAAAAGAATAGAACCAAGTCCTATCTATAAATCTAACTCTACACTTATTTCATTCCTAATGTTGTTTTTCCTCCCTGCTGGGCATGATTATTAGAGTTTTGTACATTTTTGTTAATTTTTCACACATATAAAATAGCATTGTATTTTGTGTAAAGTATGCTTTCTGTGCACAAATCGTAGAATCATAGACGGGGCCTTGTAGGCCATCAGGTCCAACCCTTGCTTGGTATGGGATCTTCAACTAAAACATTCTATGCTAAAGCATTCAGACTCTTTTTCCAGAGATCCACTACCTCTTTGGGTAATTTGTCCTAATCCCAAACTGTTCTGGCTATCAAGATGTTCCTTCTAATGTTCAATTGATATCTACTCTTCTGTAACTTAAACCCATTAGACCTCATCCTATCATCCGGTGCGGCAGCAGCAGCAGCAGCAGCAGCAACAACAACAACAACAACATTTATTATGGTCCATAGATTCATCAGTAAAACCATCAGTCATTATAAATTCTCCCAGAGTCCATTATACGTGATACACCTACACAGTTTCAAGTAATACCTCTATTGGAGTAATACCTCAGCCTTGTTGCCACTATGAGGAATTTTGCTACTATGAGAGTCATCCAGTAGCACTTGTCCTCTAAAAGATATCTAACAATCCTCTGCGAGGGATGGCTGGTCATGAAGGACATGACTGGATATAAAGTTGGCCACATTACTCTGTGTAGTAGTGGCAATGGGCAGCAGAGAAAAGACCTGACCCCTATTTGCTATGGCAGCCTTTTAGATATTTAAATATTGGAAGTTTGTTACCACCCCCCCCCCTCCCAATCTTCTCTTCACTAATATGAACAAGCCCAATTTTAAAACCTTTCCTACATGCTTTATTCTCAATAGCTTTTACCATCCTTATTACTATTATCTGAACCCACCCTATCTTGCCTATATCCTTAAAATGCTGCTCTAGGTCCTGGATCAAGAAGGTTGTGTGTAATTTTACACTCATGGAGGTATGTTATGTGCCATTGTAAGCTGCCTTGAGTCCTCCTGCTGGGGTGGAGAAAGATGAGGTATAAACATGCCAAATAAATAAATAAATAAATATGTCATGATTGTGTACTATGAATTGCAGCACTGCACAAATGAATGTGAGAACAATGTGAAATGCATGTCTGCAGTGATCAAGACATGAAGCAATTGTTTAGAGCAGTGGTTCTCAACCTGTGGGTCTTCAGATGTTTTGGCCTTCAACTCCCAGAAATCCTAACAGCTGGTAAACTGGCTGGGATTTCTGGGAGGTTTTGGTCAAAACACCTGGGGACCCACAAGTTGAGAGCCACTGGATTAGAGCTACAGAAAAAGAGATTCCACCAAAACATTAGGAAGAACTAGGTAAGAGTTGTTTGGCAGTGGAATATGCTACCTCAGTGTGTGGTAGAATCTTATTTTTTAGAGTTTTTAAAACAGAGTTTAGATTTCCATCTGCTGTAGGTGCTTTGATTGTGTATTCCTAGATGAAAGAAAGAAAATGGACTGGATGACCCTTGTGATATCTTCCAACTTTGTGATTTTGATTCTCTGAATCATGTTATTATGAGTGATGACTGCAGTTGTTCTCTTAATCTCAAGGGCTAGAATTAGGAAGAGAACCTCAGGTAGTAGCTGCTGGGTTGCAGCAGTAATAGTCAATGTTTGCTCTTCTTGGGCTCCTTCCCATTCCCTTCAGTTGGGGAACAGAGATGCACAAACCCCCATGGCTGCTGTGGGCCCCTTAAATAGTCTTGAATCATGGAGAAGCATGTTCCAATGTTGCTCATGTTGAAGTGAGATATCACTGCCAGTCTACTTGGCTTCTGCATGTGGAAAAGGAATGAGACACCATCTTGTCCTTAGGCTCAAATGACAAAATGTGTCAGCCTGGCCCTGATCCCAGTTCAGAGTCCCCAGTCCCTTTTCCTTGAGTCTAAGTCTGATCAAATTGCTCAGTTTGACTCCATGGTTGTCCTGTCATTCCAGGGTGCAGCATCTATTTTTAGCAATAGGCTAATAGAATAGGATGAGATGGGTTTTTTTCTCTGTTAGGGAGGAACAAGACTGTCACTCTCAATGATAAATATTTGCACTGCTTTAACAAACTGCTTTCTATTCCATTCAGACACTTGTTAAACAAACCGTTTAAAACAAGAACTTTTGCTCCTGGTTTTATAGGAGAAATAAATCAGCCAGATTTAATGAAGAAGGGGATATGAGTTGCTCACGACTCTGTATGAAGACAAAGGTGCAGGTTAATGAAGTCCATAGGTGGGGTGGGAGGGGGTGATGCTTTGAGAGCTAATAAAAATGATTTAGTAGCCATAAAAGTGTTGGACAGGTCACCTGACTTACACACCTTTCTGTAAAGTACAGTTACAAGAGCACTGGGAAGCTAGAGGTATGGTATGGAATAATAATTTCATATCCCACACACATGCACGCATACACAAAAATATGCATGCACCTAGCTAAAAACAACAGCTTTGAAAAATGCATTTCATCAATGGGAATCAAAAGAAGCTTTTCTGAGCCAGTCTGTACATTAACAAGCCACTAACCACTTAAAACCAGAAAAATCAGCCAATGATGCTTCTTTCAGACATGGACATGTGGTGATGGGGAAAGTTTGCTTGTCGAATTTCTGCCTGCCATGCAGCTGTCAAAATCACCGCAGCCCTGCCAGGATAAAAAGCTGCTTACCTTAGCATGCTTGGAGAGTGAGAATCTGTCTAGATATTGCCCTTTGCCACAGGGAACAGCATTCCTGGGACTTGTTTTCAGTGTCATTCATGGGCCATGTGGCATGACGGTTGGAACTCACAGGGTGGATTGTGCCAAAGCAGCACTTTCCAAACTGCTCTTCTCCAGGGAACCTTTTCCATATTGCCAAGGAATCTCTACAGTCTCCATTCTCAATGCTGCATAAATGGTGGCCTTGCACACCCATGAGGTGGGAGCATTCTGAGGTGGTAGAAAGAGTGTGATAACTCATCTTGCTTTATAGAAGACAGTCCACTATTTCAAGATTTATCAGAGGATGATCCACTATTTTAAGGCACTCTCTGTTTGAAAGGTTGCCTGGTGCAACTCTGGTTTGAGCACACAGAAATCTAACAGGAATAGCCCAAAGTATCCTACCTCCTGAGGCAGGAAAGTCAGAACATCAATTTCATGAGCTCTTATCTCCACCATTATCTGCTGTTACACACAGCAGTATAGCCAGCCACCCACATATCCATAATAATAATAATAATAATAATAATAATAATAATAATAATCTTTATTTATATCCCGCCTCCATCTCTCCAAAGGGGACTCGGGGTGGCTAACATGAGGCCGAGCCCACAAACAACAGAACAAAAGTAGACACAAAACAACAGAAAAAATACATCACAACAAAATACATAAAGTAACAAAATAAAATAATCAGTGTAAAATAACATAATGAAAATCAAACACAAAGGGCGGGCCAGATGCACGAGATAAAATATTAAAATATTAAAACCCTGGTTGAGATAGGAATAGAGAAAATGTAATTATAAGGGGGAGCCAAGACAGAGGAGCAATGGGGTTTGACCTTTATTAAGGACAGGGGAAAGTATATCATGAGGACAACTATAGATGGAAACAAAAAGATGAGTTGAATGGTCACCTTCCAAAGGCACATTGGAAGAGCCAAGTTTTTAAATCTTTCTTAAAGGCTGCTAGGGTGGGGGCTTGCCTAATCTCTCCAGGTAACGAGTTCCAAAGTTGGGGGGCCACCAAGAAGAAGGCTCTCTCCCTCATTCCCACAAGTCGAGCCTGTGATAGAGGAAAGGGCGAAAGGAGGGCTTCTCCTGAGAATCGAAGAGATTGTGCAGGTTTATGGTAGGAGATGCGGTCATAAAGGTAGGCGGGTCCCAAACCGTTCAGGGCTTTATAGGTGATGACCTCCACCTTGAATTGGGACCGGAAGATCAACGGCAGCAAATTGAGCTCCTTGAACAGGGAGGTTGGCCACTCCCTGTAATTAGCCCCAGTTAGTAGTCTGGCTGCCGAACGTTGGACCAATTGGAGTTTTCGGGCCGTCTTCAAGGGGAGTCCCATGTAGAGTGCATTGCAATAGTCCAATCTAGAGGTAACTAAGGCATGGACCAGTGGTTAAGCCAGACTTCACGAGGTATGGTCGCAGTTGGCGCACGAGTTTTAATTGTGCAAAGGCCCTCCCAGCCACCGCCGACACTTGATACGCAGGTTTCCATCAAGTGTCAGTGCTGAGTCCAGGAGGACCCCCAAGCTGTGGACCTGTGTCTTCGGGGGGAGTGCAACCCTGTCAAACACAGGTTGCCACCCAAAACCCCGGCCAGGCATACAACTGACCTGGAGGACCTCTGTCTTGTCGGGATTAATCTTCAGCTTGTTCGCCCTCATCCAGATTGACACAGCAGCCAGGCACTGGTCCAGCATCTATTTATTTATTTATTTATTTACAGTTCTTATATTCTGCCCTTCTCACCCCGCAGGGGACTCAGGGCGGATTACAGTAAACACATATATGGCAAACATTCAATGCCAGTTTGACAAACAACATTTAACAGACAAAGGCTATTTAACTTTTTCTTTCTGGCCGCCAGGGGAGCTGCTGCTTTTTCATCGTCCATCAACGACACCGATGAAGTTCTTCTGCATTCCACATTCCCCGGAGTCTTCTTTCTTTATGGCCTCATAAATTAGTTAAATTTAGCCTCCCACACAAGGTGGTACCTTATTTTCCTACTTGACAGATGCAACTGTCTTTCGGGTTGCAAAGGTCGACAACGGGCTACACAATGGCTGGACACCCACTCCAGCCCGGGCTGGCTTCGAAAAGAGTAGTGGGGTTGGGCGTCATCCACATAGAGATGCACTCTTCAGGATCACAACTCAAAATTCTTTCTTTTCACTTTATCTTTCCAAATCCCTCTGACAACATGGCAACTGGGAGTTCTGGGATTTGGAGTTCAAATAAGTACCTTTTCTGATCTCTGTTGTACATGCTTGTTGCAAGGAGAGACTTGGTAGTACAGTGCTTATTTTGGGGAAACTTGCCTGTTGCTACTGATAATTTTACTGAAGAGCGAACTATTCAGAGGAATCCTATAGTGCCTATGAATATGTTTTGAAAACCATTGCAATAGTTATAAGGCATTTTTTCCTTCTTAGTTTAATACAATTGCTATGTGATATGTCTTTGCTGGTGTAATTCTATAATCTTGCTAATGACTATGCACATTTTACATCATGACCAAGTTGGCATTGGGATTTATTAAAACAGAAAACTCCTCAGTGCCTTTATTAATCACAAAGTATTTTCGAATCCAGAGTTCCTTCCAGATGGGTAGTTGTCATAGCTTGTCCAGAGGGAACGTCTCTGCCTTTGATGTCGTCTCTCTTATGGCTGCTAACAAATGGGTCGCGGCCCAGTTGTGTGATTATACAATGTGTTTACAACTTCAGCCATGCTGAAGATGCTCAGAATATGTCTTATTTATAAGCTGGGGCCATGACACGGCTTTCGGCATGATGTCAAATGCTTGCTGCTTTTCTAATACCTGCCAAATGTTTGGAATTCAAAGGAGGTTGGTATTATTGACCTAGAAATGCTCATTTGAGACCCAGAACTTCAACTTTACCTACAAGTCTGTATCAGCCCACTGTGCTGAATACAGAGAGAAAATAACCCCATCTTGGCCATTTTTATTCTCGCAATCATTCAGGTTACGTGCCTCACATCTAAATGAATACTTTAGACTTAATTTCTGTGCAAACAAACTGGCATCTGATCTTTGTAGGGTTTTTTTTTTTAAAAAAAGGTCAATTAAATAGTCAATTCTTAGGAAGTAACAATACACAGCAGTATTTTAAAGCTCTGTTTTATTAGAATCAGAGGGAGGGGAACCTCAGACTGAAATAACATTAGTTATTTCAATGACTGCTCCACTATGTACTTCTAAGAAGCAGCGAAGATCAGACAGAGGTGTCTTCTCTGTACAACACAGGGTTAGTGATAACCCTGTGTTGCACCTGGCCTCAAGTAGCCTGAAGAAAGCTTATATCTGTTTCTTTCCTGTATCTTCTAAATGTATTCCTGTTCTGTATTCCAGCTCTGAAAAATTGAAAGAGCAGCAGCCAATGACAGAAGGTATGTGTGTGTATACACACACACATACATATATGCCACAAGAGGCAAAGAGGAACAATCCATAAAACCTACAACAACCCTGTTAAGGTAATAATCGTGTAACAACATTAGTAATTCCAAACCGGTCTCCTGATATGGTAAACTGGTGTAACCAGGATGGCGGTCCCTCTGGATTGAAGGTGGTGCTGTTGAACGCCAGATCTGTCAATGGAAAAACAACTTTCATCCAAGACTTAATCCTGGATGAGCGCGCAGATCTGGCGTGCATCACGGAGACCTGGTTGGACGAAGCGGGAGACGTGAATTTGACCCAGCTTTGCCCACCAGGTTTTTCCATGCAGCACCAGCCGAGATCCGGAGGGCGGGGAGGCGGGGTCGCAGTGGTCTATAGAGATTCCATCCCTCTGACCAGGGGCCCCATCCGCAGTCAACAAATTTTGAATGTGTCCACTTGAGGTTGGGTGACCGGGACAGAATAGGGATTCTGTTAGTTTACCGTCCACCTCGCTGCCCTACAGTCTCCCTACCTGAGCTAGCGGGGGTGGTCTAGGCCTGGCATTGGAATCCCAGCGGCTCCTTGTGCTGGGGGACTTCAATGTCCATGCCGAGGCGACCCTTTCAGGAGCGGCTCAGGACTTCATGTCTGCCATGGCAACCATGGGGCTGTCCCAGCAAGTATCTGGCCCCACTCATAGTGCAGGACATACATTGGACTTGGTTTTCTGCCAGGGATGGGAGGAAGGTGGTGGGGTCGAGGAGCTGACCATCTCTCCGTTGCCATGGACCGACCACTTCCTGGTCAGATTTAGGCTCACTGCGCCCCCTAACCTCTGCAGAGGTGGAGGACCCATTAAGTTGGTCCGCCCCAGGAGGCTTATGGATCCGGATGGATTCCTGATGGCTCTTGGGGAGTTTCCCGCCGCCTCGGTAGGTGATCCTGTCGAGGCCCTGGTCACTCTCTGGAATGGGGAGATGACTAGGGCAATTGACACGATCGCTCCGGAACGTCCCCTCTCAAGTAGCCGAGCTAAACCAGCTCCCTGGTTCACCGAGGAGCTGGCAGCGATGAAGCGAAGGAAGAGGGAACTAGAGAGTGTGTGGCGTTCGGATCCGAGTGAGCCAAATCGAACACGGTTTGTGTCCTTTTTAAGGGCATATGCCGCGGCAATAAAAGCCGCAAAGAAGGCCTTCTTTGCGGCCACTATTGCGTCTGCAAAGAACCGTCCGGCTGAGCTGTTCCGAATTGTCAGAGGCCTTTTAAATCCCACCACTCAAGGTGGGAACCCTGACGATTCGACTTCTCGCTGTGAAGCTTTTGCTCAGTTCTTTACAGACAAAGTCGCTTTGATCCGTTCTGGTCTGGATACCATGTTAATGGCAGTCTCTGAGGATGTAACACGAGCACCTGCTTGTCCAGTTTTGATGGATTCATTTCAATTGGTGAAACCCGAGGATGTGGACAAGATATTTGGAGGAATGAGGCCAACCACATGCATCCTGGACCCCTGCCCATCCTGGCTTCTAAAGGAGGCCAGAGGGGGATTGGCTGAGTGGGTTAAGGTGGTGGTTAATGCTTCCCTTCGGGAAGGCAAGATTCCAGCGAGCTTAAAACAAGCTATAATAAAACCGCTGTTGAAGAAACCATCACTGGACCCCACTCAATTCGACAACTATCGGCCAGTTTCCAATCTCCCCTTCTTGGGCAAAGTCTTGGAACGTGTGGTGGCCTCACAACTCCAGGTATTCTTGGTAGACACGGATTATCTAGATCCGGCACAGTCTGGCTTTAGGCCGGGACATGGTACCGAGACAGCCTTGGTCGCCTTAGTGGATGATCTGCGCCGGGGGCTCGACAGGGGGAGTGTGTCCCTGTTGGTGCTGCTGGACCTCTCAGCGGCCTTCGATACCGTCGACCACGGTATCCTTCTGGGACGCCTCGCGGGATTGGGTCTTGGAGGGACTGTTTTACAGTGGCTCCGCTCATTCCTTGAGGGTCGATCTCAGGTGTTACTGGGAGACTCCTGTTCAACCCCACAACCTTTGTCTTGTGGGGTTCCTCAGGGTTCAATATTGTCTCCCATGTTGTTTAACATCTACATGAAGCCGCTGGGGGAGATCATCCGGAGTTTCGGGGTACGGTGCCATCTGTACGCGGATGATGTCCAACTCTGTCACTCCTTTCCACCTGCTACTAAGAAGGCTGTCCAGGTCCTGAACCGGTGCTTGGCCGCTGTGACGGTCTGGATGAGGGCGAACAAATTGAAATTGAATCCAGACAAGACAGAGGTACTCCTGGTCAGTCGCAAGGCCGAACAGGGCATAGGGTTACAGCCTGTGTTGGATGTGGCCGCACTCCCCCTGAAGACGCAGGTTCGCAGCTTGGGTGTGACCCTGGACTCATCGCTGAGCCTGGAACCCCAGGTTTCGGGGGTGACCAGGGGAGCATTTGCACAGCTAAAGCTTGTGCGCCAGCTGCGCCCGTACCTTGGGAAGTCTGACTTGGCCACGGTAGTCCACGCTCTGGTTACATCCCGTTTAGACTACTGCAACGCTCTCTACGTGGGGTTGCCTTTGAAGACAGCTCGGAAGCTCCAACTAGTCCAACGCTCGGCAGCCATGATTTTAACAGGAGCGGAGCGCAGGGAGCATACAACCCCCCTGTTGCGCCAACTCCACTGGCTACCGATCTGCTACCGGGCTCAATTCAAAGTGCTGGCGTTGGCCTTTAAAGCCCTAAACGGTTCCGGCCCAAGTTACCTATCCGACCGCATCTCTGCCTATGAACCCACCAGGACTTTGAGATCTTCCGGGGAGACCCTGCTCTCGATCCCGCCTGCTTCTCAAGCTCGGCTGGCGGGGACGAGAGATAGGGCCTTCTCGGTGGTGGCTCCTCGGCTGTGGAACGCCCTTCCTACGGACATTAGACTAGCACCATCTCTAATGGTATTCCGCAAAAAGGTGAAGACCTGGATGTTTGTGCAGGCGTTTGAGTAATTTAGTACAATCTGGTAATGGAACATAGGAATGGAACAATGGACGACGAACCTGGACTACGCTTGGATGATGAGAAGATTGGGTACGGTTGTTTTTTGTAATAATTGTGCATTGTAATTGCTTATTGGTAATTTATGGATAATGTGTTAAGTCAATTGTTATATGTTGTATGGAACCACTGCTGTTTCTACTGTTTTTACTGTTTGTGAACCGCCGTGAGTCGCCTTCGGGCTTGAGATACAGCGGTATAGAAGCAAAGTAAATAAATAATAAATAAATTACTGAGATTATAGGTGGCATCTTGTTAGTGATATATGCATATAAATGTGGCTAACGCACATGCATGTCTCACTGGCCAGTCCATTCTACTGTAGGATGCTTCACCATTTGGATATACTCAACTATTTTTTTCTCCAATCCTTAATGAGTAGCTCTTCCCCCTTCCAAGATTTTGCTATTGCAGTTCTTGCAGCCACAAAACTATATTGACAAATCTCTACATCATCTTTACCACCATGCTATCCATATATGCCTTGACTTTGAATTCTTGCCCTTTTATTTTCACTCCTTTGAAATTTCTGTCCTTCCTAATCTTAATATTTAGAACTTATAACATTTATAAAAATAAGAGGAGAGACACTGGGCATCCTTGTCTTGTTCATTTTTGTATTTCTATCCAGTTTGAGAGTTGACCATTTATCCTTAGTTTTTCTTTTTGGTTACAATAAATTGCATGCACTACATTTCTAAATTGTTGGCCCACCCCATATTGAATCAATACTTTATTCATAAAATCCCAATGAACATTGTCAAACACTTTCTCTGCATCAAGAAATAACAATGCGAATTCTCTGTTGGGGTCTTGTTTAGCTACCTCACAGGACAAAAGGCACCAATCCTGGGCAATCAAGGGCTTTGCTGTCAATAAAAGAATTAAATGCACACAAGCTAAGCCCATGTTTTTGCAAGGGAGCATCAGGCTCTCAGCATCAGGTGAATTATACAAACACCTGTCTTTGCATACACATAATGACTGAAGATTATTTGGTTTGGGAAATAGCTAGAGGGGTTTTGCCCAACCTTTCCATTCCCAGGGGATTATATAAGCAGGGTCACAGAGCGGTGGCTATTTCTAAGCTACATTTTGATCTAAAGCAGTTTAGATACATTTTATACAAGAAATAGATATAGTATACATTTAAAAGATGCAAGTTATACAAAATAGATACAATTTATTAAAGTGTTAGGTACACTATAGGGAGTACAGCTGCTGCTTGGCTTGTTCTTGATCTTCTGAAGCCTTGAAATCGTGCAATTCCAGACCCCTGGAAAAGGCTTTTTTAATAAAAAAAGAAAAGTAATATGTTGAGGATGGGGGGAGGGGTACTGTGACTCGAAAACATAATGCTATGGAATAATGACAGCTGTAGTTTCACATTGCCATGAGCCTTCTCTGTCCACGAGTGCTGATGCCTTACCAAACTACAGTTCCTTGAATTCAAAGCAGTGAACCAGGGCAATTAATGTGGTGTCATACTGTATTAATACTACAGTGTAGATGCACTGTGATGCAGGGTTTGTAACAGTCCAAGCGAATTAACAGCATAAAATCCTGAGATGGTAATCAGACTGGTACAAATTGTCTATGGCATGTGTATTTCGTTCTTCCTTTCTTCCTTCCTTCCTTCCTTCCTTCCTTCCTTCCTTCCTTCCTTCCTTCCTTCCTTCCTTCCTCCTCCTCCTCATCCTTCTTCTTCTTTTTCTTCTTTTAAAAAAACCCACATCTACCATTGAAGTTTTAAAATATATATATTTATTGGCGACACAGGTTGAATAATATCACAATCCATCACCATTTCGGAATACATATCAAATATTGTTTTCATGGTGTTCTTATCCTTACCCATTCCACCTTTATCTCCCACTTGTGTCTATTGATTTTACACCCCCCCTCCTCCTCCCCCCACCCTCTGGGAACAGTACTTGTCTTTGTTCAAATATTATTTTAATTGAACAATCGTGGAAAGAGAATGGTTCAGTTCTTTATATCTTTCTTTTTCTTTGACTTTATCTATCAATCTTCCCCTTCTCTGAACCCAGGTCTTCTTGATCCGGCACATCCACCATTGAAGTAAGGATATTTGCATAAGGATGGCTTCACTTCTCAAGCCTCTGTAGCACTACTAAAGTGAACAATGCTGATAGATGGAGAGAGGGTTGAAGTTCGGGGTACAGAATCTTTTATGGTCCTCTTTTCAGAACAGCTGCCTTTCAATGCTATAGGGGTAGAAAATGGATTAAAATTGTGCTGAATCAAGACTCCTGTGTTATGAAGTATCATCTCCTGGACGCTTGAAACAGACTTTTCTATAGCTTGTTGTGTGATAAGTTCACTTCTCTTTTTTTAATCAGTCACTTGAAAATGCACTTAAGAAAATTGCTTCTTTTGCTGTTTTCACTCTAGCTTTGGAAAAAGCAGCCTCCAGTTTAGAGCTATAACTGCTTTTAATCACAGCCTGGCTTGTTTCATTTTGACAGCCCTGATGTGGCAAATTATTTATTTTCTATACATTTAAATATATTGTCATTCTCAGCTCCCAGAACTTCGATACAGCGGCAGCAACTGCAGCAAACGACAAAGCCTGTATCTCATTAAGGTAATTTGTGTCTACAGAAATTGCCAGTAAACACAAACTATAAAATAACAGTCAATCTTCTCCAACGGTGTCATTTGAAACTATTTTGTGTTGGGTTGTTAAGCCTTTAAAAGTTTTCTAAAGGTAGTAGCAAATCTATGCTCTGCATTACTGCCATTGGATAAAATCGCCTGGGGAGAGCAAGCCAAAATGCTCAAATAATCAGGGTTGTAAACAGGAATGTTGGATGCCTAGAGTCATATTTAGAAGTTGTAGAAATCTACATGCCAGCAATTACGCTTAGGAGGGAGGCTTCCAATGGAGAATCCATCAACTGGAACAGTCTTCAAAATCCAGCTTTTTTCTTATTCTTTAAAGAAGAAAGCCAACTTTTAATTTACTTAAATGGCTGCAGAAACCTTTTCCCAAGATTTTATTAAAATGGCAATTGAGACAGCTTTGGCAGGTGATTATGACCTAAATCCATTGTTAGTCCAACTATAGGTGACTGATTGAATAGGTGGAAATCAGTAGTGGAAATTCTGTTTATTTCAGTGGGTTTACTCTAGCTCCGGCATGGGCAAACTTTGGCCCTCCAGGTGTTTTGGACTTCAACTCCCAGAAATCCCAGTCAGCTTGCCAGATGTTAGGAACGGTGGAGCTGAAGTCCAAAACACCTGGAGGACTGAAGTTTGCCCATGCCTGTCTTGCTGGAACTAAAACATGGATTTATGCTTATGTCTTCTTCAACTTTGACAGATGAATAGGCAAAACAAAAAACAAAACAGGCTTATCCTTATTGCTGTTTGTTTTTAATTAATTGATTGACTAACTGATGGATTGAAATGTTTCCAGCCTACCTTCTCTTGTGGCATCTCACAATGGCATGGAATAAAATCAATTTAACAAAATGAAAACAGTTCAAAATAGTAAATAATTAAACAGACCAAAAGCATATTAGACAGGATATTTATTACACTTATGAGTCACCTCATAGCTAATCTTCTCTGGCTAAAAAAATAGTTTATTTCAACTTAAAAACAAAAATTCAATATAGTCCCTAGGTGAACAGCATAAAAAAGTAATAAAGCAAAACAACCTCAGGCATCTTTTCACATTATTTCCAAACCATTTGGAGTAATGCTTAAATGCAGTTTCAGACACTCACATATTCATAGTCTGACAGACAGTTAAACTAGATTAATATTTCCTAGGTTCAACCTGCTTCCTCTCCCACAATGGAATGTACTCTGAACTATATGCTTTAGCATCAGACCTGGAAATAAAGCCTGTGTTTAATTTCCAGTGATTAATTGCAAAAGAAAAGGCACAGAATGTAAGCTATGGAAGTGAAGAAAATCATGTGTTGTGACTTACAGACACCTTTAACTGCTTAGGATAGCCCCTCCAGAAAAAAAAAGTGTGATCAACGTGGTAAACATATTATCTGATTGGCCTATCTGTCAGTCATTTCCATAGGGCACTCAAGTTTTGTAACAGAACTTAGAAAGTTACTTTTTTAAAAGATGGCTAAGCTTCTGCATGAGTGAAACACCCCTCTTGCATAACTCTGTACTTTTTTCCATTTTGCCTTTTGAAAGAAGTAAAAATAGATAAAATTATCAATTTGGGTCGGAGCCCCCCGTAGTGCAATGGGTTAAACTCTTGTGCCAGTTTGAATCTGGGGAGAGTGGGTTGAGCTCCCTCTGTCAGCTCCAGCTCCCCATGCGGGGACATAAGAGAAGCCTTCCACAAGGATGGTAAAACATCAAAACATCCAGGCGTCCCCTGAGCAATGTCCTTGCAGATGGCCAATTCTCTCACACCAGAAGTGACTTGTACTTTCTCAAGTTGCTCCTGACATGAAAAAAAAAATCCATTTGAGTCTTCCCATGTGAGTCAATACATTCACTTTCCCTAAATCTCTGCTATCCAATTATTCCTTGCAAGGACCCACAAGAACAGGTGAAAATAAACAGACATGCCTGGAATTCCCATACCCAAAGTATTCTGAAATCTATCCTGCTGCCTCGTTGTTGTTGTTGCTCTCGTTGCTGCTGCTGTTATTGTGTGTGTGACTTCAAGTCATTTCCGACTTATGGCAACCCTAAAGGAAACCTATTACAGGGTTGGCTAGGGTTGAGAGCATGTGACTTGCTTAAGGGGAGATTGGAACCTTGCTCTAACAAAGCCATAGCCCAACACTCAAATCACTGCACCATGAGTGGGTTGTAGAAATATGGGTGATGCTTACTGCCCCTCTGAATGTGAAAACTGTTAATATATTAAACTTGGAAGGGGGATAGAAAAGGAGGCAGAGCAGCTGGGAAACATTGTGTTTTCAGAAAGATTGCGCCAGGCCTTGAATCTTCGGATAAACCATTGCTGAGGTGACAAATATCTACCAGTTTGCCTCTGAGTGATGCTTTCCGCTACTTGCCTGCTAATTTATCTGTTTTCAGCCTGTCTAGACATTGTTTGGGTCAAAAAGTGCTGCCTCTCCCCCATCGTGGGATTTGCATGCTCAGCTCTTACTGCAGGGAGACTTACTCACCAAGCAGAGTTTACAGAATAATGCTCCCTCTGTCTGGGTGGTTTATTAAACAGCACTTGGAATGGGAACATTTTATTATCAGGCTCAGACTTCCTATACAGATAAAGCTTGCTTGGCTTTCAGCACTAAATGTTACATAGAGCCAGTGTGAGAGATGTTAAAAAAATAGCTCCCTTTTGCTTATTTCTTTATTTGTGGTTAAAGAGAACATGGTGATGGGAAAGAAAGATGTTAGGACTAGAATATATATATAATGAATAAACTGAACAGATATACAGAGGGAAGTCCTATGGACTTGGTCCATCCTAACTATAGTAAATCCATTGATTGGAAACCTGTTGGTGTCCTATACACATGTAGATTGCCCTACAGAACTGTTTGGGCTGTTTGGTCCAATGTAGATCATCCACAATCATTTTGAGGTTGCAGAAATGTAGTAATGATCATCCATATTTCTTTTCAAGGCAGCAAAATGTATGATTTGGTTCTTCCTTCAGTTGCACATTTGGTTTCTTGGTTCAGTTGTACATACAACACTTCTGTTCAATACACTGCTGCTTATTATATAGGAACAAGTAATGTGCAATTCCACATGCATTATGCAAACCTGACATAAGATCTTCACTATTCAATCCCTTGTTGAATGGTTGGTTAACACATAGTCTAATCCCGCTGGTTTTGATTAAAACATATTTCTAGCATTGCGGTGTTTCAAATTAGGACCCATCTACATAGTCCCTAAAATAGAAGGGAGGTGGCTACATGACATTTGTTGAAAATGCACGCTGGATTACATTAACGGCAAAAAAACACATGCTTAAAAGGTGTGGTTAAAATCTGGTTTTGGCCAGAAAATATGCATATTCGTATTGCTGTATATCTCTGCACTCAAGGAAAACACGTGACTTCATTCCTATGTGTTGCTGTGGACTACTCCCATGTCAGGACTCGGTTTCCTGGCCTTGGAAGGTGGCGCAAAAAACCGGATTCCTGACATGGAGAACTGATAAGGGATTGCAGCTGGTGGCCTTGGGAAGGGAAGTTGGTGGCTTGGCGGGGAATATTGAGCGGGATCCTGGGTTGGCGGGAAGGGGGGATTCGAATGTGGGGAGGGTATATAAAGGGCTGACATGCGTCTGTGTGCCAATCCTGGCTTTCATTCTGTATGCGTATCCAGTAGTAAAAAGTTTCCTGATTGATTACGGACTGGCGTCTTGTGTCTTTTTGGGGAGCGGCCGCTGTGAGCTTACACTCCCATGCATGTGCACATTTTAAAATCCCAAATCAGCTGATGAGGGCTGTAAACAAATGGAGCCATGGACACATAGGTGGCTAAATGGAAGCACAAAGCAATTCCCATGAAAACTCTCTGCAACCATTTCTTTGTTCTGATGTTTATGAAGTTAAACAGAGCTTGAATAACCCCAAAGGGAATAGGGTTCAAGAGGGGAAAAGTAAAGGCAATAGGAGGGTAAGGAGAGATAATGACAAGAAATCTGCTATGTACATGTTCCGATATCTGCATCAGTGTTTATGAGATCCAGCACATCTCAGAGAGTCAATAAAAAAGTAAACTTCCAGCAGATGCCTTCCAGTCATCTTGCAGATTTCTAAAATCCGTTACAAATGAACATGTCAGGATGGTATGGGACTATACTGTATACTGGGACTGACAGCACTGTGTTTGGACTTGCTGTCAGGTACCATTATTTTTTGCCCCACTTATTTGTCCTGGATTATGAGGCTGTCTGGAAGTGCCCTTGGATGGGATGACTGTGAATATTTAACATGCAGTTGTGCATTTTTGGATAGTTCGTATTCATTGCATGTATTGGTTCATTAGCTCAGATTGCAGAAACCGTCATTGAACATTCCTGACTGGACATCTGGACAACAGGCAGGAAAATTAGTAGATGCACTGCTATATGCCTATTCAGGAGAATATGTCTATTCAGGAGAACGTTGGTATAAAGCAACTACTGCACAAGCGTTATGTAGAATCTCAACCACAGTGTTTCTTCTTTTTTTCCATTTTGTTCTGCAGTTGACTTGAACTTTTGGGGGAGAAAGGCAAGTTAGTAATCAAATCAAATGAATCAATTAATAAATAGCTGATTCTGTGAAAACTCCAGGCTTTGAGAAGAGAGTCAAGATGAAGAAGGCATAACACATATGAAGCTCCCCCACACCCTCGTGGACTCATCCATAAGTTCATGGACTCATCCATATGTGAACGGAAGCATTTAGAAGATGCTACCAAGATGTTCCAAGCTGATAAATGATCTATTCTAAATGACATTTTACCATTTTACCTTCTCTCCCTGATACTGCAATCACCACCATCACCAGCCCACAAATACACATCAAAACCTGTAAGTAAAAAACTGTTGTTATTATTATTACTATTATTATTATTATTATTATTATTATTATTTTCAAACATTTGTACCCCATCCTTCTTAACCCCTGAGAGGGGACTCAGGGTGACTTACAACGGCAACAATTTGATACCAACACATACCAAATAGGCCTGGGTAACAACGGAAAAATTTGTTTCTAAACTCGTTTCGTTTTTAGGGGTCCATTGCATTTCGTTTTTTTTAAGAATTCCGAAATTTCGTAAAATTATGAATTGATTCGTTAATGGCTGACGCGATTGCGCAATATGCTAAAAAAAACTCCAAATGGGACAGGGGGAACTTCTGAAGCTTCCCTCTCCCTCTGTTGTTGACTGTTGGTGTGATAAAACAAACAACAACTATAAAACTTGCACCAGACATGCGAAAATAATTATGAAATAATTACAAAATAATTTCGAAATAATGACGAAATAATAACGAAATAATTACGAAATAAATTGAAAAAATTGTTTCGAATCTAATTTACTCCTCACACTATTCCTGCATGGCTCAATATTGGATCGTAAGCTAATTTAAATACGAATTAATAACGAATTACGAAATTAACGAACGAAACCGCCCAAGCCTAATACCAAAATGCAACACAACACAATATTACAGAATAGGACAAACATTAGACTAAAATCCATTTAAAAACATTATTAACAACCAAATTGCCATATCCAAGTCTGATTCAGCAACCAACGACCCAGTCCAAAGCCTGTCCATAGTCAATTCTAAAACATTGCAGATTGCTGTCAAGCCTGTTACCCAAATACCTGGTCCCAAAACCATGTTTTGAGCTTCTTCCTAAAGGAAAGGAGGGATGGAACTGACCTAATTTTACTAGGGAGCATGTTCCACAGGTGGGGGGCCACCATTGAGAAGGCCCTGTCTCTAATCCCCGCCAAATGTGTTTGTGAAGAAGACGGGATTGAGAGCAAATCCTCCTCAGACAATCTTAACCTTCGAAGCAGGACATAGAAGGAGATACGTTTGGTCAAGTAAGCTGGGCCAGAAGCGTATAGGGCTTTATAGGCCAAGATCAGCACTGTGAATTGTGCTCAGAAGTGGACCGGCAGCCAGTGGAACTGACACAGCAGGGAAGTGGTATGCTCCCTGTATGTCACTCCAATCACTAAATTTCTGGTTACTTCTGTGTTGTGGATTTAGCTAATTTTTTAAATGAAAAAACATTGGCATTCACTACAGCTGCCTGACCTTCATTTATGCAAATACATGGATGTGTATAGGTTTCTCTTAATCAGATCCTCTCTTTATGATTCACTTGTTGGTAGCTATTACTTTACCTGGAATCATGCTTCTGTGGCCCTACTTGCTTCTGCAAAATGGACCTTTTTGTGCATGAATCACACCTGAGTTGTTTCCTTCTCCATTATGTATGAACCAAGGTCTCAGTCAGGTATGAGTCATTTCAGTTCTTAAGGAACAGAGAGCTCTACGAGATGAGTGGGAAGTATGAAGGTATTTACCCCCCCCCCCCCAATGGAAACGTTTGGATCATCCACTGAAACAGTACAGCAGTAAACTACAGGTATATTGAGAGATAATCTTACTCCACATAATGTGGGAAAGATAAACTACCTTATATGGTCTTTTAAAGCGTCAGGCCAAAAATATCTACCAAGTGGAAAAGGGAGACCGAAAGGAAAAACTACCTTATTCAAAGCCTTGTGTGGCTCTGTTTGATGTTTTGATTTATGTCTGTTATAACAGGCAGTGTTTTTTATTTAATTTTAGTTGTTAAGTCATAATTCATGTTTATATGTTGGGTTGCTTTTGTTAGTATGGGTGTATCATTATATTTGGGCATTGAATGTTTGCCTTTTATGTTTGGAATCCATCCTGCATCCCTCTGGGGAGATAGAGAGGAATATAAATTATTATTATTATTATTATTATTATTATTATTATTATTCCCTGTTCTCCTTCCCCAAGCAATTAAATATATTTATTCAGGGAGGCTTTTGCAATTGAATTATAGAACAGTGGTGTTCTGACCCCACAAGCTGTTTGCATGGAGGTGTCCTGATCTTACTGGGAAAAGAATTGATATGCTCAGGGGAACCATTGATAAAGACTTCAATAAAACAATAGCAAGGTTCAATCTCAACTCCTCCTGATTTAACTTACAAAAGCCTCTTATAAGGTTGGGGATTTGCTCCAACAGTGTTCTTTGCCTACTTGGTTGGCTTTGCTTCTTTGTTCTCTGTGTCTTCAGCCAAGCCATTTTGCTTACAGAACCAACTGTTCAACTGTTTGTTTAACTTCTATTGATCAACCATTGAGTCTGAGTGAAAGAGGGTCTAGCCTAGCAAACCTTTTGTATCATTACCCCAATACCCCCATGCATATGGGATATATTGAGTATGGTGATCAGATCATGATATGAATAAACATAACAGTTTAAATAATGCACCAGTAAGGCCTTTTCGCGAACCACCATGAGAATTTGGGGGGGGCTGAAGCCCCCCCCCCCCCCCCCCCCCCGGCTACATGCCTGCTCCTCTGACACCTCCTGCTCTAATGCCTGATTTCCTGAGATGCAGTTGAGCCTATATGAGAGGCTCCGCTCTTGGAGAAGATTCTGAAAGGAGAGGGGGAAGGGGATATCTTAAAGAGGAGGAAGGGTCTAATTCTGGATCCCTCCCATAATGGCTATTTACAATATGCAGGCTAACCTCTCCTAACTAAGGAGGAAGACAGAGGAGGCTTCTGTTGAGACCCGACAAGTGGTATGTGTTGGAGCATGTAAGAAATCAGTTTGTGTGTGTCAACTGTAAAATATGATGCATGAAGGTGATTGGCCGGGGGGCTGGCTGAGCCTGGGACTTTTGGATACTGTTACATTTTTCAGGCTCTGAACTATGCAGGTGCTTGCAGAGAAGCAGAGAGAGACATTGTGGAGTGTGCCATTGCTTCATTAGCTTCTGGAGGAAGATTTTCCACATGGACAAAGAAAGACCATTTTAAATCTCTCTAAAAGAACATTATATGAGTCGATTCTACTAATCACATAATTGTAAATATGTTGTTCCGCGTTATGAAGACAAAACTACCTGTTCTTTATTGATCATCTGCATGACATTTTTTTTCTCTGACAAGGCAGTGTGTGGGTTGATTAAGCATGAACGGCATGTAGTTTATTTTACATTACGCCAAAGCATGTGTTTTGATTCCCCACTTGGTGAAGGAAACCCACTGGATGATCTTGGGGAGTCACACACTCTCAGCCCCAGAAACCCCTATGATAGAGTCACAGTCACCATGAATCAAAGACTTGAGGACACACAACAAACCAAAGTCTGTGTGCAAAGCTTGTTGTTCATTCCCTTTTTCCTTCTTCATAAACGTCTTGTGCTTTGCTCCCATGAAAAATCATTGTCATTATTTTCTACTGTATTATTTTCTACTGTAAATGTGGCTACATCCTAGAATAAAATGCCACTTTTTTGGAAAGCTTTAAGAACCATAATTACATTGTAGCTAGACATCAGTCTGTATTTCCAGAAACAAGTTTTCCTTCTGATTCCTGTTTATTTATTTCTGGTCCAAGTTTGGAAGCCTCACTTTCTTTTTTTCATAATGTCAAAGATCACCACTCCCTTAATTTTTTTTCCACATTCATTTCAATTAGCTTTTTTTAATCCTTCAAGGTGCCAACAATCCAAGATAAGCAACTTCGGATTTGAACTGAGGCATACAAATTAAATCTAAAAATAAATCTTGTGAAATATTGAAATAACCTTCAACTAGAGTTGCTGAAGTTGCTATCCAGAGATTCTCAATGGTTTTAAAGGTACCAATTAGATGAGAAGTGTGAAAGCTATGCCTTCTTATCCTGTGATGTAGGAATAGGATTCTACGTACATCAGAAAAATTAGCAGTGAAAGAATCAAGCAGAGAAAGCTCTATTTGTTTCTCTACTGTTTAATAGTGTCTAGATCCAGGGAAATCATGCTACCCCTCTATTCTGCCTTGGTCAGACCACACCTGGAATCACACTGTATCCAATTCTGGGCACCACAATTGAAGGAAGATGTTGACAAGCTAGAATGGCAGAAGCGGGGCTAACAGCAGGAGCTCACACCACTCCCTGGATTTGAATCTGCGACTTTTCAGTTAGCAAGTTTAGCAGCTCAGCAATTTAACCCACTACACCACCGAGGGCTTTGTCTGCAATATACATCACAGTTATCAAGCACTGGTGCCTCTTCCTTCTAGAGGATGGGGACTTAGATATGGGGCATTAATTAGTTTCACCCATGTTTTCAATGAATTTCACTGGTTCTTTGTTGACCATATTGTTAAACTTTAGAAGTAAGGACTTTATTGCATAAATCCACCATTCTGTGGCAGTCACACTATTACCCAAAGTGGCTACATACTGGAATGAGCAACCACATTATTGCACCTCTCTCCTTTGCACAATAGGGGCTGTTCAGTGATCTATGGTTCTATGGTCATATTTCCACATACTCTTGTAACCTCCCCTTCCCCTTCCCATATTATTGCTCTGTAATTTTTATTATTTTTAAAGCATTTTCACTATTCTAGCAAGGTTTTACCTATCAATAATGGGGATGCGTTAATTGCAGACAGGTAGTGGGATACTTATTTTACTTACTTACTTAGGTGATCCCTTGGATGATGGTCCTCCAAGTGAGGATGATGGTCCTCCAAGTGATGTGTCTAGGTGGTGGGTCCATAGGTGGCTGTCGAGCCCTATTCTTGATCCGGATGTTCTCCCACAGTGAGGACATCGGTTTCCAGGTGGAAGGCGGTCCCAGTTAGGGTTGGCTTGATGCACCTTCTCTTTGTACATTTCTCCCTTCCACCCTCCACTTGTGCCTCTTCGAATTCTGCAGCATTGCTGGTCACAGCTGACCTCCAGTTAGAGGTCATAGTGACAGGTCATAGGGACTGTCACTTCAGCAGTGGTTGCAATAAAGTCCTAAACTAGAGATTGGTTCTGTACTGACTCATTTTGGATCAAAACCTTTGTGTTCTCTTCTTTTGATTGCCACTATCAAACTTTTCTCAACAAAATCAAAAAGTCATAAATTCTTAAAAGTTCATCCCTTAGACAGTGACATCTCTGGCCCATCCTCTGTTGGGATATCAGCCAGCATGCCAACAACTTTAATCAAGAAACAGCATCCTAAGCTCGAGAGAGATACTCGCAGGCACACCTCAGCAAGCGAGAATCCAAAAGTGACAGGTAAAAACCCAGCACCTTAATCAGTGGCTGAGACCAGATGGGAAACACTCTCCTGGGCAGACAGAAGATTAGGTGATCTGGAAGGTGCTGAACATGCTGCGCTCTGGCACCATGAGATGCAAAGCCAATCTTAGGAAATGGGGCTACAAAATTGAGTCCGCAACATGTGAGTATGGAGAAGAGCAAACCGCAAACCACCTACTACAATGCAACCTGAGCCCTGTCACATGCACAATGGAGGACCTTCTCACAGTGACACCAGAGGCACTCCAAGTGGCCAGCTTCTGCTCAAAGGACATTTAGCATAATGCCAAGTTTTAAAACTTGTGTGTTTTTAAAATGCCTTTTACTGTACCTTCAACTCACTTCAGACACGATAAAAAAAATCCCTTATACCAAGTTGCGGGGGGGGGGGGGGGGCAGGGAACAGACAACTCTATGGAATACCATAAATCTGTCTTCCCATTTTTAATTGGAACAGCAACCACCAAAAGGGCTTTATAATTTTTTTGGTAAAATAAAACTCTAAAGCACAAGCCAACTAGTAGGAAGTAAAAACTAAAAGATCAGATGAAACTTAAATGAAACACCTGTGTCAGCACATTGAATCTCTAACAGCTTGTAAAAAAGCACAGAAATTCTCAACTGCAAAAGCATTAAGAATATGTTTCTTTGTGATAATATTAATGTAGGGAAGAGTGTAGCCAAGATGAGGTCTAAGGGGTAAACGGGCTGCTAACCCCCCCCCCCCCCACCTCCACAGTTGCCCAATCCAAACTGTCAAGTAAACTGTTTAAGATGTGTAACCTGAATTACAAAATATGCTTGACACCATGGCTAGTTCCTTTGAAAATCAGACTAAAACCCAGGGTGGCTTCACTGCCCCATAAACATTGAATCTAACAGCCATGGCTGGTGTCTTATCTGGCAAATTCCAAAATTTGAAAATCTGAAATCCTAAACACTTCTGGCCCCAAGTATTTTGAATAAGGGATATGTACCAAACTTTTTCTAAAAGAAAACTGAGGTATACTTGTATATTAAATTGCAAACTTTTGATAATTTCTGTAGCATTAAATCTAGGAATTAGAATAATAGAATAATAGAGTCATGGGCCAGTCCAACCTCCTGCCGTGAAGTAGGAAAATTTCATTCAAATCACCTCTGACAGATGGCCATCCAGCCTCTATTTAAAAGCCTCCAAAAAGGAGCCTCCACCACACTTCGGGGCAGAGAGTGCCACTGCTGAACAGCCCTCCTAATGTTCAGGGGGAATATCCTTTCCTGTAGTTTAAAGTCATGGTTCCACGTCCTAGTCTCCAGAGCAGCAGAAAACAAGTTGCTCCCTCCTACCTATGACTTCCCCTCATATATTTATATATGGCCATCATGTCTTCTCTCAGATTCTCTTCTTCAGGCTAAACATGCCCAGCTCTTTAAGCTGCTCTTCATAGGGCTTGTTTTCCAGTCCAGACCCTCAATCCTAACAGTTTGAAAACATGCAAATGTGAGTAAATCAATGGGTACCACTCCAGCGGGAAGATAATGACACCTCAGCAGTCATGCTGGCCACATGACCTTGGAGGCATCTACGGACGATGCCAGCTCTTTGACTTAGAAATGGAGATGAGCACCATCCCCCAGAGTTGGATACGACTGTACTTATTGTCAGGGAAAATCCTTTACCTTTTCCTTACTATTGCAGACATTACTATTACCTCCTTCTGTGTATTGCAGTGGGTGTGTTTTACATGACTTTGTAACACTTTGGAAAGTCTCTGAAGGTGACATTTGTGACGTGGAATTGAATTATTAACACCATGCTTTGCCATGCCCACAAACCGTTTAAATTTTTTATACTTTTGCAAAGAATTTCTGAAAAGGGGTTCCAGTGGGGAAGGCTAAAAGTTATTTCCTTGAAGTTATATCCCTTGCTATTTGATTTCTCCTGACAGCGTATCCATCATTTGAGGTGTTTATTTAGAAAAACAAATAACAGAATGCCACTATTCTGCCAGGCTAACCTGAAGGTTGGGTAATTACATTTTAGGAAGACTCTTGCAACATTCTCTTGCTTTTCCCCTTCTGCTATTAAAGGTATATCTAGGAAACAATATACTTAGGGCAACGCTGTGAGTTTTATCATTCTGATCCAAGAAAAAAAAAGGAGCTTTTCCTTATTTCTTGTCTGGATGGCTAATAGTTAAATAGGGCATCTGGTGCTGAGAACAAGTCATTACCTTGGTCCTCTTCTGACAATCACACAAAGGGTGGATTTTGAAGATCAATGGTATCAACACAGAACGTGTTTGTGTGTGCAGCTCTGTGAGAGACGGCCCTCCATTTCAAGCTTTCATCTCTAATAACTGCATGGCGAATGAAACCAAGTGAAAATACTTTGATCTGCCTTTTGCAGTGTCCTAATATAGTAGCAATCCAAAACCCATATTACAATAATACTTTTATTTGGCCACCTTGAAGGTCAAGGGATATATTGTGCAGGCTTTGAGATGTGTAGGTTTGTCCTTCTGGGAAGTAACTGGAGTTGGGGGGTGGTGGGGGGGGGATTACTGTTGATGTTGAGTCATAAAGCTTGTATGGTCAGAATCATAAGATGGAACTGGGGAGAAAAGGGCACAGAAATTCAAAGGGGGCTCTACCAGGTGATAGCTCTAAGACTGCTGGAGCTTTAATGTAATCGGGTTTATACTTTATCTGGATTTGTAATGTATGTTTTCATTCTAAATTGTTTTGTTCTGTGGAATGTTTTTACTTTTATGTGTTGTTTTTTGGTGACAGGGAATAATAATAATAATAATAATAATAATAATAATAATAATAATAAACCATCTGCCAGCTGCAGAAGGCCACTTTACTGAGATCTGCATGAATTATTCGCCAATACATCACACAGTCCTAGACACTTGGGAAGTGTCCGACATGTGACCCAATATAACAGCCAGCAGAGTGATCTTGTTTGCTGTGGACTCATCTTGTTGTGTTTCAAATAATAATAATAATAATAATAATAATAATTTATATTCTGCCCTATCTCTGCAAGGGAACTCAGGGCGGATCACAGTACACATACACAGCAAAAATTCAATGCCATTTTGGACAGATAGGACAGAGACAGAACAGAAAGGAGGTATGTTGTGTCAACGTCCAGCTTTTTGGCGCCTTGGAGGTTGTGCTCGAATTCAGCTATGGGGGCAGGGGGGGACACCTCTGCTATAAAGTAGTTTGTTACCCCTTTAACTGTCATGACGATGCTATGGAATCCTGAGACTCGTAGTTTGCTGAGGCATTAGCATGCTTTGGCAGAGAAGGCTTGTAAAACTGCAGCTTCCATGACCCCATTGTTCATTGGGACATGGTCGTTAAAGTGGTGTCAAGCTGCATCAGTTCTACAGTGTGATATACTAGATATACAGTGCAGATACAAGGACTAACAAAGATTAACAAAGCCCCTTTCATCCTACATAATTATAGTTGTGTCATGCTTCTTGGACTACCATGGCTCAGTCCTACAGAATGTGGGGATTTGTAGTGTAATATGGTACTTCAAACTATTGTTGGAGGTGTTAATGGCTGGAATCACTGGGTTGCTGTGAATTTTCCGGACTGTATGGACATGTTCAGGAAACATTATCTCCTGGCATTTCATCCACATCTATGGCAGGCATCCTCCGAGGTTGCGAGGTCTGTTGGAAACTATGCAAGTGAGGTTTATATATCTGCGGAATGTCCCAGGTGGGAGGAAGAACTCTTGTCTGTTTTAGGCAAGTGTGAACATTGCAACTGACCACCTTGATTAGCATTTAATGGTCTTGCAGCTTCAAAGCCTGGCCAATTGCAAAATTGTCATGTGCCTCAGTATATATAAACATCACTTGCCTAGTTTCCAACAGACTTCCCAACCTCTGAGGACACCTGTCATAGATGTGGGAGAAACGTCAGTAGAGAATGCTTCTGGAACATGGCCATACAGCCCAGAAAACTCACAGCAACCCAGTACTTCAAACTGTTTACCAGAGAGCTCTAGGTCCACCCCAGACTGCATGTCACCCTTTCAAAGATGTGTTCAAAGTATTAAATAGCTCAAAACGGTGCTGTAAGAAAGTGTGAAATCTAATGCATTTTGGGAAGACAGGCGGACAAACGTCAGCATGCTGGAAGAAGCAAAGACCACCAGCATCGAAGCAATGGTCCTCCACCATCAACTGCGCTGGATCGGCCACATTGTCCGAATGCCTGACCACCGTCTCCCAAAGCAGTTGCTCTACTCCAAACTCAAGAACGGAAAATGGAATGTTAGTGGGCAGGAAAAGAGATTTAAAGATGGGCTCAAAGCCAACCTTAAAAACTCTGGCATAGACACTGAGAACTGGGAAGCCCTGGCCCTTGAGCGCTCCAGATGGAGGTCAGCTGTGACCAGCAGTGCTGCAGAATTTGAAGAGGCATGAATGGAGGGTGAAAGAGAGAAATGTGCCAAGAGGAAGGCGCATCAAGCCAACCCCGACCGAGACCGCCTCCCACCTGGAAACCAATGCCCTCACTGTGGGAGAAGATGCAGGTCAAGAATAGGGCTCCACAGACACCTACGAACCCATCCCCAGGACACCGAACTTGGAGGACCATCATCCTCGGACTACAAGAGATCGCCTAAGTAAGTAAGTAAGTAAGTAAGTGTATGCATTACAGTATTTCTCAAAGTTCTGGACATTTTCATAGAGGATTGTGTGCAAGAATTTAATTCCTCAAGCATTCTTGTGTGAAAACTTTCAGATTTATAGCAAGCCAAATTGCCTCTACATAGTGTGCTTATTGCCTGTTGAACCTTGAATATGGATTCAGACTGCACAGGGGTTATATGTGTGGCGCTGTGATTAATGCAGAGGTGGGTAACTTTGGCACTTCCAGGAGGCTAATCCCCTCCTGAAAAGGCTGCAGGCTACACCACTGTCACAGCTGTGCTGCCAAAACAGAACAGAAAACCAGAAAAAATGCTTTAAAAGCAAGCAGGAAGTGCTTATTTTAACAGGGGTTTTGTGGTCTGCCAACTCATTTCAGCAGCAAACCACACAATTCTTGTTTATTTCAATGGCAAATCTCTGGTTTGCTACTCTCATTTGGCACCACTGTGACTTGTAGCTTTTAACCCAAGAAGCATGGGTTTTCCACCCACTTATTTGGGAATAAGTCCCTTTGAAATTAATGGAACTCATTTCTGAGTAACTATGCTTATGGTCCCACTATAAATAGAGGAAATATAGTATTATAATTGGTTTTTGTCATTATAGTATCATGCCTGTAATATCCTTTCCCTCTTGTCCATCAAGGCTGATAGCAGCTTAGAGGGAGCAGGATACATTTCAGCAAGAAAAAAGGTTACAAGAGCAAAAGGATTAAATGCTGACAAATGTCAGTCTGACCAGTTTTTGTACATGAGATGAGGAGGGGGGTCTTGTCATTTGCTTCAGACAGCGCAATGACTACATGATGAGATATTGCAAGAGAAAGAGAACTGTGGGTCCCAGACCCTTTAACTCAGCATTTCTCAACCTGGGGGTTGGGACCCGGGGGGGGGACGAGGGGGTGTCAGAGGGATCACCAAAGACCATCAGAAAACACAGTATTTTCTGTTGCTCATGGAGGTATTATGTGGGAAGTTTGGCCCAATTCTATCGTTGCTGGGGTTCAGAATTCTCTTTGATTGTAGGTGAAATATAAATCCTAGCAACATCAACTCCCAAATGTCAAGGTCTATTTTCCCCAAACTCCACCAGGGTTCACAGTTGGGTATATTGAGTACTTGTGCCAAGTTTGGTCCAGATCTATCATTGTTTGAGTCCACAGTGCTCTCTGGATGTAGGTAAACTACAAATCCAAAACTCAAGGTCAATGCCACTAAACCCTTCCAGTATTTTCTGTTGGTCATGGGAGTTCTGTGTGCCAAGTTTTTCTCTTGGTCATGGGAATTCTGTGTGCCATGTTTGATTCAATTCCATCATTGATGGAGTTCAGAAGGCTCTTTGATTTAAGGTGAACTATAAATCCCAGCAACTCCAGCATTACCAAATGACAAAATCAATCACCCCCAACCCTACCAGTATTCAAATTTGGGTGTATCGGATATTTGTGCCAAATTTGGTGAATGAATATCTGCATACCAGATATTTACATTATGATTCCTAACAGTAGCAAAATTATAGTTATGGAGTATCAATGAAAATAATTTTATGGTTGGGGGTCAGCACAACATGAGGAACTGTATTAAGGGTTATGGCAATAGGAAAGTTGAGAAACACTGGTTTAACTATTCCGAATTGGCAAGGACACGCCTGATGAGTCCCCCAACATTCCATATTTTCACTTGCTGTGAAAATGTCACATTTTCTCTCCCCTTCTCCCACTTTCCCCCTTTGTTTTCTGCTTGCTTAAACTGATCAAGCTTAATTCAAAATGCAGAAGTAGTTTTCATTCAGCTTTCTCAGTAGGGTTAAAAAATAGAAGAGAGGTTGCTTTTACCCAGTAGGCTCAGGTAAAAACAAACTGCTGCAGCCCCTTCTTGCTTGTATAGTCTTCTTCATTCATAACTTTTCCCTCTTGACAATACACTGAAATTGCATAAATATTCTAAAGGCACAAAATCGTATCTCATCTTAGAAGTGAAGAAGAATTCATACGTAGATGAGACAAACAATAAACACTATGTGCTAGAGCAGTGGTTCTCAACCTGGGGTCCCCAGATGTTTTTGGCCTACAACTCCCAGAAATCCCAGCCAGTTTACGAGCTGTTAGGATTTCTGGGAGTTGAAGGCCAAAACCATCTGGGGACCCCAGGTTGAGAACCACTGTGCTAGAGGCTATCTTTCATAGGATAGAAATGGCAAAAACACCTCTGAGTATTCCTTGTCTACAAAACTCTATAGAATGTGTGGGTTGTCATACATTGGCAGATGTCAAGGCACATATCTAGTGATACCACTTGGCCACATGTCTCCTGATTTTCTTCCATGAAATATTGGGGGGTATGGAATCTCCAATCCATAGGCTTAGGCACTTTGAGAATTGGAGTCCAAGAAGTAATTTCCCCAAGGTCTGCCAAGTCCTAAACAGTGAGGTTCTATTCTGTAAGACGATCCTCCCTCCACATGTGGTTTTGACTTTTGCAGATTTGATTATTAACAGATTTGATTCAAAGTGTTCTCTCTTAAGAATCACTAGGTCCTCCAATGTGATTCTTGGTTAATTTCCTCAATTCATGCTAGAGAACCTAGAGATTTTGAGAAAACATCTCCCTAGGAATTTCTAGGTCCCCTGATGGGATTATATAGACAGCTTCCAGCAGAGGTTGGCAATAAAGTCATGCTGGAAGACTGAAAAATTCCTAGAGTGGTGTTCTCTCAGGACGGTTCCAGACGGGACTTTAATGCGAACCCAGTAGGGTTTTAAAAACTCGATCGGGCCTGCATTGCAGTCCACACATGTCCCAGAAAGCTCATGCTTTTCAAGGAGGGGGGTGACCACATGCCCTGCTGGACCTTCTGGCAGAACAGTCGGACACAAAAGCACCCCCCCCCCCAATGGCCTTTAAAAAAGAGAATAACTTACCCAACAGGCATTTCCCTTTTGCCGATCCTCTCCTAGCACATAGAAATGACGTGCCAGGAGAAGGGGGTCAGGAGAGATTTTCCTTCCCCCCCCCCCCTTCTCCTGATGTGTCATTTCTATGTGCTAGGAGAGGGCTGGCAGCACGGTAATGGTGACTCTGTCAGTTATTTTCTTTTTTAAAGGCTTTGGGGCCAGGGAAGAGAGTTTGGGAAGGGGGATAGAGCCCTCTGAGTTTTCCAGGCTGACTCAGCCCAGAAAACGTGAGAGGGCTGTGTGGACTGCCCCCTCAGAAGTCCCAAGAGGGCAGTCCAGACAGTGGTCATAGTGGGTTAGATGCAGATCTTTCAGGAAGTCCCAGATCTAATCCACTATCAAATTACTTTGCGACAAAGCAGGTCTTTCCTGCTTTGTTCTCAAGGAATTATTTTTTACATGGGGCATCATTTGGACACCTCACATAAAAACGGAGGAGGGCATGCATTTTAGGCACTGTCGGGATGAGCCCTCGGGTAAAAAAAGAAATAGCAATGTCTTTATTCATGGTATTTCATTTTCATGGGGGTTCATTAGGGGTCATGATGCCAATGGATGTCGAAGGCTGACTGTATTAGCAAACTAATGCCTTTCCAGTAACTGGTGTGTGTGTTGTGTGTCCCATTTGTATTGAGCTTTTACATGAATACTAGATCAACACGATCACTTTCCTGAACTTTGGAAAAAAACATTTTGGGGACCCCTGGCTGATTAATCCTTAATTTCTGTGCAACTAAAACCCTTCCCCTTTTGAAGCTACTTGGGTCCTTCTATTGCCACATTTCTGGATCTGGCCTTCCACAATACAGTGTTCCCTCACTCATTGTGGGTGTTATGTTCCAGGACCACCCACGATAAGTGAAAATCTATGAAATAGGAATGCTATATATGTACTGCCCGAAGTGCCGGGTGGCACGTTGCCTCGCCAAGCCCTTGATTCTCAGCAGAGATTGGGACACACATGCTTGCTGCCTCTTTGTCAATCTCTTTTTCCCAGGATGCTGGCAGCAGGGTGAAGCATGCGGGGCAATTGGAGAAGCGGCTGCACCACCAACAGCTTCTATCCACCCAAGGTGCCCCCTTCTAGCAGGGAGCATCTCCCTTGGGTGGCCTCCACCTTGGCTGCCATTCTCATCTTCACCATCGTGGTTGACACGCTGGACAACCTGCTGGACATCCTCTCCGTCTACAGGAACAAGAAGCTTAGGAATGCTGGTGAGGAGTCACAGAAAAAAGAAAAGGAAGGAAGGAAGGAAAGGAAAGGAAGGAAAGGATGGGCGGAGAAGTACCCCCCATTTCTAAGGGACTCCCCCTCCCTGCTTGGGAGGGCGATCTGCCCACTCCTCTCTCCCCCTTCCCTCTCTCTCTCTCTCTCTCTCTCTCTATTCCTTCACCTCTTTCCTTTCCTTTCCCCCCTTCCTTTCTCCCTCCATCTCCCCTCCTCTTGCACACAGAACTTCCTGCTGGCTTCTCCTCCCCTCCTCCTTCCCCGCTCATGCGCGCCTTCTTCGCCTTACGGTGGCTGCGTAGGAGGGGATGATTTTAACCAACCACGACCACCAAATCCGTGTGGGGGTCCTCACAAGTAATGGGTATAAAGTTTTCCCTGGCTACTTGTATATTTTAAATTCATTTTTTTTAAAAACTGCGAAATAGTGAGTCCGCAAAAAGTGAACCGCGAAGTAGCAAGTAAACACTGTAGTTATATATAAAAGGGCTTCCATTTTCTTTCTTGCCATCTTCCTTAAAAAAACTAGTACACCAGAGGATATTACAACCCACCTTCTTAGAAACAAGTTATGAGTATGACTGACTTTGAAATTACTTTGGTCTTTTAGAAGGTTTTCTTCTTCTTCTTCTTCCTTTCCGAAAGAGGTTTATTCTGATTAACTGACCTGAATGTTAACAGAACTGGAATTTTAATTTGTATTCAGGCTGTAAGAATATCATCCAGTCAGATGAGACAGTACTGTTTAATTAGGTCTAGTAGTTAACTCAGAAGAAAGTAAATGCACTGCCAGGGGTTTGGAAAAGAGGGCTAGAGCCCCATGGGATCTGATACTGAGTTTGGAGAAGCTTAAAAATATGAAGTCAGTAGTTTTTTAGGAATTAGAAATGAATGCCTTAGAAGAAATTGGAAAGAGAGGGAGAGAGGCTCCAACTCTGCAGTCAGCAAGTTTTTTACTTAGCATTGCCCATTAGTTTTAATGAACTTGGTTAGAAGACCGTATGGAATTCTGCACTGGAGCCAATAAATAAATAAACACAAATGCTCTTCTTTAAGCATTTCCGGAGAGAAGCGTCTGATATTATGATAAATATGGTACCTCCAGGGTGTTCATCTGCCACCGGATTTGTGTCTCTTTTATGACACAAACAAGCTGTGAAAATTATAAGGAGGGAACACTCGGCAAACAACTGCCATTAATAGCCACAGAAGGATAATATCCACACAATTATAGGGGTGAATCTTCTTTGTCATTCTCCCCGTGGCTTGTGAAATAAAAGATAGGTGATCTTTGCAATTCCCTAGACCTACATAGCTTAATAAAGCTTGCACTGTTGTTATTGTTTTTTCCCCATTTTGGTTTCTCTCATTGCCCCCCCCCCTCCCTTTTTGATTTGAAAATTATTAAGCGACACACTTTTTGGCAAGACAAGCATAAAGCTGAGAAAATGAGATGGTGGGGAAGGAAGGAATGAGGCTTTATAGCTCTCCAATGTGAAAATTGATTTGAGAATGCTAGCTGTTTTTAATTTTTCATTACCACTTTTTTGTAAGGACACCCAGGTTCTTCACAGGCTTGCCATTTGTATTCCAATATAAAAATATAATTAACACTTGAATTGACATTCACGATCTGTAGAGTCAAAAATTTAAAAAGCTATAAGGAAAGATTGACCTAATAAAGAAGGCTGAAGCATATTCAATGGTTCAGGAGTGGAGTGTGGGAAATGTGTAGGATCCTGCAAGTCACCATGTATAGCAGTGGGGACCTCTGATAAGAAGATCTATCTCTCTTAGAGGGTCCTTGCTCAGAGGTCAAAAATATAACATTGGGGATCAGGAATCTGAAGTTTTATTATCTGTGCATTTAAGCCAGTGGTTCTCAACCTTCCAAATTCTGCGACCCCTTAATATAGTTCCTAACGTTGTGGTGACCCCCCTCAACCATAAAATTATTTTTGTTGCTACTTCATAACTGTAATTTTGCTACTGTTATGAATCACCATGTAAATATCTGATATGCAGGATTATTTTCATTCACTGGACCTAATTTGGCACAACTACTCGATACTCCCAAATTTGAATACTAGTCGGGTTTGTGGGGGGGGGGGGTGTTGATTTTGTCATTTGGGAGTTGTAGTTGCTGGGATTTATAGTTAACCTACATTCAAAGAGCATTCGGAACTCCACCAACGACGGAATTGAACCTAACTTGGCACACAGAACTCCCCACGACCAACACAAAATACTGGAAGGGTTTGATGGGCATTGACCTTGAGTTTGGGAGTTGTCCAGAGAGCAATGTGGACTCAAACAATGATGAATCTGGACCAAATTTGTCACGAATACTCAATATGCCCAAATGTCAACACTGGTGGAGTTTGGGGAAAAATAGAGCTTGACATTTGAGAGTTGTAGTTGCTTGGCTTTATAGTTCATGTACAATCAAAGAGCCTTCTGAATGAGAGAACTGGGCCAAACTTCCCACACAGAACAGAAAATACTGTGTTTTCTGATGGTCTTTGGTGACCCCTCTGACACCCCCTCGCGACCCCCCCCCAGGGGTCCCGACCCCCAGGTTGAGAAATGCTGATTTAAGCGGAGGGCAGAACTACAAGCCAATGCAATTGCTGGCTCATGTATAACTTAGAACCTTCTAAACTTTCCAGTAACAGAAGTTTAAATTATTTATTTATTTACGGTATTTCTGTGCCGCCTTTCTCAGCCCGAAGGCGACTCAAGGCAGCTCACAATTGGCAGCAATTCAATGCCACAACAGTCATAAAACAGAATTATAAACATATAGCACACATTATAAAAACAATATAAAAATCATTAAAAACATATAATCACCAGTGACTTCCTGATTAACTCATTTTCCAGAAGCATTGTCTAAACCTTTCCATGTTTACTCTTTCCTAGTTCTATGTTTATCTAATTATGCTGCATTTCCAAAGGCTTGTTCAAAGAGCCAGGTTTTTACTTTCTTTCGGAATGTCAGGCGGGAAGGGGCCAATCTAATATCCCTAGGGAGGGAGTTCCATAGCTGAGGTGCCACTACTGAGAAGGCCCTGTCTCTCATCCCCAACAGGCGCACCTGCAACGAAGGCAGGATCAAGACAGGGCCACCCCAGAAGATCATAAGTACCCAGCTGGTTCATAAGGAGAGATATGTTTGGACAGGTAAGCTGGGCCAGAACCATTTAGAGCTTTATAGGCTAAAGCCAGCACTTTGAATTGTGCCCGGTAGCAAACTGGCAGCCAGTGGAACTGGCACAACAAAGGAGTTGTGTGCTCCCTGAGTTCTGCTCCCATTAGAAATCTGGCTGCTGCCCGCTGGACTATTTGATGCTTTCAAACAGTCTTCAAAGGCAACTCCATGTAGAGCGCATTGCAGTAGTATATATGGGATTTAACCAGACTACTGTGGCCAAGTCAGACTTCCTAAGGTATGGGCACAGCTGGCGCCCAAGCTTTAACTGTGCAAATGTTCCCCTGGTCACCGCCGAGACCTGGGGTTTCATGCTCAACGATGAATCCAGAATCACACCCAAGATGTGAACCTGCGTCTTCAGGGGGAGTGTAATCCCATCAAACACGGGCTGTAACCCTATCCCCTGTTTTGCCTTACGGTTGACCAGGAGTACCTCTGTCTTGTCTGGATTCAATTTCAATTTGTTCGCCCTCATCTAGACCATCATAGCGGCCAAGCACCAGTTCAGGACCTGAACATTAAATTTCAACCACATTATTTCTGTATTTTATTGGACTCGTTGTACTATATGGCTGAAGACCTGTAGTCTTGCTCAGCTTCTGACAGCATGTAACCAGAGCTCAAGCATGCAGACACAGACATACCATACTCTCCAACATTTTGCAGATAAAAACATGCACATACATGGCCAAGGAACAACAAATTGTGGTCAAGAAAGCACAAGAAAGCATTAATAAGGAGGAACACATAAGCTAGGAGAGGCTTAGTTGACTTTTGCCTTTGCCTACTGGGAAGGACAAGATTCTTCTCTTCTCTTCATGCTCTCTGCTGATTTAGTTGAGTGGAAATTACTTTTGCAGTTCAAACTCAGTTTGCAGCAGTGGAAGTAAGTCAAGGACTAAGGGAGAAAGTAGGAGGAGAAAGAGAAATTGGGTAAAAGCAGCTGAAAAAATGGGACAACAAATCGGAGCTGACTGTCCCAAATCAGGAGAGTTGGAGGGTATTGTACACACATGTGCACATGCACACATAGAAAGAATGCTGAACTTGACTGATCCATCTGCCACAAGCTAGTTCAGTGGTATATTGATAAATCTAGAAGTACAAGCCCTCTTCATAAGGAAGGAGAAAAATACAGACAGCTGTGTTGTTGCATGTCACTAAATCCATTTTAGCAGCTTTCCACCACAAGCAAGTATTTCATAAAGCTAATGGACCCACTCAAGACCAAGCATTATGTCTGGGGCAATTTGCAACAAATGTGGTTGTAAGGTAAATCCATTTCCACTCCAGCTGCTTTGAGGAGGGCAGATAAGTCTGGAAGGAAGAGAGAAAGGCGAGGGAATTGTCAGGCCATGCCAGAATTCCTGCTTCTGTAAAAGAAGTATGCCAGGGGAGCCCGCTTGAGAATCCAACCATGGGAGCATATCATTTTCTAGGGACAAGGGAAGTTGGAATGCTATCCCTTTGGAGGTCCATTTGGCATCAACAATGGCCTCATTTTGCCAACAAATTAGCATGCACCTCTTCATCCAAGATTTTGGCACCTAATGACCATGACTAGTCATTTTGACTTAATTGATTGTGGATTTCTGTACATTTTTTTAAAAAACTAGTTTAATTGTTTTATATTTATTTGATATAATTTAAAATAGGAAAGTATGATTACAAGGCACCTAGCTCTTGCAGGGAATTTTTCCAGGGGAAGTTGGTATCACTGCCGTGTAGCGGGAAGCCAGCGGAAGCGAACGAGCAGTGCCAGTTGTTAGTAACTCATTAACTGGTGTTGTAGTGAAGATTAGAGATGAGCATCCTCATTCCATTTCCACTGTGATGTGCTATCTAAATGCTAAGGGCATGAATGTGATTCATCACAAAATCATTTCAGTTTATGGAGAGGACGTAATGTTAAGATACCATGTGACAAAATGGGTATGGAATATATTGTGAGACCATGAAGAAACTTCATAGAGCCATTCAAAACAAATGTTGTGGAATGCTTATGACAGGAATCTGTCTCCTTCATGACAATGTGCGTCCACACACCACTCATGCAACACAAGAGTTGTTGACTTTATTTGGTTGGGATGTTTTAAGCCACCCCTCTCAAAGCCTTGATCTTGCACCCAACAGTGACTATTATCTGTCCACTAAATTGAAATAACACCTTGATAGAAAACAACTTTTCCAATGATGACAAGGTGAAAATTGAAGTGACGAACTGGCTGAAAAAGGTGAAGAGAAACTTCTATGACACAGGCATCAAAAACATGTCCCACGGATGACAAAATGTATTGAACTGAATGGTGATTATGTGGAAAAAATAATGTAATACCTCTGCTATAATCCATGTAAGTTTTATTAAAATATATTCATACTTTGTATTTTTTTTTAAAAATCTTGTAACCTTGCTTTCTGGATAACCCTCATAATATATATATTTCAATGGTGTAAAAAATAGAGTGCTTGGGCTCTGTCCATGCACCACAGGTTGAGAACCATTATCCTAATGTTTAGGTGGGCTCTCTTTTCCTGAGCAGCAGAAAACAAGTTTGTACCCTACTCACATGGCTATCATGTCCCTTCTCAACCTTCTCTTTTCCTGACTCAGTATATCTGACACGATGCTCAGAGCCAGATAGCCTAAGGCTGCAATCTTCTACCTGTTTTGCTGGAATCCATGCGACTGAGGTCTGTGTAGGTATGTGCACAATTTACAGTACGTTCTGTTTCAAAGAGCAAGTTCTTTAGAAACTTGGAACATTTGGGTTTTTTTTTAATCTGTTACATTTGGAGAGGAAGTGCGTGCATGTGTGTGTGTTGAATATATTGCTGGAGACTTACATTAGGACTAGCCCATACTCTTTTATTATAGAGAGAAGGCTTTCAAATGTTAAAAAGACATTTTGCAAAACTGTTACCTGCAAGGTTTAAGTCTCCCACCTGTGTTCTAGCCTAAACTCAGGCAACTATATCTTTCAGCCAATGAAGCATAGCATTAGAGCCATTACATCACCAACACTAAGTCCGATTGGTTGACCATACTTTAAGAACAGATGCTTCTCCCCCACTGTGCTTTAGAAAGTCTTTTCTTCTTAAAAACTAGCCTTTTTACATAAGCACAGCCTTGTAGCGAAGCAGAGAGATCATACGATTTGTTTGCCGAAGCCCAAATCCAAAGCTCAGATTAATTCTCTTTCTTCAGTTCAGAATGAATGAAAAGTCAATAAATAAATAAACAAACCACTCAACTCTTTGCCTCATTCAGAAAAACACACACACACATACAAAGAGAGAACAAAACCTACTTCTGCAAATGAAGCTCCAAAGGATAAATGAGAAAGAGCTGAACACTGAGTAGCCACAGAGGTGTGTGTGCATGTTTGGGAGGGTGTGTGTGTGATCCTTTAATTCAATTTTTGTAGCAAGAAAATGGGGTTGCTTTGATAGATCTTCTACCTGGCTCTGAGAAAAGCAGAGAGAGATTGGGAGAGTGAATGAGAAAGAGAAAGAAGATGCAGCTGCAAACCCAGGTTGGTTCAACCAGCTTGTATTTTTATCTCTGTTTCCAAAAATAGCTTATAGAAATAGACAATTGAAGCTTAAACTGCATTGTGCGGGTGAATGTGTATGTGTATGTATATCTGTGTGACAGAGAGAAAGCAAGTTATTTCTTTATTTTTGCATTTCTATTATGTCTTGGTGGGGGGAAGAAATAATCAGTTTCATGAAATTACTTTCCAAAATCGGAAGCAGCTGAGAAAATCCTTTTGCATTTGAAATAATGTGGTAATGTGGTTATGCGACTTCACACAGAGACCCAGGGAGAGCAAAGAGCCAAGAGATCAATGGGAGGAAGTTTCTGGAAGATTATTTCTCACCTAACTTTTTCTCTCTCCTTTTTCCTTATGTCTCCCCCATCTATCCAGCCCGAGCCCTCTCCCTGGGAGTGTCTGACTAGTTCTGCAGCTTGGCAGAAAAGCCAGACGTTACCTCATAGTTGCGGCCAGACAGCCCCATCTTCTATGCCAAGCAACCACTGCGGAAGCACACGCACCACACACACACACAGACACACTCGCAACAGCTCTGGCCCTTGCTTGATGAGCACTTTTGCTGCTTTCCAGAGTCCTGGAGTGTTTTGTTCAAGGTGGGAAGCAAGGAGAGGTCGCAGGTGCAAAGCAGCTCCTAGGGAAAGGGAAGCATTCGGGTGGCACACAACACTGTGGGGAAGAAGGAGGGAATAATGGAATAAAAATATTCAAACCTGCAGCTTCATGTCATTGCCATCATCACACAAATTAAGGCAACTGACCTGTTTTAATTTTAACTCTCATCGTATCCCCAAAGGTCATTGTGAAGCTGAGAAAGGGGCAAAACGAAAAGAAATGCACTGTAGTATACATCTGGGAAATGTATTAAGGACTAACTCTCTCTCTATATAGAGAGAGAGGGAGGGGGAGAGAGGGAGAGATGCTTAGTCATTTGATCCTACATTAGGCTAACAATATATATAATTGTGTTGTCAAAGGCTTTCATGGCTGTAACTCGCAGCAACCCAATATATATTCATATTCATATGCTTGCAAAGTGTATGATTATGCATAACTCCTATTATTTCAAAAGAAAATCATTAATTTATTGGAGACTGGGAGAATGTTTCCTAATATCTCAAATGTGGTAGTATCTTCTTCATCATCATCATCATCATCCCGGTATTGATTATGCACCTAAAGGGCTGTGATTGGATGCTAAATACAGTGGCAACTATACTTAGACTCAATTAGCTTTTAATCTTATCTGATATTTCAACTGAACATGAAAAAAATAGTAAGCTGAATAATTGCAATCCTTCCCAAGCAGGGATAATCCATTCTATCTTCCATTGACAATCATATTCTAGAAGAAGGGATTTAATCACATAAATGATTACTTTAGCCCAGTGGATAGCGAAGCCAAAGGAAGGGCATTGGAAAGAAGCTGTGTTTGCCAGGGAAATCTACTGAGTGACCCTGGAACATGGCTATACAGCCCAAAAACAACCCAGTGACTCTGGCCATGAAAGCCTTTGACAAGACCTAGGGCAAGTCACACTCTCTCAACCTCGGAGGGGCGGGCAAAAGCAAACACCTTTCTCAACAAATTTTGCAAAAACTGTGATAGGTCTCTTAGGGAGACCATTAAACTTGAAAGTACAAAATCATAGTAAATTTATAATCCTATTATAGACTCAGTGAAATGGACTACTCATTGGTCTATTTTCCATTTGTTTTCTGATTTTGTAAAGACTAGCACATGAAACAATTTATTAAAATTATGGCAAAACACATAAAGGTGTAGGAAGAGAGAGAAATTAGGCATTTGATTGTAACCTCTAACTGTATGCTGATCACAGCTCTATAGAATTATTATTTGTAATACCTCAGGATAGTGCCTAAATACCCTAAAGGTACCAGATCATCTGGTTTTTAAAGCCAAGCAGGGTCAGCCACAGGGCTGTAGCCAGAAAAGTTTTTTGGGAGGGGTTGAAAATTTGGGGGGGGGTTGAAAATTTCGTGGGGGGGGGGGTTGAAACCAGGTCCTTGATTTGTAAATGACACTCTCTCCCACTAAGAACTGAAAATAAAAACTATTAATGAAAGTAATAAAAGAAAGCAGCATTTATTTCCTTTCCTTCTGTTGGTTGTTCTTTTACACTGTTCACCAATTTACAAGTCTCTCTCTCATTTTTATGTCCCCTCTGCTCCCTACTCCCTTGACACTTGGTTTTTCTCTCTCTCTGGGATTCTGTTTGGGATGGAATTTGGTGGTTTACATTTTTCAAGGGACTTTTGTGTTAGAGCATAAATATCCCTGCCAATGAGGCTGACTTGCAAAACAGGAAAAAGGGGACGGCATAGAGGGAGGAAATTTGCAAAACCACCTCTGAGTATTCCTTGCCTAAGAAAACCCTACAAAATTAATGAGGTCGCCATAAATCAATAGGCAACACCAAGGCACATAAACATACAGTGAAAGAAGACCCCATTCAGCATTAGTAAGTCATCTAGTGGTGTATTTAGCTCATTGCATTCTGTTTGGGTGATAGCTTGTGATTACATATAATACTGTACATTCATGCCCTGTCCAAAATTGGTAAGGATAGTCCTGGTTAATCATCTATTGTCCTACTTTTTCAGTGGTTTTTAAAATGTTCCATTTTCTCTGTCCTTCTCCCACTCCTGTTGTCCTCCAGTTACATGAATTGCTTACAAATTGAATTCAGAGTGCCAGGGTAGTGTTATCTGATTTCAGTTTCCTCAAGACCCATGGATTTGGGGGCCCAGTGTGCCAAGCTCTAAAGACCAAATAAGACATGGATGCATTGAAGGCAAAAGTAACAGAGGTGTTTATTCACCATGGCCAGAGCTGTTGCCAGAAAAGTCTATGCTCTGAAGACTGACATATCTCGATGCAAACATACAGAAATATTTATAGGACTTTAACAGCAGTTTGAAACAAAGGGCTTTTGCTGCCCTGCATGCTGACTGGCACAGCCCGGGACTTCTAGGATCCATGTATTGGTTAGATGAGACGTTCCAGCAGCCACTAGAGTTGTGCGCAGAATTAGTTTATTCTGTTTCCTTCGTTTCTTTCATGTCTTTCATTTCTTCAGGAGAAGAGAACAGGAAGGCCCCTCCCACTATGAAAATCAGCTCAACACAAAAGCAATCAGAAGTGGATTTTGGTTCCTGGCCTGCATTTTGGCATCATAGAGTAAGAGACGCACAATTGCAGGCCTTGGCAGGTACAGGCACTCTGAGCCTGCACGCCACACATGCACTCTCTTTCCAAGGAGAGTGCATGTGTGGCATGCAGAAGCACCCACGCATGCCAGGGCCTGCTGCTGAGTACCTCGTACTCTAGAGTAAGAGGTGCTCTTCTGCAGGCTCTGGCAGGCGTGGGCACTCTGGGCCCGCACACCACGTGCCTTCCAAGGAGTGTGTGTGTGGTGTGCAGGAGCACCCGTGCCTGCCAGGGCTTGCAACCGAGTGCCTACTCTCATGTAGAAACAGCAGGTAAGAAGAAACTTACTTAAAGCATGCACCAGGGAGAGTTAAGCCCAACTCAGCATATGTGTTCGACTTCCAAAAGGAGCTCAAACTGAGCCAGGAGAAGGCTCTGGCTGTCAGTAAGCATTTCCCAGTGGAGGTCACTCTTAAGTCTCACTGAGGCACCTTTGGCTTCCCTTCTGCTGCCCTGATGCCATGCTTGCCTTCCGTCTTCCATATGCAATTAACAGATATATGAAGCTGCATTCATGCTGTGTCTAGTTATCCCCTCAAGGTCCAATGAATTCACTTAAGGGCTGTTGCATGAATGCTCCCCACAAAGGCTGTGTGGCAGGAAGGACACAGTCAAAGCCCTCCAGAAAGATGACCATTCAATCTCAGTTCAAACACATCCAGAGAAGCAGTCTCTACTGGATCCCAAGGCAAGGGATCCCCAAAGAGCATCTAGTCCAGTCCCTTCTGCCATTAAGGGAGACACAGTCAAGGCCCTCCCAACAGATGACCATGCTGCTTCAGTTCAAACACCTTCAGAGAAGGAGATTCCACTAGACTCCCTGGAAGCTTATACTTTGATAGAGTTGAAAGAGACTCCCCCATGGACAGTTTGCCTTTCAGCCCCTTTCAGCCAGGCAGAAAGACATCCAGTCAGCCAGTTCAAAAAGCTCCAGAGAAGGGAATTCCACTGGAAGAGAGCCCCCAAGGGCATGTATTCCATCCCCTTTCAGCCATTTAAGAGAGACACAGTCACAGCCCTCTCAATAGAAAGCCAAATAGTTTTCATTTTAAAACCTTCAAGGAGCTTTAATCCCACAAAAATGGGGTGCTGTTGCTATTCAAGTGTAGGCACTGCTATAATTCTTATAATTTGTTGATTGAGTTGCAGCCATTACCACTAAAATGGATAAGTTTCTAATTTAGATGAAAAAAATGTGTTGCTAATGATGTTTGTGAGGAAACCCATGGAAAGGCTAGAGAGGAAATGACACAGGACTCAATCGTAGGACACGAGAAGTTTAAAGAGAAACAATTCCAAACCTTGTTTCTATAGTAAATATTATGTGAAACTTCTATTTAATATGTTATATGTTCTATATATGCACAACTCTACATACCGGCACAATAAAAGTGTAATTGAAAGACCCCCCCCCCAAATAAAAAGGAAGGGGAGCCAGGGTGGGAAGCCATAGTGGGCTGATAGAAAACAGAACTTTCAGCGCTGAAGAGTAAAAACAGATATCTGCCCTTCCAATTTCAGGAGGCTCCCAAAAAATGGATTGGGTCCCCACCAAAAGGTAGGACACAAAATGGGTCAACCAATGTTGCTAGTTTGTTCTTTAGTCTGGCAGGAATCTTAATAAATTTTCATTTCTCAATTTGAAGTTTTGTGACTGTTTCATTGGCCCACTCTCAGTGGGTGTGGGAGAAAAGGAATGCGGGTAGGATCTGAGTCAATGGAGGCTAATTCATATTTGTTTGGAGTGAGACAATGGGTTTTGGCTGGCTAAACAATGGGTGATAAGGATGTTGGCATGGCCTGAATGGACTCCCTAAGAAAAAGGTCTGATTGGATGTTTGGGATTTGAATGTGTTCCCAGAGATAATGTCTGGTTGGGTGTTGGGAAATCCCGTAGCTCTTTCCTGGGTCCACGGTGAAACTCCTGGGGTTACTGTGAAGGAATGATGTTCCTTCCTGAATGAGATGATGGGATTTGCTCTGAGGTATTGGTATATGATTGGTGCAATTTGGTGAGTTCATACTGGAAGTTGCCTGAAACTAGGTTTCTAGGGAAAACATCATTCATGGGTACCAGATCTGGATGCCCTCAGAGCTGCAGGTTTTTGGATCTGCTTTGGAGCTCCAGTGTTTCAATAACAGTAGGGAAGGGAAAGGGTGGAGAATTGCTCTTCCCTGTAAACTCAGGCAAAAAAAAAAACTACTGCAAGTCTCTCCTGGCTTGTGTGTTCTTCTTGATTCAGTCCTCTGATGGGATCAAGAAGCCTCAAATATCCCAAATTTCATCTGTGCAAACTCCAGATGAGCACATAATTGTAGTTGGAGCAAATGGTTTTTGGCTTGTTTTGACTTCATTACAGTTCGTGGCTTATCCCTCAAAGTTCAACTGTAATGGCACCAATGCAAAGTTCAGCATAGAATGCAGTGGGACACAGTAATTTTGTGTTCGTGCGTAACATTTTCATGTCACATCACAGTTGTTGATATTGTTGCTACTGCACCAGAATAACATATCAAAATAAAAATGGGAAAATTGCACAATTTAATTTTTTCCAAGGTGACTGCATGTTTTTGCAAATGATGAATCAGAAAGAATGAAAGAGCTTGGCTGTGGAGGACAGATGTGATGTCAAGGTAAGTGCAACAATGAAAAGGAGTTGTGAAAAAAGCCAGATTGAACAAAACAACAGCAACACTATCTTATTCTTAACCACAAACAAAAGAGAGGCAATCATATCGCAGACTTTTCTAATGTGTAAAATTCTGTGGCATTTCAAACCAGAAGGGAACATAAGGGCTAGAATTCTGTTGGTGTCTCATATATGCATATATTGAGCTATGGAAGCTGTTGGGCATTTTGTACAGAAGTGGAGTTCTGTGTGACGTACCATTTCATAAAGAGGAAAATTGTATAAATGGTTGCTTATTCAATTGCATGTTTGCTATCTTGATTAAATTGTGCAATGTAGCCATTTAATTGGGGCAGAAAGGTACACTATGTAACACAATTAGAGCAGGAATGTACACTATGTAACCCTGATGTAAGATCTTTGCCAAAAGCTTTTAATTTTAAAACCCATTCTGCAAACAACTACTCTCCTTACACAGCAAACTACAAAACGGCACCAATCTATACTATGTTTCTTGAAGTTGGGAGACTGGTAGAGCCCCCTCTAAACCTCAAGAAGCCTGTCACCATTATGTATCATCTGTAAGCCAAGGGTCTACCCAACAAATTCCAACTGGACTACTGCAGTGTGCTCTTTGTGGGGCTTATGTTAAAGAAGACCTGGAAGCTGCATCTTGTGCAAAATGCAGAAGTTCAACTGCTAACCAAAATGTCCTATGGGGAGCATATAATGTCAGCTTTTTAAAAAAATTGCACTGGCTGCCAATATGTTTCCGGAATGAATTCCATGTGCTTCTGATGATATTTAAAGTTCTAAACAGCTTAGAACCTCAATATTTGAGGGAGTGCCTCCTCCTCATATGTAACTATCTGCATGAGAATTAAGGTCTACTGGGAAAGGGAACTCTTCAATGTCACATCACTTAGGCCAGTACTTTGGGCAGAACATAAGAAAGCACTGAATTGTTGTGAGTTTTTCCAGGTTATATAACCATGTTCCAGAAGCATTCTCTCCTGACGTTTTGTGTGCCATAGATGCAGGTGAAACGTCGGGAGAGAATGCTTCTGAGACATGACTATACAGCCTAGAAAATTCACAGCAACCTAGTGATTCCAGCCATGAAAGTCTTTGACAATACATAAGAAAGCACCTTTCTCAACTGGGGCATCCCAACATGGAATGCCCTCCCACTGGAAGCCCAACAGTTACGAACTTTCACTTCATTTAGACATCAAGTTAAAACAGGCCTGCTCTTCACCCAAATATTGTTATACCTAGTTTTAAAACATTTAAACCTTGTTTATTTATGCTGTAGAATTAGTGCAGTTTGTCACCACTTTTCCTTCGGTGATTCAATGCTATGGAATTATGGGATTGCAGTTGTACACAGTCTTTAGCCCTTTTTGCCAAATAATTCTTTTTCCTCATCAAACTACAAATCCCAGTATTCCATAGCATTGTGTCATGGCAACTGAAGTGGTTTCAAACTACATTATTTCTACAGTCCCCTTGGAGAGAGAGGGTGAGTTAAAAATAAAGTATAATAATAATTATGTATTATTATTACAGTGACTGTAGATGCAGCCCAATTGGCTTAGTATGTTTGAGTTTAAATTATTTTTCTGTTTTTGAACTGTTGAGCTGTTTTAATGTTACTTGTTAGCCACCCTGAGATCTTCTCATATATTTGAGTCAATAAATAATGAGCAAATCAATGTAAATGTAATTGCCTAAGTGGAGGAGGTGCTTCATTTTTACTAGCAGCTCCCCCCCCCCTATTTTTCTAACCTCAGTCCCATTGAAGAACCATATCTCTTTTCCTATCGCTATTCTATTAGTCTGGTCTCCCAACACACATTTTAAAATTGATCTCCCAACCTTACCTCTGGTTAGTTTCACCAGATGCCCCCTAAATAATGCAGTTGCCTGTGAATCTGTCCCAACAGAGGTGACAGACAGTATGTGTTTTAATATTCTGCAGTGAACTCTGGAAAAGTCAATTCTGTTGGTTTTATTGACTTGGAAAAAGGCCAGCTGTGGGGTACGTGTTTTGTCTCGCACCCATGACATCACCTATGCACTTTGTCATTTGCCTGCCTTCTTCCTTAGATTATTTTCACAGCAAGTTTTTTTTTAAGTTTACTGAGATTGTTTCTGTGAAGTGAAATATGGATGTATTTGAAACATTAAAAAAACAACAGTGAATCAGATGAAGATGGAAAGTTACTCCACAATTCTGCTTTATTATTTGCTATCTAGTAGGCTTTGACTAATGGCAAACTAGTGAGAGACTTCCAAAAGTCCTGGTCACCAGCAACCCTGCTCAGATTTTGCAATCTTCAGGCCATGGCTGCCTTTGCTGAATTATAGTCTGTTTGGATTATGGTCTTTCATTTTTCTTACTGCTTTCCATTTTGTAGTGATTCAATTGTTGGACTGTGACTCTGGAGACGAGGGTTTGATTCACCACTTGGCCATAGAAACTCATTGGGTGCTGTTGACGTAAGTTGGAAGTGAGCTAAAGGCACACAACAACTTCCACTTTTCCTGCTATTATCTTTTGCAAAGCATTATGGTGTCTTATGATGTGCCCAAACCACAATAACTTTTAGTCATTTCATCTTCTAGGGAAAGTTTAGGCTTGATTGCGGACTTCATCAGATAGGAATAAAAGAAATGGAAGAAGGCATTGAGAAGAGTGGAGAAACCATCTTACCCACTCTCTCCCGGCAAGGTCCATCTTTGGGGATGGCCAGCCACCTCACAACCTTTCACTGTCTTCTTCCCACTTTCTCTCTCTTCCCCCCATTTTCTAGGTCACACCAGACTCCTGAAAACGGACTTTTCTCCTCATTTTCACATGCTGGCAAGACAGATTCCCATAGGAAGTCACAGGAAGTGGTTGTGTATCATGGGATGGAGTCCATGGGACTCAATTTTGCCAGTGTGAGAAAACTGAGAGAAAATGGAAAGAAACATCTATGTGAGGAAGTCATATGTCTCAGATCTATTTGTTTGCCCATTTGCCTGTCCATGGTAGACACTACATTACAACTGAGCACTACATTACAACTGAGTTGATTTTTCCTCTTGTCAGCTTTGCTCACTGCCCACTTTCCAAATCCATTTGTGGCAATCAGAAATATTATGGCATAAACAATCCTGAAAGTTAATATTTAGTCATTCATCTTTACACTTGAGGATTTGACCTAGTTGCTTCATAGCAATTCTGTTTACTGTTTATTACTTGTCTTTGAAACAAACTATGAAAAGAACTTACCGGAACTGCTGTGAAAACCCTGCCTTTGTCTTTACCCTAAACTATTCAACCTTGAAGAATGCTAACATTCGGAAGAGCCTCTTCTCCTGGTGATGTGTCATCCTGTACACAAGTTTTCATGTTATCTGTGTTTCTTTCATTGCAATTTGGTTACATATTGGCTGTGATTTCATTGAGTCATTTGTTATTAGCCATTCTGAGACTGCACAATTAATTGGAAGGATAAATGCTGATTTTCTAAGAAAATAAAGGTTCTAATAAATATCTGACTTTTCAAAAAATCTTGACAATTCTTCCCCAATTACATTTTTTTTTACTCTTTGATCCTTCTCATCTCCAAACTGGCACATGTTGTGCCTCCAATCCCCCATACCTTTTGTCTCATGAGGATTTATTTTTCGATATTTTGTGCCTACAAGCAGAGACCCGTTCTTTCTATTTTTATACAGCACCTAGTGCATATGAGACATTTTTTCTAAGAAAAAATGTTGGATGTAGCAATGTGCCCTTTAGCTTTCATGGTGAGAGTCACTGGTTACTTCTATAAATCTCTGTATTCTTCTAAAACTTTTATTGTTGCTGCATGTTGTCTCCTGAATTTGTGCCTCCAGAAACAATCCCAATTCATCCTTTGCTATCCCACCTTTTCAGTTGCTCTTGAAATGTCCCAATTTTTCTTTCTTGCTTCTCTGTTCATCTGTAGTTTGCTTTGGTTGCTGCAAACTGACAGTCATATAATCCAGAATATTAAGGCAGATAATCCACAATATCTGTTTCGAACTGGATCCACATTGCTATATAATCCAGTTCAATGTGGATTTATGCAGTTGTGTGGAAGGGGCCTCAGTTTAAAGGGCAAAAACAGTTCACATCCATTTAACTCAGAAGGTGGTAAAGGGGAGGAGGAACAGAGGCTTACTCTTCCCTATGGACTCCATTTATGTGTTCTTCCTCTTTAAAAACATTTGACATATTGACCATACTCTGACATTACTTAAACACACATGTCCTAGTTTTCATCTTTGAAATGTTGGAGGATATGTAAATCCAACTGCTAGTCACTAGGCCTGGGTAACAACGGAAAAATTTGTTTCTAAAATCGATTCGTTTTTTGGGGGGTTTTGCATTTCGATATTTAAAAGAATTCCGAAATTTTTCTTTTAAAAAGTTCAATATTTACGAAATTTCGTAAATGTAAAAAAAATTACGAAACATTAACGAAACAAATACGAAACAAATCGATTCGTTAATGGCGGACGCAACTGCGCAATACGCTAAAAAACCTCCAAATGGGACAGGGGGAACTTCTGAAGCTTCCCTCTCCCTCTGTTGTTGACTGTTGGTGTGATATTATAATTTTTTTCACTAATTAAACAAAAAACAACTATAAAACTTGCCCCAGACATGCAGAAATAATAACGAAACGACCTCAAACCGATAACGAAACGAATACATAACGAATCCGAAGCATTTACGAAACGAATTTAAAAATTCGTTTCGTTTTTAAGTTGCTCCAGAATGGTTCGTTATCGCTTCGTTATAAAAAAAAATAACGAATTTTTAACGAATTACGAATTAACGAAATGAAACCGCCCAGCCCTACTAGTCACTATTAGAGTAGACACATTGAATCTGTTACTGAATGGAAAGTCAATAAATGATACATCTACACATGCTGAGAACAGTCAGGAGAAATAATACTCTGGAATGGCCCCAGGGTTGGCTACACTACCCATACGATGGAAATAACAAGACAGTTTAGCAGTGGGGCCTAAACTGGTTTGGCCTTGCTGGATTATCACCTTACCTTGAATGTCACCTGTTGCTGCTACCTGATGGCCACAGAGCTCTTCTTGATCCTTGCCAAGCATGTTTGCTAACATCAACAAACCATGTGATTATGGAGAAGGGTGGGAGCAATCTCACCTGATGATGTCCATAAGGTCTCCAGAGCTCCATAATCTTTTTCCACAGTGGTAGGAAATGGCATCTCTTCATAGGGTTTGTTTACCTTTGCTGCAAAGCACAAAAAATGGAGTTGCAGTGGCATTCCATGTGGAAAGAAGACCAATTTGGATTAAAGCCAGTTTATGTTGTCCACATTCATCCCAAAGTTTGGGGCTGCTCCAGAGTTTCACCAAAGCTCTGGAGCATTCCCCAACTTCTCAAAATGCAAGGTGAAACCAAGTTAACCCATTTTACTATTTGTTACAGACAGGAGGTTCTTGGGTGTCTTTTGGACATCCAGAAGTGACCTTTGGTCTGTCATAAGGTTTTGGGTCATTATAGAAAATCCATATATGAAATTGCCATTGATTTAGTGGATCTTGTTAGAATCAGAAAGGCAACAGATTTTAGGCAAAATTAATATAAAAACATGGAAACATTACATTTTCTGGATTCCTACTCCCAGAATCCCCTTGTCAGTATTACCATTGAGTAAACTGGTTTGAGGACTCGAGGATTAGGAGTCCAAAAAAGTAACATTTCTTACTTCAGATCACAGAATCATACAATCATAAAGTTGGAAGAGACTTCATGGTACATCCAGTCCAACCCCCTGCCAAGAAGCAGGACAATCCTGTTCAAAGCAGCCTCAAAAGATGGCCATCTAGCCTCTGTTTAAAAGCCCTCATAGAATGAGTCCCCACCACACTCCGGGGCAGAGAGTTCCACTTCTGAACAGCTCTCACAGTTAGGAAGTTCTCCCTAATGTTCAGGAGGTATTTCCTTTCCTGTAGTTTGAAGCCATTGCTCTGCATCCTCGTCTCCAGGGCAGCAGAAAACAAGCTTGTTCCCTCCTCCCTATGACTTCCCGTCACATATTTACACATGGCTATCATGTCTCCTCTCAGTCTTCTCTTCTGCAGGCTAAACATGCCCAGTTCTTTAAGCATCTCTTCATAGGGCTTGTTCTCCAGACCCTTGATCATTTTAGTCACCCTCCTCTGGATGCATTCCAGCTTGTCTATATATCTCTTCAATTGTGGTGCCCAGAAGTGGACACAATATTCCAGGTGTGATCTAACCAAGGCAGAACAGAGCATAGGTAGCATGACTTCCCTAGATCTAGACACTATACTCCTATTGATGCAGGCCAAAATCCCATTGGCTTTTTTAGCTGAAGCATCACATTGTTGACTCATGCAACTGAAGATTTATGAAACTCCCTGTACAAATTCATGAAACCCCCTGCACAAATGCAAACATGTAACTAAAATTAAATAAAAGATATTGTTAGTGGAATATTCTAAATAAAATTAATCTTTGGATCCATAACTACAAATCAAACATTATTACATTCATTTTTACTAGAAATTGGTCCAATAAGAACCATCAAATATTTTGATTCACATCTCCACTCATGACTATTGTATAATGTAGATGTTTTCCAACTAACCTTATCTTTTCTAAACTATCATAATCTAATAATATACCAAAGCAAGAGGTTAGGATTTGTGAGCTAAGCATGGCAATTTCCCAAACCTGGGGGATAACAAAAATCAAGAGGAATGGGTTTTTACAAAATTCAAGATAAATCATTTTAGCTGAAGAACCAGCTGGGAAATGTAAAATTTGTTGGCTCTTTTGCACCCTCTTTAACTTAATTAATTAACTGGCAGGCTACATTATAGAATTTGTTAATGTCAAATTGTCACTTAAATCTATACCTCAAATTTAAAATGTAATGACATTTTCCATTTTTGTTAGACATCCACTAGTTAATTCCTAGGTCTTGAAGTCTATAATCTTGAACCTATTTTGACTGTACGTCCTGCCACACACAGATGTCTGTCAAATACAGACATCTACCACAAAAACATGGGGAAAGCATGTTTACCTGAACACTATTTACCTGAACACTATAAGAAAAAGAAGACATGATTGGAATACCTGGACAGCTTTAAACATTGTCAGCTGTAATAATCACTACTGCCTTTCCTTTTAGTCAAAATCTGTCCATAACACTATGTAACAAAATATGAAAAAAAAATCTGGTTTGAAAATGTCATTTCCTGTTTAATTGTGTGGTACTTACTTTGAAGGTTGTTGTTATACTCCAGAAGCTTTGTTTTTGTGGCTGCCACAAACTATTTTGAATTGGTAGAGTCTCTATGAGATATTGAAAAACTATAGCAAAATGTGCTGCAGGATGTCTCACAAAAACAAAGGTTTTTGTAGTTTAATACGCTTTCCCCATGTTTTTGTGATAGAATCAATTAGGAAATAACATTTATAATTCAGGAATGAAAATTGTGTTACACAGTGGAATCCGTACTAATTTCAAGACATTTCTGACTTTTGGCTCCCCTAAGACAACCCTAGCATGGGTTTTCTTAGCATGCGGTGGGGTTGTCTTTGCCTTCCTCTGAGGCTGAGAGATTGTGATTTACTCAGTGGGTTTCCCTGGCTATCGACTTTATCACACAAAGCTGGTAAAATGGAAGTACATCAGTATAATAGCATGTTTGGCCAATACTTATTGCATGACATCACATCTATCCTGTAGCTGCTTTACATTACAATCATTGATGTGTTTCTCAACCTGGGGGTCAGGACCCTGGGGGGTCAGAGGGGTCGCCAAAGACCATCAGAAAAGGGGGGTTTTCTGTGGGAAGTTTGGCCCATTTCTATTGTTGGTGGGGTTCAGAATGCTCTTTGACTGTAGATGAACTATCAATCCCAGCAACTACAACTCCCAAATGTCAAGGTCAATTTTCCCCAAACTCCACCAGTGTTCACGTTTGGGCATATTGAGGATTCATGCCAAGTCTGGTCCATGTCCATCATTGTTTGAGTCCACAGTGCTCTCTGGATTTAGAGGAACAACAAGTCCAAAACTCAAGGTCAGTGCCCACCAAACCCTTCCAGTATTTTCTTTTGGATGTGAGAGTTCTGTGTGCCAAGTGTGGTTCAATACCATCATTGGTGGAGTTCAGAATGCTCTTTGATTGTAGGCGAACTATAAATCCCAGCAACTACAACTCCCAAATGACAAAATCAATCTCCCCAGCCCCGCCAGTATTCCAATTTGGGTGTATCGAGTATTTGTGCCAAATTTGACCCAGTGAATGAAAATACATCCTGCATATCAGATATTTACATTACGATTCATATGAGTATCAAAATTACAGTTATGAAGTAGCAACGAAAATAATTTTATGGCTGTGGGTGACCACAACATGAGGAACTGTATTAAGGGGCCATGGCATTAGGAAGGTTGAGAAACACTGCATTAGTGGGACACTTATTTTCACAGATAGAATAACCCATCAGTGATTCCCAATATTTCTGCTGTTCTATTACTGCCTCTGGTGTGAAGAGTCCCTTTCACTGCCGTTGTGATATTTCTGCAGTCATGTATTACGAAAGAGCATGATTCCCCTCTTCTCCTCTTCACTATTCCCAAGCAGGGTGAGAAACAAGCTTTGATTCATCTTGTCAAAACTGCCCAAAGCTTTGGACATGAAGGAGAGAAGGGAAAGATAGATTCACACAGAGGGGCTTTAAGGCCAGTATTTGACTGGACTGCACTGGCAAAGCTGCCTGGCTCCTCCTTTTGTTTACTAGGAAATGAGGTGAAGTTAATGGGGTCTGCAACCCTGTTTTAATCACCTAAACAGATTGAGCTCAGTGGGGAGAAGGAAGGAGCATTAGCATTGTCCAAGTGAAAGTGAGGGAAGTAAAAAAGTAAAACAAGCAAAGTTAGTGAGATGGTTGCAAGACCCTGCATTGCCAAAGCAGCCCTGTAGTGCAATATCCTTGTGCTGGCAGGACTGCTGACCAAAAGGTAACATTTTGAATCCGGGGAGTGGGTTGAACTCATGTCTGTAAGCTCCAGCTTCCCATGTGGGGACATGAGAAAAGCCTCCCACAGGATGGTAAAATACCTGGGCATTTCCTGGGCAACGTCCTTGCAAATGGCCAATTCTCTCACACTAGATGCAACTTGCAGTTTCTCACATTGCTCCTGAAACAAACAAACAAAGAAGAGAGAAAGAAGGGAGATACTGATTGTTCCACCCTGTATGTTTTCTTTCATTTAAATGACACAATTGCTGCAGAACAGCAGGAATGTGTGATAAAGTTCTGAGTGGGGATTCAAACCCTGGTCTCCAAGAGCCTAGTCCAACATTCAAACCTCTGCACCATGCTAACTTTTTAAATACTTAGACACAAGTAAATCACATGCAATGAAATCCCTGAACAATACCAATGTTAAAAATTAAGTTACAAATACATTCTGCCTGGTTTACTGCAATCATTTTAAAAGGGCATTGCTAAAAGAAACGTGGAACTATCCCACGGCAGGCACACAATAACTGATAACAGCAATATATTGAGATGAACAAACTTCCTATCAAGCCTCACTGCATTTACGCCACTGTGCCAGTTCACCAATCCAAGCTCCAGCAGCCATGCTGCCAGTTAGCCTCCTAACTCCACCCTCCCACAGTTCTGCTGCTCTGTAATACTTCTTTTTTTAAAAAAAAATATTTACAATTACAGCAAAAGTTCTTAAAACATTAAAAGTAAAACTTCAAATGAAAGAATTACAGCCTTGGGGAGAATGAGAAAGAGTAGGGGAGAGTTGGAGAGGTGGAAAATCCTGATCTCAGTCATCTCTTCAGTGCTAGCATGTTGGTACAGAAGCAGAATGGCCTCATTATACCAAGTAAGTGATAATAATGTAGTGTGATCTGTGGCAGATGATGAGTTGTCCCATCAATAATGGAGGAATAGGTTGATCATGGGAAGGTGGCACAACACCAAGGCATTACCAAAAACGTGAAGGTTCTGCTTCAATGCCGGTGTGCCTCCTTCATCCTCAGTAATGTAACATACTCAGAAAGAACAAATCCTGAATGTGGGATAAATATGTGTAAGTACTGAAGGAAGCTTAGTCAGTTCCTGTCTTGGAGAACTACAGGAAAGGAGATCCCACCTGAACATCAGGAAAAACTAATTGTGAGAGCAGGACTTCCCAACCCCCGCACAGCTGGGGTTGGGAAGGAGATTTGGCTCCTCCCCCGGGGAAGAGGCTGAAAAGTAGATCTGACCAGATCTACTTTCCAGAGAGGGCAGACCTGGGGAGCCTGCTTCTGTCCCCTCTTGCTTCTATTTCAGAGACTTCGACTCACCCTCCCACCACTAACAGCATAATTCCAGGTTGCCAATAGGGGCCGGGTAGGAATTCCCTCCCCCCATGTTCTAGGCGGTTTTTTCTACCTACCCTATACTGTTTAAAGGCAAATTGGGAGTCTTGGTGTCCTTAAATAGGCTATCAAAATAAGAGGGTAATGACATACTTTGGCATAGACCCAAGACACCCTTTGTTGTAGGTCAGGAACCCTGTGGTTCTTATAACCCAGGTGAGGGCATATGCAAATAGCCTAGGAATGGGAGATTCTGACCTCAGTTTCCTTGAGGCAGAATTATTCATTACGTTTCTCTGCAAGATCATCCAGGATTATGTCACTCGAGGACCTGGTGTTTCACCCAATTTCAGCCGAGGGGTAGGTCAGGAAGGAACACTACCTTGGCTTTAGCTTCACCAAATTCCTATCTCACGTTAGGTTCAGAAGAAATACAGTTTCAAGGTTTAATAAGGTAATATTCAAGAAAGTTGCCCTTAGTTTACTCCACGCCTGTGTCTGTATCACTTATTCTGGGAGTTGGCAGGCAACTGTTCAGCGGTGGAACTCTCTGCCCCGGAGTATGGTGGAGGCTCCTTCCTTTGAGGCTTTTAAGCAGAGGCTGGATGGCCATCTGTCAGCAGTGCTTTCAATGTGATTTTCCTGCTTCTTGGAAGGGGGTTGGACTGGATGGTTCATGAGGTCTCTTCCAACTCTATGATTCTATGATTCTTTGCTTCTAAGGTCACTAAGGGCCTCATCAGAAAGGCCAGGTGAAGTGTCCCACTTTGCCAAGAAAAGAGAGGTGAATTCATTGCCTTGCACACATCTCCCCCTGAGCAATGCTTTCCCCGTCCCATGTGGGAAACATCGCCCTCCTGGCAAGGCCCCACTGGTTGCATTGGAGCCAGCACAACATGGAAAGCCTCCCATGTTGTGAGGAAAAAGTCCAACAATGCTTTTACCCCAGTTGGGGGTGGGACCTCCACCAGAAATCACATGATGTTGTATGATATCTGACATGGGGCTCCGTCCCCAAGATGAGGTTGTTAGACTCCTGTGGAATCACCTCTAACATTTTCCAAAATACTTTTAGGGATGTTCACACTAGCATTTTCCAATAAACATATATCATGGGACTGGTGCAGTCTGCAACATGTCCCAGCTAGAGTGGTTGATTAACAAGCTAATCCCTAGAATAGCATTAAGAATGAACAGACATGGAAAAGAACATTGGGTTTACTCGTGTATAAAGCATACTACCAGAATTTCCTAAGACAAAGGCAGTTTGCCCCTTTGCCTGGTAAACAACTGGGTGCTGCAAGCTTCCTTGAGTGTGTAGGACTGCAGCAGTACCTCCGTGTGCTATGTTCTGCATTTTGGCAAGCTGCAGGCTGTCCAGAGAACTTTCCTTGTGAGAGCTTGGCTCTTCTAATGTGCAAGAATAGCAACTTGTTTAGATGATTGGAGAAAGGGGGGAGGGAGTGGGAGAGAGGAGATGGAGGACGTGCTAGCCTCAGTCTCAAGGTACAAATCTCAGGAAGTCGAGACTGGCAGTACTTTGTCATTATGGGCTAGAGTTGGAAATGTTTTGGTGGCTGAAACCAGCAATAGAAATATTTTATAGACCACCTAGCTAGGGAAAAAGCTGGTGTGTGAAATGACTGTGCAAATGAAAGAGGCATAGTTTTTAAAAAGGAGAAGAAAGAATCACAGGCAAAGCAAAGAGTGTGGATTTTAACAACCCAGACTTAGCCTAGAATATATTAGAGCAGCATTTCCCATCTTTTTTTCTGAATTAAAACTGAAGGAACGCTTCGTTCTTAACACCAAAAAAAAGGTTTATTTTCGGAGTGTGAAAGAGTAAGAATTACCCATCTGCAGATGAGGCCCTTTTCCTTTGAGCAGAATGAATCTCATTGCCACAAGAGAAAGGTGGCTGCAGATGCATTGATGGCAGTGGAGGAGGTGGAGGAAGAAGAACAAAAAAAAGAATACAGATTTGTAAAAAAATGCATATGCTATCATAGAATCATAGAATCAAAGAGTTGGAAGAGACCTCATGGGCCATTCAGTCCAACACCCTGCCAAGAAGCAGGAACATTGCATTCAAATCACCCCCGACAGATGGCCATCCAGCCTCTGTTTAAAAGCTTCCACAGAAGGAGCCTCCACCAGACTCCGGGGCAGAGAGTTCCACTGCTGAACGGCTCTCACAGTCAGGAAGTTCTTCCTCATGTTCAGATGGAATCTCCTTTCTTGTAGTTTGAAGCCATTGTTTCGCGTCCTAGTCTCCAGGTCTAAATGCTATCTAAATGCCCCAGGTCAGCGTTTCTCAACCTGGGGGTCAGGACCCCTGGGGAGGTCGCAAGAGGGTTTCAGAGGGATTGCCAAAGACCATCAAGAAATACAGTGTTTTCTGTTGGTCATGGGGGTTCTGTGTGGGAAGTTTGGTCCAACTCTATTGTTGGTGGGGTTCAGAATGCTGTTTGGTTGTAGGTGAACTATAAATCCCAGCAGCTACAACTCCCAAATGTCAAGGTCATTTTTCCTCAAACTCCACCAGTGTTTACATTTGGACATATTGAGTATTCATGCCAAGTTTGGTGCAGATCCATCATTGTTTTGAGTCCACAGTGCTCTCTGGGTGAAGGTCAACTGCAACTCCAAAACTCAAGGTCAGTGCCACCAAATCCTTCCAGTATTTTCTGTTGGTCAGGGGAGTTCTGTGTGCCAAGTTTGGTTCAATTCCATAGTTGATGGAGTTCAGTATGCTCTTTGATTGTAGGTAAACTATTAATTCCAGCAACTACAACTCCCAAATAACAATATCAGCCCTTTCCCAACCCCACCAGTATTCAAATTTGGGGGTATTGGATATTTGTGCCAAATTTTGTCCAGTGAATGAAAATACATCCTGCATATCAGATATTTCTATTACGATTCATAACAATAGCCAAATTAAAGTTGTGGAATAGCAACAAAGATAATTTTATTGTTTTTTTTGGGGGGGGGGGTTCACCACAACATGAGGAACTGTGTTAAGTGGTGGTGGCATTAGGAAGATTGAGAACCACTGGTATAGGGTTTTATAGGTCAAAACCAGCACTTTGAATTGAACCACCAGCCAGTAGGGCTGACACAATAGGGGTGGTATGCTCCCTGCATGTCACTCCACTTAGTAATTTGGCTGCCACTCATTGGACTAGTTGGAGTTTCCAAAGAGTCTTCAAAGGCAACCCCACATAGAGTGCATTGCAGTAATCTATTCGGGATGTAACAAGGGCATGGAACACCATGGCCAGGTCAGACTTCCCAAAGTATGGGCACAGCTGGCGCACTAGTTTTAACTGTGCAAATGCTCCCCTGGCCACTGCTGAGACCTGGAAATCCAGACTCAGCTATGAGTCCAGGAGAACTCCCAAATATGAGGAAACTCACATTCATCTCATAAGAGGTCCTGACAGGGAAAATTGAGCCACCGATCTGTTAAGGTTGCCTACCCCTAAACTAGAACATTGACAGTGTTCACTTTTAAGACATTTCTGACTTATGGCAACCCTAAGGCAAATCTATCACTGGGTTTTCTGGAGATGAGAGTGTTTGACTTGACCAAAGTCCCGCAGTGGGCTTCCATGGTCAAGTTGGGAACCCACCCCTGGTCTCCAGAGTCATAAGGGATACATATATCAATATGTAGAGCCAAAGGTCTGCTTTATAATTCAGTATGTGCACCAGCCACATGGCATGGATATTTAAAAAGTAACAGGGAGGTTTGATTGAGGAGGACTGCAGTATTTTTTCACACACACACATCCCTTCATCAGCAATTATGACGGCCACTCAGGGAGAACATTTTCCAAGGTGAACTGCAAAGAAGGCAGACAGAGAAGAAAAGTTTTTAGCCTTTGAAAAGCTTACAGCTCAAAGGGGAATTGTCATTGACAAGAAACCCTCTTACAGATTCTTACACTTTCATGCCAGTTTAACGTCATCATCAAACAATCATCTTTTGACTATTTAAGATCTGGACCCCAGTGATTTGTTCTTAAGTATATGATAGCATTTAACTTTTTTTTGAATAGTGATGGTGCTAGTTTTAAAAAAAAAGTGTTGTAAAATCCTTGTCACATTCATTCTCACCACATGGCATAGTTGAACAACGTGCGAGGACAAAATGAGGGCATCCTGGTGCAAATTGATCTGTGCCCTAGAAATCCCTGTGAGTTCCCACCAAGCCAGTAGTGCCAGAAGCAGCACAGGAAGCCAGGTTTAGGGTATATTATCTACACAGTAGAATGAATGCAGTTTGATACCGCTTTAACTGCCATGGCTCACTGCTGGTGTTTGTAGTTTAGTATTTTTATTTATCATATCAGAAGTGAACTGAGTTGTAATGTATTTAAGAACCCAAAGTTTAAAAACTTGGTATTATGCTAAATGTCCTTTGACCAGTAGCTGGCCACTTGGAGTGCCTCTGGGGTTGCTGTAAGAAGGTCTTCAAATGTGCATGTGGCAGGGCTCAGGCTGCATTGTAGTAGGTGGTCTGTGGTTTGCTCTTCTCCACACTCAGATGTTGTGGACTCCACTTTGTGGCTCCATTTCTTAAGGTTGGCTCTGCATCACATGGTACTAGAGTGCAGTCTGTTCAGTGCCTTCCAAGTTGCTTAGTGTTTTGTGTGCCCAGGAGAGAATCTCTCATTCGGTATCAGCCATGGCTTGAAGTTTCAGGTTTTAGCCTGCCAGTTTTTGACTCTCGCTTGCTGAGGTGTTCCTGCATGTATCTCTATAGATCTTAGAAAACTATTTCTCAGTTTAAAACATTGGCATGCTGGGTGATATCCAAACAGGGGATGGACCTTAGTCCTTTCATTATTGGCTGCTACTTCCCGGTGGATGTCAGGTGGTGCAATATCACCTATGGTGTGGGGCATAGACATCCTGTGATAATGCAGCAGCATGTCTATGGTTTAGTGAGGTCTCGGGACTCTTTGGCAGAGAAAATGAAAAACCTTGTAAAATTATAACTCCCATGAAGCCATAGTAGTTAAACTGTTATCAAACTATATTAATTGGGGTATTTGTACTCTGGTGAGAGAATTCTTTGCCAGAGCTCTCTAATACAGTGATGCCCAAACATTGGCCCTCTAGGTATTTTGAACCATTTCCCAGAATTCCTGACAATTGACCAAGTTGGTTGGGGTTTTTGGGAGTTGACGTCTCAAGCACCTGGAGGTTCTTACTGCTCACCAAATTCAACAGGCCAAAATTCATCATGGGATACATTATGACATTTAAAGTGGAATAAATGTGCTATGGTTCTGAAGTGTCAATGAGGCCCTAGACTCCTTCCTCCAAGTCCTGTGCTGTAGCAATTTGGTTCATTCAGTGCTCCTGATATGTTAAAACACTGCATTTCCCTCCCACCCACCCACCCCCGACACAGCTAGTTACTGGATAGAGAGGGGGAGCATTTCTCAGTGTCTGGGGGCTGTGTTCAATTTGGGGAAATGATTGATGGAAAGGCAGTGAGTGGGGTTGAGTAAAAGGACTGATTTCTGTCTCCCACACCATTTCCTGCCCATCAAACCTGACTGGCATTTTTGCTAGTTCTAAAATAGTATGGAGCTTCACAGAGTCATAAGTATTCAGTCATGCTCGTTCCAATGACTTTCCAAGAGCGGTGGGGAGGAATGCTTTTGAGAGCAAGCTCCATCTGAGATTAAGGTAATGATATTTGGGTTGCAAATGTTTGCTTAACAAAATGCAAACTCGCCGCCGGAGGTGCGCAAATGTATTACAGTATACATGGAAGGAGGGGTAAGGGAGGATATATGACTAAAAAAGAGATGTAAATTGCAATTGCATGGGGCAGAGATGAGCCATAATCCAGAAAGGAGAGTGTACTATTCTATTAAAAATGGCACTTACTGCTGCAGTGCTTGTCATTATGGCAACAAAAAAACCCATTAAGAACAGCAAGGACATTTCTATGTTACAAAACTATTCCATTTATGGAAGACTCCATCCTCTGCCCAACACTTGAAAGTTTGTTAGTTCTATTCTACCCTGAGAAAGTGAGAGCATTTAAAGGTAAAGTTAAAAGTTTCCCCAGTTATTAAGTCTAATCAATTCTGACTCTGAGGGGTGGTGCTCATCTCCATTTCTAAGCCGAAGAGCTGGCATTGTCCGTAGAGGCCTCCAAGGTCATGTGGTCAGCATGATTGCATGGAGCGCCGTTACCTTCCTGCAGAAGTGGTATCTATTGATTTACTCATATTTGCAGGTTTTCGAACAGCTAGGTTGGCAGAAGCTGGGGCAAATAGCTGGAACTCACCCCGCTCCCCAGATTCAAACTGCCAACCTTTCGGTCAGCAAGCAGCTCAGCGGTTTAACCTGCTGTACAACCAGGGGTCCCAGTGAGACATTTATCTACCCCCATAAGAGAAAGAGAGATCAAGTGTGGCTTGATCTGTGGATTAATTCCATGCTTGGGCATCGAAACCCCCTGAGCAACTTTGAGGGAGTCACACATTCTCAGCTCCAGAAAGGCCCATGGTATGTTTGTGTTAGTGTCACAATATTGGAGAGCACTTGAAGGCACACAGCAGCAATAAACATAAGAGGAAGAGAGTATATATATATATCACTGTATACTGTAGTCCTAACAACGTGATCATACTTTAGCTGTCATGGGCCAAGACCTTTCATTCCCCAAGGAAATGAAGGGTAAATTTACATTTCTCGCATTAAGTGGCAGTTGCAATATGAATGAATTGTGTTGCACTGCCAAATGCACAATCAAATGTGCTTGCATGTTTCTGTGCATCCATGCGCAATGTCATCATAGGTACAACCCTACCTTTGCAACCTGGACCTGAATACACTGTCACTTCCACAAGGAAACTTTTGCATTCATAAGAAACCAACAGAGCTGGTGTGATGTAGTGGGTTGAACACTGAACTATGACTTTGGAGACCAGGATCTGAATCCCTGCTAAACCATGGTAGCCCACTGGGTGACTTTGTGCAAGTCACACTCTCTTAGTCTCAGTGGAAAGCAAAGTAAACTTCCATGAACAAATATTGCCAAGAAAACACCATGAAAAGGTTGCCTTTGATAAGTCGGAAATGACTTGACACAGCACACAACAATAAGATACCAGCAGGATTCTGCTCACTGCGTCTCCTGCTCTATTCTGTATTTATAGTTTGGTGCAGTCATAGAAACATAGCTTCTAGATATTTTTCCTTATAGGGCTCTAGTGCTATAGTGGCACCACAGAATAAAACTCCTTGCAGGATATATTGCTCAACAAAGAATAGCTGATCCACCCCTTCAGAAGACTGTTGGTGAATTTATCACCTCAAAAGTTGAGCTTTTTTTGATAATTTGAACCCAACCGCCTGACAAAGGCTCTTGTGAGTCATAACCGGTTGCAGGTTGGAGTCAATTCATGTGACTACTGGAGTCTACTCATATGTAATAAAGAATAGGACATTTTCTCAAACGAAGACTTTGTTTTATACTTCAAGAGAAGAACCAGTTGTTTCTACTTAATGTGAATGTGGCAGTTTTTTTATATGTGTATTTGTAATATATACATTGAGTTAATTTAGTTATTTTCATATTACCACAATCAGTGGATTTTGGTCTCCACAGATTTTGATATGAGCCATTATAAATGAAAGGCCATTCCACAGAAAGAAGAATGTACAGGTGCCTCCTTAGAAATCCAGCCACCCCTGGCCACCACTACCATTTTCCCACCCAGGCATTCAAAAAGGACAGAATCAGCATGAAGACATGGATAGCAGAGGGTATGGATACTTGTTTTAGTATCTCCTAGGATGGATTTTTACTAGGCCTGGGTAACAACGGAAAAATTTGTTTCTAAAATCGATTTGTATTTGGGGGGTTTTTTTGTTTCGATATTTAAAATAATTACAAAATTTTCCTTTTAAAAAGTTCGATATTTACGAAATTTCGTAAATGGTAAAAAATTAACGAATCTATTTCCGAAACAATAACAAATCGATTCGTTAATGGCGGACGCAACCGCGAAATACGCTAAAAAACCTCCAAAACCTTCTGAAGCTTCCCTCTCCCTCTGTTGTTGACTGTTGGTGTGATATTATAATTTTTTTTCACTAATTAAACCATAAAACTGGCCCAGACATGCGGAAATAATAACGAAACGACCTCAAAACAATAACGAAACGAATACAATATCGAAATACGAAGCATTTACAAAACGTTTTTGAAAATTTGTTTTTTTTAATAATTGCTCCAGAATGGTTCGTTATCGTTTTGTAATTGAAAAAATTAACGAATTATTAACGAATTACAAATTAACGAAACGAAACCGCCCAGCCCTAATTTTTACCTTTTGACAATCTACGTGGAAAACAATTATTCCTTTATTTTGATAAGAACTAAGGTAGGACCCCCTGGCGGTGCAGCACGTTAAACTACTTAGCTGCTGAACTTGCTGACTGAAAGGTTGGAGGATTGAATCTAGGGAGTGAGGGGAGCTCCTGCTGTTAAGCCCAGTCTCTGCCAAACTAGCAGTTTGAAAGCATGCAAGTGTGAGTAGATCAATAGGTACAGCTTTTATGGGATGGCAATGGCATTCTAGGCAGTCATGCTGGCAACGTGACCTTGGAGATGTCTATGAACAACATCGGCTCTTTGGCTTAGAAATGGAGATGTGCACCACCCCCCAGAGTCGGTCACGACTAGACTCAATGTCAGGGGAAACCTTTACCTTTACCCCTAAGGTACGGCACTCACATTGACCTGTGGATAAGTCAACCCACAAATCTATGCCTAATATCTCTAGGCATAGATTTGAGTATATAGTGTATTTAGGCTATGCTTCCGGCCACTGCCCATCCTGTATGCTTCTAGACAATGTATCTGTTGAAACTTCATGATCACATTCAAAAGAATTTTTCATCACTCAGAGATTTGGACTAAGCCTGACACAACTATATTAAATTTTCATTCTCTTCTCACACTCAATTGTAATCTTGGGTGTTCTGTCTGTTTCTATAGTTTATACAAGAAAGATTATGTTAAATGCAAGAGCCAGTAAATATTTCAAAAGCTGCTGCTAAAGTGAATTCCACTTCTTCTTTTTCTCCTCCTCCTTCTTCTTCTTCTTTTGCAGGCCATGGCATTCAGAGCCAAGCAAAACACATTTCCCCCTTCTGTTCTTTCTTCCACCGCCCCCTTTTCCATTCCTTCTTTGTTTTCTCTTTTTAAGGGTGTTTTCCATATATCAAACAGACATGACAAGCTGTTATGTTTCATGGTTTTATTAGAGTTGCAGATGTAAATCAACAGGGAACTGTGCCCAATTTCTAATGTAAAAAACAGTGCATTCTAGAGCCTGCGTGATACTGTTTAAATCCATTAAATTCCCAGCTAGCTCTGTGGACTGCTGCGTGATTATTCCAGATTCATGACTGCAAAACAAAGGCCAAAAATACACTTAAAATTAGTTAGTGCCGTCCTAAAAAAAATCAGTTCAAAACATAAGAACAATTGGTTCCAAGTTATGTCTCATGATAATACCTTTTGACAAATTTGGAGTCCCAGAAAACTTTTCAATTTCCACCCATTTAGGCCTGTAAAAAGTATTTTACTAATAGGATATGAGGTACAAATAGACACAAGCTAAATTATTAAACCATAGTTCAGAACATCATTTCAGTTAGATTACATAATGTTGAATCTTTTATCTTGTTATGGTGGCCCAGAAGGCCATGCTTGCAGGGATGCAGTTTTGGTCTCCTCATCTCACTGCAGAAATCACTATCAAGAAAATGGTCTCTAACCAGTTAGTAGTGGATACATACAGAAAACAAGGTATAACTAGACCTGGAACAAGGAGTAACTAAAAATTATGCATCCTTGTTCTATGAGCACATCTTCACAATCATGATGGCCGTATATAAATATGTGAGGGAAAGTCATAGGGCGGAGGGAGCAAGCTTGTTTTCTGCTGCCTTGGAAACTAGGACACAGAACAATGTCTTCAAATTACAGGAAAGGAGAGTCCACCTGAACATTAGGAATAATTTCCGAACTGTGAGAGCTGTTCAGCAGTGGAACTCTCTGTCCCGGAGTGTAGCGGAGGCTTCTTTGGAGGCTTTTAAGCAGAGGCTGGATAGCTATTTGTGGGGGGTGCTTTGAATGTGATTTTCCTGCTTCTTGGCAGAGGTTGGATTGGATGGCCCACAATGTCTCTTACAACTCTATGATTCTATGATTCTGGGTAGTCCTGTTGATGATGTGTCGGAGTGAACATTGCCAATAGACCTTCAGTGGCTGTAACAAGGCATGGAATCAGGAAGCAGAAGCTCCCATTTCACATAGCTGTTGATGCACCAAGAGGAGCCCTTCCTCTAAAGTGGAGAGAGTGTGACATTATTTATTTATTTACAGTATTTCTATCTTGCCGTTCTCAGCCTAAAAGCGACTCAAGGCGGCTTACAATTTGGTAGCAATTTGATGCCACAACAGTCATAAATACAATTAAAACATTTAACATGATAGAATAAAAATCCATATAAAAACCATATAAAAACCATTAAAAACATACAATCACCAATGCCTTCCAATTAAACTCAATTTCCATTAGTATCCTCTAAGCCGTTCCATGTTCACTCTTTCATAGTATCATACTTATCTATTATGCTGTGTTTCCAAAAGCTTGTTTGAAGAGCCAGGTCTTTACTTTTTTCCAGAAGGTCAGGAGAGAGAGGACCAATCTAATATCCCTATGGAGGGAGTTCCACAGCCAAGGGGCTACCACTGCGAAGGCCCTGTCTCTCGTCCTCACCAAACGCGCCTGTCAAGAAGGCAGGATCAAGAGCAGGACCTCCCCAGACGATCTTAAGTTCCTAGATGGTTCATAAGGAGAGACAGGTGAACTGGGCCAGAACTTGCCCAGGCTCATCCAAAGGGTTTCAAAGTTTGAGTGGTAGTTCAGCATGGAAACCACTACATTTCACTGGATGGAGTAACCATTATAAGTTGAGATCCAGAAACAGAAGAGCCCAAAATGTCCTATAACTGTTGGTGCACCAAGATAAGTATTTTGTTCCTTTTATGGTTCCTTCTCAGAACAAGGATTAATTAAAGAATGGAAAATGGGCAGATACCCCCGTCACATATATATTACAACACTCATAATTCATTCTTCTGGATGGAACTGGGATTCTAAGTGACAGAAAATCACTTCTGTGAGTTGGATTTAATGGAACTGATCTAATTTGCACTTTCCATACAAATACCCAAACAGGAACACTCTTATATTTCCATTTTCACTCTTTTCACTCCAAAGGTCAGAATGCATCTCTTGGAATTTTTTAAAAATGCCCATAAGTTGTATACTTTAGAGGAAAACAGATACACAGAGGTGTGTTTCAGGGTGAAGTGTGTTACAAAACATTGGGTACAAAATGCGTAATTTAATGCAAATTAGACATGAAAATGTGGTTGTATATGCAGATTTTTAAAAGAATAAAGTGATGGACTTGAACATGTGACTGAATACACAGATACTTTCTACACATATGGCTCAGCACGTAAAATATTAATACAGTACAACTCTTCATAACTATGGGATTAGTATCTGTGGTTTTATTTATCCATATCTAACAAAATATGCATTTCCTATGTTTTCCAGTGACTCTGTGTTTCTTGGACCAGAGGTCCTTCATTTCACTGGTGCACTGTTATCCCTTTCAGGGTTCACTGATATCTATGGTTTTACAAGTCCATGCAAAGTCTGAAAATTGATACCCCAGAGAGTCATACTATAGAGCAGTGGTTCAGAACCTTTTTTTGACCAGGGACCACTCTCCAACATTAGTACCAAAAGAGTTTTTGGTCAACTTTGGATTTGGTTTGGTTATTTGGGGTACTGATTCAGAAAATTGCATTGGATAGACCACAACAGTTCTAGTTTCTGATATATGTAATCCATATGTAATCCAGTAGTCACCATCTGCTCACCCACAGAAAACTATATTTAATAAATCTCGGCGCTATAAGAGGGTTTCGTAAGACCAGTCATTCTTATTGCAATGGTTTACTAACAGTGAGGCAGCAACTGAGCTTTGTAAACATTGAACCAATTGCTTTGACCGTTCTTTCATCATTCTTATGGGTCATATTAATCCCCAAAGGCTTGCTTAAATAACCAGGTCTTAAGATTCTTCCTGAAGCGTAAGAGCAAGGGGGCTGTTTTGATGTCACTGTGGAAGGAGTTCCACAGCTGCAGGGCCACCACCAAGAAGGCCCTGTCATTCCCGCCAACCATACCTGCAATGAGGGCAGGACCAAGACCAGGGCCTCCCTAGAAGATCTTAATCGTTTCACTGGATAATAAAGGGAGATACATTCGGACAGGTAAGCTGGACCATAAAAGTACATTTTTGTGTTTCGGCATGTATAAGGTGGTGCTATATGATTTATATTGCCAAGTTAGGTATTGTGAGAAGAGAAATCACAGTGATGTCCAGGAGGGAGGGAATATTCAGCCTATATATTTTTTAAGCATTTTGAAGGTGTGAGTCATGGAGAGAAAAAAGGACAAAGCGGTAGAGGGGGAGAAAGAGGAGGAGTGGGAGAAAGAACGCTGCGGTTCTTTTCATTATGAAGCAGCGTGGTGCAAGGATTACTAAATTTATTTTTGTGTTTTCTAGCACTGAATGTGTTTCCACGCATCATTATGGAAGTCGGACTTTAGTACGCTCCCCAAATAGAAAGGCACAGATTTATCGTCACAATAGCAGCTGCTTTCAGCACAGTAACATCTGACTCAAATAGCTGAAATGTAGTGGGATGGAAGACATTTTTTAAAAGCTGGTACTATTCTGAATAACCTTTGCCAACAGAGTATTCTTAGAATATATGTATATATAAAAAACAAGTAGTCACACAAAGCAATAAAAATGCATGCAAGAAAAAACTATGAGGAGGTAGATTTTGTGCTCTTTTCACCCTTAGTATTACTTTGCTCTTTCGATTAGCTGCCTTGAGTCACTTTATTGAATGAAAGGTGGGAAGAAAATCAAGAAAAGGAGGAGGAGGAAGACACAATATCCCCTTATTGGGATGTTGTGCCTTTATCTGTTTTATTATTGGGGGGGGACAGATAAAGCAGAAAATATGATGGTGGATATGTTTTCATACTTATTTTCATATCATTTCTGAGTATAGATTAGTCTCTCCCCCACCCCATCGTATCAGAAAGATAAGGTCAACACATGTGCAAGTATGTATCTTCAAGTCACCTTACAACTTATGGTGACCCCATGCATTTTATTGGGTTTGCTTATGTAAGGGATACTTAGAGGTAGTTTGGCCAGTTCCTTCCTCTAAAATATAGCCTACAGCATTTGAGATTCATTGGCCAACCAAGTACTAACTAGACATGTCCCCGATTAGCTTTCAAGATCAGACAGGACCTGATTTTAGTATAGGAGGTTTTAGTGTAGGGTCAACAGAACACTTGCACATTGCCAAAAAAAAAATGAGAAGTGGAAAGAATAATTAGTCCTGGAGAAAATTTGTATATGTTTGGTGGCATATAAATTTTATGTATGTCTTATTTTAATGGTTTTTAATTGATAGTTCATAGTTATATGTAGTAATTAGTTATTATTATTTCTTTGTGTTCTATATGTTGACATTGAATTTTTGCCATTAGTATGTTTTAAATTGCCTTGAGTCCCCCCAGGGGTGAGAAAGGTGGTATATAAATACAGTAAGTAAATAAATAAATATGTTTGGAAACGATCTAGAGGTCTTTGTAGATCACCAACTAGCAATGTGTCAAGACTATGATGCAGCAAAAATGGCCAATATAATTCAACAGCATTGTAATGTCCAGATCAAGTGAAATAATAGTAGCACTGTATTCTGCTTTGATGAGCCCTTGTACTCAATCCTGTGCTAAGCATCACACTTTAGGAAGTTGATGAAGGAGACAGACGAAGGTTGGCCTCTGAAATCCTATTTAATGAAATTTCTGAAAATAAGTTCTTTTCCTCACCAGGTCTTTGCCTGATTTTAATTATTCATATGTATAGCTATCATAAAATATACTGTTGGTGCCTTACGTATGTGCAAGTTCCACTATGGAAGTAAATGGATATTTGTTTCTGATGCCAAACTTCAATATTTAGTTAAAGGAAGTGGAGTGAAGCATGTGGTGCTACCGTACATGGTTGCTCATTGTGAATCCATGTGCATGCTCATTGTGCATGATTGTACACTGAGGCACATGCCTTCCATCTCCCAATTACTCCTTTTGATTCCCACTTTCTCATTTTGTCCCAATCCCCCCCCCCCTTAACCCTATTTTGCCTCCTTAATTGACTTCAATTGCTGCAAAGTGATTTCAAAGTGCAAAAGTAGTTTGTACTGAACTCAATCTGAGAAAGGGAGAGGAAGATTTGCACATTTATTTATGCGATGTTGCAATTCTCTAGTGAGGTAGGAGTGCATAACTGCTGCATTATCCTATACACATAAAGTTATACTCCATCTCCTAGATATAGGATCTTGGCCATTACATTTTAATACTTACATGCATACTTACTTACTTACTTACTTAGGCAATCCCTTGTTGACTGAGTAAGATTGTCTTCCAGATTCGGTGTACTGGCAGAGAATCCATAGGTGACTGTGAAGCCCTATTCTTGACCTGCATGTTCTTCTGCAGTGAGGGCATCGGTTTCAAGATGGAAAGCGGTACTGGTCTGGGTTGGCTTGACGCGCCTTCCTCTTGGTACATTTCTCTCTTTCATCCTCCATTCATGCCTCTTCAAATTCTACAGCACTGCTGGCCAGCAACCTCTCTACAAAAATCAACATTGATCCTGAAATACAACACCTCCTGAGCTCTGCGAGTGCAGCATTTCTCTGAATGAAGCAAAGAGTGTTTGAGGACCGGGACATCCATAGGGATACCAAGGTGCTTGTTTATAAAGCTATTGTCCTCCCAATCATGCCATATGCCTGCAAAAGGTGAACCATCTACAGACATCATATGCAATTCCTGGAAAGATTCCATCAGCATTGCCTCTGGAAAATCCTGCAAATCTCCCAGAAAGACAGGTGGACAAATGTCAGCATGCTCAAACAAGCAAAGACCACCAACATTGAAGCGATGTTCTTCCGCCATCAACTCCACTGGACCAGCCACGTTGTCCGAATGCCTGACCACTGTCTCCCAAAGCAGTTGCTCTACTCCGAGCTCAAGAACGGGGAAAGGAAGGTTGGAGGACAGGAAAAGAGATTTAAAGACAAGCTCAATGTGAACCTTAAAAACTGTGGCATAGACACAGAGAATTGGGACGCCCTGGCCCTTGAGTGCTCTATTTGGAGGTCAGCTGTACATTTTAATAGTCATTATGTTAACAAGATGCTTCCAAAATAAATTTATTTCTTCATAAATACATATAAATAAACCCACTAAGGTTTGCCAATTTCTTTATTGGGCAGCTTTCAGGGCAGAGGTGTCTTTTCCCTAGATCCAAACATTGAAATGAACTGGCATTACCAAACCTGTTTATTGTTGTAATATCCTTTAGGTTTCACTTGCATTCTTCCCATCATCATTCCCTGTCAGTACATACACACACACCTTACTTTCAAAGAAAAGTTGAAAATAAAACCTGAACATAACAGCTCTGTGTTTGTGTCATGCAGCATCACTCTCACAAGGGAGCTGTGACTTTCTTCTCCTGCTTTTCTTTTCAAAAGAGAGAAAGAGGAGAAGAAGAAAAGAAAGTGGGGGGAAAGGACATATTTTGTTATTTTCAGCACTCCGTTACCTCAAGCATGATAAAACATTGGCTATTGTCAGACTGAATTGTTGTTGTTTATGAAAGAGAGAAAACATGACACCCATTTCAGAAGGAAACATCACACAGAAATTGTTCGTGCAAAGTCATCTTGGTTTTGCAAAAGTGTCTTTGGGAAGGACATCTTCTCTCCCTCCTCATTTGTCTATACCCAAAGCTTTCAGAAACCTGTTAACTATAGATTTGCCCCTTTCTTCTTCCAAGTTCACTTTGGCCTGCAAAAGGGGGGATTCTAGGAAAAGCAAGGGTGAGCAATCCAGCAGTTGGGATGGACAGATCGTCCTTCATGTTCAATTAAAAAATAAATTATCAAAGTTTTTCACATACCTGATCTCCAAGGGTAATCCCAGGAAAGAAACCAACTGGAACCAAGTTATGGAATACTTAAAACAAAACCTAAAGAAAATACTTATATGAGGAAGAAAAGAACATATACCAGGACAGAAAAAAGAAAAGAAGGGAGGGAAAAAGAACAAAGAGCAAGAGGGAAAGAAGGAAAAGGCGGAAACCTCAAAGAAGATATCCAGGACTCAAGAAATACAATTTTTATATATTTTATATTTTTTTATATTCTCCTTTCCCCCCTCTTTTCTTTCCTCTATTCTCTCTCTCTTCCCTCTTTTTTCATCTTTTTCTTCTTCTATCTCTATCATATATATCTCCACACTTATTTAATTTTATTTTTGCTTTTAATGATTTCAATGAAAACTTTCAATAAAGATTATTTTTTTAAAAGTTTTTAAATTTGCCTATAGGGAAAAAATGGTATATACTCAGAGCCATTTTTAAGCAAATGTATCAAATGAAATTCCCACACAAGCTGAGCTCAATTTCTAAAACCATTCCTAACATGGAGACGAATTCACCTATATATATAAAATTTGTCTATTATTTATTTATTTATTGAAGGAATTTCATTTGTCATCACACAATTCACATGGGTCAAACATTTTTTAAATAACCAATGAATACCAATTGAAATACATCTTGATCCCTGTATCCACACATTCCTGAACTTACTATGGAAACAGAACACAAAAGAGTTATTTATTTATTTATTTATTTATTTATTTGGCGTATTTGTATACTGCTCTTCTCAACCCCAAAACTGGCAAACCTTAGGACGTCTCACAGTGTTGGCAACAATTCAATACAATAGATAAAAAACATCAAAATTAACCCTCCCCTGATAAAACATTAAACATTATTAAAAGATAATAGTGAACCCTACAGAAATAACTGACTTCTGCAGGAAGTTACCATAGAGGCACTCTGGAGTAGCTAAAAATCCCTAAAGATGTCTCCCAGGTTGGAATTTACTAGGTACTCTAAGGTGACTCTATGGAACCATCTGGCAGAATTTATTTATTTGCTACATTTGTATACCGCCCCTCTCAGCCCGCAGAATTATATGATAGAAGTGCCAAGCTAGGAAATTTGAGAGACTATAATCCAATAAAAATACCTTTTACAAACTCTGGTTGGGTCCATGTTTAGGACCAATTGTATCTCCTAATTAATTGGCCCTAGGAGAAAGCATCCCTCGTTAGAAGAGAGTTATCCTCACCCTAAACAATGAAGCCTGCTATCTATATATCATTTGCAGAGAATAGGGGGTCCTTGCTATCCACTGGGTTTTGGTTCCAGGAAGCTCCCCCTCCCCATGGATACCAGAATCTATGGATTCTCAAGTCCCATTTTATACAGTAGCATAGGAAAATTGTGTCCCTTCCATAAAGTGGCAGAATCAAGCCTTGCTTTTTGAAAAAAGAATGGGGGGGGGGGTGTATTTTCAAGCAGTGGATGGTTGAATCTGTGCATTACAGAAGCTGTGTATACAGAAGGCTGACTGTATAAATCCCTGACTGGCCAAAACAGCATCATCTACACACAAGAGTGAGATGTTAAGAGGTTATAGGGGATCCCAAAATTACCCCCATATTCATTTAAAATTACTTTTTTCCCTCTTAGGGCCTAGAGCAGTGGATCCCAACCTTCTTAATGCTGCAACCCCTTAATTCAGTTCCTCATGTTGTGGTGACCCCCAACCATCTTGTCTCCTGTGCTTTACTAATAATATAATATATGATATGATATAACATAATGTAATATATTGTATATATGTATAATATTTATAATATTATACATATATATTATATACAATATAATACTGCTAATAATAATACAATATTATGCTTACATATTTTATATTACATGTAATATTACTAATAATATTACAATATAATGGTATAGTACAATATAGTAATAAATAACACTGATATTGAAGTATATTTTGTGTGTGTGTGTGTGTGTGTGTATCTTGCAAGCCACTCTGAGTCCCCTTTGGGGTGAGAAGGGCAGCACATAAATGTTGCAAATAAATAGTTGCTGGGATTTATAGTTCACAWAAAATCAAAGAGCATTCTGAACCCCACCAACYATGGAKTTGAACCAAGCTTGGCATACAGAACTCCCATGACCAACATATAATACTGGAAGAGTTTGGTGAACAATGACCTTGATTTTGGAATTGTAGTCCACCTACATCCAGAGAGCACTGTGGACTCAAGAAATCCTGGGTCTGAACCAAACTTGGCATGAATTCTCAATATGCTCAAATGTGAACACTGGACTTTGCAGAAAATAGACCATGACATTTGGGAGTTGTAGTTGCTGAGATTTATAGTTCACMTACAACCAAAGAGCATTCTGAACCCCACCAACAATAGAATTGGGCCAAACTTCCCACACAGAACCCCCATGACCAAGATAAAATATTGTGCTTTCTGATGGTCTTTGGCAACCCCGCCAGGGATCTTGACCCCCAGGTTGAGAAACGCTGACCTAGAGGAACATTCCAGGAAGGTTTGGTGAGACCTGGATATGCTGAATGGTCAAAGAGCATTGAGCATCTCTTGTAAGTAAAACATGAAAACGATGTGGTAAGGAATGGAGTAACCTTGAGAAAAAGATGGCTGGCTTCAACAGGAGCCCTCTGCACTGCAACATGCATTGCAAGAAATACATGATAAGGTACATAAAGAGACGCTAAGCATTTTCTTTCCTTGGGCCACTATCGTTTAAGTTCAATCAATTTGTAGAACTCTTCTTTCCCCTTAAAACTAAAGGGCTTTGTAGGAATTCTTTTTCTTCAATGGCTCCTCCTGACGCAGTCACCTCCCTTTCCCCTGCAAAGGCAGGCGCTCCAGCCTTTGCATTTTCTGCTTGGGAAAGTCCGGAGTACCAGAGCTGGCAAGCATTCAGCAATGCAGTGGAAAAGTTACCAGCCTTCTGAGCTGGGAACAGGAAGACTCCAGCTTGCTCTGTGTAGCTGCTCTACGTGGAACTGGCAAGACAATAAATAAAACCAGCAGTTTCTGTCTAGACCTCCCCTGCTGTTCTGGAGAAGAAGAGGGTTTGCAGTCAGGCAGCCCGCGTGGGTGAAATCCTAATAGAGCCACCGACATCAGACTCGCTGGATTCACCCCACTGCCACCCCGTGTCCCATCAATAAAAGTTTCACATTTGAAGGGCTCCCTTCTGAGATTTAAGAGAGCTGTAATAACTCCAGCTGTGTGCTTCCCTGCAGCAAAACAACCAACACATGACTTAAAGCAGAAAAGAGGCAAAGTTTATTATTAACTAGCAAAATGCCAGATGTTATTAGGGGTTGTATCAAGGAACTGTGGAAGCAGGAAGCCGAAGTGGATCTTTACTTATGCTTGTTCAGTTTCATGCTGCATATACAAGATGTTATTTTCATTATCTCTAATAAATAATAATAATACACTTTATTTGTTACATGCCTCTCCTCAAGGCTCAACACGGGATACAGCACAATAAAAATGCCATAGATAAAAACATATACAAACAAATACATTGAAAGACATAGACCTAAGATTAAACACATTAAAATAATTCATACCAATAAAATGTAAATGTAAGTTAATATTTATTTATTTACAATATTTATATTCTGCCTTTCTGCAGGGGACTCAAAGCAGATTACAATGCACATATACATGGCAAACATTCAATGCCATTAGACATACAACATATATAGACAGACACAGAGGCAATTTAACATTCCAGCTTTCTGGCTTCATGATGGTATGCTCGATTCCGGCCACAGGGGGAGCTGCCGCTTCACTGTCCACTTGTGACACCAAGTCCTTGACAGAGTACTTCCTCATTCTTCCACACACTGCTGGAAGGTTTTATGGTGTTGCAAATTAGTTAAATTAGCCTCCCTATATAAAGCACTACCTAAATTTCCTACTTGACAGATACAACTGTCTTTCGGGCTGCATAGGCAAGCTAAATTATTAATAGTCAGGTGCTCAATGACCCGGGCTGGCTTCAAACTCATTGTTGCACTTCAGAACAGGAAAAGCCCTCTGAGTTTAAACACCACAATCATAGAAAAGTTCCCCAGTGGACAGAACAGGAGAGGAAAAGTTAGAGCCAGAGTACCAGCACCAATAAGGCCCTCTTCCAAAAAGTTGCCCGCATAGTCAAAGCAATGGTATTCCCTGTAGTAACCTACAGATGTGAGAGCTGGACCTTAGGGAAGGCTGAGTGAAGGAAGATAGATGCTTTTGAACTGTGGTGTTGGAGGAAAGTTCTGAGAGTGCCTTGGACTGCGAGAAGATCCAACCAGTCCATCCTCCAGGAAATAAAGCCCGACTGCTCATTGGAGGGAAGGATAGTAGAGGCAAAGATTAAGTACTTTGACCACATCATGAAAGACAGCAAAGCCTAGAGAAGACAATGATGCTGGGGAAAGTGGAAGGCAAAAGGAAGAAGGGCCGACCAAGGGCAAGATGGATGGATGGTATCCTTGAAGTGACTGGACTGACCTTGAAGGAGCTGGGGGTGGTGACAGCCAACAGGGAGCTCTGGCGTGGGCTGGTCCATGAGGTCACGAATAGTCTGAGACGACTGAATGAATGAACAACAAACCAAAAAGTTGCAATGATATTGTTATCCATCAGATGATATACTTTAAGAATGTAGGCATAATAGCTTTGTTACGACTTATCTGGTGAATTCATAACTGATAAAACAATGGGCTTAATGCTCTTTTTTGCATTCATGTATTCTCTTTCTTTTTTATCCTTCCAATTGATTCTAGTGCTGAAAAACACAGGGGGGAATAAACAAGTGATAAATACAGCTGCATACCATGTCCTCAGCTAAACAGCTAATAAAAGCATAAGGATACTAAGACATCCTCAACCTTCACAATAATTTTTGTGAAGTGACGGGAAATCTGATAGCATGCCCCTGATTATTTTCTGAGTTGCTGTTGACTTTTAAGTCCTGCTGTTCAGCTAAATGATGGGAAATAAAATCTTTAGAGGTATCTGTAGAAGTAAAGTGTGGGTGAGTGCATGGGGATCATACAGTGAGCTTCATCTACTGCCTTCAAACACCCCCGTGAACTATTCCAGAATTGCATATATTCTACCTGAGAAAATTGAGCAATTTGTCTGGGTCTGGGAGTTGGCATGGAGAGGTGATATATGAATTCAACCTTTCGGTTGAAAATGGGGGGAATGATTGAGATGTATATATTATCACCCAGCAAGCTGAATTCATCTCATTATGCCCAATATCGCAGCAACATTGACAGGAGCATTGTGTCCCAAGAAAGCAAGCTGTGGAGCTGTGAGACCAGCCGAGTCATTACTTGAAAGTGGCGTAAGCTGTACACAGCTTGTTTTCTTTTAAAGAGAATAAAGATGGGCACTTGACTGTCTCAGGCTTACAGGCAAGATCACCCTCTTCCCTTCTTAGAATTATCCAAACTGCTGAGAGTCACAGAATCCCATACACACACACAAACACACCTCAACTTTCAGAAAGGATCGGGTTTCTTTGGAAAGTGTGTGTGGAGAAGAGGTATTTCACCAAACTTTACGTAGTATGGCTTGAGTGTCCTTTATCTGAAATTCAAAATTGGCTGCATGTGTGGCTTTCAGGTGGTTCAATGTACACCGATTTTTCATGAATCACCTTTAGGCTGGGTTGCTGTAGGTTTTTCGAGCTATATGGCCATGGTCTAGAAGCATTCTCTCCTGACATTTTGCCAGCATCTATGGCAGGCATCCTCAGAGATTGTGAGGTCTGTTGGAAACTAGGAAAATTGGGTTTATATTCCCAGGGTGAGGGAAAGAACTCTTGTCCATTAGAGTTAGGTCTCAATGTTTCAATTGGCCACCTTGATGAGCATTTGATGGCCTGATAGTTTTTAGGAGTGGCTTTTTACTGCCTGGGAGAATCCTTTGTTGAGAGGTGATTGGGTATTTCTAATTGTTTCTTGTTTGGAGTTCCCTGCATTTGGTGGTGAATCAAGGAACATGAAAGGCACTGCAGACTAGCTCTAACAGACAAGAATTCTTTCTCCCACCCTGGACATTCCACAGATATACAAACCAAATTTTCCTAGTTTCCAACAAATCTAACAACCTCTGAGGATGCCTGCCATAGATGCAGGAGAAACGCCAGGAGAGAATACTTCTAGAACATGGCCATATAGCCCAAAAAACCTACAACAACCAGTGATTCTGGCTATGAAAGCCTTTGATAATGCACCTTTATGTTGTGTTTATAAGGTGTATAGCAGAGGCTCTCAACCTGGGGTCCCCAGATGTTTTTGGCCTTCAACTCCCAGAAATCCTAACAGCTGGTAAACTGGCTGGGATTTCTGGGAATTGTAGGCCAAAACACCTGGGGACCCACAGGTTGAGAACCACTGGTGTATAGGAAACATAAATGAATGTCATGTTTATACTTTGAATTCATCTCCAAGATATCTCATTTTGTGCATATGATATGCAAATACAGCTGTCCCAAAGTTTAAAAAAAATCCATCACATTTCTAGTCCCACACATTTCAGCTATGGAATACTTAACCTGTATAAAGAAAGCAGGGTTAGAAAAACACCATTCAATCTCCAATACAAAACCTAAGTCCCCAATATTCCTCATCACTTCAGAATGTAGGAAGCATGTAAGAGTATGTTAATACAAAACCATAACAGTCTTTGGCAGAGCAGCACTTAATATCTAGTGAGAAATGGAACCTTAATTGAAAGATTTCATTTGCCCTATAAGTGTATGAAAATTGCTCTCTCTCTCTCTCTCTCTCTCTCTCTCTCGCTGGTTCCTTCATAGCCATTGCCATTTGATCCTTTCATTTTGAGATGCTGCCTTTTCTTCAGTCAGTTAGTCTACCTATCTGTCACCTATCTATCCTCTACCTATCTGTCACCTATCAATTAGCACACTTGTGCAAAATTGGAAATCTATATATATAAATTTCCTCCTGGCGTCGTATGAGGAAACAAAACTCTAAAACCCCCCAACGAAACTCCACCAAACTTCCCATGCCCCAAGGGCAACCAACAAGGTACAAACTAATCCAGTCAGAAATCAAAAACACACAACAACAACCACAATAAACGGCAAAGCAACTGAGCATGCGTACTGGCGCAAACTCCCTGGCGCGCGCA